>CM060445.1:191851261-193051261 GCA_030545235.1 Helianthus tuberosus
CTACTCTCTTTCAGGGTTTGATTTTCAAGTACAAGTTTTAGGTTATTCAAAACTTGTTTCACATAATACTAACTGCTGAGTAAAAATAAAATTGCAAGTATTCTAAAGCAACAACTCTAGAATGTTGTCCAAGTAGTTTTGAAAAAGTTTGCATGTAGTATTAGTCACAAACATAGGGTAAACTACATTATGCACACCCTTTATGCATCCACTATTAAAATCTTGTACTGTTTTTTCTTTTATACTCTCTACTACCCTAAAAACTGCTTAATCCCTCGCAGATTTCCACCCAAGTAAACCCCCCCTCCCCCCCCCCCCCCCCCCCCCCAAAAAAAAACCCCAACTATTCTAATTTTATATAAAAAATGAATTTTCAATGGTGGGAGACGATTGGGTAGGGGATGTTTGAGGGCCCACCATCTCCTCTCTCCTCTACTCTTGAGCGGTGACTAGTACCCCCAATCAACTACCCTCCACGGCTCTACCACTACTCTTGGAGCTAGAGGCGGTGTATCCGAAGGGTAGTGGTACCCACCTCAAATTAACCCAAAAGACCCCTTTAACTCAAGTTTGGTTGAGGTGGTTAACCCCTAGAACCCACACACAAAAGTAGGGGTGTTCACGAACCGATCCGATCCGAGCGAGGGTCTGCTCGAGATCGGATCGAATTACAACCGATCGGATCGGTTCGAATTTATAAAACCGAGCATAAAAGTGGTGTTCAGGATCGGTTCGAATTTAAATCGATCGGATCGATTTTGATCGGTTTCGCTCGGTTTTTCTCAACACCTAAATTAACAAATGTGCAGCAACAACAAAAACTGAAATCATGACTTAAGTAAAACATGTTCTTAACAATATTGAAATCAAAAGCAAGTCCGATTGAAGCCTGAAGCAGAAACAGAAACCGATTGAAGCCTGAAACAAGTCCGACGAGGCGACAGAAGCCTGAAACATATCGATGAATTAACACACCGATTAATTAACATACCGATTAACTAACAGAAACAGAATAAAGATGCAATCTTTAACATACCGATTTTTATACCGATTGAAGCCTGAAACAAGTCCGACGAGGCTGAAACATACCGATCTTTATACCGATTGAAGGCTGAAACAGGTCCGACGAGGCTGAAACAAGTCCGACAGAAGCTTTAGGTTAGAATTTTATACCGATTGAAGCCTGAAACATACCGATCTTTATACCGATTGCAGAAACTTTGGGTCGATGATTGAAAGCGGCGACCGACTGAATGAGTGAAAATAGGAAATAGATTTAGGTTATAATTTTAAATATGGGCTAATATTATTTGGGCTTTTAAGGAAATAGATTTAGGTTAGAATTTTATATGGGCTAATATTATTTGGGCTTTTAATTATTTTGGGCTATTTGCTATTTTAATCTATAAAATATATATATATATATATATATATATATATATATATATATATATATATATTATTAAAAAAAATAATTCGAGCGAAACCGAGCGATCGACGAGCGAGCGGAGCTTTGCTCATGCTCGGATTGAATTTGAATCGAACCGATCCGATCGGCTCATTTACAAACTGAGCAGGAATTGAACGAGCATTTTTCGAGCATTTTTCTAGCGATCGTTGAGCGATCTTCGATCATCGAGCAGTTTGGACAGCCCTACACAAAAGTCACCAAAACCACCCCACACCCTTTTTTTTGGCTCATTCCTTCCCAACCCACGCTGAGTTTTCCAACCCAAATTGCGAACCCATGAAGTTTGGTGCCGTTACCCCCTTGAACTCGGATGAACCCGCATGCTTGCGAACTGTTGACCCCGTCCACCCTTAACTACTTAAAGTTGAGATTGGAAAAGGTCTTTTTTTTTTGTATTTTTAATAAGTTTAGGGACTTTAGTATTTGGGTTAATATATCAAATACGTGCATTTTAAAAACACAACGGGTCTTTAATATATCAAAATTGGGGTAAAAGATCTTTTTTTTTTTTTTTTTTGTATTTTTAATAAGTTTAGGGACTTTAGTATTTGGGTTAACTGATTTTTTCCTATAAATAAGATAATAGTTGGATTTTTGTGGTATTTACCCTTGGAAGAGGTTTTGACATGAGGAGTTATGGAAAAGGGAATGCACGGTATTTACACATACTTTATTTAACTATTTTTTTACACGTACATAAAGTTTATTAAATTCAATATTAATGTAACAACAGTGAGACTTTAAAGATGTGTTTGGTGGTGAAGATAACACTGTCATTTAATGGTCCATCATATTAGATAATGACCACTCTAGTCTAGCCATGTTAGCATACATCATGCCATGATGGAGCTAGCTGTATGTACCATAACTTGTTGTTGATCAATTTATGAAACATCCTTTTTGTGTTTGAAACCTACCTCAACATACCAAGATGACAATCGATCAGTCACGATCATCTTACGTTAAATGTTAAGATCTTTAGCGATAGTATTGCCTATTTTTAGTCGAACAAGCTTTCTATAAAAAGATTCTCTTGTCACAAGTTTACAAACACGCGTGTAACATTATGTTTAGAAGCCACATTGTATCGCGTAGGCCAAAATAAAGCCAATGGTTACAATCTCTATTAGCACATTCAAAGCTATGTTTGGGGTACCGGGAAACGTTAGATGCAGGTTCGGATTACAATCCCAAGAGACACCAGAGGAAGTCCATTCCATGTGTTATATAACTCTATTTCTCCTAAAAAACCATATAAAACCAGTGTTGTAAAAACCGCGACTAGGCGGCGATTAGTCGGCGATTAATAGCTAGTCGGCCGGTAACTGAGTAATTTTTCGTTAATCAGTCAATTAATCGCTAGTCGGGCCTAGTCGCCCAGCAAAAATCGGCGATTCCGGGCAGATTCCGGCGAAAAACCTTTATATTCCGGCCAAAACCTCTAAATTTCGGCCAGTTTCCAACCAAACTATGTGAATTCCAACAATTAATCTTGTATACATAAAATATTTACCTATAAAAATTACCTAAAACTGAAAATTACATATAAAAAACCCGATCCGATTAATCCTGATTAATCCCGAGTAGTCGCTAGTCCTACCTCACCGGCCGACTAGCGAGTTCTCCAACCTTGCATAAAACAACAAAATAACATAAATTAATGAAGGTACATCTTTAAGTTTCGGATTCTGGTTAATTTTGGTGGCCGGAATTTGTTTTTTTCAGCGAGAAGATGGCTGTTGTTACCGTCGCTGGGCGCTGATTGTTGGGTTAGTGGGGCGGGCGGATCACAGAGAGCAAGCAGGAGAAAGAATTGGAAGGGACGATTTGGGTTAGGTTGTTTTATTTTACTTCAAAATTAATTTGGTTAGGTTAATTCATATATGGCCTTGGTTTACAAGCTTAGGCTGGAGGGTGTGGTTGGAGCCCCCTAGAGGCTTTATTAGGCCACGTAAGCGACACGTAGGATCCATGGTGTGGATGGAGCCCCCTCTAATTTGCATGGTGTGGATGAAGCCCCCTATTAAACAAAAAAAAAATGGTATTGGTTGAAATAGATGTGAGCCCCACCTGAACCCTTCTTCCTTCTCATTACTATGATTGAGCCCCATCAATGGCGCCCCCTCTTGAATTGCATGGTCTGGATGTATAGCGCCTTGGGGCGCTATAGACGATGATGTGGCGAGGGTGGCGCCCCTACACCCTCCGGCCTTACAATGGATTCTTTATTGCCTTTATTGGGCTAAATTGTTTAGTGAAACTGATAGGGTTAATAATAATTTGTTAAGTAAAAGTGGGTTAAAATCAGTGTTTACAGTTTTTTTTATAAATTAATAAGATTTTTTTCTAAGGGGACGGTTGAAAATTTTTAAGGAGTGTTGCCGAGATTTTACACGAAAATTAACACTAATTTTTTTTTTCAAAGAGTGTGCTCGTCTGTCCACCCACACCAAAGGGTAGGTCCGTCCTACACATTATTATCTAACGTTTAAACCCCACATTCCCTTTTCCTTTTCTCTTTTTCTTTTTCTCATATTTCTTTTCCTTTTTCTTTTGCTCTTTTTAATTTTAGTTTTTTCTACGTATTTAAGTTAAATTAAACTTAACTAAATAATTTGTAATAATCTTGTAAACGTTACTTCCGTTATCTAACTAAATTTAATTAAAAAGACAATGGACCAAAATCTTTTTGAGGATATATGATTATATCTTTTAGATTTTCTGTTTCCGTTGCCATGGTGAGTGAACCGCCCACCACAAAACGCACCTCCCATTGTAATGTGTGACTCTTATATCACTAGTTATAACTAAAACATACTATATAACCTACATTTTCAAAAGGATTATACAATATTCTCTCAGAATTGGTTGGGTGGTAAAGCAATAGGTGAATGCCATGTGGCATCTACCATCTTTTTTTCTTTGTTTTTCTAGCCTCCGACATGTATCTATATTAGAGTGTTCACATGGGAGCGTCCATCTTCATCTATATAAAACACATTTTTCTCTAGATTTTATTAATTTTTTAAAAACATCTCACATCCAACTCTCTATCTCTGTCTGATTCTTACTCACAAACACCTTTTTATTATTATTTTTTTCTCTTTTCTACACAATCATAAAAAATATAGAGGGTTGAATATGAACCTATAAATATAGAGGTGCACTTACTTTCTTTATATTTTTTTTTACTATAGAGATTTCAATACAATGATGTTTTTGTTGTTTCCGTTATTCTTTTCTCTGTATTAGGCCATCCGTAGTCATAAAGCCCCTTGTGGGGCGTTATGCGACACGTGTCGTGCCACGTCACACGGGGGCTTTATGGGGCGTTATATCACTAGAGTCCGTAGTCATAAAGCCCCTACCCATCATTACCTATTTAATAATTTTCAATTTTATTAATTAATATAAAAAACACTGCCTAATTTTTGATTGGTCAAACCAAAAAAAGCCCCTCCATCACGCCGCGATATTTATCGCGCCATCCCCCCAATTTTGAAGCATAGCGCCGGTCGTTTTCGTGTTCCGGCGTTTTAACGGCGCTATCACCGGGCAAAGCGCCCCACTACGCAAGCTCTTATATATAATAGAGACTTTGCTGTTGAAGTGGTTAACTTGTCCTCTATTGGTTTGTTGTGTTTTCTTGAATTGTCACGGGTTCCATTCCAAATGTTGTATGATTTCTTTTTGTACATGGTTTTTTTTTTCTTTTTTTCTCCGCCTAACCCTTTTCCAAGCCTTTAGTTAATTTTTTTACATGGTTTTTAGTTTATTATTTTTACTATATTTAAATTTTCTATTTAAGTTCTGATGTTACACAAAATATAGTAAACCCAATAAGTTTTATAATATTTGTATTTATATACATTTACGAGATGTAAGTTGACAATAAAGTATTAAAAATAGAGTGTTTTCTTGGGTCCGGTGTCGTTTCAATACCGTGGCAAACCACATCGATTTCGACCAAACAACATCATCGATAATCCAACACAACAATCATTAAATTATAGTAAAAATCATAAACTAATATTATTTTAACTATTTTTTATTTGAACAATATTAAAGTTATTATTCGATAAGGTTATCTTTTTATATATTTTTTTTCAATGTTCATATAGAAATTTTATTAATAACATAATTGTATTTGAAATAAAACATTTTTCATTAGTAACAAAACAGACTACGTAGTTTCTTTGTTCTATGTCGTATATGTGATAGTATGGTACAAAATGCGCTCGCCACCTTTCTTACGAGACACCCCACCGCGTAGTGCGATGTGTCACCTAGTTTTAAACATTATTGTTTTTATTTTTTTTACCTATGTAAAGCAAGTTGGAGTAACACTAAGACTGAGTGTAGTGGGGCGACTCCCCCTCCCACGTCGCCCCTAAGTCGCCCCAAACACCGCCCCCATCGGCGTCCCCCATCGGCGTCCCCCCTTGCCCGTCCTCTTCTCGTCGCCATTCCTCCACAAAATCAACTTTTGGCACAAAAATTCAGAGATTCCCCCTCCAAGAAGCCCCAAGTCGCCCCAAACACCGCCCCCCCTTTTTTTCTTTGTGCAAGACGCCCACTTCTCGTCGCTCCACTACCTTTAGTCTAACAAACTTTGAATATATTTACTTTATTGTTCTACTCATATTGTTTTTAATTAACAACGTAGTCGTTTGGTTTGAACAATTTAAACATAAGATGATCTTTGATTAACATAACAACTGTAGGTTATTTTTTTGTTTGGGGTAACTTAAACCTTGTTATATGATAATTATCATATAGTTGTAAACTAACCTTTTTTTATTGTTAATTAACTTAACTTAAAATCTTCATAGTTAAACGACAATATAATAGTTGTCCGCAAGTAATTAAGATGGTAGTGTTTAAGGTATGGGACGTGTTTTAGCAATCCTAGAATTAAACTTGATTATAAAACTGTTTGTGCTCCATCACATACCCTTCAAGTACTTGTTCTCATTACCTATAAGGTTCATAGATATAGCTGTTTATATTTTTATGGGGTTAAAAGTTACCCATTACCCAAAAACACACAATTTAAAATTTATAAAAGATAACTCGACCACATTTCTAACGAGTCCATAATATTAATAATTTATACTTTTTAACAATTTCAGTGTAATTTATTTTTGTAAGATTGAATAAAATATTAATGTATTTTATTTCAACTGGAAAAATGCTTTCGACCAATCCCACATGCATCACTTAATACCGTACATGTTAGAAGCCCACAACTTTTTTAAAACGAATTTCAAACCGGTCTCTTACATGTCATCTTATAACATCGCTTCATTTTTAAAAAAATTATTATGTGTTATAATATTTTTTGTAAGTTTTCTTTTTTACATTAAGTTTGATTCTCAATTTTGATTTCGTTTTTTGTGATTTCCTTTTGTCAAGTTGTAACAGATTCTTGTATCATCTGCCAACCTATAATTCCTTTGATGTTGGCTTTGTGTTTTTAGGCATCTCAACGACAATCCGTATTTTTGTATTAATTACGTTTCATCCTTTTCAGTATGGTTACACATTCTTTTCTTTCAACTATTATATTTTATTTATGTTGTCATACTTTATGAAGCATATTTGAAGTACTATATATGCTTATTGATTCTAATAATCAAGGTTTCTAATATCATTCATCCTGATGAATTATTGCCGGTGTAATCTAATAAATAATGAAAAATGATGAAGTTTCGGTAATTTGTTATTATTTTTATTTTTCCTTTTCTTTTATAATTAAAAAAAAAACTAGTTATGTTACATCAATTAAACGGACAATTTTAACGTTAATTACGATTACAAACCAATCATGTTACAAATTTACAAAGAGTTGAGATTAAATGGGTAATTTCTCTATAAACATACCAACAACGGTATACCACATAATAGTCGATGTAATTTACTCTTTTAGAAAATATAATTATTTTTGTTTACGGATTTGTTATAATGTTTAAACACTTGAAGGATATATTGTAAAAGTTGAGTTATTTTTCATTATGGGCTAAGTTGTGACTGGTGGTGCACAAAAAAAGCTGGGTATGGACCAGTATCCAACCAAAAACCTGAAATTGGTTATTTATGTCTGGTTTTATACTTGACCCTACTTAAAGTATTAATCAGTTCCATACCCTATGATTTAAAACCAATTCCATGGTTACACTCAACCCGAACAGATTAAAACCCGAAACCGGAACCGAGACCAAAAAACCCGATCGCTTTGTCTTCAGAACCCAGTTGCGTACCCAAACGGCCAAACCGGTTGTTACAATATCTGGTTTTTTATTCTCTTAGACCATACTCGGAATCGGCTCCATATACCCAAAACTGGTTTTGAAAAAAATAACCCGATTTCCGCACCTCTTGTTGCATCAAAAGTAAGATTTGTCTTTACCGACAACCCGATCACAAGATATGGGCTTATGATTTATGGTAAATCCCTTACATAATAGTGGTGGAACAAGCATATTCATATTCTATACTCATGATAGTAGAACTCAGAACTTCAAAAATAACAACTGAAACGCGAGTCTTAGAAATAGAGCTTGAAATAAACCATGGTTGAAATCTTTAGAGTAAAATAAAAGAACAGATATGTACGACAAAAACAATAAAAGAACACGCTCGCCGTTCATTAAACAAACATTTTTTAAACAGAAAACTACAAGAACTGCATAATATAGTGTACTATTGACCCGAATTACATACACTATCCCAGCTATACACAACAGTGTAAAATAAAATTAATGGGTTCCAAGTTTACAACTAATTAAGTTTATATCCTTTCCATGTAATCCAAGAATGGAATATAAAAAAGTGTATATATGCATGCATGTTGCATACTGAGGAAGGAAGGAATCAAAGAGTGGGGTTAATGATAGATTTCTTATGAAATGGTTCATGCCTTACTTGTAACCAAAGATATTCCACTTTTCTTTCCTTTATAAATGGTGCATTAGTGTGTGTGTAAATTGGTATATTGAACTTGCTTATTGATCTCAGAAGGAAATTAATTTGATGGATTCTTCAATTGGTATGTATCTCTCTTTTATTTTATCTATGCTTACTACTAGAAAACTGCTACTATTCCTACCAAAATTTCCTACGCATTTCCTACGAATGAAAATGCCGACACTTTTCCTACGAAACTCTGCGTATAAGAAAGGTCTTAGTTTTGTGACAAAAAAGTGACAGATGGATTTGCGTAGGAGAAGCGTCGGAAAATTCCGACAGATTTCCGACTAAATTCGTTTTCATTTTAACCATTAGTCGGAAATTCGTAGGAATCGGTGTGCGTGGGAAAAGTGTCAGTTTTCTTTCCTTTATAATCGGTGTTTGTAAATTGGTATATTCAATATTGAACTTGCTTATCGATTTGATAAGGAAATTAATTTGATGGATTCTTCAATTGGTATGTATCTCTCTTTTATTTTATATATGCTTACTTTTGGTGCTCATTTGTCGATCAAGGGGGAGTTTGCTTTAGTTATTATTTTGTATTAAAAATGAAACTATGATTTTGTTTTATATATATATATATGTGCATGCATGTAAAAGCGTATCTAATATATCCATTGGGATTACTTATTACCCGTCGGATTTGTGTGTTTCTCTTGAGTATGAAGGAATATCTATAATTTTAGATGATTGAAATTGCCCACTTTTATCATAAGCACATACTAAAAAACAACTCGATGTTGTTCAACGTGCACGTATTATGTCGATTTTGGATAATTAAATGGACATCACCTACTAACATTGATGCACCTAAACCCACACAAAATATTATAATTAGTCTCACGTTCAAATAGATGTTTCTTAAGCAGTAGCGGAACTAGACTATTATTATTGGGGGGTTGCAATGTAATTTTTAATCACAAGTAGATATGTGTGTGTATATATAGGGTTGGGGGTTCTATAGTGAACTGTAGTGTATTTGTGAACTAAGTGAACAAATTCTGGACATTGATTTACATCAACAAATCGTAAAATACACTAGTATGTACGCTAGTGTATTTTCTTCATCTACACTGGTGTATTGATAATCAAGGGCTATGATCAGTTCACTAGTATTCAAAATCAAGGGGGTTGTTCACAAATGTTCCTATATATATATATATATATATATATGTATGTATGTAAGGTTAAGATTTATTCTTATCGTACTTAGGCAAAATAAACTTTTTTTTTATCCTACCCCGTATTATGATTATTACTACAGCTTTAGATTGCTATAAGCAAGACATTTTAACAACCAATATATGTTTTGTTAAGTTTTTTTAATGAAAGCATATTGTAAGAAATAGATTTTTACATAAAACTAAATAATCTATTCATTGGAAATGGTACTATAGTAATCAAACCTAATAAAAATAATAACAAAACAAACAAAATTATATAAATTTTATACTAAAGAAAGTAATGAATAATTAAAAAAATAAAAGTTGAAATTACTGCCGCTGATGTTTTAGAGAGTTAATGAAAGCCCAAGTTAATGAAATCCCAAACAATATGTCAAATAGGGATTTATTACTTTTGAATTGGGCCATATCTATAATTTTTAAAAGCCCAGTTACAAAACCTAATAACCCCCTCGCTGCACTCGCCGGAGAGAAATATGATCATCAGTTGGTCACCTTACCTACCTTCTTGGCTTCTTCTCTTCTATTTTTCTAATCGAATAGTGATTTTGTGTAACATAAATATGTTATTGATGTAGTTGCCATGGACCCACTCCATCACTTTGATCACGAGCATCCGCTCAACCTTGTGCATCTGCCGCAGCAGGCGCATCACAAAAATGAAAACGCGGACGATGAGGACGAGGATGAAGTTGAAGATGAAGTTGAATTTGTGGAGGAAGACCATCAATGCAACCTTTGTAAGGAACAGATCTGGTCATTTCATTTGTGCTACTACTCCTGCAAGACTTGTAACTACTCATTGCACAAATTCTGTGCAAAGCTACCCCGAAAGCTACAAAATCACCCTTTACATCCTGGCCATGATCTTTATTTTCGTTCGGGTGGTTATTATGAGTTTAAGTGTCATGTCTGCAATCTTATGCAGAAGAATATTCCTCAGTATTTTTGTCCTACCTGCTACGACTTTCAAATGGATATAATTTGTGCTACTTTGTTTGAGCGGAAGCAGAAGATAAACCACCATAGTCACCCTCACCAACTGGAGCGAATGTCCTGGCCCATAGTATCAGGTTGTGTAGCTTGTGGTAACAAACATGAAGGGGTCTTCTTTCACTGTACCACTTGTCCTAGATTTTTAATCAACCTGGAATGTGCTTTGCTGCCTACCAAATTACTTATACAAAATCATACTGATGGGACTTTCACTCATTCTCATCCACTTACTCTTGCCTATTCTTTTCCGTATTCCGAATATCAAGCTAAATACTATCCCAAATGTAGAGTTTGTGGTGGCGAATTGATCTATTCTCATTTATGGATTTACAAATGCGATAAATGTCTGTATCACGTGCATGTTGACTGTGCGACTTCAAAAAGAGAGCCGTTTATGTCCATCTTCCAAACTGCAAGTAAGCATTCTCTTCTTCGTTTTTATAATTTTTTTAGTTTGTGTCTTAATCTAATTCCAGGTATATCTTTAATCAGGCTTTGGCAAACCTTATAAAATTTTTAAAGAAGATGAACACCTGAATCTGCTCCATTGTCCATTTCAAGATGAAGGTGACAATCTTCTGAAGCGTTATATGTCTAATCAACACGCGTTGATTGGTGACTCCAAACAACATGAGGGTGAGATGCTCACCCATGCTAGCCATGAACACCCACTCGTCCTTTTCGACAAGCAAACACCAGTTGGTGTTTCTCTGCATGACCCCATGAAAAGAATTCAATTGTTATGTGATGGGTGTGTGAAACCAATCATGACGGTACCCTTTTACATGTGTTGCCAATATGATGATGAACAATATTGTTTTGTTCTTCATGAATGGTGTGCCAAACTACCGCCTGAAGTACAAGAATACGTGGGCCATCCTGAGCATACTCTTTTTCTTCTGCCGAAAATACCTAGTAAGTTCTTTGGTGTCTTCAAATGTGCCGTTTGCGAGTTACCATCCAATGGTTTTTCATATGGATGCACAATATGTAATTTTTATGTTGATATCAATTGTGCATTCATACCTAAAGAAATGACACATGACGCTCATCCAAATCATCTCCTGTCGATAGTGAAACCTTCAGCTAAGCAATACAAAGAGCCTTGCAAAGCATGCAGATATCAGGTGCGCTGGAGCAATCTGGTATTTCATTGCCCTTCTTGTAATTTCTACATTCATGTGGAGTGTGCTTTGTTATTGCCTAGAGTGATTAAGCACAAGCTCGATAAACATCCTTTGAACCTAAGATACGAACCAGCAGAGAATCAAACTAGCAAATACTTTTGTGAAATATGTGAGGATGAATTTGACCCTTGGGAGTGGTTCTATCATTGCAGTATATGTGCCCAGTCAATGCATGCTGCTTGTGTGCCCTTGATACTTCAGTGTGAGCAAAATACATATGCCAAAAATCAAAAATGCGTCTATAAGTTTCTCAATGTCAAATTTGGAGGAACGCTTGAGATCAAAGATCACCCACACCGCTTGGCCTTTGTTCAAGGACTTGAGAGCGATGGCGAGTGCAGTAAGTGTTGGAGGCGATTGCAGTACAAGATGATCTTTAAGTGTTTGGAGTGTGAATTTGCATTAGATTTTAAGTGTGCCTCTTCATCTGTCAATTGATCAAGCTCATTGGCTTATACTTCGGTGCATCCATATTGTTGTAATATTATTATGTGTATCTAGTCATTTCTTTTGACTAGTTTGGTTTCTATGGTTTATCAATTAAATTGGAGTATCTTGTTTCTACTTTTAGTTAGTTATATACAATCTTATTTTGTCAAATAAGAAAGAATCTTATTAAATGTGTTTATTTTAGTTTTCTAAAATACCAGAATAAAAGTTTGCTTAAGCTTTGATCTAAGATTAAAAGAAAGTATTGGTTCCCTGTCTCTCTCTGTATAGATACATATATACGGAATTGTCACTGTATTGATCGGACCTATGATATTAATGTGATCAAAAGCCTATTCTCATGTTTGGATACATTAATTAATAATAGAAAAAATTACAAGTTTTGTCCTTTATGTATGTCCCAAATTGCAGGCGCTGTCCTTTAAACCAAAACTTGACAGGCGGTGTCCTTTGTGTTTTCAAAATCTTGCACGTTTTGTCCTTTAGGCCAAACTTAGTTAGATTTGTTAGTTAAATCTGGTATCAAGGGGCTATTTTGTAAAAAAAAATTATTCAGGGACTAAATTGTACAAAACTTATTATTATTATTATTATTATTATTATTATTATTATTATTATTATTATTATTATTATTATTGAGTAAATTACTAACCACCATCACCACCACCCTTCATCACCATCACCACCGCCGCCACCGCCGCCACCACCACCACTACCGCCACCATCAAACACACCTTAAACCGCCCAACATAACAATCATGACACCCAAAAGATGAAGAACCAAATCGGAATTATTAAGTATCATCAAAAGATGAAGAATTGGAAGCGAAAGCAAAGCATCAAACACACCACCACTACCGCCACCATCAAACACACCTTTAATCTCCCTATCTCTAAACAGCGAAATCCCATTGTCATGTATTATCTTATCCAGATTACCATTTTCCATGTAGTCAAGAGCCAAAGCCTTTAATTTCCAACTCTCCCATGTATAACTCACCACTTTCTGTGGATTTCTATGCCTCAGTTTTGCTAATGTGTTCATTAAAAACAGAACAAAGACCCACAATATACAATCAAATTTGAGTACAGATATAACAAATTTCTTCCAAAAAGTTCCAAACTTTAAGCACAAAAATAATTAAAAAGACTCTTTAAGCAATTCTTGATGACTAACAAGAAATTCTTGACACCAATTTCTATCAAATCGGGTGTCTTTAAAACGAAATAAAGATTAAGGCTTACCTACAAAATCCGATCTATACTAAAATAGAATTTGCAGGTCAAAACAAGGTTACCCCTTCACCACCATCACCTAACATCGATTCACCACCATCACCAAACATATCCACCTGCATCGATTCACCACCATCACCAAACATATCCGGTGTGGCGGAGTGGTGTGGCGTCGGAAATGGTGTGGTGGAGATGGCAGTGGTGGTTGAGGGCGGAGTGGTGTGGCGTCAGAAATGGTGGTCCGGCGGTGGCAGTGGCTGAGGAGGTTGACCGGTGAGAATGGTGGTGGAGATCGTGGTAATGGCGGTGGTTGAAGTAGGTGGGTGATTGACGATGGTGTGAATCAGTGGATGGTCGTGATGAGGGAAGGTGATGGTTGAGCGGCGGAGGGCGGTGGGTGTGGTTGTAATGGCGGCGGTGGTTGCAGGTGTTTGGGGGCGGTGGTGAATATGGATAAATGGGGAAGACGACCTAATTTGGGGGTTTTATATTTTTAAGTTTTGTACAATTTAGTCCCTGAATAATTTTTTTTTTTACAAAATAGCCCCTTGATACCAGATTTAACTAACAAATCTAACTAAGTTTGGCCTAAAGGACAAAACGTGCAAGATTTTGAAAACACAAAGGACACCGCCTGTCAAGTTTTGGTTTAAAGGACAGCGCCTGCAATTTGGGACATACATAAAGGACAAAACTTGTAATTTAGTCATTAATAAATAGTAAATGAGCTACACTCAGCCTTTAAAAACTACTATAGATAAGAGCCAAACTCAAGCTTTATACACGTAGTTTGAAACAAATCGTGCTTGAACTCTTTTAAGTTAAAGGAACCGGGCTCGACCGACTCATTCACATTCCTACATATTGCTAAGACTGCGGGGTATGGGGCGGGAGTTTGGGCGTGGGTAGGGGGGAAACGCCCAAGCCACCACCCCGGGTGGGCATGGGTTTCGGCGTGGCCCTTGGGGCATGAGTTTCAAGCGGGGCGTGGGGCGGTCTGGCCAAGCTGACATGGCGGGCTCTAATTGGACAAACCAAAGAAGCCATTGGGCTAGCCGTTGGCCAACGGCTATCTTAAAAAAAAACTAATAAAATTTTATTTTTCCACTATAAAACCTCACAATTTCTTCCATTTTTTTTACCACATTCATCTTCAATTCTCCATCTACAAAACGAAAAAATGCATCCTCATAACCGTCATTTTGACCCGAACAACCCGTATGCATTCCAAGAAAATAATCCTAGCCCACCACCCAATCGTCCAATGCCTCGTCCATTTTTCATACACTCTTCTATGCCCCAAGAAGCGAGTTATGCATCGTATATTGGGAATCGTGTGTTTACTAACTTCCCACACACCGAGGATTCGATACCTACCCCGTTTACACAAACGGCCATCAACCTTTCACCAACCTCCATCGACCTTTCACAAAACGAAACCGTCCCCGAAACTCAACCACCCAACGATGGTCCTTCCGCACCCCAACCCATAAAAAAGAGAAGCCATAAGAAAAAAACCGAGGCGGATAAAGCACTTGAAACCATCAAGCGAAAACAACTAAAATGGACCGTTCCTGAAGAACTTGCATTGGCGAGGGGTTGGTTTCAACAATCTCAACATTCAACTTTAGGTATTCTTAAACTTTGTTTTTATTAATGGTTTTTTTTATATAACTTTGTAATATATTAAATTTTGTTTTTATAAAAACAGGAAATTCTCAACATCGAACCTATTTGTGGCAAGGGGTTAGTAGAATATTCTATGAAGAATTGGGAAAAGAGGTTTATCGTGAAAACGATAGCTTATCCTCGAAGTGGACCGAGATAAGCGGCCAACTTACAAAATATAGTGGTTTTTTAAATAAAGCAAAACAAAACCCAAAAAGTGGTGAAACCGAAGCCGACATTGTGACGAATGCATTGGTTCAATTCAAGACAAATGTGGGGACCGGCTTCCGTTTCATGCATTGTTGGAGATTTGTAAGTTTCATCCAAAGTGGGCGAATATCCCCAGTGGTAGCGAAAGCAACACGTCTTCCAAAAGGTCGAGGGCCTCATCCCAATCTGATGCACGAGATCAAGAGATTGAGGACCTTTTTGATGATTCGCCAAGCCCAAACCGGCCTGAGTATGGAAGAGATGCCACAAAAAGGCGTGCTCAAAAATCAAGATCTGCTACGGCATCACCTTCAGCTGGGAGTTCGCTCTTGCATAGAGGAATATACAGCGACCAGTTGGATGACATTTCATCCAAGATGGATACATTCAACGTCTTCCAACAACAAAGGGCCGAAATTCGGAATAGAAAAGAAGCTAGAGATGCCGCTAGAGAAGCCGAGAGACAAAGACGGGAGGATTTGAAAATTCTATCCCAGCCGATTGATCACCTAAAGGGTGACGAGTTGGAAATAGTCTTGGCGATGAGAGAAGAGATAAAAAAACAAATATAAACGTTAGGAAATTTTTTTATGTAATTTTTTTTATGTAATTTTTTTTAATTTTTATGTAATTTTCTTTAATTACAAAGATCCCAGCCGGGTCAGCCCAGCGAAGCCCACCAAACCCACGCCCCTAACCCCCGCCCCGCCATACCCTGTTTTAATGTGGGTCGCCCCATGTCTGCCACCCCAAGCCACGTGTCAACAAATGCCCAAACCCAAGCCCAACCCCCGCCCCACCATACCCCGCAGTCTAAACCAAAAGAAAAGAAAAAAAAGAGTTTGTAGATGCGGTACTTTGTGACGAAAACTTGGTAGATAAACGATGTAATAGTTGGTAGGATTTTTGTAGGGCCAAACTATCTACACACCAAGTGTGTAGATAGTCACCCAAAAAGGTGGTTTTGTCTTTATATGCATACCTTGCAGTGTCGAACTGTGGCCAAAATACGGCGTTTTGGTCCGGTTAACCAGACAAAGACTGACGGGTGTCTGACGGGTCTGTTGACCGGACCAAAACGCCGAGCTTTGGCAGCGTTTTAGTCCTGTCAACCAGACCGGGTGTCAGTCTTTTGTCTGATTGACAGGACCAAAACGCAGCCAAAGCTCGGCGTTTTGGTCCGGTCAACAGACCCGTCAGTTTTTTTCTGATTAACCGGACCAAAACGCCGCATTTTGGCCACAGTTCGACACTGCAGGGTGTGCATATAAAGACAAAAAACACCTTTTTAGGTGTGTATATAGTGAGATGGGTGTGCCAATAGGTACACCCTTTTTGTAATAGAGTTTTGTAGTTGGTCCGAGTGTTGGTATACTTAGGAACAACTTCACCGTAACTTTGGCGCAGGTGACCCAAGTGGCGCAATTACCAACAATTACGCATATGTAGTTGGTGTAGTTGAACAGGTTGGCACACTTAGTCGTGTGACCCTATAAGACCACCCATAGTGGAAGCCAAATTGGGTGTTTTTTTTGCCCCGTTCATGCCCAAAAACGCTCGTGCACCGCCCTCTTGGGCGTTTTTTGCATTTTTTTGGTTGGGCGTGTAGATTAAAACGCCGGATTATTTTATTTTTTATCAATAACGAATTTCCAACTCATTTATATGTAGCTCGCTCAAAAAAAGATTGAGAAAAACTAGCTAAAAACTCAATTTGAGATGACGTGAACCAAGCTGGCTCATTTTGTAACAAAGCCCAGCTCGAGCTAAGCTCGGCTCGGCCCATGGCTCGGCTCGTTCTTAGGCTCGTTTAACTCCGACGTAAAGCTCAAGCCAAGTTTAATTGCCTGAATTAATTTCGAGCTTGAGCTCGACCCCACCCTGGCTCGACTCGGCTCGACACGTTTACAGCCCTAGTGTAGATTAAAACGCCGGATTGTTTTATTTTTTATCAATAACGAATTTCCAACTCATTTACTTGTTTTATTTTTCTAAAAAAATAATAATTGGGTAATTATTGTTGGGGTATTATGGGGCATTATACCAGTACACCTTTTTTTAACAAATGCCCTTTTGCTGACTAGTCGGCCACGTGTTGCTTTATGCCCAAGGATGAGACATTTGTTTCAAGCCCCACTAGACATGGTCTAAATATGGAGTTTTTTTTTCCAAAAGGGTGAAGTGGGAAAAATTATTTATCAAAATAGGTGATTTGAAAAATAATTCCCAAAATAGTTTTTGTTTATCAAATTTAACTATCTATCTATATTTTTTTTTCTCTTTTATTTCTTTATTCGGTTAACCTATTATAATTTTTTCTTTCAATCTACTCTTGACTTCTATTTCTTTCATTCTATTTTGTCGACTTGTTTTGAATCAATTTCTAATACTTTGCTAAGCTAAGCGTCCTGATAAGAAAAGAAAACCAATAACAGTTATTAAAATATTGTGAAATATATGATAACTTAGAATATTAGTTTGATAAGAGCTGTGGAACAAAAACTCTTCTAACATGTTGGAACATAAATGGTTTAATATTATATGATTTTTGCTGCTTTCTAATGCCTTTATGTGAAATCAAATTAACATAAAATCAACCTGACGGCAATAACCTATAAACATATAACAAAATCAACATGAATGAATTGTTGAATCCGACCACATGAAATCGTTGAATCACACAAATTCGAATCAAACCAAACAATTGAATACTGATCAAATACAATCTCGAACAATACAATACATAATCGAACCACACAAACGAACAATACGGAACCGTGATAGTTTTTTGAGAGGGTTTTTTTTTGAGAGATTATAAGTGTGTGTTTTATGTGACAGTTTGTACACACTTTCAATCAATAGAAAACAGGTTTATTTACGTATTGCTGTTCTACGTATGTTCAAACATTCGTGTGTTGGATTCCGCACATCATACGTGTGCGTGAGTTAGAGAATTGGATCCGTGTAAGTGCATAGGGACCTACAGAGTAAAATGCTCGGATGGTCCTTGTGGTATGTCATTTTTTCACCTTTAGTCCCCCAACTTTATAAAATAACATGTATGTTCCTTGTGGTTTGCTCTGTTGTTACTTGGATAGTCCCTTAACTAGATGAACGTTAGTTTTTCCAGTTAAGTTAACTTTTCCACTAAAAGAGAAATTTAATTAATCTTTTAAACTCAAGTGTGCCCCGCCATTGATAAAACCGCACCTAAATAATAAAAACAAATTAATTAAAGAAAGCCTTGTGGGCTCCACCCCCATTCCCACCGTCACATCTTCTTCATTACGTAAAACACAACCTGCAACCATGTTTCCACCATAACCACCACAAATTCCCGCGACCCTCTTTCAGAAAACCCCTTGTCGTATTCGTTACCCACCCTCACTTTTCTCTTATTATTTTTTTTCTAGGAGTAAATTACTTTTTGAGTCCCTGTGTTTTAGTGGTTTTAACCACTTGAGTCCAAAATCAAAAAGTTTAACGTCCTGAGTCCCTAGCCATTTATTTTATAACGTTTTGAGTCCAATTTTGTTCATTTTATAACGATTTGAGTCCAAAAAATTGGACTCAAAAAGTTAAAATTTGGACTCAAATGGTTAAAGAAAATGCTTATAGGGACTCAGGTCGTTAAACTTTTTGCTTTTGGACTCAACTAGTTAAAACTACTAAAACATAGAGACTCAAAAAGTAATTTACCCTATATATATATATATATATATATATAGTTGAAATTTTATTTCTTTTTATTGTTTTAGAATCTTGGATTGACAAGTCAAAAGATACTCAATGTGCCAAGAACATCAAGTATAGAAGTGTCAAGGCTACTTCCGTAATATATAAAACATAAGTTTTGGCTAAGATGGGCGTCAAAAAGGTTATATGTAACTCACATCATTACAATAAGGGAAAATTACGAAAATGTTGGTTGACCAAACCTGTTTTCAAATTTGTCACGCTCCTGCGTCCTTGGAGCGGCGGGATGCGTCCTTCAAGCAAAGGATGCGTCCTTCAAGCACGGGATGCGTCCTTCAAGCACGGGATGCGTCCTTAGAGCGAAACCCAATAAAAAATGGACACGTGGCCACGGGATGCGTCCTTCAAGCACGGGATGCGTCCTTGGAGCACGGGATGAGTCGGGCAAGTTTCTGAAGCGTCCGGCGATTGCATCGTTAGAAAGCCCTTGCAAAAAAGAAAACAAACCATCAAACTCTTTTTTAGTTTTCTCCAATCATGATTATTATAACAATCCTCAAAGAAAACCGACACCCCCGAATATTTTTCCAACACCCTAATATTAATATTTTAAAATGTCTCAATATGTCCCAAAATACACCCCATACGTGAAAACAGGCCCCGAATACCCTAAATATTATTAAATATAATTAAAAATGCTGTTTTTGGGTTTTAGGCGGGCCGCGTAAGGTACCCCATAACCCTTACGCGGGCCGCGAGAGGCTAAAAAGGTGGCGCAGCCCGGTGCGGCCACGTGGCCCAACACCCGACGAACCTACCTGATGACCCAGCTAAGCTATGCTGTTGACCGGGTTTGAAGCGGGCAGCGTAAGCCCCGGTCTTGTGTACGCGGGCCGCGAGAGAACCAGACTCAGCACCTATAAATTGATTTGCTCAGCCTTCAGTCGATTTCGTTCAAAACTTTCTTTCTTTCTCTCAATATTACGTAGTATACATTATACTCGGGTATTATACCCCCCTAAATAGCGAAGTTCTGCTCCGTTGTAAGTATTATAACCCATGGATACGTATTAGATACGCTGCCCGATTGATCTAGGGTTCCGTAACGGCTGTCGTGGTTCTGCCCGACGTAGTCGTTGGAATGCCGTCTCGGGGAGGGTATTACTAATGTTAAAATGTGTTATTATACTAACGCGTGTGCATTTGTGTAAATTATAGATTGTCACCAGGAAACCCTTACTGAAAATCTAAGACAGCAATGTGAGTTGATCCACTTTTTGTAAACCTTTTGTTAACTGTTTTTACAAAACCTTAAATACTTTTCCATGCGAATAACAGTTATTGAGTATTTGTAAGAATACAATTATCATGAGTATGTTGGGGTTTTGTATACAAAATTTGTTACCACCTGGTCAAGGAGTAACATTTCCACAAGTCGGGTCTGACAGTACCATGGATGTTAATTGATATGTCTTGGAAACAAATATAATTGCGAGATCGCCCTCAATACTGTACACTGGGTTTTACTTAAACTTGATTAAACTGGGATTCACTCACCAGTATTTCCCACTGACAAATGTTTTTAAAACGCGTTTCAGGTAACAAACTGTGAAAGCCAAATAGAAGCCAGCTGAACAACACTGAATGCTTGGAAAAGTGGCAATAAAGTTACCTAAAATAAAATAGATGTTTTTATTGAATAAAATAGGATTTATTCCTATTAAAATGTGTGTAATGCAAACCTGGGTTTTACCCCATGTGTTTAATACTATGAAAATGTGGTATTTTACTCTGATCAAATATTTCCTAACTACGGTCCTGATGAAAATTTCCGCTGCCAAATTAGACAATACGCGATACCACCAAAACTGGCTCGCGGCCGCCCGTTCCCGGGGATCAGGGATCGGGGGTTGCGACAGAAGGTGGTATCAGAGCTAAGCCACTGATTCAGCCACAGAAGTGTTCTGCTGACATCAAAAATTCAATCTGTTAGGAAATAAATTGTGGAAATACGTGCATAATTGTATTCATTTGTTATGTGTTATTTGACTATTTGTTAGTTTACAGTATGAGCGACCAAGGACCATCTGACGCGTACCGTCAATTGTCTGGTTCGCCTAGAAGCGAAGGCACCTCCTCTTCTCAGCCTGCCCTCTCATGGTACTCTGCTGATACGGAAGAAGGAATCTTTGTGTTTAAGGCTCAGTCAGAAGAGCCATTTCCTCAGAAAAAGAGGGGATGGTTCAGTAGAGGAGCACACGAGCGTAGAAAACGTATGAAAAAGTTACAAGACCAAAGAGCCCTAGCAGCAGCCAAGAGAGAGACAGATGCCTATGCCCACGATATGATCAATAGGGGAATAGCCAACATCCACATCCTAGCAACCACTGCAGCTGACCCTAATCTGGAACAAATAATAGCACCCCAACCACAACCATCAATCCCTGATCAACCGATGGAAATAGAAAACCCTGAAAACCAAGTAGAGATGCATGACTTCAATCCGCAGGAAATACCTAGGGTACCTGCACCAAACCTCCTAGACCCAAATTACGACCCCTGGTGGGATGACGTTAGGGACAATGTGCAACGTTACTCGATACATGAAGACATGCCTGTGCCAAACATAGGAGCCTACCCAGGTATGGATCCTTTAGATCCCTATTACCACGATGAATACATTAGGGATATCTTAGAAGATCCTTACCAATTCCAGGCACCTACACCTCCATACCAGGAACCTGCACCCCAGATTCCAAACCCAGTCCTAGAACCTGCACCCCCAATGAGTGCAGAAAACGTACAAGAACTTAGGACATTTGGTGAGAAAATTTTAGAGAATAGTGAATGAATGAGACAGGTGGGAGAGCGACTCGTCTGGAAATACGACGAGGGCAATATGGATTTCTGGATGAATCCATATCCGTAGATGTGATGGTGAAGATGGTAATAGTAATAATAATAATAAAATAAATAATAAAATAAAATAAAATATGTGTGTACGGATGCCTACTATAATTTATTTCAGTTGGTATTGTAATTTTTATTTCAGTACTGGTGTGTAATAGATTCATAATATATGAATAGAGTAAAGTCGCAATGATCAACGCTTTTGCCCAAAATGCGTGTCATGTGATTTGCTATATTAAGTATTATTTTGTGATATTAATACGGGGTAACTGTTTAAAATTCAGATGGCCGACGAAGGAAATCAAGGAAATCTGAATAACGATAACCAGAGTAACATTAACTTGGTTAATGAGAATCCAAGCGTCAATAACAACGGAAACCAAGTGGATAATAGTGCCATTCAACACATAGTGGCACAAGGAATTATAGATGCAATGCCATTTATTATTCAAACGGTTCAGGAAGCGAATAATAAAAGTAAACATAGCAGTAAGCGACCAACTGAACCAGAAAACAGCGTGAACAATGGCACTGTACTTCAAGTGCCCATTCCTAAAAGAAGAATAACCATGCCTTATGGTTGTTCTTACAAAGAATTCTGGTCCTGTAAACCAATAGAATTCTCGGGCAATGAAGGACCCATTGCAGCCACACGCTGGATAGAAAAGACTGAGGCTGTTTTAAAAATAAGCAAGTGTGCTGAAGAAGATAAGATAATGTTTGCTTCTAATCTGTTTAAGAATTCAGCCTTAGAATGGTGGAACACTATCCTCCAATCAAAAGGAAGTGATAGGGTTTACAACCTGGAATGGGAGGAATTTAAGAATATGGTAGAAAGGAAATTATGCCCTCCCAATGAAAAGGAACAGATAGCTAATAAGTTTCTGAACCTTAGAATGACCGGGGTAGATAGTAAGGGCTATACTACCACATTCTTTGAATATGCTAGAATAGTACCAACCCTTGCATCACATGAACCAGTGTTAATATCCCGTTCCATCTGGGGATTAATTGGAGAGATTAGGCATGTAGTCAAGGCAGCTAGACCTCAAACCATAGAAGAAGCTGTAGAACTAGCGAATACCTTGACAGATGAGTTAATCCGTACTAGAGAAGAAGACCAAAGGAGAAACCTAACCCAAAGGCTTACCCAAGAATTCCGTTCGGGGAATTACAACCGCAGGAATATGGAATCTACCTCTGCACCATTCTGCAAGGTCTGCAAGAAAAAGCATTCGGGAAAATGCTCCACTCTTTGCAATTTCTGCAAAATGCCAGGACACAAGGAAGAAGACTGCAGGAGAAAATCCAGTAATGGACTATGCTACAACTGTGGAGAAAAAGGTCACATCAAGCCGAATTGTCCAAAATTGACTCCAGCTGTGAACAACAGAAACACTAAAAATGCTAGAGCATTCGTTCTGACTACAGATGAAGCCAAGATGATTCCGGATGTGATAGCCGGTACGTTTTTAGTTAATGATGTTTTTGCTAAAGTATTTTTTGACTCTGGTGCAAACCAAAGTTTTATTAATACATCATTTTGCAAACTTCTAAATCAGTCATTAACTAAATTACCACAAGAATGTCTAGTAGAGACAGCTAATGGGGAAACTGTTAGAATTTCTGAAATCTTGCAGGGAGCAAGAATAGAATTTTTAAACCAAAAGTTTATTGCAAACCTGTACCCAATGAATCTGGCAGGATTCGATGTTGTGTTAGGAATGGATTGGTTAATAGCCAATAAAGCTAGTATTTTATGTGATCAAAAGTCAATCCAAGTAAATTCACCAAAAGGTGAAAAGATCACAATTAAAGGAGATAAGCCCTCTAGGTCCACAAAATTCATCTCTGTGATGAAAACTGCAAGTTATATAAGAAAAGGATCTATAGTGTATTTGATTTCCATAATCACTAACACTAAAGGAAAAGAACTAAAAGACATTCCAGTAGTGTCTCAGTTTTCAGATGTATTTCCAGAAGAATTACCAGGACTACCTCCAGATAGAGAAGTTGAATTCAGAATTCATCTACTACCAGGGACAGCACCGATTGCCAAAGCACCCTACCGTTTGGCACCAGCCGAAATGCAGGAACTAAAGAAACAATTAGACGAATTGTTGGAAAAAGGATTCATAAAGCCAAGCTCATCGCCATGGGGAGCGCCAATTTTATTTGTTAAAAAGAAGGATGGATCAATGCGTATGTGCATTGACTACCGTGAATTGAACAAAGTCACGATTAAGAATCGGTACCCATTACTGAGAATCGATGATCTGTTCGATCAACTACAAGGAGCTCGATTTTTCTCTAAAATCGATTTAACGTCAGGATATCATCAGTTAAAGGTACAGGAAGAGGACATTCCTAAAACCGCATTTAGAACAAGGTATGGTCATTATGAGTTTACTGTCATGCCATTTGGTTTAACCAATGCCCCAGCTGCATTTATGGACATGATGAACCGAATATGTAAGCCATATTTGGATAAATTCATAATTGTTTTCATAGATGATATTCTAATTTACTCTAAGAGTAAAGAAGATCATGCAAATCATTTGCACGCACTTTTAAGTCTATTAAGAAAGGAAAAGCTTTATGCTAAGTTTTCTAAATGCGAATTTTGGTTAGAACAGGTACAATTTCTTGGACACTTAGTTAATCATGAAGGAATTCATGTAGATCCAACAAAGATCGAGGCGATTACTAAATGGAAAACCCCTGAATCACCAACTGAGGTTAGAAGTTTCTTAGGATTGGCTGGTTATTATAGAAGATTTATTCGACATTTCTCTAGAATAGCCATTCCTTTAACTAAGTTAACCTGTAAATCCATTAAGTTTGAATGGGGACCAAAACAAGAAGAGGCATTTAGAATTCTTAAGCAAAGATTAACCCATACACCCATATTAGCGTTACCAGAAGGAACTGACGACTTTGTAGTCTATTGTGACGCTTCTAAGTTAGGTTATGGATGTGTATTAATGCAACGTCAGAAGGTTATAGCTTACGCCTCTAGACAACTTAAGAATCATGAAGAGAATTATTCAACCCATGATTTGGAATTAGGAGCTATAATTTTTGCCCTTTAGATTTGGAGACATTACCTTTATGGTAATAAGTTTACCATATTCACTGATCATAAAAGTTTAAGGTATGTTTTCGGGCAAAAAGAGTTGAATATGAGACAAAGACGTTGGATGGAATTACTTAGTGATTATGATTGTGATATCCAGTATCATGAAAGAAAAGCAAATGTAGTGGCAGATGCTTTAAGTCGAAAGTATCATGAAAAGCCAAAAAGGGTACGTTCTCTTAAATTAAATCTACAAGTAGATTTAAATGATCAAATCAGAAAAGCACAAGAATCAGTAATCAAGGATGATGCTGAAAAACTAAAAGGTATGATTAAGGAATTAGAACAAGGAACAGATGGAATTTGGAGATTCCATAAAAAGAGAATGTGGATACCTAAATTAGGAAACATACGTCATCGTATCTTAGAAGAAGCCCATAAGTCTAAATATACGATGCATCCATGAAGTGATAAACTATACCAGGATTTAAGGAAAAAAAATTTGGTGGATAGGAATGAAAAAGGACATAGCAACCTATGTTTCTAAATGTTTAACATGTTCACAAGTCAAAGCTGAACACCAGAAACCCTCAGGATTGTTACAACAGCTAGAAATGCCAGTATGGAAATGGGAATTGATAACAATGGATTTTGTTACTAAATTACCCAAAACAAGAAAAGGTAATGATACAATCTGGGTGATTGCAGATAAACTAACCAAGTCAGCTCATTTCCTACCAATGAAAGAAACTTTTAGTATGGAACAGTTAGCTAAATTATATGTAAATGAAATAGTTTCATTACATGGAATACCTTTATCAATTGTGTCTGACAGAGATAGTCGTTTTACCTCTCATTTTTGGTCAAGTTTCCAAAAAGCAATGGGAACCAAATTAAATCTGAGCACCGCTTATCATCCTCAAACGGACGGACAAAGCGAAAGGACAATTCAGACAATGGAAGACATGCTTAGAGCTTGTGTAATTGATTTCGGATGTAATTGGGATGATCACTTACCTTTAATAGAATTTTCTTATAACAATAGTTATCACACAAGTATCATTGTTGCACCATTCGAAGCACTTTATAGACGAAAGTGCCGAACCCCAGTCTGTTGGGCAGAAATTGGGGAAAAGCAACTATCTGGACCTGAGATAGTGCAAGAGACAACCGACAAGATCATTCAAGTCAAAGAACGACTAAAAGCAGCACGTGATCGACAAAAGAGCTATGCCGATAACCGACGCAAGCCATTGGAATTTCATGTAGGAGATAAAGTCTTGTTAAAAGTTTCTCCTTGGAAAGGAATAGTAAGATTCATCAAACGGGGAAAGCTAAGTCCCAGGTATATTGGACCTTTTAAGATTATTAGAAGAATAGGACCTGTAGCCTATCAGCTACAACTGCCAGAGGAAATGGCAGGAATACATGATGTATTTCATGTATCAAATCTCAAGAAATGCTTAGTCGATGAATCGCTAATGGTACCTCTTAAGGATATAGAGGTAAATGAACAACTCAAATTTGTAGAAAGGCCTCTATAAATTGAAGACATGAAAGTCAAGAATCTCAAGCACAAGAGATTAGTTCTGGTCAAAGTGAAGTGGGACTCCAAAAGAGGACCTGAATACACATGGGAGCTTGAATCTGAAATGCAAAGGAAATATCTGCATTTGTTCCAGTAGATCTCGAGGACGAGCTCTAAAACAGGGTGGGGAGGATAGAACAATCCTCAAAGAAAACCGACACCCCCGAATATTTTCCAACGCCCTAATATATTTTAAAATGTCCCAATATGTCCCAAAATACACCCCATACGTGAAAACGGGCCCCGAATACCCTAAATATTATTAAATATAATTAAAAATGTTGTTTTTCGGTTTTAGGCGGGCCGCGTAAGGTACCCCATAACCCTTACGCGGGCCGCGAGAGGCTAAAAAGGTGGCGCAGCCCGGTGCGGCCACGTGGCCCAACACCCGGCGAACCTACGTGATGACCCAGCTAAGCTACGCTGTTGACCGGGTTTGACGCGGGCCGCGTGTCACGACCCCCGACCCACCCTGGACGGAATCGGAAGTCGCGAACAGCCCAGTGGTACCGGTGATTATTTTGAAAACGTTGCAGCGGAAATTTCATCAGGACCGTGAGTTAGGAAAAATATCAGAGTTTAGAAAATACCGGATTTTATTTATTAAATAGATGGGATAAACCCATGTTTTACAATGGTAGCTTTAATAAAGATAAATTTAATTACATAAAACCATATTTCTTAATTTGATTTAATTAATAAAATAAGCCACTTCTTGATGCCTTTCAGTACCGTATCCATCTCCTACTCCAATCTACTGTAATTACCTGAAACGCATTTTAAAAAGGTTTTGTCAGCGGGAAATACTGAGTGAGTTCATTCATTTTGCTAAAATGACTCTTTTGTTATAATCACAGTATTAAGAGATTACAATGTTTCTGATATCAACCAACTACCCACGGTATTTGTCACTCGACCGGATCTGTGACTATGGTTATATCACCATTGGCTGCCCCAATGAATGACGTTATATCACTATTGGGTCCTGTCACCCAATAGTGACGTATCTCACAAATTTTAGGCTCGCCCACCTAAAGTGATAATACAGCAGTAATGTGCACAATACCCCACATACCGGCTGTAATTTGGTGATTACATAAACTTAATCACTGTAATTATAACTTTGAAAATATTTAAGAATTTATAAAGCACTTTGATAAAAAGCGAATGACTCACATTATAATTATGCGGATTCATACTGCCAAAGTTTAGTCTACAGATAAGCCTTTGATATATTGCAGATTTATACAGGCAGAGCTTCGCCTATCACTTAGCCTTGTAACCTAATGCATACGAACTAGGTAGATAACTTAATACAGCATTTACGATAACTCACGAGATCAAATTCTCACAACGAACGACAAAGTGCGATACTTAAACATCCAGCGGATTCACAACTAAAGACAGAGTATAGTCCGATTTCGGACAGCACTCAACATCCCGTCGAAATCACGACGAATGACAAAGTATAACCCTAATGTGGGCAGCACTTAAACATCCATTGGATATATTGATCGGTCGGAAAATGAATCGTAATAGCGATTAAGTTAATACCCGGCATAGTAGCAGAATTCGAGCTAGTGTGTGTTTGGTAGTAAACTGTGAATATCTGAACGTACAAAATGAATTTGAACGTCGAACGAACGCATGAATTCAAGTCCCACACCCCTCTATTTATACTTGAAAAATGGTTCCCCCGCGTGTCGCGACAGGAACATATGCGCCTGTCGCGTGGCGCGACGGGTTACTTTTTATCATATGGTTGCCACGTGTATTTGTAGCTCAGCTGAGTCGACAGATCGATTAAATTCGAATTACACGTAAAACTGTGACGATAATATCGAATGGGAAATGCCCCCCCTGAGTTTTAGAGGCCCTGATCCTGATTCTGATTGTTATGAAAATTTTAGGAATTGTGTAGTATTACTTGGGTGTCTCAATTAGGGTTTCTTTTTAGACAAAATATGAATAATAATAATAATAAAAATATAATAGTTTTGGTGAGAGTTGTTATGGTTTGGGACATTTTTGAATATAACTATATTACAAAGAAAAAGGGAATAAAATAGTGAGAAAAGAAAATGGACTCACTTTGTAACTTTAGGGTTCAACTAGAAAACCTCCTGGTAGAATTTTGGGTATAATTTATGAGCTATAAAAATATATTTTTGTACTCGTGTTAAGTATAGTACCCCTAATTCAACCTTGTCCCGATGTCCCGAGACAGAACCCAAACGAACTTAGTCGGGCAGAGCCCTGACATGCGTTATAAGGCTCAGATCAATCGGAAAGGGTAGCGGTGATCGGGAGTTAAAACACTTAAAATAGGGCATGGCTTTATTATTATTATTATAGAGAAAAAATAAAAATAAAAAGAATTATGAGAGAGATGGCGATTTTTTAGTGAGAGAAAGAAAAGAAACATGAACGGTTTATTGTTTGAATGGTGGTCCTCTTTTATAGTGGTGAGAAACTTGGACCTTACGATTTTGGAAGGACACGTATATATGTAAAATTAATTACTCAACACACATGTCTATATATGAATGAATGTT
This sequence comes from Helianthus tuberosus, assembly GCA_030545235.1. NCBI lineage: Eukaryota > Viridiplantae > Streptophyta > Magnoliopsida > Asterales > Asteraceae > Helianthus > Helianthus tuberosus. Next base: position 191,880,461 of record CM060445.1, read on the forward strand.
ATGGAACATGCAGACAACTTGTCAATCACATACATAGTTAGTTATTATTATTTTATTTATATATTGATTTCAATATGAAAGATATTAAATTAAAATTAAAATAATGGAACATGAAATAGGAATAGGACACGAAATGGATGGAACATGAAACAATGTTTTCATTTCAAATATATATATTTTATTATTATTTTATTATTATAATTAATTTACTTGCTTCACTTATTTGGTGCGTATAATTTCTAAAATATGGCTTTCTAGAAAATAATAAATATGTCATTAAAACGAGAATATTTTTGTCTACATTTGGGTCTAAGATTCATTAAAAATAAAGTAGGTTCAAATACAATGTATTTTTATAATTTAATTAGTATACGGTCACTAGGCCCGTTTAGGTACTTCCTATTTCTAGTGGTCAGCTTACCCATAATCTACCCGTCTACTAATATAAGTTTTTATAGACTTTTATTTTAATGGAAAGGTCACCTATATACATACCAATTAATTAATATAGTATTTCAACCAACTATAGAAAATAGTGTTTAAAATTATTTGGGTTGAATATTTATATTAAAAATAAACTAGTTACTAGTTACTAGTGGTTAATAAATTTAACCAAACCTATAATTCTTATATAAAAATAGGGATGTTACACCGCGTAAGCCCTGGTTTTGTGTTACGCGGGCCGTGAGAGAACCAGACTCAGCACCTATAAATTGATTTGCTCGGCCTTCAGTCGATTTCGTTCAAAGCTTTCATTCTTTCTCTCAATATTACGTAGTATACATTATACTCGGGTATTATACCCCCCTAAATAGCGAAGTTCTGCTCCGTTGTAAGTATTATAACCCCTGTATACGTATTAGATACGCTGCCCGATTGATCTAGGGTTCCGTAACGGCTGTCGTGGTTCTGCCCGACGTAGTCGTTGGAATGTCGTCTCGGGGAGGGTATTACTAATGTTAAAATGGGTTATTATACTAACGCATGTGCATTTGTGTAAATTATAGATCGTCACCAGGAAATCCTTACGGAAAATCTAAGACAGCAATGTGAGTTGATCCACTTTTTGTAAACCTTTTGTTAACTCTTTTTACAAAACCTTAAATACTTTTCCATGAACAGTTATTGAGTATTTGTAAGAATACAATTATCATGAGTATGTTGGGGTTTGTATACAAAATTTGTTACCACCTGGTCAAGGAGTAACATTTCCACAAGTCGGGTCTGACAGTACCATGGATGTTAATTGATATGTCTTGGAAACAAATATAATTGCGAGATCGCCCTCAATACTGTACACTGGGTTTTACTTAAACTTGATTAAACTGGGATTCACTCACCAGTGTTTCCCACTGACAAATGTTTTTAAAATGCGTTTCAGGTAACAAACTGTGAAAGCCAAATAGAAGCCAGCTGGACAGCACTGAAGGCTTGGAAAAGTGGCAATAAATTTACCTAAAATAAAATAGATGTTTTTATTGAATAAAATAGGATTTATTCCTATTAAAATGTGGGTAATGCAAACCTGGGTTTTACCCCATGTGTTTAATACTATGAAAATGTGGTATTTTACTCAGATCAAATATTTCCTAACTACGGTCCTGATGAAAATTTTCGCTGCCAAATTAGACAATACGCGATACCACCGAAACTGGCTCGTGGCCGCCCGTTCCCGGGGATCAGGGATCGGGGGTTGTGATAATTATAGACGGCTGCAGTGGCACATCGGAGGTACCCGCATTGGTGGTCGGAGGTGGAGCAGCCGGGACACCGGCGGCGAGTAGGTGGAACCCTACGAAAGAACAGATAGACATGCTGGAGAATCTGTATAGACAACGCTTAAGAACACCAACAGCCGATCAGATTCAGGAGAATACCGGTAGATTGCAAACTTATGGACACATTGAAGGCAAGAATGTGTTTTTTTTTGGTTTCAGAATCACAAGGCTAGACAAAGACAAAAGGAGAAGCCTCCATAGAATTAATGCTTGAAGGACAATGGAGGCTTGTTTCAATGAAATAACTCACTGGAAAACTCGTTGGAAATCTGCAACTCGCCGGAAACCTCGCCGGACACTTCAGAAACTTGCCCGACTCATCCCGTGGCCACGTGTCCCGTGCTCCAAGGACGCATCCCGTGCTTGAAGGACGCATCCCGTGGCCACGTGTCCATTTTTTATTGGGTTTCGCTCTAAGGACGCATCCGGTGCTTGAAGGACGCATCCCGCGCATGATGCGCCGCTCCAAGGACGCAGAAGCGTGACAAATTTGAAAACAGGTTTTGTCAACCAACATTTTCGTAATTTTCCCTTATAATAATAAAGGGAAAATAGACAAGTTAAGTAAATTACCTAAATGAAAATTAAATAAAATATTTTTTTGCACCAATAAAACACTACAGTCTGACATCGTTGAAGAAGATCTAATCTATAGAAATCAACAAATTTGATTTAATATTTAACCCTTGACGAAAGAGGTGTGGGTTTCAGTCATCAACTAACTATTGTTGATACAAAATCAACTTTAATTTGAAAAATCGTATACTCGTCCCCTCCCTCCCCCCTTCCCCCCGTTTTTTCTCCGATCGCCGGTGGCTCGACGGAGCTGGATAGCCAGGGTTAGTGTGCGAGGTCGCCGTGATTGTTTGGCTTGACCTTTCCCCCTAACTCGTGGTCTTGATACTCCCATTCGCTTACCGGGATCGGCCTTTCGTCCCTGTTCTTATACCTCGGACAAGTTGCCGTAGGCTCGACGGAGTGGTGGCCACCGGTAGAGTATCTAAGGTTTTATCCGATCCTCGGTTTGGCTATGGATCCTTCTTAACCTTACATACTATCTTGTGTGCATGTCAGTCCCATTCGCTGATCGGGACTTGTTTCCGTCTCCCCCTATGGCTGAGGATGGTCCTTGGGAGGACCCTCCCCACCTTCGGAAGAAGGATAAGATGCAGAATAAAGAAAAGCTGGTCAGCGATAACATCACTAAGTTCTTCGTTACCAACCTTCCTCAGGGCTGTACACCTTTGGAAGTCTCGGAGTTCGTTAAAGTTTTTGGAGAAGTTACAGGGGTTTATATCGCTAGGAAGAAGGATAAATTTGGAAACAGATTTGGCTTTATTAGCTTCAAGCATGTCCGAGACGTTAAGGAAATGGAAAGGGCTTTGAACGGCACGAAGATGGGCAGCAACAAGCTTAAGGCAAATGTGGCTAGATTCGCGTCCGAAAACTCGAATCATTTTGGTAATTCTAAGGATGCTATTTGAAAGCCCTCGGCCGAGCCCCAAGGTCGGAATCCCATTCAGAATCAGGTTAATAATCATGCCTTCATTAACAACGGTGGTGGGAAACTCTTCAGTGACCTATTTGTGAGCAACAGTGGTTCGAGGACAGGTGAATTTCCTGGGCAGGCATCAAGTGGTAAGACGGTGGTGGTCCCAGAAGAAACTATGGTGTTTCAGGAATTAGGTGGGCTAGCGCTGGTGGGAAGATGTTCTAATCTTAATATCCTCAACACCTTGAACTCTGTTCTCGTTAAGGCAGGGTTCCATAAGTTCAGTTTAAGTTATTTGGGAGGTTTGTCCGTTCTGGTAAAATTGTCCACTGAAGAGGATTGCAAAAATTTGGTTGGTTCATATGACCTCTGGCGACATTTGGTTCTCTTCCCTGGACTATTGGATGGGCCAATCATTGCCGTTTGAGAGGATAGCATGGCTAAAAGTTACCGGTGTGCCGATCCATTTAGCGGTGGACGAGGTGTGTGATTCCATTGCCGGTCAGTTCAGTAAGGTGATTCACGCGTCTCAGCGTTCGTCGGAGGATAGCGACCTTTCAGTTAACTGCATGGGGATATTGGTGGGTGATGGAGTTAGAATTAATGATCATGTTACCCTGAAATGGAAGGACAAAATTTTTAAAATCTGGGTAGAGGAAGAGTTGTCTGAATGGTTGCCGGAATGTTTATATGATTCCGACTCTTCGGAGGATGACGTTTTGTCTTCCGAATTCCGGTTAGATGTGGAAGAAATCCCGGCGGTGGAGAATTCCGAGGTTAAGGAAGGTTGTAACGTCGTTTCGACCAACGAGGTGCATGACTCTCCTGGTGTGCATGAGGAAGGGGAAATGTCTAGCATGCATGTGGATATCGGTAGGACAGAGGGGAATAATGATGTTGTTGACCTCGGGAATGAAAACAATATTACCCTAACGGCTGAATGCTCCTTCTCTGGTATTCTTGAACCAAGGGAGCCGCAAAGTAATAGTGGTGGGCCCAGCCTTCAACTTTCCCAGTTAAGTCGCGTGGTGAAACTCCTTTCTTTTTTACTGCTCCTGATGCGGGTAACTTATCCAAGAAAAGATCCTTGTGTAATAGGCCCAAGATCCTTAAGCCCAGGCGGGTGGTCAGGTCTAGCCCAAATTCGGATCTTAGGCCCAGGAAACGTGTAAGGGAGGAAGGGGGTTTCCATTTTGACCTTAATAATATCGCTACTGAAGATTGCAGCGATCCTCCTTTGTCCCGTCTTCTGTTAGGCGCTGCTGGGAACCGTAGTTTGGAGCTTCCCGAAGATGAGGTTTCAAGTAAAGATCAGGCTGTCGGTTCTCCGGACAAGGTGGTGGATCCTTCCGATGACCTTTTTAATGGTGAACTTCAAGCTACTATCGCTCTGGGCAACATTGTGGGAGTTAACGTCAGAAGCCACAGTAATCTCTTCAAGGACTCGATTCTTACCAAAGGTAATAATGTTGTCATCCAATGAATTTTTTGTCTGTTAATATTAGAGGGGTTTACGGGGGTGCAAAGGCTTCGTGGATTAAGGAACTCAGAATTGCGAATAAGGTTAGTGTCTTAGCCTTGCAAGAGACTAAAGTTGAATCGTTGGCTTGGCCTGTTTGTGTAAGCTATTGGGGTAATAAGAATTTTGAGTCAGCGTGTGCTGCATCGGTGGGGCTGTCTGGGGGTTTGGCCTGGATCTGGGATCCTAGTGTTTTGAAGATTGATTCAGTGGTTCAGAGTCGTTATTTTCCGATTATTAAAGGCTCTGTGGTTGGCAGTAGGGACCCCATTAACCTGGTTAACGTTTACGCCCCATAGAGTACGGCTGCAAAGATGTCTCTCTGGTCCGAATTATCTGGTGTCATTGATTTTTCAGCAGGGCTTTGGGTTCTTGCTGGTGATTTTAATGCTGTCCGGTCCCCCGATGAAAGAAAACATTCTCACTTTAAGCCGACTTGTGCCGAGAATTTCAATAATTTTATTTTCTCCAATGGTTTGATTGAGTATCCTATGCAAGGGAGGAAGTTTACGTGTATACAGGATAATGGGAAGAAACTTAGTAAATTGGATCGTTTTTTGGTTTCTTCAGAATTTTTCAACAGATGGTCGTCCGCGTGCGTTAGAGTCATGCCTAGTCGATTCTCAGATCATTGCCCCATCTTATTGGAGTTGGTTGACTTAAAATTTGGGCCTCGTCCATTCAGGGTGTATTATTCGTGGATTGGGAAACCGGGGTACGAGGAAGCAGTTAAAGAGGCTTTGGTTGATTTCGAATCTTTCGACCCCCCGGATTCGTGCCTCACTGCTAAGTTTGCTCGGATTAGGTCTCATTTAAAGAAATGGAGGGACGAGTTTCTTGCTAGTGAGAATGACACCGAAAAAACAGCTTTGGCGGAGCTGGAGATGCTGGAAGCCGATATGGAGACTTGGGATCTTTCGGAGGACGAGGAATGGTCCTTGGCGGAAAATAGGAAGATCATCAAAGAGGTTGAAATTAGAAGAAACTTAGATCTCAAACAAAGAGCTCGATTAAGATGGGCGGTTGACAGGGACGAGAATTATAAGTTCTTCCATGCCTCGGTGAATAATAGGAAAGCGGTAAATGCTATTCACGGCCTTACCATCAACGGGGTGTGGTGTACTAAACCGGCTAGTATTAAAAAGCAAGTCTTATCGTTTTTCTTTGATAGATTCAAGGAATCTTCTCCGGTTAGACCTGAGCTCCTTTGCCATGGCATCAAAAAGATTTCGGATTCAGAAAGGGTGTCGCTGGACGAAGTTTTCTCGGAACAAGAAATTAAGGATGCTATTTTTGAGTGTGGTGATGATCGTGCCCCAGGCCCAGACGGAATGAACTTTAGATTCATTAAACATTTCTGGGAGTATTTCAACGAGGAGTTTGTTAAAATTTTCGCCAGCTTTCACTCCAACAGGACGATTAGTAAAGGTAGTGGATCTTCTTTTATCACTATTATTCCTAAAATTTCAGACCCAGTTTCTCTCAGCAATTACAGACCCATTAATCTGGTTAGAGTTATTAGCAAGGCGATTTCTAAAGTTTTGGCGAATAGAATGAGAAGAGTTCTGGATGGGGTTATTTCTGAAACCCAATCAGCTTTTCTTAAAGGAAGATCCATTCTAGACGGTCCTCTCATCATTAACGAGCTCATTTCTTGGATTAGGAAAAAGAAATCCAAGGCCTTCTTCCTTAAAATCGACTTCGAAAAGGCGTATGATAACGTCAATTGGCGGTTTGTTGTCAATATTCTCCATCAAATGGGTTTCTCTCCCAAATGGTGTAATTGGATTATGGGAGTTCTCAAGTCTGCTAGCTCTTCTGTTTTGGTGAACGGGGCCCTGTAACGCCCCAAAATCTGAATGTTAATATTTGTCGTGTGTTCCTATATGACACGTCATGAAATAAATAACTAGGCTATTTAACCTAGTTAAGGGTACGGTCAAAAGTATTAAATGATGAAGGTAGAGTCAGTTATGTTTTAAAGGCAAAACCCGAGGGGCTAAAGTGGAACTAATGAAAGTTAAGTTATTAAATAACTAAACCACACACAAACACACACATACGTGTGTTCGAGAAGGAGCAGGAGGCTCCCATGGAGCCTTAAACCCTAACTTCATCTATATGCTCAAATTGAAAGGCAAGATGACGCTTAAAATCATAACCGAGCATGGATAAATGATCACCATCACGAGGGGATCATAAGGTATGTCTTAAATCTAAGATTGGTGATCATGGGTGAAGTGGGTTATGTTCTAATCCGTGAGTTAATATGAAATTGATCATGTACGAGGGTTAGAAACCTCGTATAGAACATGGGTTACGTATGATTTGTGTTAATTCGATGATTAGAGGTGAAACCCATGAGATAATATGAAGATGATAACTAGAATCACCACCTATGTCCAAGTCTTGTTGAAAGATTGATGTATTATTGTGGGCGTGATGGATTCCTGTTAGTTAAATTGAAAGAAATGTGGTGATGATATGTTTGATGCTTATGTGTGAATGATATATGTTGATTTGAAGTAGGTTGTGATGAGTTATGTATGAGTTTAGAAGATTTATGCATGAATTAGTTGTACGTTATGCTTAAAAGGTAGTACGCACATCAAGTGTATGATGAAATGTATATAGTGTCGTTCGTATAGTCGATTATGATGTTACGAGTATATGATGATAAGTCGATAGTTAAATATGGTTAATAGTTGACTATTGAAAGTCAACTAAGTATAAGTGTAACCACCTTGATTCTTACGCTATTAAACAATACCTCGTAAACTATAAGGGCCTATTGTGTCAATTTGGGAAACTACAATTTGAAGGACTAAATTGTCATTTTTGGAAACCTTATAAGTTTCGGGTTAAAAGTGTAATTTTTGAAAACTATAAGTTTAGGGTCCTTTATGACATTTTTGATACTTATATTTTAAATAAAATAAATATATTTATTTTTGAAATAAAAGTATAGGGACCATTTGGTCTTTTCCTGAAAGTTGAACCTTAGGGACTATTATTGACATTTTCCAAACTGTTTTAACCAAATAACCCTAATCGGGTTACATGTTATATAAGGTGTTCTATTCAAAATTTTAACTTAGTTAGCATATTTAACGGTACTGTTACAGGGACTATTTATGTACATATAGAACCACAAGGGCCAAAATGAAAATTCTCTTTTAATCAAATAAAAAGGTTTTAAACCTTATAGAACCGGTCACATGAGAGGATCGAACTCGCGACTTTCAGCTTAACAAACAACCTCTTAACCACTCGGCCGGGCATGCCTCATCCGGTTTTATATACCGAATCATATAATATATATATATAAACAATTTGTAAATAAAATAATATAATTCAAATCTGACCAACAGATCAGTCGCCGGCCTTGGATCCCATCCACTGTAATTGATGTTTTATCCGCCGAAAGCAATCCTACAACGGTCTTCAACCTTTTACAACTCGTTTTCGCGTTTTGTTTGACCCAATTCGGTGCCTTTGTTCCTTTAACCGAACATTTTTATAAAAGTCTTAAAGTAGAATCAATCAATTGATTCTGTCGTTTTCATGTCGAATTGAAGTATCAATAACTTCCCTTGACCTCTCACAACCTTCTGAACTCACAAACATATCAAAAATCCTTATGTTTTCGAACCTACAACTGTTTCGCCGGAAACAGTCACCGGAGTTAGTCGACACCTCGGTTCCCGACGATGCCGGAGCCTTTTTAAATCATCATCCGGTATATCTACTTGCACACTATGTCTCTGTACATTTAATTTAAGTATAATGTATGTTTTGATCCTGAATTGAACCTGTTGACCTTCTGGTTGACCGAAATTGGGGAAGATGATGAACAGTGTTTATCATCTAATTTTAATATTAATACAGGTTTGATTATTAATTCATAATAATTCGAAAATAACAAGTTAAAATCCGAAAATTTTAACATAAAGACTTTATCTACTGATTCATTTATTGAAAATTTTATGTTGGTCAAAATGTTTATAAAACTATTTTTTTATAAATTAAAAACAGTTTAACTTTTACAAAATTATAATAAATCGAATTTAATGAGTTAATTATTGAAAATTTCATAGTAATTATTTTATATGTTGTACTTTACAGAAATAATGTTGTTGTTGATATCTCACATAATTTAGATATTTTTGTAGTTAAAACAGTGTTTACACTTTAAAAGTTTAGTTTCATTTAATATATTTAAAATTAAATAACTACATAAATTGTGTCCAAAAATTATTTTTATGATGTTACATACCTTATTCTGAGTTCTTGAAAACTATGTTACTGTTTGGTTATTTACAGGTTATTTTATATAAATAAATCAGTTAAATCACATTAATTACTTGGTTTAATTTAATATAGTTAAATTATATAACTATATAATTTTTGTCAGAAAATATTTTTATGACATTAGGGGTATTTTTCTGAGTTTATAAAAAATTCAGAAACTAATTTGTTTATTTTCAGATTATTTTTAATAATTAAACTGATAAACTCAAATAATGATATTTTAGCCTTTTAACTCCCTTTATTTGTATAAAAATATTCAGAGGCCCTAATAATTACTGTAAATCAGTAATATTACATGTTAATAATTAAAAATGTTATTTTTAATTATTTTGATTTAAACCAATTATTTAGATAATTACCATTTAAACAGAACGTTACCAAGTCCTATGGATTTAGAATTTCCAATTATCCAATTAAACATCGTTGTTGATACGTATTCCATATTGTTGCATGTTCTATCAATTAGAGTGACGTGGAAATCTTATTTCTAAGAACTCTCACACTTTGCATACTTGTTTGGACTTACCTGAAACCAAGGTGAGTATACTCGAATCCCTTTTTGTTTTAAACACTTTTGGGATGCAACATGTATTCTATATTCAAACACGTGACACTTGAAACTTATTTGAAACATACTCTATCCATTTAAACATGAAACATGAAACTTGTGATACTTGATACTATCTTGTGCTATGTGAACGTTTAATCCTTGTGAAGGGCCGCTCTAACAATTGGTAGTACTATGCATATGCTATAGGATTCGTGCACCTCCCCCATTTATATTCGAGGGGTATTGTTAGGGTATCATTTGAAACTCCCGTTAAACTTTGGGAGAGACACTTTAACGCATTGGGAAACTTGGGCTATCACTTGGACTGCGTGAACTAGCATGGCTGAAACTATTTTTATAATGTTTATTTTGGATATGAGTATTTTTATTCTATGTTATACTATGTATCAAACTTGTATACTCGCCAACTTTTTGTTGATTTTATTTTAATACATGTTGCAGGTTGTTAGACAAGACGATGAAGAAATCAAGTTAGGATGGACTTAGATACTCATTCAATAATAAACAATGTTGTTGCAATTTGTCTTTATTTGAAACAATGTATTCAAATTTTAGTCATTCATGAAATTGGATTTAAATTATATTGTCACATAGTGTTATGATGTTTTGAGCAATTTGTTCGTCTCATCCCGATGTTTCCGCCATCGGTTGGGGTGTGACAGATTGGTATCAGAGCCATAACTATAGGGAATTAGGTAGAATTGCCATGCTTTTACCTAGTCTATAGTTTTAGAACTTATTCTTATGAATTGCTTGAAACTACATGCATGCTACTTATTTCTTTCTTATTCATTCTCTTTAAACTTTTAAGCATAGGTGTCCTTCCATCCTTATGTGTTATTTTTGACAAGCCTTCTTATGTGTTTATACTTAATTGTTTATTTCCTTAACATACACTTTTCTAAGGCTTTTCTTGATATTCCTAAATCTGGCAACACTTATATTATAAAAAAAAACGAGACGAGTTTATCAAAATAGGCGTGAAACCCACAATTTGGTGAACGACTCTCAATTTACCTATTCTTTTTACATGCAATTACAACATTAAGTTAGGAGTGAAATCCACATCTTAATGATAATTTCAATCCCAAATTCTAGTGGACCCTCGTCAAGGTGTCGAAATTAACTTTTGATCCAACGAGTACCAACCACACTTAGGATGCTAAATCGCCAAGTTAGGGGTGAAACCCGCACCTTGTCGACTAGTTCCACTCCTCGATCTTTGTTTTCATAATTCCCGCCAAGTCTCGAGATTTCGATCGATTTGTGACATGTAGTAACTGGAAGGGTAAATACCGTTAACCGACTTGTCGGCAAGAGTATTTCACCTATTAGGCCAAAGCATGCTCCTCAAATTCGAAAGACTTTTCGACCACTTTGGTTAGTCAAAGTTCCGTTTTGGAACCATCCCAAATTTCAATCAAACACGTGTTCTACTATTTATTCTATACCATGCAATCTTTCAAATTCGAATTTACTTCCGATATTTTTTTTCTCACACACACATCATACTAAATCTTTTCATACACTTATACGTATACATGATTTTATATAATTTAAGTTCATATTCCTTATTATGTTTCAATTAATACTATATACCTAATCATTAGTATTTGTACTCACACTTTCTTCATATTCATAACAATACATTTTATGCTTATACTTACAATCATATTCATACTTATACTCATGCGTTTCATGCTTATACGTATACTCATACTCAAACTTATACTTATGCTCGTACATACAATTATACACGTACATGAGTTCCCCTTTGGGCCGAATGGACATCCGCCCGGATAACCATCCGCCCGGATAACCATCCGTCCGGATAACCATCCGCCCGGATAAACATCCGACCGGATAACCATCCGACCGAATGACCATCCGACCGAATGACCATCCGTCTGAATGACCATTTGTCATCACTATAAGTTTTCCTTTATAAAAAGGAATATGTGTATATATATATATATTTGCACTTATAGTCGTTTGTATATATAAAAAAAGGGATATATATATAGAGACAACCTATCTTTTCTATAGTTTTATTTCGTTTAAATTTAAAAAAAAAAAAAAAAAATTTCCTGCCGCCAAAACTTGACAGCAACCATCGCCTTCTTTTTCAAACTTATCGTCGCCGATTTTTTTTTTCCGACTCCTGATTTCCCGGTAATTAATTTAAGCACGCGTTTCCATTTTTTTGATCAGTGTGAACTTAGACTTTGATAACACAATTACGGCTCATCATAAATCATTTCCGGACTTTACGGGATTTGCACGAGCTATAAAAACCAAACTGTTCTACCTTCTCACATCGCCACAACACCTTCTTAAACTCCATATCACTCACACACTCATCGAAGAAACTCACCACGTAAAACCAATATTCAAATGGCAAATTTCCCGGTAGCACATGCTGAATCTTCTAATGCAGCAGGAATTCATCCATTCCTTCGGTTTGCCGAATTATCCGCTCGAGGGAGGTACCGAAAAATCAGGAATCTTGAAGTTCTTAATATTAACGGCATTGATTGGAATCAAATAGGAATAGTTGATCCCAATGGCGTCCTAGCAAGATTGCTACCACCTAATACACCCTGGCGTCGTTTCTTCGACATTCTAGAACCATCTTATGATGAGTTGGTATATGAGTTCTTGTCCACTTTTTATTTCAAATACAATAACAGTCTTACCGATGAGTCAATAAGTTTTCAACTTTGTGGACAAGCATATACTATGTCATTATCACAATTTGCGGTTCATCTGGGTATATACACAGATGAAGAAGTTAACCAACCCATTTTCACTAGGGCATTAACTTCTTCTTACTCCGCAGAATTGGCAGAATTTTGGCAACGCCATTCAACAAAAGAATGGGGTGGCAACAATAATGACTTGAACCTCACAGACCCTCGTTATCGATACATGCACCGTGTTTTAGCCAACACTATCACGGGGCGCAAGTATAATCAACAAAGGGTTAGGACAGACGAACTTTTCTATCTGTATAGTATTTTTGAGCAAGTTCCTTGTAATATTGCCTATGAACTTGCTGCATGTTTTGCTAATCAACAATCCAACCCTCTGAGAAGTCTCATGGGAGGATCGTACATGACCAAAATAGCACAATCATTAGGTGTCCTAAGTGATCAGATTATCCAAGGATTATCTCCACCAAGGGCACCCGGGGTTGTAAATTTTGCCATCATTAAGCGAACCACTGCTTCTATTTATGCACCAATTCAACCACCCCAGTCGGAGGGAGCTCCATTTGTCTTAGAAAGTACCTACACCCAAAATTTACAACAATCATTGTCGCAGTTTCCTCAACAGTCGTTCTACCGTTCTGATATGCTACCACCTCCGCCATACGTACACGAATATATTCCAATTAACCCACCCCAACCATTAACACCAAACGTCTCACAAGGCTTCTCACAGATAGTCTTCGAAGAGGCTCCAACGACGCAAGACGAATTGTTTTATGAAAGCATGATGATCCAAGATCAATCAGGATCGGAATCATCTTTGCAATCACCGTTACTGCCACAGTCTTTCCTGTCACTGATGAACGAAGTGGAACAACTGCCACCAACTGATATTGCAGGCCCAAGTACGATGCCTCAAATGGGTCTATTTTCAGACCAAATGGTAGTTGAAATGGCTAGGCTGAACAATGAGAACCAAGAATTGTTACGACGAGTACAAGGACTGACAGAACAAAATCAATGGTTAGAGAGCCTATTAGCTGCTCGTATGCAACTGGATCCACTACCTCCACTACCTGATAGTTTTGAACCTGAAGTTGATCCATTTCACGACTTATTTCAGATGTAATTTGTTACAGCATATTAGACTGTCAACCAAACAATATTATCTATGTTTTGATTCAATACATATTATGTTGCATTAATGCTTATTTGATTTAAACAATACCTTAAGTTTATGGTTCCTCACTTAACTGGATGTGCTATGTACACCATGCAACGAAACGCGAAATTTTGGGTGCACACTTAATTACGAGGTTCGATGCATGAGAATCATAGCAAAGCTTGTTAAGTAAGGTGGCATATGAAAACATTATTTGGTTATGTGATCACCCTTTTATTTGCTTATGTGTACACACATTTGTTTGCATAGTAATCACATTACAAATACAGCATAGCATAGTGCCATGCAAAACAGTTTCTATACAATGGTTCTCGTAAATTTCCCCAGGATAACACATTGCTTATCTTTCTAAACATTCCAATTACATTTTACGGTCTCTTTCGAATAAATTTCGGGACGAAATTTCCTAAAGTAGGGGAGACTGTAACCACCTTGATTCTTACGCTATTAAACAATACCTCGTAAACTATAAGGGCCTATTGTGTCAATTTGGGAAACTACAATTTGAAGGACTAAATTGTCATTTTTGGAAACCTTATAAGTTTCGGGTTAAAAGTGTAATTTTTGAAAACTATAAGTTTAGGGTCCTTTATGACATTTTTGATACTTATATTTTAAATAAAATAAATATATTTATTTTTGAAATAAAAGTATAGGGACCATTTGGTCTTTTCCTGAAAGTTGAACCTTAGGGACTATTATTGACATTTTCCAAACTGTTTTAACCAAATAACCCTAATCGGGTTACATGTTATATAAGGTGTTCTATTCAAAAATTTAACTTAGTTAGCATATTTAACGGTACTGTTACAGGGACTATTTATGTACATATAGAACCACAAGGGCCAAAATGAAAATTCTCTTTTAATCTAATAAAAAGGTTTTAAACCTTATAGAACCGGTCACATGAGAGGATCGAACTCGCGACTTTCAGCTTAACAAACAACCTCTTAACCACTCGGCCGGGCATGCCTCATCCGGTTTTATATACCGAATCATATAATATATATATAAACAATTTGTAAATAAAATAATATAATTCAAATCTGACCAACAGATCAGTCGCCGGCCTTGGATCCCATCCACTGTAATTGATGTTTTATCCGCAGAAAGCAATCCTACAACGGTCTTCAACCTTTTACAACTCGTTTCCGCGTTTTGTTTGACCCAATTCGGTGCCTTTGTTCCTTTAACCGAACATTTTTATAAAAGTCTTAAAGTAGAATCAATCAATTGATTCTGTCGTTTTCATGTCAAATTGAAGTATCAATAACTTCCCTTGACCTCTCACAACCTTCTGAACTCACAAACATATAAAAAATCCTTCTGTTTTCGAACCTACAACTGTTTCGTCGGAAACAGTCACCGGAGTTAGTCGACACCTCGGTTCCCGACGATGCCGGAGCCTTTTTAAATCATCATCCGGTATATCTACTTGCACACTATGTCTCTGTACATTTAATTTAAGTATAATGTATGTTTTGATCCTGAATTGAACCTGTTGACCTTCTGGTTGACCGAAATTGGGGAAGATGATGAACAGTGTTTATCATCTAATTTTCTGATTAATACAGGTTTGATTATTAATTCATAATAATTCGAAAATAACAAGTTAAAATCCGAAAATTTTAACATAAAGACTTTATCTACTGATTCATTTATTGAAAATTTTATGTTGGTCAAAATGTTTATAAAACTATTTTTTTATAAATTAAAAACAGTTTAACTTTTACAAAATTATAATAAATCGAATTTAATGAGTTAATTATTGAAAATTTCATAGTAATTATTTTATATGTTGTACTTTACAGAAATAATGTTGTTGTTGATATCTCACATAATTTAGATATTTTTGTAGTTAAAACAGTGTTTACACTTTAAAAGTTTAGTTTCATTTAATATATTTAAAATTAAATAACTACATAAATTGTGTCCAAAAATTATTTTTATGATGTTACATACCTTATTCTGAGTTCTTGAAAACTATGTTACTGTTTGGTTATTTACAGGTTATTTTATATAAATAAATCAGTTAAATCACATTAATTACTTGGTTTAATTTAATATAGTTAAATTATATAACTATATAATTTTTGTCAGAAAATATTTTTATGACATTAGGGGTATTTTTCTGAGTTTATAAAAAATTCAGAAACTAATTTGTTTATTTTCAGATTATTTTTAATAATTAAACTGATAAACTCAAATAATGATATTTTAGCCTTTTAACTCCCTTTATTTGTATAAAAATATTCAGAGGCCCTAATAATTACTGTAAATCAGTAATATTACATGTTAATAATTAAAAATGTTATTTTTAATTATTTTGATTTAAACCAATTATTTAGATAATTACCATTTAAACAGAACGTTACCAAGTCCTATGGATTTAGAATTTCCAATTATCCAATTAAACATCGTTGTTGATACGTATTCCATATTGTTGCATGTTCTATCAATTAGAGTGACGTGGAAATCTTATTTCTAAGAACTCTCACACTTTGCATACTTGTTTGGACTTACCTGAAACCAAGGTGAGTATACTCGAATCCCTTTTTGTTTTAAACACTTTTGGGATGCAACATGTATTCTATATTCAAACACGTGACACTTGAAACTTATTTGAAACATACTCTATCCATTTAAACATGAAACATGAAACTTGTGATACTTGATACTATCTTGTGCTATGTGAACGTTTAATCCTTGTGAAGGGCCGCTCTAACAATTGGTAGTACTATGCATATGCTATAGGATTCATGCACCTCCCCCATTTGTATTCGAGGGGTATTGTTAGGGTATCATTTGAAACTCCCGTTAAACTTTGGGAGAGACACTTTAACGCATTGGGAAACTTGGGCTATCACTTGGACTGCGTGAACTAGCATGGCTGAAACTATTTTTATAATGTTTATGTTGGATATGAGTATTTTTATTCTATGTTATACTATGTATCAAACTTGTATACTCGCCAACTTTTTGTTGATTTTATTTTAATACATGTTGCAGGTTGTTAGACAAGAGGATGAAGAAATCAAGTTAGGATGGACTTAGATACTCATTCAATAATAAACAATGTTGTTGCAATTTGTCTTTATTTGAAACAATGTATTCAAATTTTAGTCATTCATGAAATTGGATTTAAATTATATTGTCACATAGTGTTATGATGTTTTGAGCAATTTGTTCGTCTCATCCCGATGTTTCCGCCATCGGTTGGGGTGTGACAATAAGAAACATGACTTGACTCGTTGTTATAAAAGCAGGATTATAGGAAGTCGTTTGATACATGTTATGTTAATATGCGTTAATTTTGATTACATGATGAATTACATGTGTTGGAATGGATATGAAGTTGATTATATGTTTTTATGCTTGTTAGGAATGACTAAGGAAAGTTAAGTGTGAAATATGCGATTGATATGATTGTTAACATGTACAAATGAGTATGCTAATAATAGCGTGATTTCGATGAAATGAAAGTATAGGAATCACGTCGAGACGGGCTCAAGCATGAGGTGTTAACGGGTCAAGAAGAGGCAAGGAATCGGATACGAGCACGGGCGCATAAGGTAAGTGATTTCCGTAATCACTTCTTAGTTCGATTAAGTAATAAAGTGTTTTAATTAATTAAACATGATGTTTGAGGTCAAATATGTGTTGAAGTCTTTCGTTGTAGATGATGAGATTAAAGTTGATTAAAATGCCCTTGATGGGTATATTGAGCAAACGATCTTAGAAGTAGTTTAGAAATAAGCTATTCGATTAGTGTAATGTTTTGAAAAAGTAAGAAAGCAAGAAGAATGATTTTCGTAAGCTAAGGACCTTAATATGCGCAAATACCCTTAACGGGTCAAAATAAGCTCTTGAGCGAAAATGGGTCAAGAGGATGCAAGACATCCGAGAACTTAATCTTTTATGATAAACGAATGTTGAAATTATAGGGTTCATGAGGAATATAGATCAAACAATCAAGTTATGTTGATGAATGCATGAACGGGTCAAAATTTGGTAAATGGGTAATAAGCCGAAGAGTTAGAAGTCTGAAATTTTAGTATGTTGGATGTTGGATTTTAACTCCATTAGATGGAGAATTAAATTACGGACGTGTAGGAAAAAGAATCGAGTAAAACGGACGTAAAATGAGAGAGTTATGCTCGTTTCCGTAAAATGAGGTTGTGCTGGGAATATGCAGCAAACAGCTGCAGCAGTTCTGAGAAAAGAGGGGGGTCGCGTCACGCGAAGAACCGTCGGGTGACGCGACGGGTGCAGTTTCCCCGAAAATTGTTTTCGTGTCTTATTTGGTACCGGGAACTCGTTTAAAGGCGTTTTAAGCCACGCACGCCTAATTTAACTTATGTTTATGTGATCTTAAGGGTATGCACGTATGTAAATAGGTACGTATGTATGTTTATAAGAATGTGAACAAGTACGTGGATGTATGAGGGTATGAAGGAGAATAGGCATGTATGAGTTTGGTATACTGCAAGCAGGGATGTATATATGTATATATGTGTGATGTCATGACCGTACGTAACGATGTAGGTATGTGTATATGTAGATACGTA
This sequence comes from Helianthus tuberosus, assembly GCA_030545235.1. Taxonomy (NCBI): domain Eukaryota; kingdom Viridiplantae; phylum Streptophyta; class Magnoliopsida; order Asterales; family Asteraceae; genus Helianthus; species Helianthus tuberosus. The sequence goes on from CM060445.1 coordinate 191,898,594, forward strand.
TAGAATGATTAAGATGTATTTATATGTAAGTATGCATGTAGGTTGGCATTTATGTGTGTACATATGTATGTATTAGATAATGGGTATGAAGTTTAGGTATGTATGTAAGTCTTTCGGTACGATTAAGTGTTTACGTTGTTTATTCGTGTACCTGGAGTTATAAGTGTAATGCAGGAATAGGAAAAAAGTCTCACCACGGATGGTATGACAGGATGGGAAAGCTGGGATGTAAAGAGTTAACGAAACGAGAAGTAAACGTGAACAAACCTTGTATGTTTATAATGCGTACTAATGTTGTGAATTTTATGTGGTGAGCGCAGGTAGTACCAGTCATGAGGATATTCAAGGATTGGAGATCGAGGATCGAGTCACAAGATAGATTGTACGGGAGTGTTGAGTACTTAATTGAGTGAAGCTATGTTATGGTTTCTTTTTGAAAATGAGTATAATAAATGTATTTATTGTGAAAGAATTAATCTTAAAAATGAATTTAAGTGCGTCAAGGTGTTTGTAACGAAAGAAATTTTTATGGTACGATTTTCCGCTGCGATTTTAGTCAAATACAAATTAGGGTCTTACAGGCCCCCATGTTTACTTTTAAATGTGAGAAAGGTATGAGGCAAGGGGATCCGCTTTCCCCATTACTTTTCTTGGTGGTAATGGAAGCTTTATCGTGCATGTTCAACCGGGCTAGAGAGCATGGGAAGATTAAAGGTATCCCAACGCCAAACTATGGGCCTATTCTATCCTATCTCTTGTATGCTGACGATGCAATTGTGGTTGGGGAATGGTCTTACTTGGAAGTGATGAATATAGTGAGAATTCTGCGGTGCTTTTTTGTTTGTTCGGGTCTTAAAATTAATTTAGATAAATCCAATATCTATGGTTTTGGAGTTGATTGGGAGGAGACAAAAGCTATGGCTAATGAGGTGGGATGCAAACCGGATAGTACCCCGTTTAAGTATCTCGGATTGAATGTGGGTGCTAATATGAAACGTATTAGCAATTGGCATCCGGTATACGACATTTTTCGTGCTCGTCTTTCTAATTGGAAAGCTAATCTTTTATCCATTGGCGGAAGGATGGTGTTGATCAAGTCGGTTATGGAATGTCTCCCAAATTACTACTTCTCCCTTTATAAAGCTCCAAAGAAAGTGATTTCGGATCTTGAAGCCATGATTAAGAGGTTTTTACGGGGGGGGGGGGGTTCCTTAGAAGAAAGGAAGATGCACTGGGTGGCTTGGGATCGTGTTTCATGTAATAAGGAAGAAGGAGGTCTTGGTCTTAAGAAGCTAAATGAGATTAATACGGCTCTTATAATCAAGTGGGGATGGAGATATAAAACGGAGTCAAACAATCTTTGGAAGAGAGTCATCGATGCGCTTCATTTTAGTCGGGTGGGTTGGGAGTGTATCCCCGTCAAGAAAAGTCTCAACGGGGTTTGGAATAACATCGCAAAGATAATCATTAATTCTAAAGTTGGAAATTCTCCTCTTCGGTTTCTTTTTCAAGGATCGGTGGGTAATGGGTCTAGCATTGCTTTTTCGTTGGACAGTTGGGTCCTCAACGAACCTCTCAAGCAGCGTTTTCCAGCTCTGTTCAACCTTGAGTCAGACAAAAGGTGTTCGGTGGCTGACCGCATTTTATCCCAAGGTGGCGGATCGGGTTTTAACTGGAATTGGCGGTCTTCGTTCTCGGATCCAGCCATCGTCAGCAGTTTTCATCAGCTCCTGAATCTTCTGGATGATGTTCAAGTTACGGCTGAAGCTGATAAATGGACTTGGGCTACTGACCCATCCAGTGTGTTCTCGGTCAAGTCGGTTAAGCACAGTCTTCATGCGGATGTCATGTTTGATAACAGATTTATTTTAGATTGGTGCAAGTGGGTCCCCGCTAAAGTCAACATTCATTCATGGAGGATGGAATTGGACAAGATTCCGACCAGAGCCGCTTTAAAAAATAGGAACGTTCAGGTCAGGGATCCGTTATGTCCTCTTTGCGGATCGTATGAATAATCGGTGGATCACATATTAATTGTCTGTCATGTCGCTTCGGTTGTTTGGAATGGGGTTAGCTCGTGGACCAAGATTCCGAGCATTTTTGCGTTTTCTATTAGAGACCTTCTTGGTATCCACAAGGAGATTAGAGCTTCGGACGCCAAAAAGGAAGCAGTCCAGGGTATCATTATGATTGGTTGTTGGAGCATATTGTAACACCCCGTGTTTTCAAGAAGTCAAAGTCAAGGTCAAAGTCAACGACCGATTTCGCGCAACTTGACTTGTAGTAGATTTCTTTTATTTTAGCTATTATGTGGAGTAAGTGTCTATAATTACAATAAATCGACGTATGTTAATCGCTATTCAATCGACCTACGACTGTGAACTATAGGAAGTAACAATGCGATAAAGCTAACTAATTGATCATCAAACTATGCTAATCAAATCGACATCAAATCGCAACTCAAACTACGCATTTTAGCTACTGTTATACGTGTGTGTGTGCCTTATGTGTTACTTGTGCATGTTTATTATGTTATGTTGTGGTAATCAATCGAAACGCAATCGAACTCGAAATGCAATCGAACTTAATCGAAACTCGAACTCGAACTCGAATCACAATAGAACTATGATAATTAGTGGAGAAGGGGCAGCGCTCGATATGAGTGATTGGGATTAAAAGTAATTTGACTAGGAAAACTCTATCGTATCGCATCACTCGCAGTCGAAATCGAAACATCAAAAATCGTCGCGTCAAACAATTGAACCAAGTGTCCTTCGGCCGGATAGCCATCCGACCGGATAGCCGCTTGGCCATGAGTCAGGTGCCATCCGACCGAGATGTCACCCGACCGGATAGTCATCCGGGCGGTGTGCCATCCGACCGGACAACACTTTCCTCTTTTGGAATCCTATAAATACCCATGTCACTCTCAAACTTTTCTACTTTTGGAAACCTCTGTCCGAACAGCACGCACTCTCCACCTTTTCTTTGATTTCTCTCGATCCCGGTAAGATCTCGTCCTAAACCTTGTACTTTCTTGATCTACACGCACTCCTACACCTTTCTATCTTTTAGATCTTGACTTTTAACCGTGAAATCACTAGATTTCGGGTGTTCTAGGATGACGTCATCATGTGTTCTTGAAGAACTTCATGTTTTGACTTCAATCCACCAAGAACAACCTAGATCTAACCACGATTTCCACACAAATACACAAAGATCTTGTAGAGATCTCAACATAAACATGGTGAAAAAGGATTGAAAGATGGTTTCTAACTTTCTTTCAACTCTTTTACACTCAATACACTCAAAACCGATAGAATCGGACTTTGTTCTAGTCTCCTACTCACTCATAGTGTTGTACTAGTCCAAGATCTGGATTCTACTCACGAGACCACCGATTTCGGGTTAAACAAGAACAACCGTCTTGAGCCGATAACCGGCCGAACAAGGGTGATTCCTGGTCGGATTGGTCACGCGGGTCAAAATGGAGTTCTATTGGCTAACACGATGTCTAAACATCTCGATAAAACGATAAGTAATCAAAACGACCAAGTGTAAGACGAACGGAACAACCGACCGGAATGCTATCCGACCGGACTACTGTCCGAGCGGATAGGTCATCCGAACGGATCGCACTTTGGGACCCACACTTAAACAACCATATCTAAAGTCTGAGTATTGAACGAATTGTTATCCGCTCGGACTACCATCCGACCGGATTACTCTTCGGATCATGAGATACTAGGACTTTAAAGACTTAAACTGTAGGATCGAGTAACGACCAAAACGAGTCTTTCAGAAGAGATCTAAACCAAAACGAGAGGCGGAATCAAACGTTTCGGTGTCGGTTCAGCTTGATTTGCACTAGAAAGTAGTTTAACCGTCTTGTTTATTGATATGACACGTTTACAGACCTGTAGACACTTCAGCAGAGCTTCGCTGCTAGAATGGGAGAAGTTACAAATGAAATGACTAAGCTCCCTATTTATAGTGTTTCTAATTCCCCTTGAAAGTGCCACTATCTAATTCCCCTTGAAAGTGCTAGTTTCTAATTCCCCTTGAAAGTGCCATATCTATTTCGTGGGGAATAGACATTTCATGGGAAATGATCTCTAAAACTCTATTTTCCTGAACTACGTGACTCGATCTAACTATTTTATTACAAGACTCGATACAAGACGAAGTCGACAGACGTATGCACCAACAGACTCCCCCTCGGATGTTGACGAGTCTTAAGTGTCGAGTCTTCAACGTCTTCAGTCTTTATCAGTCTGATCGCTCTCTGAAGAATCTGACAGTGTAGGCATCCTCAAACTTTATCTCTTTCTCCTCCTCTTCAGCATCAACATACTCCCCTCGAACAATCTCATTTACCCTCGAATGTTGATTGCAATCTAACTTTCACAGGGTCAGAATTGTGTCCTGGCTCTATACTCAGACTTCAGAATCCAGGCTATCCTGCACATCCTCTACCTCACAATAAATTTCACAAATTTAACATTTGACAAATTTATATAACCAAACTCCCCCTCAAATTTATCCAGAATGATATAACAAAATTAATAATTGATGAACCACTTGTAATTAAATATTCAAAACCTTTTCTCATTTAAACACAAGCTCCCCCTCACCACATGCTCATCATGTTTAGCACTTGGAATTTTGAAAATCAGCTCTTCAACACCAGTTGTCAAAAATCTTTTTGGATTTTTCAAAATTTATGCTAAAATACACTTAAAATTTTTTGTATTTTTGAAAAGAAATGAAATGCAATAAAGAAATATTTACAGACAATATTTTTGCGAGTTTGTGTAAGTGGATCATATCAGTTTTTGACAAGTCACAAGTACCATTGAACTTAGTTACACAATAAGGATTAAACAATTCACTTAGATTGCCAATATACTGATCCACTTAAATTCTCACACAAATTTCAACTGATTCAGGATATGAATTAGGTGTATTAAGGACTTAAACTCATTCATGTGTCCCACCTCTTGAATATACTCCCGTATCCAGATCCCAATATTCAGTCTTACAGGTGAGTATACCACAGATGATATCTATGAGGGGTTAAATGCGAAGAACCGTGAGAGCCCAGGTCAGAACTTCCGTTCAACAGAGAGATGACGGCTTCGACTTTTGGTGGGTCCCCTTTAGAGGATCTTTTTTACAACAGCACATGATTAGCATTTTTCAATGTTTCATCATTTTTTTGTACTGAGGGCAGGCTTTTATTTCAAGCAAGTGTAAAGTATTCTCCGGGGACTAGGCCATTGCTTCCGCAAAATCAGAAGTCCCGGGATAATACCCCAGATATCACTGAGTATAAAGACCTAGTATCTCAGAAACACTACAAGAAAAATGACCATTTGGGACTAAATTATGAGGGACTGATCTATCAGTCTCGGATACATAGTATCTGGGACTAATTTATTAGTTACTAATTGTATTAGAGACTGATTTTTTTGTGACTGATGTCCGTGACTAATAATCAGTCCTTAATACTTGGACAACTTATCTGAGACTGAATTTTAGTCACAAATATGTTAGTCTATAAATAATTTTTGGAGGGAAACATATTGGTTACTGAAATTCAGTCCTAAATAACTGCCCCCATTAATAAAAATGGCGCCATTTTATTGGTCACTGATATTCAGTCACTAATATATTGACACCGAGGGACTAAACTATGAGGGACTAATCTATCAGTCTCGGATACGTAGTATCTGGGACTAATTTATTTGTTACTAATTGTATTAGAGGTTGATTTTTTTGTGACTGATGTCCGTGACTAATAATCAGTCTCTAATACAAGAAAAGTGGCCATTAGAGACTAAACTATTAGGGACTGATATATCAGTCTCTAATACGTAATATCTAAGACTGATTTATCAGTCACTAATAATATTGGGGACTGATTTCTACGCGACATATATTAGTTACTAAAAATTAGTCTCTAATGTAGATGGAATATATTAGAGACTGAATATCAGTTCTTTATATTTTAAAGACAGACAAAATTAGGGACTAATATTCTGTTTTGAATGCCTTTTGGCATAGAAAATGATTGGTGACTAATTTTCGGTGTCCAATTATGTTATGCATATTCTACCATCTATTGGGAAGCATCAGGGACTGGGACTGTGACATCAAGCTTAAAGATCTTTTCGAAACCTTATTAGGAATTAATATTTAGTCTCCAATGATTTTTTATAGACAGGAGAAATAATGACAAATAATTAGTTATACTTCATGAAATTTAGTTAAAAACCTCCACGTAAAAAACCTCATCCAATAATCTATTAACAAAGCATCTTAAATTCTAGGGTTTATGTAACCGATAATCTGCTGAACATCTTCTTTCAGGTTTGAAATTTAGTTATACTTCATGAAATATCAATGTTATTTTAGACTACGGGGTATGGGGCGAGAGTTTGGGCGTGGGTAGGGGGAAAACGCCCAAGCCACCATCCCGGGTGGGCTTGGGTTTGGGCGTGGCCCTTGGGGCTTGGGTTTCAAGCCGGGCGTGGGGCGGTATGGCCATCCTAGTTGGCAAGGAAAAAAAGGCGTTCGACAAGATCGACCTTTTTGAAATTTATTTAACACTTTAGGTTTCTTATTTTGTAATTTTTAGGTTTATGTAATTTTAAATTTTTTGTATTTTTTTTTTAAATTTTTTTTATTTTTAAATTTATGCACTTGGATCCGTGTGTTTGTGGCTGGGTTAATACTGGCCATTGATATTGAGTGTGATCAATGGCTAAGGTTTTATCAGGAAAAGGCGGGGTTTTTCCCTCCCTCCCCATGGTCACTTTTGCTCAATCTCCCCCAAATTCACATTTACAGCAAACACTACCAACCTCCAAAATCACACTACGAGCTCCATAGGGTTTCCCCAAATTAAACAAAACAGGTCCAAACACCATCTTCCCCATTCTGCCCCAAAACCCTCGCTCCCTCCCTGGCGCCGGTTTCTCGATACTTCCGCCTTCAACCCCATCACCTGCAACAACCTCCACCGTCACCATCTGTTACCCCTTACCACACACTAACCTCCACCACACCTTTCTTCATCACCGTAACCCCGTACCACCACTGCACCCCGACAACCAGAACCCCGCACCGTGAACCTCCAACCTCCGACACTGAGTTCATCGAAAAATGGGCTAAAAATTCACATTCAAACACACCCTGGATTTTTTTGAAGAAACAACCAGAAGAAAATGCCTATCAAGTAAGTTGATTATCTTTCTGTTAATTACAACTTGTTTTTTTTTTCTGTAATTGTATCAACTATATTATGTTTGTTTAGGCTAAATTATGTGAGTGGTTCTTCATATTTGTTCGATTAGTGCTTATTTCCATATTATCAGTTTCATGTGGATGCATTTTTTATTTAGTAAGATAGGAAAATTATTATATGCAGGCCTCAAGAGCTGAAAGTACAGTTTGATAATTTCATGTTGAAGCGAGTGGAACTAGCAACATGAAAATAAAAAATGATATGTATTTAAATGCACATGCTTGGTGACAAAATGATATGTATTGACCTGTTTGGGTGGTCATTCCCTCTGAGACGTGTCTTCCAACTTTATATTTTACCCTCATTAAAGAAGAGACAGGGGTGGTGACCGGAGGGTCACCACCGACGGATCGGCGTATTGTGTTTAGTGATTTAACTTCTTGAGGTCTGTTACACGTTTCAAGAAAGCATAGTGGTAGGATTGTTAATTCACTTCGATAATAAGATTAGTTTTCATGATCTGCTTGAACAATTTTGGATCAGATTCTGTTTTTTTGCTGAAGTTATTTTGATTTTCGAATTACGTGAATGTAATGATTCGGTGAATTTTGGTGCAATTGGTTTATGAGTATGTTGAACGTTCAAGGAATCATAGTGGATATATTTTGTTATTGTGAAACTTCAAATGTGAATTGTGTTTGTTCAAGCTGATTCTATCAGTATTTGATCTGGAAATTAGGGTTATTTCAAACTGGGAATGGGGTTTGTTTGCTTAGAAGCAAATCAGTTATCATCTCTGACAAAAGAGCTTTTATCAAACAAGTCGAACTCGGGTGTATTAAACAAACTTGTAATATATATAAGTAACTGAAGTCAACTTACATGGGGTTGGCCTAGGGTGTAGATAAGCCGAGCTGCTCGATAGTTACTCAAGATCAGTATGATAAAATTTTGAATGGAGCCAAACATAAAATGAGTTTGTGTCTAAATTGGAGCTCAAAATGTAGTTATTCATAAACGAAACGGGTCAAATACGTCAAGATGTAGCCTGTAGGGATCTAAAATGAAACAGGTCAATATATAGCAAATTTAAAATGAAAGTTTAACTTCAATTGGAACTAAATGGGTCAAAGTATAGCAGCTTCTGGTATCTAAAATATGAACAGATCTTCTACATTCTTATGCTGCATCAAAACTAATTTCAATGGCAGAGGACCTTTATGAAAGAATCAAAGTCTAATCTTCCCTTGACTGTTGTAACATTCAGTGAGTCTGTCATGTGGACCCAAAGTTCACAAATGAAGATTTGAAGATCAAAGTGTAACAGATTAAAATAAAACAGGGTCGAAAATAAAGTGTATATAGAGAAAATAAAGTGTTGTTGAAAACCTCACCGAGGAAAGTGTTGAGGGACTCGGACCATGTAATGGAGCTGCTTTCCGTCTGTGAAGGTGAGAACATCTTTGACAATCGTAACGATTTTAACAATTCATAGCCTTTTTCAGTTTATTTGTCACTAATAATGTTTTACACATGGATATTCTTTGTAGGTATATCACAAAAGGAGCAAGAGGCTGTTCACGGAATTTTGGAAACCACAAAAGCACAAACCGTGTTTCTTGAATTTTTACAAAACAACCAGTCTACACAGTCTGATGAGATACAACAGAAGGCACATGATACTTTCCAGCAGAAGTATATGGTAAGATCAAAGATGACACACTATCAATTCTCGATGAGTCATACTCATATAATTACATATTGACATTTTTTTATGTGCAGGATTATGAACCATCTGGTAATACTTCCGTAAGATCCGACCTTGCTGTTCCAAGTAAGGATACCATAGAGTCGCTTCGGGCAATGCCGATGGAAACTCTATTGGAGAAATTCAGGGAAAACCATTCATTTGAGTTATTGGAAGTTAAGGACGGCAAGATTACTCCTGCTTCTCGATCACCTCTCGCAGAAATAAACTAAACAGCATAATGTGGAAGAATATTCTACAGCTGAATAGCTGATGCACATTCTTTTGTTTGAGGTTTCAAGATTTTCTTGTGGTAAATAGTGAAGGGATTTATTTAGGTGCAAAGATACTCTTTATGTACTGCAGGAATAAGTTTTGTAAATTGCGACTCCCACCGCATTGCGCGGGTAAATGGCTAGTGATATTATAGATACATTTGGTTTCATTTGTCTGGAAAGGATACCTTTTTTTGTATTATCTTCGAGAACAACAAATGTTATCATAGACTGATTTCAGAAATTTGGGACTACAATTAAAATGTATTTGAGATTTATTTTCAAGAACTAAAATGGCGTGATAATTAAAAACGGATTCTCAGTCTCGGAAACATCTTATTAAGGACTGAATCGATATGGAATTATGAACATAATGAAATGTATTAAAAACAATATATACACAATTTAAACAACTGATTTTCAGTCGCTAAAGTTATGTTTTGGGGACTGAAATATCATAGTATTTGAGACTAATCAGCAGTCACCAAAGACATGTATCGGGGACTGAAATGACGTGGTAACGGGGGACAAATTGAGGACTGAATTTTTATGTATCAGAGACTAACCGTTAGTCACTGTTGGTGTCATACAATCGGGACCGATTTTCAGTTACTAAAAACACTATCTAGGACTAGGTATCTGGGACTGGCTGGGGATTGGCAAATCAGTCCTTGATAAACATTAGGGACTGATTTTTATGTATCAAATACTGATTTTTTAGTCTCTAATACTCATTTTTTTTGTAGTGAAAGAGGGATCTTTCAAACGAAATTTCAGGGGTTACCTATATATCCAAGTAGTGTTCCCCACAAAATAAGCAAGTTTGAATTTAAGTTTATATCCCGAAAAAGCTTACTAAATGTGTAAAAACCTATCGGCATATCATCAGTGAGACCGTTTAACGCTATTTAAACATTACATTTCTTTAGCATACTGTAACTGTCTACTGATGTACTATCATTTCCTCTTTTTCACAACAAACTCATTTTTGTATTTTATCATGTTTTTGCCTTTTTTAAATGTTTTTGGATTTTCTGAAAAATTCTTACTCCCCCTAAAATTCAAAATTATTTAAGGAAATTTGAAAACAAACTGTACAAGTAACGTGACAACTGATATCGAATCACTTCAATTTGCCATCCACTTGGCATAAACAATCAGAACTCCCCATTTCAACAAACTATTTTCTCATTATGATTTCAAAACACTTAAGTTTGTTTTAACCAAAATGATTTTTCCGGAAAATAAGTTTTGTTGATTTTAAAACACTTATAGGTTAGGGGTTCATCATATTGTTCTTCTTTAACCATTTGACAAATATAACAATTTTGAATTTTAACAACAATATCACTTGTAGAAAATCAAGTACAACTTAATGTCCCTGATTTACCACTTTGAAAGACGAAATATCACAAAAGTGAATTTCTCAAGAAAGATGCTGATTCCTGCTCCACACTTACCAACCTGGGAGCTCCGGCAAGTCAAGATTTTTAAGTAAAGAACACATCCACCCAAGCTTGACCAGCCTTAGGTGATTTCAAATCATCTTCAGTCGGGGTGTAAGTTGCCTTCTTTGTAGCATAAAACTCTTTTACCCCTTGAACCTTCCTATCGACCATCTTCCCAAAAATATGTTTAACTTTTCCATTAAACGCCTTTTCAACATCAAATTCATTCTTTTCAGAATAAAATTGATTCGAAATCTCAACCTTACCAACTTTTTGTTTAAAATTTTCAGCCCTCAATGGTGGAAAATTGACATCATCCATTGGAGGAACTGAGTTTTCTTCTTTTACCTCAACCTGTGGCTCCTCTGACTTTGTGGAATCAGATTCATCGCCAGATTTCACATCCGATTTCTTAACAACCCATTTTTGATTGTCAAGATTCACACTTCTCCTGTAGAACTTCTTTGAACATTCACCAACTTCATATGTTGAGTTTTTGAAAATTTTAAAATTTTCAGTTGGTGGTTCAGTTTTGTCAACAACTATTTCTTTAAGTTTTTCTGAGACTCCCTGTTTTGTTTTTGTTGCTTGAGGACAGTTCCATGCAATATGACCAACTTCATTGCATCTGTAACAGGTTCTAGTCTCCTTTCTTTGAAAAACTCCATTCTTCATCTTTTCAGCAAGAAACTCCTGGTTTGACTGTTTCCAGAATGAGTTCTTTGCTTCTTCTTCACAATTTATCCCTGAAACAAATTTTGTATTTGTTTTAGAAATTTTCTCATTTTTATGATTTTCAGGTGGAATAAATCCTAATCCTTTTCTTTTGAAATTACCGTTATGGTTTGGCTTCTTTTGAAAACCAGAACCAGAACTGTTACCTTTTTTCTTGTTCAATCTTTGTTGAACTCTTGAAGTGTACTTTTTAGGTTTTTCAGAAAGATTTAAATCTTTTATTTCAGAAATATTAATTTCTGTTAATTTGAAAACCTTTTTAATCTTTTCAATTTGAACACTTCTTATCGGAAATTCTTTATCAAAATATAATTTGTCAGAATCATTCAAAGTATATGCAACTTCAAATGTTTCGTCATTCAAATTAGATTTTGATAACAAAAATTCTTTACTATACACCCGTTTTCCCGACGACTTTGAACTCCTGACAGACGAACTCGAACTCCTGGACTCGGACATTGACTCGGACTCCTCATCCTTATCTAACACCTGATCGACCATCCTTTTTATTAACTCAAACTCTTGATCTATGTCGGACGCTGTGAATGTGATGTCAATATTGTCTAGTAATACATCGGTTATCTCGGACTCCAACTTAATATTGACTGCCTTTTTAACTTGTTCCTCATTTGGTTTTCTAGACGAATACCCTTCCCAAATTGGAGGCGGACACTTGTTATAACAGACACTCTATTTCTTACCAGTATCCTTTTTCTTCGGCTTCTTGTCGTCAAACACTTCAAAACCTGCAACAGTTGGATAAATTCTGTCAATTAAGTAATCAGAACTTGAATAACTTTTCAATAATCGTCTGATTCTTTCATTTTCAACTTTTTCAATTTCCAACTCCTGCTTCAACTTAGCACACTCTTCAATGTAGTAATTGATCTCTTTTTGTTTGGACATCATTGTTGCATTCATCATTGTCAAAGCATTTTCTCTTTCAGAGTTTGTCTTCTGCAAACTATTCACAGTTTTGTTCAATACATCGTATGACTCTTTCACATTTTTGACATCAAACAACAACTTCTCTTTCAACTTTTCAAGCTCACTAAACCTTTCATCTTTATCTTCACATTGTTTGCAAGGTTCCAAACATGTAAGACAAGGTTTTGTGACTTCAACAAATTTTTCAATCTCCACAATCTTCTCGACTTCAACTACTTTTTCAACTTCAACAATCTTCTCAACAACCTTAACTTCTTCCTTTTCTTTTGCAGCTTTTCTCTCTTTAAGTTTCTTCAATTTATCTGCAAAATAAAATTCAAAACTGTCAGAAGATAAATGAGTTTTTCCAATGTTTATTTGTTCAATTTCTTCATCATCATCACTAGTATCTGTTGAACTGTTTTCAGAAGTAACAGATTCTTCATCTTGACTTTTCTCTTCATCAGATAACACTGCTATCCATTCTTTCATCAATTCTGGCTTTTGAACAATTTGAGCAATAAAAGCTTTAAACTCCCTATTCTCATCCACAAACCTATCCCAGCTAAATCCTGGAGCCATTTTCTCATCATCTTGATCAATGATACCAAAATAAGCTTTCTTATTTGCATCTTCGATCATTTTCCATGAGCAGTTTGTGAATCTTTTTGTTGATGCGGTTGATGAGAAACTTGTTGATATATGGCTTTTCGATAGTAATCATCTTTTCCAAAAGGATTCTCTGCTCCACTAGCTTTCTGATTTTTGCACTCTCTCTTGAAATGATCTTTCTCCCTGCATTTAAAACAAGTAACTTTAGATTTATCAAAACCCAAAGTTGAAACATGAGCATCCAAAAAATCATTTCTTCCTGTAATCATTTTGAACTTTTCAGCTCTTCTCAAGACACTAGCTAGACACCATTTGATGTCCATGAGCTCCAATTCTTCTGCATCTATCTGATCGTAATCTTCCTTTGTTAGCATCGGATTACCAATTCTTCCAGCAATCAATCCTTCATTAGATTCCAAAGCAGTAACCAGTAATGCATATGACTTTTAACGACTTCATCAGAAAAATTTTGACCATTTTGAAGATGCAAAGCAACATTGCACTGAATCATATGTTCATTACCAACATTTGAACTTTGAACACTTGGAGGATTGACATTTGAAAATCCACTAGTGTTGACTGAACTTTGACTCACTGATCCAGATGAATTTCCTGCACTAAAAGCGGTTTGGATCTTTGGACTTGCTTCAACAGTATGAACATTTCCTTTATAATACAATTTGATGTCTTGTTGATTGGTCGAGCTGTTCATTCTGGCAATCTTTTGCTGTTCAAGATCCTGTGCTTCAAGCTTTTCAATAAACTGTCCAATTGACAATCTACTAAACTCTCCAGAATTCTTTAAGATCATGAGATAAGTACCCCATTCTTTCTGTGATAATGCGTCAGCTAACTTCTCAACCCATTCTGCAGGAGTTTTAGTAATTTTCAACTGAGACATGGTACGCACAAGATGACAATATCTCTCAATAAGAGTCTTTGTAGTCTCCCATGGCATACTTGTAAACAACTCAAACTCCTTTTTCAGTAAAGATGCTTTACTCTTGAGCATCTCTGTACTTCCTTCAAACTTCTTCTCAAGTGCCTCCCAAATCGAAAATGCACTACCATCATGCTGAAGCAAAATAAAAATATCCTCTTTAACAGCTTGTTGTAAAAGACTGAACATCATTTTCTCTCCTTTATAACTATCTCTCTCGTTGTCTGTAAATTCTGAAATGATTTTATCAACTCTCAAAGCAGTCTGTGGTCTAACATATTTTGTTTCAATGCTTTCCCAAGCTCTTAGATGATTTGCTTGAACCCAATTCTCAAAACGATTTTTCCAGCCATGGTACTCTTCAATTCCCATAAGTTTCGGGGGGTTTTTGCATTGTTCCAGTTTCATTTTCCATGTTCATATTCTTAGCAATGTCAGCCGGAGTAGTCGGGGTTGTAGCAAACGCATTGTAGAATTCAGAATCCATGTTTTCGGTATCGAAGAATTTCTCAAACAAGCTTTCAAACGAATTGGTTCACCTCGTAAAACACCTGTATCACCTGTAGACAAACAAACAAACAACAATCAGTTTAAAGACTTATCAATTAACAGAATAAGACTGGTACTCGAACTGGTGATAATTCTGTGTGAACTGAAATCCTTTCAATCTTGAAACCAAACCGTGCGAATTGAACTTAAGTCCAAATGACCTGGACTTCTTGATTGTAAGCACTATACGACCAAAACTGACTTGATCACCTTAACAATAACACATGGGCCGATTAAAATTGTGTTCACATGGGCCGGTTAATGATCTAATGTTTTAACTTTTGATAATGGCCGACAATTGTGATCATCACTCGATTCTCATTGGACCAACAAGCCCACTTAAGCCGACAACAGGCAATGAATTTGCACTGATTTGTTTTTAACCAAATGCACATGAGCCGATGGAATTATTAATTTGACATCCACTAATTGTTTGGACCTAATTAATTCTATTGGACCGAAGATACTTTGAATATATGACACTAATCCAATTCACGTGGACCGGTGATTATCATTGAATGGGCTGACAAACTGAATTCATAACACTAGTCCGACATCTTCATCAAAATGATCACATGGACTTCTAGCAATATCCGACAATGGCTTTAATCAATGAAATTTAATAGGACCGATTATGATAATTCACGTGAAGACTGTTGAACTCCTCAAATGAAATGACAATCTGATATGTACGAAATGATGACAATTGATTGGACCAAACAATCTATCCAGCCGACAACATTAATATCTCGCATGCAACATCTACTTTAATTGTGATAGAATCAATTGGCCGTCCACTTTAATTTTCACGTGCACACCTTAACATGGCTGACATATTCTCAATTGATGTTTGTGATTGGACCAATAAACTGTTAACAGACCCTTTCAAGCGGAATAGCAATCTGAAGCGGAATCAACAACAATGTTCAAGCGGAATATCGTTTTCAAGCGAAATTAACAGCAATGTTCAAGCGGAATTGCAATCTGAAGCGGAATCAACAGTAATTTTCAAGCGGAATATTGTTTTCAAGCGAAATTAACAGCAACATTCAAGCGGAATTATGCTGATGTCAAGCGAAATCAAAGTGTTTTCAAGCGGAATTAGGCTGTTTCAAAAGGAATCAACCTGATGTCACTCGATATCGGACCAAAAAATTCAGATTTCTACCAAACGGCTTGGAATTAGGATCTGAAACTTTGTAGGGTTGTAGATCAGGTGTTTTCGCACAACATATCCAAAAATCAGCCGATTTAGACCGTAAAAACCCGTTCGATTTTGAAAAATTCAGTAAAAAAACGTGAAAAAATGAGTAGAAGTGAGATTTTTGGATGAAATCAAGCTCAATCGGAAAGAACTCTTCCTCCTGAGCTCTGATACCACTTGTAGGATCGAGTAACGACCAAAACGAGTCTTTCAGAAGAGATCTAGACCAAAACGAGAGGCGGAATCAAACGTTTCGGTGTCGGTTCAGCTTGATTTGCACTAGAAAGTAGTTTAACCGTCTTATTTATTGATATGACACGTTTACAGACCTATAGACACTTCAGCAGAGCTTCGCTGCTGGAATGGGAGAAGTTACAAATGAAATGACTAAGCTCCCTATTTATAGTGTTTCTAATTCCCCTTGAAAGTGCCACTATCTAATTCCCCTTGAAAGTGCCAGTTTCTAATTCCCCTTGAAAGTGCCATGTCTATTTCGTGGGGAATAGACATTTCGTGGGAAATGATCTCTAAAACTCTATTTTCCTGAACTACGTGACTCGATCTAACTATTTTATTACAAGAATCGATACAAGACGAAGTCGACAGACGTATGCACCAACATAAACAATTTTCAACATGTTCATTAACAGGGTTGCCACCCGGACGGATGAACATCCGACCGAGTGACTCCTCTGCTATGAACTGGTTCTCACTAAGTAACCTCATCACTAGGGTCGCCGTCCGACCGGACTACTGTCCGACCGGACTACTGTCCGACCGGATGACCATCCAAACGGATTGTCATCCGCACGACTGATCGTCCGATCGATCGACTTGAAGGATAGAGATACTTCAATGTTTTCAAAATGCTACAACAAAAACTTCAAAAGTCAAGCCACCATACACAAACACATCTTTCTTATAGGAAGAAGCAATCCACTCGAATAGTCATCCGACCGGACTACCGTCCGACCGGATGACCATCCGAACGGATTGTTATCCTCACGGATTGCTGTCCGATCGGATTACCATCCGACCGAATTGCTGTCCGACCCACTCACACGTTGTATCGTTTTACGCGTCACTTATCGTTATGCTATCGAATCTATTCAGGCTAACCTTACTCGCTAAGCGCTCCCTTCAATCCATCAACCACAGTGAGTATACTCGATCCTTTTTGCTTTACGCACTTTTGGGTGTTACATACGTTACGAATATTCAAATCACAATCAACACACTACTCAATACTATTTAAACGCTAACCGTTAATGCATGTTATACGTGGCTTATGAATGCTTGTTTGTTATGTTTACACATGGAATGTTGTCTACCTGCCTTAGCAACGATAGTACTAAAGTTTGGACTCAGCACCCGTTCGCGGGGGTTGTTAAGGACAATTACTTGCATGGATTATGGTGGTAATCATGTATTGCGAACTGCCTCGGGCAGTCAACCCGCAGTCATTGGTATCGATGGATCTATGTCGATAACTAACGTGCTTCATTTCACTATGTGTACGTGCTGGTTATGCGTAAACGAATTCGAACTTTATATGCTATTATCAAACTTGTATGCTCACCTTTACATTATATGTATTGACTTTATTTTAACGTATGTGAAAGGTGCTTAGGATGCACACTTGGTAGGAAATCGAAGCTAGAATAAAGCTCTAGAGCCCAACAAATAGTTGTCTGTAGTAATTAAATCAAGGGTCTCTAGAAGAAGATAAACAATTGCTCTATTTAAATATGAGTTGTCGGAATAGAACTATTTGCCTAGATTTTGTCTGTAATAATTTGTTTACCTTTTGAGGCATGGTATGGGACATGTTATTTTAAATTGATTGGTAATGATAATTGTTATGGAAACTTTTGGACAATCTGTTTCGCTCAGTACCATGCCCCGATGTTTCCGCCATCGGTTGGGGTGTGACAGATTGGTATCAGAGCCATAACTATAGGGAATTAGGCAAGACACGACCTAGTCTGGGTCGATGTCTTAGATACCTAGTCTATAGTTAGGAACCAACAGACCGACTTGTACGTATCCGGTAGGGATTATGTACGAGCTTATCTCTCGATATTCTTGCCTATACTACACTACCACCGCACTCGAATTTTCAACGATGACTAAGTGACTAAGTCGAGATTAGGTGTGAAAACCGCAAACTCACGACTAAGGTTGCTTGATCAACTCGCATTTTATTCACAAACGGGGAGAATTATGCCAAAACAGGATTGAAATCCGTATTTTGATGAATAATCTCCTCTATTTTATTAAAACAGGGACGAAGTTGTTAAGATAGGGGTGAAACCCTGACCTTAACGACTTGTTCCGCCCATTTTACAAAACTCTCACCAAAGTCTCGACGGACATCGACGACCTGAAGTCACGATATGACCGGCGGGATGTGTGCCCAACGACCAAGAATCGAGGCAAAAGGCACTACCCCGAAGGTCAAACGTGTACAACAAGTCCGTGTGAATAGTCGGATCACTTTGGATAGTCAAAGTCTACTAGCCGCAGACAATCTATATCTCGAATTTTATGTGTTTCGATTCTGAGCCCGCAACTGCTGACTCTGATGATTCGTTGATTTTATGTGTTTATATGTGAATTTACCTGTTTATGTGTCTAAATTTTGGGAAACTTGCTCAGTTTTGTTTTCACATCGATCGACATGCACTGTATCTCTATCTCAACACGCTGACAAATCGCTAAATTATAGATGATCCTATGCTATGATGCTCGATATCCTAAACGCGACCGCTATATTCGAATGCTCACGAACTTGGAATGATAGGTTTCTGTATTATGACTGCATCTTGTGACTAAATGTGTGTGTGCTTCTATGCTTATGTGTTCTATATGCTTAGGTGATTATGTGTTTCTGTGATTTTGTGAATCTGTGATTACGTGCCTATGTGTTCATGCGATACATATTACATTGTGTTCCTGAGCTTTAGTAAGTATTAGACGTGTGAGGCGAGATTCGATTATGATGTGTCTAAGACCTATGGCGATGTCTGTTGCAGACAATGTCAACTGGACCATCATCAGGATCCCATCACACACCACTTTCTCGTCAAGAACTGAGAGACAAACGTCTGGCTGCTATCATCGCTAAGCAAGTAGCAAAAGCCGTAAGTGATGTCTACGAAAACGTCAGCAAATCGTCTGAGGAGTCGAGAACCGAAGCTCCTAAAGCTACCACCAAGGCCTTCAATTTCAAGCAATTCAAGTCTTGTGGGCCAAAGGAATTCACTGGCGAGGAAGGCCCTACTGCACTATTCCAATGGTTTGATTCCATTGAGGTCACTCTTCGAAAGAGCGGTTGCCCTGACGAGCTTCGTACTCTGAATGCTACCGGCATCTTCCAGTCCCGCGCATTAGATTGGTGGACGGCCGAGAGAAACAAGCGAGGGAACGATGCAGCCTACGGTCTGTCGTGGGACGAACTCAAAGAGGTCATGCTGGAAGAATTCTGCCCTCCTCATGAACGCCAAAAGTTAGAAGATGAATTTTGGCACATACATCAAAAGGAAGGTGACAACGCTGCTCTCACTGCTCGCTTCAAGTAGCTCAGCATCATCTGCCCTGATCAAGTCAAAACTCCGGAGATCACAATCAAGAAGTACATCCGAGATTTGCCCGACTGCGTTGCAGATTTCGTGCAAGCGGCTAAGACTAAGACAATTGAAGAGACTTATCTGCTGGCCGCTGAAATCAATGACAAGCGGGTCAAGGCTGGTTTCTGGGATAAAACTTCAAAACACCTGCATCAAGCTACCGCCACCGCACCCACTGCTGAAACCACCACATCGAGCAACAAGAGGAAGAACAAGAGGAAGAACAGCTCCAGCAACAAGAACTGTGCGATCACTGCTGCACCAATCCAAGCTGTACCAGCTCAATAGCGTCAAGTAGCGGCGCCTGTGGCAAATGCACCGCTTGCCAAACGTGCATACACTGGACCACATCCGCTTTGCCCCACTTGTAGCTACCACCACCCGACTACCATCGCTTGCCGATTCTGTGCTCATTGCAATATGTACGGCTATTTCACTACCAACTGCCGTGCTCGACAAGCTCCTGCTCATCAAGTTCTACTCACCGCCCCTCAGGGTCAATAAGCTCCTCTGGCACCCAGCAGCGACAGCAACAAGCAGCACGCGTACGAACTTTCAACATCAACGTGCGTCAAGCCCAAGCCGACAACAACGTGGTCAATGGTACGTTCCTTGTGAATGGTATTTATGCTTCTTGTTTGTTTGATACTGGAGCCGATAATTGCTTTGTGTCGTTCGAATTCAAGAAACTCCTTAGTCGTAAGCGCTCTCGTCTCTCCTCGACGTTCGATGTTGAAGTCGCTACCGGAAGAACTGTCGTCGTAAATTCTGTACTTCGTGATTGTACCCTTGAACTCAACAATCACATCTTTCCAATCGACCTTATTCCGATGCAACTCGGAAGTTTTGATGTCATAGTAGGCATGGACTTTCTTCGCGAAAACCATGCTGAAGTGGTGTGCTTCGACAAGATGATTCGATTCTCGCTCGGAAATGGTGATTTATTGTGTGTCTACGGCGAAACTACTTCGAAAGGTCTCAAGCTTATGTCATGTGTCCAAGCTAGCAAGTATCTCCGCAAGGAATACAGAGCTTTCTTGGCTAACATTGTAGTAGCGGAGAAGGAAAAGAAAGAAAAGAAGGAAGTGAAAGACGTTCCTGTGGTTCGAGAATTTCCTAATGTTTTCCCATAGGATCTCCCCGGTCTACCACCTATTCGTGATATCGACTTTCGTATCGACCTCATTCCTGGAGCCAACCCTATTGCCTAAGCTCCTTATCAACTCGCGCCATCCGAAATGCGTGAACTTTCAAGCTAACTCCAGGAATTACTTGAGAAAGGCTTCATTCGCCCGAGCACCTCACCTTGGGGCGCGCCGGTCCTTTTTGTCAAAAAGAATGATGGGTCGTTCCGGATGTGCATCGATTATCGGGAGTTGAATAAGTTAACTATCAAGAACCGCTATCCCCTACCTCGCATCGATGATTTGTTTGACCAACTACAAGGTGCCACATGCTTCTCGAAGATCGACCTACGCTCAGGATATCACCAACTACGCATTCAAGAGGAGGATATACCCAAAACCGCGTTTCGCACTCGATACGGCCACTACGAATTCGTTGTTATGCCCTTTGGTTTAACCAACGCACCTGCGGTTTTCATGGATCTGATGAATCGCGTGTGTAAACCATATCTCGACCGTTTCGTCATCGTATTCATCGACGATGTCTTGATCTATTCCAAATCGAAAGCCGAACACGCGCAACATCTACGTTTGGTTCTTGAGCTACTCCAGGGGAACCAACTCTACGCCAAGTTCTCCAAGTGTGAATTCTGGTTGGAGGAGGTTCAGTTTCTGGGTCACATTGTTAATAGTCAAGGTATTCATGTCGACCTTGCGAAGATCGAAGCCGTTAAGAGTTGGATTACACCTAATCTGAAGTCAGTTCTTTTCTCGGACTGGCGGGCTATTATCGACGATTTATCGAAGGATTCTCAAAGATCGTTGTACCACTTACCGCTCTCATGCATAAAGACAAACCTTTTGTTTGTGGAACCAAACAGGAGTCTGCCTTCCGAACCCTTAAACACATGCTTTACAATGCTCCCGTTCTCACATTGCCCGACGGAAACAATGATTTCATTGTCTATTGTGATGCTTCCAACCTTGGTCTTGGTTGTGTCCTTATGCAGCGGGACAAGGTTATAGCTTACGTATCTCGTCAGCTCAAAATCCACGAGAAGAACTATACAACCCATGATCTCGAGCTAGGCGCAATTGTTTTTGCGTTAAAGATTTGGCGACACTACCTGTACGGTACCAAGTGTACGATCTTCACCGATCATAGGAGCCTACAACATATCTTTAATCAGAAGGAACTTAATATGCGTCAACGCCGATGGGTAAAACTTCTCAACGACTATGACTGTGAGATTCGTTATCACCCAGGCAAAGCAAATGTTGTTGCCGACGCACTCAGCAGACGGAACTATCTGCTTAGCACTCGTAATGTTCAAGCCCAATACGATCTCGAAACCCTCATCCGCGAAGCTCAGCACGCGTGTTTTAACGAACGCACTCTGAAGAAAGAAAGAATCTACCACGATGGAGCCCTGCTTGTGAGCAGGTCGAATGGGATATTCCACCTTCTGGACCGAATTTGGATCCCTAAACGGACCGATTTGCGACAGATTCTGATGGACGAAGCCCACAAATCCCGGTATTCTATTCATCCCGGTGCCGACAAAATGTACCAAGACCTGCGTTATAGGTACTCGTGGCCGGGCATGAAAAGGGATATCGCTCTCTATGTTGGAAAATGCCTGACCTGTGCGAGAGTCAAGGCTGAACATCAAAGACCCTCTAGCTTACTCGAACAACCACCAATCCCTATGTGGAAGTGGGAGAGTATAGCTATGGACTTCGTAACCAAGCTACCACACACGTCATCAGGTCACGACAGCATTTGGGTTGTGGTTGACCGTTTGACTAAATCAGCTCACTTTTTGCCAATACGGGAAGACTACAAGGTAGAACGATTAGCCCGAATCTACACCGACGAGATCATTTGTAATCATGGGACGCCTCGCGACATCATCTCTGATCGTGATGCTCGGTTTACCTCGCGACTGTGGGAAACGTTTCAAACGGCACTCGGTACATCGCTCAATATAAGTACCGCTTTCCATCCCCAAACCGACGGTCAGACTGAAAGAACGATCCGTACTCTTGAAGACATGCTCCGGTCGTGTGTCATAGACTTCGGTGGTAATTGGGATAAATACCTGTCGCTAGTCGAATTCTCGTATAACAACAGCTATCATTCTAGCATTCAAATGGCACCATTCGAGGCCTTATACGGAAGAAGATGTCGATCCCCTATTGTGTGGCACGAGATCGGTCATTCGCAATTAACCGGTCCCGAGCTATTACAAGAAACGACGGACAGAATTTTCCAAATTTGAGACAACCTGGTGAAAGCTCGGAATCGACAGAAAAGTTATGCCGATAGACGACGCAAGCCCCTTGAATTTGACGTTGGTGACAACGTACTCCTAAAGGTATCACCTTGGAAGGGTGTGGTCCGATTCGACAAGAAAGGAAAGCTCGCACCTCGATACGTTGGACCTTTTAAGATTCTGGAAAGGATCGGAAAAGTCGCCTACAGACTTGAACTACCGGAGGAACTTAGTAACGTCCACCCGACTTTCCACGTTTCGAACCTCCGAAAGTGTCTGGCTGAGCATGATCTAATTGTACCTCTCGATGACCTGCAAGTGAACGAAACATTACATTTCGTGGAAAATCCTGCCGAAATCATGGACCGCCAAACCAAGCAACTCAGACGCTCTCGCATTCCTATTGTGAAAGTCCGATGGGAAGGCAAATGAGGCGCCGAGTTCACTTGGGAACTCGAAAGCGACATGAAGGCGAAGTACCCGCAGTTACTTAAGGAGAAAGTCTAGAAAGAGAAAGTTCTCCAAAGTAATTCACGGTGTTGTACAACTTCCAGCCTAATTTCGGGACGAAATTCCCTAAACAAAGGGAGGCTGTAACACCCCGTGTTTTCAAGAAGTCAAAGTCAAGGTCAAAGTCAATGACCGATTTCACGCAACTTGACTTGTAGTAGATTTCTTTTATTTTAGCTATTATGTGGAGTAAGTGTCTATAATTACAATAAATCGACGTATGTTAATCGCTATTCAATCGACCTACGACTGTAAACTATAGGAAGTAACAATACGATAAAGCTAACTAATTGATCATCAAACTATGCTAATCAAATCGACATCAAATCGCAACTCGAACTACGCATTTTAGCTACTGTTATACGTGTGTGTGCCTTATGTGTTACTTGTGCATGTTTATTATGTTATGTTGTGGTAATCAATCGAAAAGCAATCGAACTCGAAATGCAATCGAACTTAATCGAAACTCGAACTTGAACTCGAATCACAATCGAACTATGATAATTAGTGGAGAAGGGACAACGCTCGATATGAGTGATTGGGATTAAAAGTAATTTGACTAGGAAAACTCTATCGTATCGCATCGCTCGTAATCGAAATATCAAAAATCGTCACGTCAAACACTCGAACCAAGTGCCATTCGGCCGGATAGCGGCTACGCCATGAGTCAGGTGCCATCCGACCGAGATGTCACCCAACCGGATAGTCATCCAGGCGGTGTGCCATCCGACTGGACCGCACTTTCCTCTTTTGGAATCCTATAAATACCCATGTCACTCTCAAACTTTTCTACTTTTGGAAACCTCTGTCCGAACAGCACGCACTCTCCACCTTTTCTTCGATTTCTCTCAATCCCGGTAAGATCTCGTCCTAAACCTTGTACTTTCTTGATCTAGATGCACTCCTACACCTTTCTATCTTTTAGATCTTGACTTTTAACCGTGAAATCACTAGATTTCGGGTGTTCTATGATGACGTCATCATGTGTTCTTGAAGAACTTCATGTTTTGACTTCAATCCACCAAGAACAACCTAGATCTAACCGATTTCCACACAAATACACAAAGATCTTGTAGAGATCTCAACATAAACATGGTGAAAAAGGATTGAAAGATGGTTTCTAACTTTCTTTCAACTCTTTTACACTCAATACACTCAAAACCGATAGAATCGGACTTTGTTCTAGTCTCCTACTCACTCATAGTGTTGTACTAGTCCAAGATCTGGATTCTACTCACGAGACCACCGATTTCGGGTTAAACAAGAACAACCGTCTTGAGCCGATAACCGGCCGAACATGGGTGATTCCTGGTCGGATTGGTCACGCGGGTCAAAATGGAGTTCTATTGGCTAACACGATGTCTAAACATCTCGATAAAACGACAAGTAATCAAAACGACCAAGTGTAAGACGAACGGAACAACCGACCGGAATGCTGTCCGACCGGACTACTGTCCGAGCGGATAGGTCATCCGAATGGATTGTCATCCGAACGGATCGCACTTTGGGACCCACACTTAAACAACCTTATCTAAAGTCTGAGTATTGAACGAATTGTTATCCGCTCGGACTACCATCCGACCGGATTACTCTTCGGATCATGAGATACTAGGACTTTAAAGACTTAAACAATTTTCAACATGTTCATTAACAGGGTTGCCACCCGGACGAATGAACATCCGACCGAGTGACTCCTCTGCTGTGAACTGGTTCTCACTAAGTAACCTCGTCACTAGGATCGCCGTCCGACCGGACTACTGTCCGACCGGATGACCATCCGAACGGATTGTCATCTGCACGACTGATCGTTCGATCGACCGACTTGAAGGATAGAGATACTTTAATGTTTTCGAAATGCTACAACAAAAACTTCAAAAGTCAAGCCATCATACACAAACACATCTTTCTTATAGGAAGAAGCAATCCACTCAAATAGTCATCCGACCGGACTACCGTCCGACCGGATGACCATCCGAACGGATTGTTATCCGCACGGATTGCTGTCCGATCGGATTACCATCCGACCGAATTGCTATCTGACCCACTCACACGTTGTATCATTTTACGCGTCACTTATCATTATGCTATCGAATCTATTCAGGCTAACCTTACTCGCTAAGCGCTCCCTTCAATCCATCAACCGCAGTGAGTATACTCGATCCCTTTTTGCTTTACGCACTTTTGGGTGTTACATACGTTACGAATATTCAAATCACAATCAACACACTACTCAATACTATTTAAACGCTAACCGTTAATGCATGTTATACGTGGCTTATGAATGCTTGTTTGTTATGTTTACACATGGAATGTTGTCTACCTGCCTTAGCAACGATAGTACTATAGTTTGGACTCAGCACCCGTTCGCGGGGGTTGTTAAGGACAATTACTTGCATGGATTACGGTGGTAATCATATATTGCGAACTGCCTCGGGCAGTCAACCCGCAGTCATTGGTATCGATGGATCTATGTCGATAACTAACGTGCTTCATTTCACTATGTGTACGTGTTGGTTATGCGTAAACGAATTCGAACTTTATATGCTATTATCAAACTTGTATGCTCACCTTTACATTATATGTATTGACTTTATTTTAACGTATGTGAAAGGTGCTTAGGATGCACACTTGGTAGGAAATCGAAGCTAGAATAAAGCTCTAGAGCCCAACAAATAGTTGTCTGTAGTAATTAAATCAAGGGTCTCTAGAAGCAGATAAACAATTGCTCTATTTAAATATGAGTTGTCGGAATAGAACTATTTGCCTAGATTTTGTCTGTAATAATTTGTTTACTTTTTGAGGCATGGTATGGGACATGTTATTTTAAATTGATTGGTAATGATAATTGTTATGGAAACTTCTGGACAATCTGTTTCGCTCAGTGCCATTCCCCGATGTTTCCGCCATCGGTTGGGGTGTGACACATATGGCGCGCTAGGAATAACCTCGTTTTTTCGAATAAGGAGATTAAAATAGATAAAATTATGAGTGAGGTTAAGGCTTTGAGTTTTCTTTGGTTCTCTAATAGATCTAGACATAAGGGTACGGATTGGGAAGAATGGTGCTCTTTTGTAAATATGTAAGTTTGTAGTTGTGTTTGTTGGCCGGCCCGGTTTGGGTTGGTCGTTTTGTTTATGAAAGTTACCCTTCAAAAAAAAAAAAACTAACTATTGTTGATGTAAGCACAAAACAGATCTACTAGATAACTTTCGATTTGGGCAGCCATGGAAAAGCTTAAGAAGAGTGGTGAACGAGAAGTAGGTGGGGTAAAAAGATGAGCATGGTGGGTTTATGGAAAGACAAAGTGCTAAAACCTTTTGTATAAAAAGTTGTAATGCTTTATTGAAAGTTTCAAACATTAAATTTATTCCATAATTTTAAATCTTGTTTCTTTAATATAAACGAATTGACCTTTTCTAAGTTAAGTTATGTTTTAATGTTTGTTGTTTTTTATATTTTTATACCATGAATAATTAAATAATTTATTAATTAATCCGGTTCTTAAGTCGGTTTGACCGATCCGACCAGTGAACCAGTAGAGAGATTGGTTCGATGACCGGTCCGAATTTAAAAATATTGCACTACGAATGGTGTCTTTGGGTGAAAATGATGAAATTTACGTCTATTAGGCGGATCCACGTACCAACAAGTCTTTCGGGATTTGACATGTGTACCCATTGAATGATAATTTTGAGTCACATCTAGGCAAAATCATATACTCTTAATCACATGTCATGCTCTAATTAATCTCCCTTCCAGAGCATTTAAACTACCCCAAAGAGAGCAACAGAGCTCTTTGAGAGTAAATTACATTAAGTTGGACATGTGTCACTGATTTAATTGGTCCACATCGTAAGAGTAAATGAAGATGATATATATCAAAAAGATATGAAACAAAAGACTAGAACCAAAGTCACTTTTTATGGTTGCAAATAAATTTGTTAATGTTTAAAAAAAATCATTAAAAATAGACTTTAAACTCACTTTCAACATGTATGAACAGTTTCTTTTGTAAAATGTTGTTTAAGTTGGCCCATTAACAATAAACACAACCAAAATCAAATCATTAATAACTACTAATATATACTTCCCTCTTCAATCCATGCTAGTCTCCTAGTGTTCAACTTTTTTTGAACGGCCAACATAATACTTTATTAATCAAGCATGGTGCTTTACACCAAAGTTACAACAAGAAAACTAAAAACCAATACACCAAACAGAGCCAGCAACACAGCTGCAACCAAGTTAAAAAAAATGTTGAAACTCCTCCAATCGCTCCATGTAATCGACTGGTCTTTTGACCGACTTTTTATCCATAGGAAGCCCATGGATTTAACCTCCTCAATGAGTCTAGAAATTTTTGAATTAACTTGCTTAAAAAATACTTCACTGCGCATTCGCCAAATGCTCCACATTACGACATGAACAATAGCATAAAGAGCTTTTCCTCTTCCCAAAACCAGACAAGGTGCTATGGATTCTAAGTAGATCCCGTATCCCAAGAGCCCAAATCGAAGGGAGCCTACACCATTGATAAATGATCTGCGAAATCGACTGAGCAAAGTGACACGAGACAAGGACGTGTTCACTTGTTTCAGAATACTCACCACAGATAACATAGAATCTAACGTTATCATCAATCTTTAAAGATACTCATGCTAGAGTAATCAGTAGTTGTAATGCTATAAAAAGAAAGAATATTAAATACATAGTTTTCTAAAATAGTAAACAAAACTTAAAGACACGTCATATAATGTTGTAGCAACTGTCACGATAGTTTCAGTATATATCGGTTACTAGTGATGCAAATTATTGGTTTCCATAACAACAAATAAAGCAAAATGCAAAACACTTTCCATTTTGCCAACGTGGGCTAGCTCAATTGTCTAAGCTAGTGCTTTAAAAGGGTACCGGAGACGCGCCTAGGCACAAGGCGCCAGGCCATCTCCGAAAATTTAAAAAAAAAATTGGTCCTGTGCGAGATAAAAATTTGGGCTCTATTCGCAAAACCCTTGATTCGATGTTCCAAAAAATTCCTGCACCGATGATGATGATGATGATGATATCCTGGTTAACCCTCAATTTCGCCCTTAAAAAAAAGCCTTTACGTCGATGATGATGATCGCCTGGTCTGGTCACACAGCGTCACAGCGAACACAGCGTCCGATGGTCTTCTTTTCCCGCACAGTCGCACAATGCCTAGCGCCCTCTAATGGGTTTGATTTGAAATATGTTTGTTTATTAACCTGGGCCTATTAAACTGATATACTAAGGCAGACTCATTTCAATTGGGTTTATTCATTTCTTGTGCACACACCCATACACTAGTGGTGCACAAATCGGGTTTTTTTTAAAAACCGGTTCCGGGTATGGAATCGGGTTCGGGTAGGATCGGGTTTTACAAAGTCGGGTTTTTTAAAAACCGGGTCGGGTCCGGGTTTTCTACCAAAAATGTATACCCTATATACCCGGGTTCGGGTCGGGTTTTATAAAACCCGGGTATTATAATACCCTATTTCCGGGTTCGGGTATTCATCGGGTAGGGTTCGGGTATGCATCGGGTTGGGAAAAAACCCGTACCGGGTATTAATACTTATTTATATGTTTTAGTGGATGGTGCCTATTGAAATTTTAATGACATTTCTAAATTTAAATTCGATAGTGCTAGATCGAAGGAATAGTCCTGATTTGAATACTTTTGGATTACATAAACAACAATATATTTTATTTGCTATGTTATGTTTTAACCAAGTTCATTCAATTTTTCAATTTTTTGTATTAGTGAAGGGGTATGGTCCCAAAAACGTCGCGCAACCATCCAATCAGGTCGCGCGTAGGACCATACTCCTTATTCAGCATATTTCTTATTATCAGCCTCGCGCGGGATACATAGACATATAATGATCAGGCGCGAGGTTGGAGCAAGTGGAGACTTCATTTCCAACACTTAGCATTCTGAAAAGAACATTAGAAGGCTCATACCCCGCGCGGAGTAGTAGCGTGCTCAACAAGAGACATGCGTGACTACGGCGCGAGGCCCTTTCCGATAGTACACATAGTACAAGTAGCAGAATAAAAGAGCCAATCAGGGTCTTCCTGAGCCTGCGCAATCGTGCTCCATGATCGTCTGACATGCAGGAGACAAAAAGTACTCAAGGACGCCTATGTGGCACCAATCACTGGGCAGAGACAACTGTCCCACGATCTCCACTTACCTGCTGATGGCAGAAGGGCGGCCAGGCCGACAACCGTGACACGTGGCACCAATCATGGTGCGCCAACATCGAGGAACTCCCAGAGTCCACTAACGGTCGACACCAGCGAGACAAAGAGTATATCCTCAAAGTTGTCACCTTCCGGCCCAAGGCCCATCAGCCCACATCCTCTTACACCTCTTCGGCTATAAATAGAGACCTCACTTCACAGGTTAATTCATTCCATTCCCTCTACTCTCATTTAATACTTCATTATCTCCCCAAAAGCAGTCGCTTATTCTCACGCCGGAGCCCGGTTAAGAGGGAAACCCCCACATTCCCCTCTTAACGAGTAACGGTGTTCTGTTTTGCAGATAACCACGGTCATTAAGGAGCTCAGGAAACTTAAAGAAGATTAACCATCATGGTAGGAACATAAACCAAACTGATTAAACCCCTAATTAGTTCTGTGTTTCTTCATTGGCGCCCACCGGTTTTTTCTACAAACCACCTTCATCTTCTTTCCTGAGTTTTTTCGTTGTTTTTTCTTCCTTCGATCATGGCTGGTCAAGGAATCATTCCTGAGTTTGTTGGTCTTGGAGCAAACCCTGATGCAGCGTTGGGGGTGGATAACCAAAACATCCAACCCCAACACGTCGAAGAAATTGGCGAGATAACCAACATAGGGGGACCGCGCGGGAGCATCAACCGCATCGCTCCAACGCTAACCCCAGGGAACAACGGTGCTGGACCTTCAAACCCAGCCCCACCTCAGAACATTTCGGCGCTTTTAGGGCTACCAGAGGGCGAGACTCCATCCTCATGGTACGCCAAACAGTTAGCCACCATTAACGCGGCATATCAATCCTTGAGCGCGCAACAAGCAGTTTTAACGGCAGAACCTTCCTTGGTTACACCAACCGGCCCAAGTCACGGGCCGCGCCAGATGCCACCACCGCAAAATATCCAAGGAAGAGCCAACAGACCTCCCCCTACCCGAAGACTAAGCGTGCAGAACACGCGCAATACACGGGGGGAGACAGAAAGCTACTATGACGAACCATCAAACTCCCAAAGAGGCCCAGTTCATAGCCGGCTCACGCCGCGCAACATGAACGATGAGTGGGAAGAAACTGACCCGAATGATCCAACATGGGAGAACGATGATGAATCTTCAGTCTTCAATCGTTTACAGAGAAACCATGAATACTACAAACCAAGACAACATGTTGGGTACACTGAAGAGGCCGAACAAGACTTTCGCCTCCCCTATCGACCAGCTGAAGCTGTGGAACACTCCAAATTCATTCCGAAAATCGCACTCGCGCCGCTTAAAAGAGAGAAGTTACCTCCGACAGTCGAAAAGTTTAACGGATTGACTGATCCTGATGATCACGTCAGAGTTTTCACAAGCGTAGGCTGCATGGGTGGATGGAATATGCCCAGTTGGTGCCATTTGTTTATTCAAACGCTTACGGGGGCCGCTCGCGCCTGGTTCGACAGCCTTCCTCCGGGAAAGATAAAGTCATGGGTGGACTTCAGGACTCAGTTTTTGAGCCACTTCAGTCAGCAAAGGCGATACCAGCGCGATACAGCCGAGGTTGAAGACATCTGGCGCAGGGATAACGAGGGTTTGGAAGATTTCATAACTCGCTTTAACAAAGAGTGTTTGGAAATCGGTGGCGTAAGCGAACAACTCATGCGCTGCCATTTCAAGAAAGCCATCCGCTATGATAGCCTGATTAGAACCATCACTGGGAAAGATGGAATGCCCAAGGAGTGGGATAAACTCATGGAAGCCGCGAAGATAGTCGCGCAAACGGAAGAGTCACTCGCACGAAACAACAGCTATCGTTCTGAAGATAGATTTTCTAAAGGGGGTCACTCGCGCGACGAAAACAGACGTAACAAAGGCAAGAACCCCGGGTGGAAGGCCAACCACTCCAGCGGTTATAATGAACGACCCCGTTATGAAGAACGATCCCGCTATAAGGAAGACGCGCGAGATACTATTGATCGCATCGGCTATAGAAAGGCAGTCCGAGATGATAATCGCGAAAAGCATTGGACTCCGCTCATAAAAACACCAAAGGAAGTGCTAATGACGGAGAACCATGATTTTAAGGCTCCTAGGCCTATGACGAACAAAAAGGGGCAAGACCCCAATCTGTATTGTGATTTCCACAAGGATACAGGCCACTTAACAGATGATTGTTACAGCTTGCGTCAAGAGATCGAGAGAGCGCTAAAAAGCGGAAAGCTAAGCCACTTAGTGAAAAACGTGCGCAAAGAAACTAGACAGCTTCATCGCCATGATGAGGGAAATCACAAGAAAGTCCGACGACTAGAGACACACATGGTCAATGGACCAAGATATAGCGCGAGAGAAAAAGGCAAGAGACCTTACGAGCCTTCATGGCAAGAGCAGCAGGTCATTTTCCCGGTGGTGCGCGGGGGTCCCCGAGCCACACGACCCATCGTCGTCACCGGTATCATCGGCCATTATGAAACTGAATACGTCTTCATTGACCCGGGAAGTACAGCAGACATCATCTATGAGCAATGCTTTAATCAGTTCGACGATGAAGACAAAGCGAGGCTTGAACCAGTTGACTACCCACTGTCTGGATTCTGCAATGAGATGGTCTTCCCGCTAGGCCAAATTAGCTTCCCCGTCACACTCTCTGACGGGAAGCATTCAAGAACAACGAACGTTAACTTCATGGTGATACCTGTTAAGTCAAGACATGATGTGCTGATCGGGAGAGAGACGCAAGGTGAGCTGAATATGATAACTTCCACCCCCCACTCAGCAATTGGTTTCCCAACCAAGACGGGGGTGGCAATCGTTTATGCAAAGAAAGAAGTGATGTCAACAGAAGAGATGCGCCCAACAAAAGCGGCGAAGGTTTCAACAACCGAGCCCGAAAAATGGGTTTTAAATAGCAAGTACCCGGAGCAAACGGTGACGATAGGCCACGCAATCTCACCAAACATCAGAACTCGCCTCAAGCAGCTCCTGTTCAAAAACATGGATATCTTCGCCTGGACCCCGGCTGACATGACCGGAGCCCGCGCGACATTACCGAGCACTGTCTAAACACCTACCCCTCTGTTGAACCGAAAGTCCAAAGAAGGCGCAGCTTAGGGGCAGACAAAACGAAAGCAATGAATGAGCACGTATGCGAGTTACTTAAAGCCGGCATCCTGCGAGAAGTACGTTATCAATGTTGGGTTGCGAACCCCGTGATGGTAGAGAAATCTAGTGGTGGATGGCGAATGTGTGTTGACTATACCGATCTCAACAAGGCATGCCCTAAAGATTGTTACTCTTTGCCTGAGATCGACAAAAAGATAGACTCTCTCGCGCCATACAGATGGAAGTGCTTCTTGGATTGCTACAAGGGGTACCATCAAGTTCAAATGAAGCTCGAGGATGAAGACAAGACAGCCTTTCGTACTGATCTTGGGATTTTTTGCTACACGAAGATGCCATTTGGCTTAAAAAACGCTGGCGCCACATACCAGCGATTGATGGACAAGACCTTCGCGGGAGACATCGGAAAGCATATTGAAGTTTACATCGATGATCTAGTGGTCAAAAGTCCCGAAGAGGACCAAATGTTGAAGGACATCGAAAAAACGTTCAATTCATTGCGGAGCGTTAATATGAAGTTGAATCCAGCCAAGTGTTCTTTTGGCATGGAAGAAGGAAAGTTTTTAGGCTTCATAGTCATAAACGGCGGCTTTAAGGTAAATCTGGAAAAAGTCCAGGCAATAGAGCGAATGCCATCGCCACAAACAATTAAAGAGATGCAACGGCTAGCCGGCCGCCTCGCCGCGCTTAACCGCTTTTTATCAAATCACGCCGCGAAGTCGTACCCTTTTATCAGCACTCTGCGCAACTGTGTGAAGAAGAAACAGTTCAGATGGAACCCTGAAGCAGAAAAGGCTTTCCAGCAAATGAAACAATGTTTGATCGAGCTCCCTACCCTGACTGCACCATTTGAAAAAGAACCACTCGTACTGTACTTATCTTCTTCGGATAAGGCAGTAGGATCGGTATTACTGGTGGAAAGAAATGGAGTTCAAACTCCAATTTACTACATCAGCAGGATACTCACTGACCCGGAAACGAGATATTCCACGATGGAAAAATTGGTGCTTGCGCTGCTACACGCCTCCCGAAGGCTGCGCAGATATTTTACAGGGCATGTGATCACCGTACTTACCAATTTCCATATCGGCACGATACTTCAAAGACCAGAAACATCCGGGCGGTTAGCAAAATGGGCCATCGAGCTGGGGGGCCACAACATTCTGTACAGGTCGCGCCCAGCCATCAAGGGTCAAGTTCTAGCGGACTTCATCACAGAAGTCCCAGTTGAGAAAATCAAAGATTGTGAGCTGGTGGAGACTCCCGAAAAAGACACGACAAATGAGACTTGGATGCTTTATACTGATGGGGCCTCAAATGAGGACGGCGCGGGAGCTGTATTGCGCCTAGTAAGCCCTGAAAACCATGAATTCACTTACGCCATCAAGTTGGATTTTAAAAACACCAACAACGAGGCGGAATATGAGGCATTTCTGGCAGGCTTGCGCCTCGCGATCAAAATGGGAGCTAAGAATCTACAAGCACACGTTGATTCACTGCTGATAGCCAGCCAAGTTAACGGTATATACGATGCGAAGGGTGAGGTTATGGCCCTATATCTAGAGCAGGCAAAAGAGTTGCTTCAACAATTTAAGTCTCACAAGGTCATCCACATCAATTGCTCTGAAAACAAACCAGCTGACGCTTTGAGCAAGCTTGCTTCAACGTCTTTCCAACATCTTGCCAAAGATGTAAGGATTGAGGTACTCAAGAACCCTTCGGTCTTGCTACGACAAGTCAACGTGATCGAGATAGGGCAACCATCCTGGATGACCCCTATCATTCAATACTTGCAAGAAGGAATACTCCCTGAGAGCAAAGCAGAGGCACGGAAGATTCAAAACAAGGCTCTGCAGTACGAAATGAATGGTGGTATCTTATACCGCAAGTCCTTCTTGGGACCACTGCTGCGCTGCGTGGACCCCCAGGATGCGAGTTATCTGATAAGGGAGATTCATGAAGGAATTTGCGGCATTCATGCAGGGCCACGCATGGTTGTCGCAAAAATTATGAACGCTGGGTATTACTGGCCAGGGATGCATGTTGATGCCCTGAAATAGCTACGCAAATGCGACTCCTGTCAGCGGCACTCTCCGAAAACCCTGCGCCCCAAGAACGATCTGATCCCCGTATCCACTGCTTGGCCTTTTCAGCAGTGGGGAATTGATATGGTGGGACCCTTCCCAGAGGCTCCTGGCGCCGTCAAGTTTATAATAGTGGCCGTCGATTACTTCACGAAATGGGTGGAGGCCAAAGCCCTTGCTTCAACTACAGCCATGATGGTGCGCAAGTTCATTTGGGAACACATCATCTGCAGATTTGGCCTCCCACTCAAGATTGTAACTGACAACGGCACCAACTTTGCATCTGAAGACCTCCAGAACTGGATGAAGGAGATGAAAATCGAACACACTTTCTCCTCCGTTGCGCATCCTCAAGGCAACGGGCAGGTTGAAAGTGTAAACAAGTGCATTGTCGATGGGATTAAGGCCCGACTGGGCACAAAGCGAAGAGGCTGGGTGGATGAGCTCCCGAGTATCTTGTGGGCTCACCGAACCATGCCGAAAACAAGTACCGGCGAAACCCCTTTTAGCCTAGTCTATGGCTCAGAAGCGGTTATCCCGGCAGAAATTGGCCTGCCCTCCCCGCGTTTGACAGCAGTCAACGCAATCGACAACGAAGCAGAACGTCGTCTTGACTTGGATTTACTGGAAGAAAGGCGCGAAATTGCGCGAATTAAAGAAGCCAAGTACAAAACACAATTGGAAAGGTACTACAACGCGCGAGTCCGCATCTGTACCTTCACTCCAGGGGAATACGTCTTTCGTGACAACGAAGCCTCAAACGCTGAGCGCCCAGGAAAACTAGCACCCAAATGGGAAGGCCCATACTTGGTTCACGAAGTGCTAGGGAAAGGGGCTTACAAACTGCGCACCATGGATGGACACATCATCCCGCGCACGTGGAATGCGCAACAACTGCGCAAATGCTATATGTGACTATTCAAGGCCCTGCGCCTTTATCCACTAATGTTGGCCATGCGCCTTTTACTTTCCTATGTTGGCTACACGCCTTTTACGTTACAAGCAATGTATGTGTGGCCTAAGCGCCTGTTTCTAAGTTAATGAAAGCATACGACATGTTTTCTTTTACGCTGACTCCTTTCATTACAAATGCATGTTAAACTTCTGATTAGCACGAAAACACTCCAGTTACGTTCGCACAAGAGCCACCCTTGCATTTATTCGCGCTAACTTAACCAAAGTTTCTAACAACAGTGCAATAATTGTAACGGGAAAGAGTAAACGAGAGTCATATTGAAAACTAGCGCGACCGCGCAACAGTTAATATTAAAACAGTGTCAATTCATTTGATGGAAAACAAGCAAAGGTTTTACATTTCAAAACTTCCAAAGAAATTACAAGGCACAAAGCCTAAAAGTCCTAGCCTATTCAAAGCTATCTTCATGATCATCGTCACGCTTATCGCCATCACCATCACCATCACCTTTACCACCGCCATCATCACCCGCAGCTTCCTCCTCATCCGGTAACTCAATGGTTGCCGGTGGGTCAAGGATAGTCTTCAGTCGTTGACACCAGTCATCATGCTTCAGCGCGTCGGTAACCAAATCCATCACAGGTATCGATAGATGGTCATAGCCATGTTCAGCACGAGCTAACTCAGGCTCAGCTTGATCAGTCACTGAGCAGTGACTGGTGTCGAACTCCTGTCCAAGCATAGCTGTAGCATGTTGCGCACATTCAAGATAGCCCTTACGGTGACCAACTGCGAGGGAAGCATCTATAACCGCCGCAACAGCCTTATCTAATTCTCCAGCATTTAGGATGGAGTTGGCCATCTACAACAAACACAATACATAAAGACAACAGATTTTAATAAATCAGAACAAAGTAGGAGGAATCATACCAGAACTATCCCTCGACCACGCAACCACTCCGCTTCGGAGACCAAAGTGTCAACGATACCTTGGGCCTCAGAATAGTTATTTTGCGCTACGTTAAGAGCAGTAGTGCTAATGTCGCGCGCTTCCTCAGCTTTTACTTTGGCCTCCTCAGCAGTGGTGGCCTTAACCATTTCCGCCTCTAGATCGATTTCCAAGGATTCGCATTTGTCAACCTGGTCGTTCAGGCGGCGTTTTAGCTCAGCAATTTCCACATCCTTGGCCTGCAAATCCTTATCTTTGTTCGACAGCTGCACCTTCACAGCAGCCAGCTTAACCTGCAAGAGGTAAAAGACTTAGTTAAATTTGCTAAACAAAGCACAAATTGAAAGAAGAATCTCGAACCTCAGCCTGCTCCTTAGCAGCTTGGGCAGCCTGCGCATCCTCAACCTTCGCCGTCAACTCAGCAACTTTGCTTTCAAGCTCAACAATCTTGTTACGAGCCGCAAAGTAGCGCTGGTTATCTTTCTCACAAATGCGCTTAAACTCAGCTTTTTCCTTTGCCAGCTGCTCTTGAGCAGTTTTCAACTTGCTCCTCAGGCCCTCGCGCCCCCATTCCTCTGCCTTCTTATCAGCCTCAAACTTGGCTCTCTCTTCATCAAAGGCAACTTTCGACTTCTCAAATTCATTAACACACTTCAGCATCCGTTCGCGGTATTTCTCCCAATCCGACCGCTCCCTAACCATTGTTCGCCACTCGCGAACTATCTGATGGTTAGCAGCACGCATGTTAGCCTCTCCAATGACATAGGTGCGATATAGCGCTTCGTGAGTCTTCGCCTTCTGGCGAATGACCTCACCGGGAGTGAAGGAATTCAGAAACCAATCACGGCAAGGACCAAACTCAACAAAGGTGTCCTTCTGCTTTAAACCCCAAGGAGCTTGATGAGGGGCATTACCACGTTCCTCTTCGGTATAACTTTTATAATAGATGTCACCAAGTGTGTCCTTCGCCCCGATAGCCTGTGGGTTATAACCCCCGGTGCCACCCGAGCTCGCACCAGTAGACACATACGGTCCTGATCTACCAATCTCTCCATGAGCCTTTTTCTTTTCCTTCTCTCTCTCAGCATCAACAGGAGCCTTCTCAGCAGCACATCTCTCTCTCTCCTGCTCAACCAGCTTTCTCTTTTCCTCCGCAGCCTTAGCTGCTTCAGCCCTCCTCTTCTCATCTTCCTCAGCTTTCCTGCGCGCCTCGTCAACCTTTCTCTTCTCCTCAGCAGCCTTATCTTCTGCAGCTTTCCTCTTCTCCTCTGCCTCAGCCTTCTTCCTCTTGTCCTCATCAGCCTTCTCCTCGGCAGATTTTTCTTCAGCAGTCTTAACGGGTTTGACAGTAATCTTGACTTTCTTCGGCGCAGGCCCCGTAGGCTCAATAAACATAACACCCTTCTCGGGGGTTCTCTTCTTGATCTCTGCAGAAACTAAGTGGTTAAGAAGAGAAGCAACAAAGGAAAAGAAACTAAAAACTTACCAGGAGAGACTTTGTAAAGGGAGCGCAAGTTGCTCCGCTTCCCAACCAAGGGAACCTCAACAGCTTTGGGCGCAGTGGACCCACCTGCTGTGGTCTCACTCCTGCCCCGTTTCCTGGTCAACTTGACCTCAGGCTCTTCAGCCACCTCCTCTTCTTCCTCTTCATTGTGTGCAGCCGAAGATGGGGTCGCGCCAGAATCCGGGTCACGAAGACCCGCGCTACCAGAGCTTTTTGAACCACCAGCTCCAGTTTTCATCTCGCCTACACGCGACAAGCCTTCAAGTGAATCACTGATAAGGACGTAATCTTCTAAGTTACTTTGACGAAGGTGAAGGGTACCTTTTTCACCAGCACCAGCAGCTGCGCGGCTACTCCCTCCCTTCTTGCTTGTCACCTCAGGCTCGACCGTTTTCTTCTTCTTAAGGGGTTTCTTTTTCTTCTCTTCGGGGTCGATACTCAGGTCGCGCAGCACACCTACAAAGATGGTAGACCAGGAACTTAACTCCCCGGTCGAGGACCCCACAGACTCTTCGCTGGAAAGATAGACAACCTCTTTCCCAGCAGAAGTGATAGAGCGCAAGGGACGAGGGTTAGGTATATGCGCACCTTCAGTTGCGGTAGGCGGCGTGGCAAACGCGTCATCAACAGGGTACATAAAATTACCCCTTATCTGGGCATACCAATATTCTTCGCCATCCTGAAGCGGGCGCACGCCCATGGTACCGCCAAAAGTGGCGAAGGCAGCTTGATACAAACGCGCCTCTGCACAAAAAATCATACGAATAAAACGCAAGTTGCGAAAGACCAGTGAAAACAAGGAAATTACTAACCTCTGTCATCAATCATTAAGACAGGAACATCCTTGCTATCAGGCAGCCATTGATCGCTCATCCGCGCCGCTACCAAGACATTCTCCCCAAACACTCGGTTTGGGGTGGGAGTAAGCTCCCGGTACCAAGCTTCAGTCTTGGGGATCGCCAAGTCTTCCTTCACGATCGCTTCAGTCCAGGCGCGGAACGTCATGGGTATCGGAATTACCTCCTCTCGGATATAGAAAAACTTAGGTTTCTAGTCATGGAAACTCTTGGGAGGGTTTAAAAGTATCTTCTTCGCCGCGCCTCGACTGGCGAAGGAATAAAATCCCATATTCCTCTAAAGTTGGTAGAAAACCCGGAATTTATCAACAGTCGGCTCTATGCCATGAGCCCAACACAGGAACTCGAAATGTCGAACCCGAACCATCCCGGGTGGGCTCATTTGAGATATATGGAACCCATAATATTGAAGAATATGAGCCATGAAGTTCGTCGCCGGCAACCGGAAGTTGCCCTGATGAAAAAAGTCTTCGAACAAAGTGATGTACCCCGGTGGTGCATCAGCGGCCGTCTGGTTCTGGCCGGGGTACCGGGCATCCCACTCCGGTGGGAACCGGAAACTACGTGAAAGCTGTTCAAAAAGCCCTAAATCCCACCGGAGAACAGGGACAGGTCCTTCTTCTCCGGGAACATCCTCTTGATGTTCTACAGCCATAATAAAACAGATTCAAGTTTTTCTGAAAGAGCTTGAAGATATGAAGAATGATCTCGAAAATCTGCTACAAAACTTGAAGATATGCAGAAATATCTTGAAGATTTGAAGATGAGAAAGGAGAGAGATAGCAATAGTAGAAGAGAAAAGAGATAACTTCCCACATCTCTTCGGATATATATACCCATCGCATTTAATGCGATGGGTAAACGTGCCGAGATCGCCGCGCACGTGACCAATCAGAAGACGACACGTAAGGCGGGAATCCCGGAGTGACGGTTACCACGCGCGCGTGGGCCTCACTCTCCTGACGGAAATACGGAACGTCAGCAACAAGTTGATGACAACCGTGTCAGCGGTCAACTCAAAGGTCATCAGTCACGACATTTTTACCAACCTGTCAGAAGATTCAAATTTCGAGGATATTCCCGCCCAAAAGTTCAAAAACTTAAATATAGAAGCTATTTATGCCGCGCAATGCACATTACTACCCAAAGCGTTACCAGCTGCCAAACACGTAGCCGCGCCGTAACAGCTACTGGGCATTTGCACGCGCGCGCCTACCACACAGGAAAGAAAATTGCACCAACTACCTGATACGTAGTCTCGCCGTAACAAGTGATAACACATTGTACGCGCGCGCCTACCAAACAAAGAACAAGCATTTGTACTTCAATTTTCTAAGTCCAGAGCTCCAACCACTTGCCTCGCGCATGGTGCAGCACTGGACTGGGGGGACTTGAAGGGGTATGGTCCCAAAAACGCCGCGCAACCATCCAATCAGGTCGCGCGTAGGACCATACTCCTTATTCAGCATATTTCCTATTATCAGCCTCGCGCAGGATACATAGACATATAATGATCAGGCGCGAGGTTGGAGCAAGTGGAGACTTCATTTCCAACACTTAGCATTCTGAAAAGAACATTAGAAGGCTCATACCCCGCGCGGAGTAGTAGCGTGCTCAACAAGAGACATGCGTGACTACGGCGCGAGGCCCTTTCCGATAGTACACATAGTACAAGTAGTAGAATAAAAGAGCCAATCAGGGTCTTCCTGAGCCTGCGCAATCGTGCTCCACGATCGTCTGACATGCAGGAGACAAAAATTACTCAAGGACGCCTATGTGGCACCAATCACAGGGCAGAGACAACTGTCCCACGATCTCCACTTACCTGCTGATGGCAGAAGGGCGGCCAGGCCGACAACCGTGACACGTGGCACCAATCATGGTGCGCCAACATCGAGGAACTCCCAGAGTCCACTAACGGTCGACACCAGCGAGACAAAGAGTATATCCTCAAAGTTGTCGCCTTCTGGCCCAAGGCCCATCAGCCCACATCCTCTTACACCTCTCCGGCTATAAATAGAGACCTCACTTCACAGGTTAATTCATTCCATTCCCTCTACTCTCATTTAATACTTCATTATCTCCCCAAAAGCAGTCGCTTATTCTCACGCCGGAGCCCGGTTAAGAGGGAAACCCCCACTTTCCCCTCTTAACGAGTAACGGTGTTCTGTTTTGCAGATAACCACGGTCATTAAGGAGCTCAGGAAACTTAAAGAAGATTAACCATCATGGTAGGAACATAAACCAAACTGATTAAACCCCTAATTAGTTCTGTGTTTCTTCAATTAGACAAACACCAATGGATCTTTCCAGCAAATAGAGGGGAATAATGACCAAATACTTCAAATATCATTAGAAACCTAATAATTAAACAAGATTATGAAAAGTTGGTTAAGAACTTCGCAACTTGTGGGATAATAAACTCCCGATAAAAACTTTGTTGCACTTTAAAAAACCCCAAGCACAGCGGTTAAAGTTTCAATAATAGCCTAACTCCCTTCTGCAGCCGTGTTTCTGAGTAAATAATAACACCAAATCTCTCCAACCACTATCTGTTTCTTTTAAATGTCTTCAAAGACTGTTGTACAGTAACAAATGTCACATCAAGTGCAGACCCCCTTAGCTATATAACCGGGTATACAAAAACCCGGTCTCGGGTATTTATAAAAACCGGTTTCGGGTATTTATAAAACCCGGTTCCGGGTTCGGGTTCGGGTATTTATAAAACCGGGTTTCGGGTATAAACAGGTATAAAAAAAACTCGGTTCCGGGTTCGGGTTTTAGATCAGATATGAATACCCGGTCCCTACCCTATGGGTAGGGTCGGGTTCGAGTTCGGGTATAGAAAACCCGGTTTTTATAATACCCGGTTCCAGGTTTTTTTTCCGGGTCCGGGTCCAGGTTCGGGTTTTTTGTGCACCACTACCCATACACTAGTTCATTTAAACACAGGCCCATTTAAACTCAATAAACAGGCCCTGTAACACTTAAACACAGGCCTAATAGTTTTGGGGTTCTTGCACTGGAAATCGTTTCAGGAAGGAGTAATATGAAATATCAGCCAACTGAAGAATCTATTTGTCTTGTTGATTGGGTAAAAGCGCTTTGGCTGAAACTACAGTTTTATATTATCATACCCACAAATCCCAGTTAACTCACAATCTTATTATCATTATATTTCTTCCATTCTTAAGGTTGTTTCTCTAAAACAAAAAGGGGAGTTTGATGGACTTGGTGGATCCAAGACTGGATTATGATTTCAACAAAAGGAGAGTTTGATGGACTTGATGGATCCAAGACTAGTTCATTAACACATGCCCATTTAAACTTAATAAACATACCCTGTAACATTTAAACACAGGCCTAATATTTTTTTTAAATATATGTAAAAAAAAGAAATTTTTGGGCCCTATATTGGTTTGGGCCCTGTGCACAGGCCCATTCTGCACTTGGCCATAGACGGCCCTGCAAGGCGCATCCAAGTTGTGACTCGTGAGTGTGTGTACATGAGACGCTATCCCTTATGGTGTGCCTTTTTCTGCACCTCCATGAGGAAGTGCGCCTTTATGCATCGAGGTGTTTCATGAATAAATGGGATTTAGTAGAAAAGGAAAAAGGATAGTGTTAGATGGAATATGTTAGTTATGATTAGATAAAAATATATTAGTTAGACCAAGCGGTGTGAGCTCGGTGAGTGTTATGGACTGAAACCATTGTAAGATATGGGACTTGTTCCGCATCGGTTGTATGAGCAACCAATGTAGGGTTTATATACCAAATGGACTCTCTTGTCCACCAGACTAGTCTTTTGGGTTGAGTTACAGTGAGATTAGTATCCTCTTGGAGGGTCTCCAGCTTCTACCTTGACGGTTGACCGTAAAGTTAAAAACCGAATGTTCATAGTGTATAAATTCATAGTTTTTTTGTGGGGTACATTTAGAACAAGTTTTAACATTTTTAATCCAATTCATTATCTTTGTTATGTTTTTTTCTTTTAGTTTACCTTTGTTAATAATATAATAATAAGAGTAAACTGCAGTTTTCGTTTCTAAGGTTTGCTTAAAACATCAGGTTTCGACCACCTTTAACACTTTCCGTCTCTCTAATGTTTCAAGTTTTAACATTGTTCCTTCTTTGATTTTGATATCTTGATTCCCTTAGTAACATTCGTCGGTGATCCATGGGTAAACTCTTTACCCATGTCATGTTTTTCACAGATCGTTCAACGATGGATTGCTGATGGGGCCTGCTTTCACCACGAACTTCTGATGGGGCCGTGTATGTCGTGAGGCCATAAACATAACCTCTAGGGGTGTCAATTTCTAACACCACACAAAAATGAAACATAAACCTAACATGAATTCCGTGACTTTGGATT
Organism: Helianthus tuberosus; assembly: GCA_030545235.1. NCBI lineage: Eukaryota > Viridiplantae > Streptophyta > Magnoliopsida > Asterales > Asteraceae > Helianthus > Helianthus tuberosus. The sequence continues at coordinate 191,941,858 of CM060445.1, forward strand.
TTAATCAAACATTTATTAGGTAAATTTTAGATCAGATCTTCAAGTGCTTAGCTAAATAGGCCATCCGATGAGTAAGTAGACTCCCCGGTTAACGCGCTTATTTTTATAATTTCAATATATATATATATATGCGCGCGCACACGCGTTCTACATCATATTTTAAATTGAGTGTGCCAAAATTAGAAAAACTTTAAAAAAATAAACAAGTTTGATAGTTTATATATAATTTTTTTTGTGCATACTTATAATTGTTTTAACCCAATTAACATCCCCTGCCTCTTAAATATTTTAGTGCAATCGAGGATTGATTTGGTGATCAAAGCGAATAATAATACACATCAAGCAAGTTAGGAGGTGCGGGAGTGCACGCTTGTTTGAGTTATTATAATTCGAAGTGTACGGGCGGAGCCCATACTCTGAAGGAGTTCCAAGGGGGCAACGCTCCCTTGGCGGGGGTCCGGGGGCAGCGCCTCTGAAAGCAGGGTCCAAGGGGCGGCAGCCCCTGGTTGGATCCAAGGGGCAGAGCCCCTGGCTGGGGTCGAGCCAAGATCATGACTATTTGGATTTATTATGTATAAAATTTTAATATAAATGGTGCATATATTCTTTTAGTGAAATTTATATTTGTAATTATCGTATTAAGGTCAACCAAATACTAAATCGAAGCATAATTGAGGATTCCTGAACCGGGGTTAGCTGTAAAATTAGCTTAGCTTCATATGGGCTTTCTGGCAGAACCACTTACGTGATCGCGAATTAGGATTGAGATATTTGTTAATGAATGAGAAACATCGTTTTCAACCTAAAGGGGTTTTCAAATCATAATTCTCTTAGACTGGAGGGTATGGAGAGCCTCATCCCTAAGGGGATGGGCCGTCACGTCAGCGCCACGTAAGCGGGGCTTGATGGGGATGGACCTAGGGGGTGGGGGATGAACCCCTTTATATATATATATATATATATATATATATATATATATATATATATATATATATATATATATATATATATATATGGGAAGGTTCTATGCAGAACACTAAATACTGCGAGAACACGCAGAACACAATGAATCACCCATTTTTTCAATCCTAAAAACCTAACAAGTAAATGAAAATGTTACAAATGTAAGATTTATTGTTTCTCACACTAGAATTCAAAACAAAATATAGAAAATTTCCAGTTTCTATATAACCTACATATATGTAGGTTAAATTACCTACATATATGTGTAGGCTATATGTAGCTAAAAATATATGGTTTTTTTATGTATATATAATACACATATGAATGTAAGAAGCATAAAATTTAAAAAATATGAATCTTAAATCCCAAAATTTAGTGATTTAGAGTTGTTCTTTTTGTTCTCGCAATAATTAGTGTTCTGTAATGATCCTCCACCTATATATATATATATATGTATATGTATGTATGTATAGGTATATGTGAGAGAAGGAGGCACAGCGAGATCGTCCTGTGGGAGCCGGTTGGGACGAGCCGGGCTGAGGGGGGCGGTGTGGGGGACTGGCGCCGGGCCAGGCCGGGCCTAAGCCGGCCCCATACCCTTTAGTCTTAGGGTATAAGGAGTGGTTAAACACTTTCAATAGGTAAACTTTCAAATCACCCAATCAAACAGTCTCATGTCAGTTTACCTATTTTGTTTACCTATTCCTCAAAAACGTTGACGATGGTTAAACACTTTGAAATAGGTAAACTATTTTTTTTATTTTTTTATTTTTTAACTTAAGATAAAACAAATAAAACATCAAACTTTTATAAAAAAAAAAGCATTACATTAAAATCTAAGTTAAAAAAATAATAATAATAATAAAACAAAGCAACAACAAAAAAACTAAAAATTACAAGGCCAACCATATTTTTTGCGATCTCGCGTTTTCTAGCGAGTGTGATTTCCAACATCGAAGGGTGAACATTGTCGTGAGGCAGTTAAACGTCTCCAAGTCCTTGTCGAACATAGTTTGTCGCAACGCCTCTCGTTGCTCATCCGCCAACGTCATGTATTTTTCTTCTCGTAACCTTTTAATATCCATCAACTCTTTCTTCATGGCCTTGTATTCTTCGAATCTACCAGTTATATCTATTGGATCTTTGTTTGTTGAAGACGGTCCTTTGTCCTTTTTCTCCTTTCTCTTTTGTCGTCTTGGCGAGGGATCCTCGTTCATGTCAGGAAGACCGCTCGAGACTTCGGCATTAGGTGTATCCGCTTTATAATTTCCCGAATCCGACGACTTTCTTTTTTGACTCGAGCCGGAGCTTTCTTCACCCAACAACGGTACCGGCGACCACTTTTGATTTGTTCTAACGACCTCCCACGCCGCAACATGAGGAAAGTCATGTTTTTCTTTGTTTTTGTAATCTTTAAGCGCTTGCTTCATTCAAAAGCATCGTCGCACCAGCTAGGACGTAAACGATCCTAAAATAATAAATTATGAAAATTTTTATCCACGTACTTAATTAAAAAATAAACCGTATATAAATAATAAAGTTTACCGCTTGATGATAAAAACCGTTGAATGTGTTCAACTTTGTTTGCATCGCCATCCATTTCGATCGAACTTGATGGTGGTTTCGGTTGCTTCCTCCAACCGTTTGATTGAAGTGCTTAAGAACTTGGTTCCAAAAACCATCCGACTTTTGTTGATTGCCTGTTCTTTTGTTTAAAGTGCAATGAACATAAGCCTTTGCCAACGCCTCTTCTTGATTAGACGTCCAATTTTCACGTTTCGTTTTTCCTCTTCTTTCCTTTGCGGCTTCATTTTGGTTCACGGGATTTTCTTGTACGGCAACATCTTCATCCTCATCATTATGTTGCTCTTGAGTATCGGGCATGAATTCTTCTTCGGAGTCATCTTGTATGTCTCTCGGTGATTGTGAGTGTGGGGTTTGAAAAGCAAACAGGTCAAAAGAGTTTTGGGCGTCTAGGGGGTAATCATAAACACCGGGTCTAACCATTGTCGGACCGTGTAGCATCCAATTTTGGTGGGTTTGGCTATCGTAACCGAAATTCGGTTGCATGGTTTGGTTTAAAAAAATGGAGGTTGGGTTTGTGTAGCAAAGACAAGTTGGGGATGAAACGGCGCATTAGAACCACCCGAACCACCACGTTTATCTTGTGCCCTCGCCTTCGAACCGGACCCTGCATTTTTTTCTTCTCTTCACTTTTGTTTGAGCCTTCCATTTGTTTGAAAAGATTTGAAAAGATGAGCTGTGTTTATAAAATGGCAGTTAATAGAAGTGAATTTGGTTTGTTTGGTGAAAATGGAAGTGAATTTGGTTTGTTTTATAAAGGTAAAAATTATTATTATTTTTAATTGTAAACGGCTACATAGCCGTTGAGATTGCACGAACATCGAAAAAATGCCCCTTTCCTCGCTCGGTAAACGTTCACCGATCATTAAACCTCACCGATCGGTAAAAGGGTTGGCGGCGGTGTTCCCGTTCGGCAAACCCACTTTGCCGCACCCCTTTACCCACCACTCCATATACCCTTATACATATATGGGTAGTATGGGCACTTAACCTTTATGAGCGATGTCGAAAGCATCACTCTAATGGTTGGACATATCGTTCTAATATCACATTTATGCTTAAATAAATCTGAGAATTTAGATGCATTGCTGTAATAATTCACACACTTGTAAGTTGTAATTAGTTCAAACTTAGTGTTATAACAATGTTTGGACACACTCTTAAAACTAACAACACATCAACATTTTAGTGTACCAATACTGTATTCAAAATAAAATTGTATACTTTATAGCATAACTAGAAAAATATAATAAAGTATCTATATCTATCTATACTTTCTATGAAAGGAGAAATCCCAATGACATAAGAAAAGCTGATGTGTCAGCCAGAGAGACTGTCCAACAAGGCTTTTCTTATGTCATTACTGCATCATAAAGCCTAATATATAAAATCATTTAAAATTCTCTTCAAACCTCTGTCAAAGTAAACATCTGCTCATTTATATCTGACTTTACTTTAATACCGAGAAGCAATGGTTGTTATGCTCCGTAATGTTTTTAGATCAGCAGATGTTTAAAGGCAAATTACCGGCAAATTCAAATTCAAAAATGCACGGGAATAAGTAATTTGCAATTAATGCATGTCAAACAGAAACTCCTGTCAATCATATTCTTATATAAGGCTTTTCTTCTCGTTTCCCTCTTCATATTTCATCACACTTTCGTCTTCTCTGATTTTGAAATTTGATCACAATCCGAATTCCGAATTAGAAGCATGTCAATATCAGTTGATAGTAAAAGTCTTAGTTTTGTTAACGATTTGAATCCTGTGAAAGATATGTGGAACATGAAAGCGAGAATTATTCGAAAATGGAATCAAGGTTACAAAATGGATCTCATCTTCATTGATGAAAAGGTAGTTTGCATTCCTGCTTTTCCATTCTATCAGAGAATGTAGTGGTGTATGCTAAAAAGATACTTTCTTGATTTGTTTTTCAGGGTGCTAAGATTCAAGCAGGTATTAAGAGTCATCTGATACCTGTTTTTGATAGACAGCTTCAAGAAGATGCAGTTGTCATTCTGTCGAAATTTGGTGTTGGTGAGAATAAAGATTTATATAAAGTTGTGGTACAGCCTTATAAAATCAACTTTTATAGATGCACAATTGTTACACCTGTGAGAGATTGTCAAGGTGTTGAGTATGGTTTCAGCTTCGGAGCTTATCAAGATATTTTTTAAGGAAAGGCGTTAAACTCTTTGAGTGTTGGTAGTGTATATTTTTGTAATCATGTCTTCTCTGTATAAAATTAGAGAGTTTTACTTATACTGTTGTATAATGTGATCATATAGATGTTGTTGGATCTGTGGTTTGTTGTGGAGATCTTGAATTCTTTGGTCGACCTCCAAAAGAGACTAAGAAGATCAATTTCAATATTGAAGACTTGGAGTAAGTTGTTGTTTACATGTGAAGTCATGTACAGATCATTGTTTGTATTTAGTGATGTTAAATAAATAAGATGAAGAATGTTGGTATTTAATGTGGAATCATGATAATGGTAATAAATGAGATCTATAGTGTTTGTATCTAATGTTGTAACATGGTAGTAAATGAGTTCAACAGTTTATTCTTAGTGAATATGTTAGTTAATTTATGGCTCATTTACCACTTTAATAAATGTCATAAATTTTCTTTGATTTTGTGTTGTTATTCATTTAATTTAGTTTTGATATTAGAAATTGTTTCCAAAAAATGGTCATAAATTAGTCTTTAGTGTATTTTCATACGATTATTGTTTTTATGTAGGGGTAAGGTTTTGCGGTGTACTGTGTGGAATGATTATGCTCTGCAGTTTAAGGAGTTCATCTCTAAAATTCCAGCTCATGAGCATGTGATGGTTGTTATTGTAACGCTAGGCGTCCCTATACTTTAGTCATTTGGCAAGTTTGGTCCCTATACTTTTGAGTCTTAACAATGTGAGTCTATTTGTGAAACTTTATGATGCTAGAATCTTGAAACTTTGAATCTAGATACTTTGAAACTTGAATCTTGATACTTAACGGGAAACTAGAGACTTGATTCTTGATTCTTGACACTTGATTCTTGACTCTTGAGACTTGATACTTTTGAACGCGAAACTTGATACGTGTTTGTTAACTTCAACGTAAACTTAAATCTTGGAAACTTTGTGCTAATAACATGTAATGTTTACCCACGATAATACGCAACAGAGCGCTTAATCTAACTCACGAAACAAATCAAACGGGACTCGGTTGTCTGAACGGACATCCGATCGGAAGACCATCCGATCAGATGACCATCCGATCAGAGGGAAATTCGATCGAACGGCCATCCGACCCATACCCTTGCACCGCCTTATCTCACTATTCACCTATAAATAGTCTGTCACGTCACTTGATGTGACAGCTCCCTCCGACCCAGACGCATTCTCTCATTCTCAGGCACTTTTCTTCGATTTTCACGAGATTCTTGTAAGTTTTCTCCTAGAATCTTGTACAATCTTGATCACTACACAATCCTTCATCTTATTCTCGGTCGAAACATGGATTTCCACCGTGAAATCATCAAGATTCGGGCTCTTGAAGGTGATGTCACCATGGTTTCAAGAAGGGTGACGTCATCTCCACAAGATTAGCCCAGATCTAGGTGATTTCATATGATTTAACACGTTTTAACTTGAATCTTTACAAATCTAAACATATTAGTAAGATTTCATACTTTTCCTCTATTTCTTTCAACTCTCTTCCACTCAACTACACAACTCGGTGGAATCTGGAACCAAAACAGGCCTAGGACTCGTTCCTTAGCCTGGAATCGGCTCGATGACGGGTTCCACCGGAGGAATGACCGATGAACGGGTTAGACAGGAGACTTGGTCAAGGTGCAAAGGAACTGATCGGATTGGGTGATTTCCATCCGATCGAAGGACTGAACTTGGTGGGTTCTCCCGTTGTCTGACATGTCACCGCGTCATCTCCGTTAAACTTGAACTTAGAAATTTTACGAAGGATGCTAAGGAACAAGATCACGTCAGTCGAATGACCCTCCGATCGGAAGACCCTCCGATCGAACGGTCATCCGACCGAATGACTTTTCTTTATAACCTTCAACACTTAGACTATTTTAAACTATGAAACCTTCACTCGAACATTCCTTCGATCGAACGTCATCCGACTGGATGACCATCCGATCGAATGACTTGAACTTATACTACAACAAAAACTTCAAAAGTTGGAAACACTTTGCAAACACACCATTGATCGAAAGGTCATCCGACCGAACGGTCGTCCGACCGAATGGTCATCCAACCGGATGACCATCCGATCAGGAGACCAGTCAGACACTTTTCCTCGATATTTTTCGCTATTCGACATTCTGTTCGACACTCATCTGTTATACTATAATCAGGCTAGTCCCAGATCTCCCTTCGATCCAATAGTACGTGTCGATACTTAGCACCCACTGTGAGTATACTCGATCCCTTTTTGCTTTAAACATTTTGGGATGCAACATGTATCCTATAAACTTGACACTTGAAACTTATTTGGAAACACACTCTATCCTCTGTGAACGTGAAACTTAAAATTTGTGATTCTTGATTCTTTATGCTATGTGAACGTTTAATCTTGGTGTGTAGTTCCGCTTTAACAATAGTAGCGCTATAGGAGTAATGCACCTCCCCATTATTCTCGGGGGTATTGTTAGGAGGAGACATTTAGCTTCCCATTATTCTTGGGGAAGAACTTTTAAAGGCATTGGGATTCTTGGGCTATCACTCGGACTGCGTAAACTAGCATGGCTGAAACTTTTATATGTTTGCTCGATGGATATGAGTCTTTTAAACTATTATGATACTTATACTTAAACTTGTATACTAGCCAACATTTTGTTGATATATTTTAATACATGTTGCTGGCTGATAGGATGCTGGATTCAAGAAACAAGCTAGGATGATGCTTAGAAACTCACCTAGTTAAATCAAGAACTTTGAACATTATTAAGTTTTGATGTAATTTGATACTTTATGTGGTGGTTGAATGTGTTTGACTTTAGACTATGTTTTGAATTTAATTAATCTATATTGAATCTATTAGTGTTATGGAAACTCTTGAGCAATCTGAACGCTTAGTGTCGCGCCCCGATGTTTCCGCCATCCGTCGGGGTGTGACAGATTGGTATCAGAGCCATGACTATAGGGAATTAGGAAAAGTAGGAATACTTGCCCTAGTCTATAGTTCTAGGAATCTTGACTCTTATCTGTTGTTTAAGACTTATGCATTCTACCGTACTTACTTCCTAGCAACACAATTCCTGTTAAACTTACATGCCTTTCCTAAGGCTGACACAATACACACTTGTATGCTTTGAAAACACTGTTAAGCAGTGTTTGTATTTACGCACGAGATTTACCTTCTAGTTAGGAGTGACATCCAAACCTTGATGGGAAATTTCTAGTAGGTCTTATCTTTTGATAAGTGCCGACGCATTTAGGGTACGAAGTTGTCAAGTTAGAAGTGAAACCCGCATCTTGATAACTTGTCCCACTCTTGGCTGTTTTTGTCTCGCCAAAGTCTCGAAATTCCCAATCAATTAGGAACATGAAATGATCGAAAGGATAGATATCGTAGGCCTAACATCGATGACGTATTTGTCTGAGTAAATCAAGACACGTAGCCTCAATTCGAAAGGGGTTCGATTTACTTTGGTTAATCACTGTTCCTCTACCCGGAACGATCCTATGTTTTATAAGCCTATCTTTTAGGCTATCTCGATTTTACATGTGGTTTTAAACTTGATTATTGTGCGTTTCGAGACTTTTTACACAAATCGCACGTGTCTCCGCAATCTAAAACAGTAATCATAACCTTTCAGGATCGAACTAAAATTATGGAGCTTTACTCTTTATGATATACTACCTGGGAATCTTGAAACTAATTGGTTAATCTATGTGTTGTGTTGAGTAGCAAAACAACGTATATAACATGGCACTGAAGACGAGACAGACGTGACATGATTGAAGCATGGTGGATACGCCGCTGGTACTTCCTATATATAAGTGTTTCTATCATGTTACCGAACTTTCGTACCACGTGCAATGAGAAATTCGTTGTTTTGCGGACTCGTGGTGAGACTATTAAACGCATGAAACTACTTATTTAATCTACGCTATGTGGGTGGCAAAACACGGTGCATGACACCGATGTACGAGATGGAAGTAATGTGGTCGAAACATGGTGGATACGCCGCTGGTACTTCCTATATATAAGTGTTTCTGCCACGTTACCAAATTTCGTACCACGTGCCATGAGTGAATCGGTGTTTTGTGACTCATGGAGATAATTTGTTTGATAGTAAGACTTGATGAACGATTTATACTATGCGGAGCTTTGATAAATAGTATGAGAAACTACATGGGTAATCTATGATGGGTGTTTTATGTGGGAAGCAAAACACGGTGCATGACACCGAAGTACGAGGTGGAAGTAATGTGGTCGAAACATGGTGGATACGCCGCTGGTACTTCCTATATATAAGTGTTTCTGCCATTTTACCAAATTTCGTACCACGTGCCATGAGGGATTCGGTGTTTTGTAACTCACAAGGGATAGATGTTGAATGGTGAATCACGATGAGCGATTTGAATGTGAAACTACTCGTTTAATCTGCAAATACTTCAGTGTGTATGTGTTGTTCTGAGTGGCAAAACACGAAACGTAGCCTAGCACCAAAGACGAGACGGGCGTGACATGTCCGAAGCATGGTGGATACGCCGCTGGTACTTCCTATATATAAGTGTTTCTGACATGTTACCGAACTTTCGTACCACGTGCTATGTGAAATTCGTGGTTTTGCGGACTCATAATGGAAATGTTGAGACTATTTGATTAATCTATGAGAAATGATGGAGTCTAAAGTTATGGTTGGCGAAACATGACACCAACGACGAGACGGAGGTGGTGTGAAAGAAACATGGTGGATACGCCGCTGGTACTTCCTATATATAAGTGTTTCTATCATGTCTCCAAACTTTCGTAACACGTGCCATGTGGAATTTGTTGTTTTGAAGACTATGGAAATGATGTTGAGTAATAATCTACGTGAAGCTATTTGATTAATCTACGGTAAAAGTGTATTGTTATGGTTGTCAAAACGCGACACGTAACACGACACCGAATACGAGGCAGACGTGATATGCCCGAAACATGGTGGATACGCCGCTAGTACTTCCTATATATAAGTGTTTCTGACATGTTGCCGAACTTTCGTACAACGTGCCATGCGAAAGTCATGGGTTTGTGGGTGTTGAATCTTTTGAACTATGAGAAACTTATTGAACGTTTTGAAACTTGAGTCTTTATGAAACTATATGCTACGATACTTTGTGATCTAGACTTATATGATCCTTTTCTTTAGATGTCTTCCCGTAAACTATCCGACTCTCTCAAGAGATCCAGAGAATCTTCTCAGAAAAAGATGATGTCATTCATGGCCGATTAGATTGCCCGCATCATGCCAAAGATCGTCACTGAAATCCAAGGATCGAACACACCTCCCTCCTCCACTGACTCTAAAACGGAGAAGCCAAAGTCTGTAAAGTTCAACTACAAACACTTTGTCTCTTGCAACCCTAAGTCCTTCACAAGCAGTTATGGAGTGACAGCGATGTTGGAGTGGTTCGACAGTATGGAGGTCACCTTCATTAACAGCGAGTGCCCTGAACACTTGAAGACTAGGAGTGCAACAGGCATGTTTCAGGGAAGGGCTTTGGAATGGTGGACAAACGAGAGAAACATTCGTTTGAATGATGATGCTTATGCTCTACCCTGGGCCGAGGTCAGGGAAATGATGATTCTTGAATTCTGCCCTCCTCACGAGCAGCAGAAGCTTGAGGACGAATTATGGCATCTAAAACAAGTGGGTGATGACAACTTGGCTTATACTACCCGCTTCAAATAGCTTAGCATCATTGTGACTCATTTGGTAGGTACTCCAAAGCGCATGATCACCAAGTACATTCATGGGTTACCTCCAGCCATGCGTGACGCCATCGAAGCAGCTCAGCTAGTTACTATTGAGGAAGTCTACCGTCTTGCAACAAGTTTAAAAAACAACTGCGTAGGTGATAAGCAGTTTGGAAACTCGTCTTCATCGAAACCTGCCAACCAAATCACCCAGTAGCCAAGTAGCAGCAAGAATAAGAAGCGGAAGTCTCAGGGTGCAAGTTGCAATTCGATTGTCCCTGTCGCGAACCCTGCTGGCAACGCTACTGTACCTGCTGCTGCTGCAAACCCTCCTACCCCTGAAAACAAGAAGAAGTACACTGGGCCATCCTAAGTGTGCAACTTGCAACTTTCATCATCCTGTTGCTTCTGCTTGTCGTTTGTGTACCAACTGCAATCGCTATGGTCACACGACTCTGTACTACCGTCAGATCAAACCAGTTCAGCAAGTATCGCCAGCTCAGCCGGCCCAGCAAGCTCTACCGGCCCCGCAGAATCCCAGGCCAGCAAACAACGTTCGTGCATGCTATAAGTGTGGAGACACTACTCATCTCCGTAACCAGTGCCCTCAGCTAAACCAGGAGCAACAGCAAGCCCCGAGAGGCCGCGCTTTCAACCTCAATGCAAACCGGGCTCGTAATGACAATGACGTCGTGAATGGTACGTTCCTCGTTAATAATCTTTACGCTTCGATCCTATTTGATACTGGTGCAGATAGAAGCTTTGTGTCCGTAGACTTTGAATCTTTGTTAAACTGTACGCGCACCAAATTACCTAAGTCATTCTCCGTTGAGATTGCCGATGGTGAATCTATTCTAGTTGACTCTATCCTCCGTGATTGTTCCTTGACTCTTAACAATCACGTTTTCACTATTGATCTCATACCTATGAAGCTGGGTAGCTTCGATGTAATCATAGGCATGGACTGGTTGCGTAAGAACCATGCCGAAATCACTTGTCGTGAGAAGTTCGTTCGATTGCCCCTTCTGTCTGGTGAAACTTTATACGTATATGGAGACCGACCTTCTAGAGGACTGAAACTGATGTCATTCACTCATGCGAACCGATACTTACGTAAACCTTACCTTACCTTGCCTTGCCTTTTTAGCTCACATTGTGGAAAAGAAGGGCAAGGGAAAGAACATAAGTGAAGTTCCGGTAGTGTGTGATTTCCCTGATGTCTTTCCTGAAGATCTTCCTGTTCTTCCCCCACCTCGACCAGTCGATTTCCCAATTGACCTTGTACATGGCGCAACTCCTGTTGCCAAGGCTCCTTACCGACTTGCACCTTTCGAGATGCAGGAATTAGCTAGCCAACTTCAGGAACTGCTCGACAAAGGTTTCATTTGTCCGAGTACCTCTCCGTGGGGTGCTCCTATACTATTCGTCAAGAAGAAAGATGGTTCATTTCGAATGTGCATCGACTACCGCGAGCTTAATAAACTCACCATTAAGAATCGTTATCCTCTTCCTCGTATTGACGACCTATTCGACCAACTACAAGGCGCAAGTTGTTTCTCTAAGATCGATCTTCGATCTGGTTAGCATCAGCTACGTGTGCTCAAAGAAGACATTCCTAAGACAGCTTTCCGCACTCGATATGGACACTACGAGTTCGTGGTGATGCCTTTTGGCTTAACCAACGCACCCGCGGTGTTCATGGATCTTACGAATCGTGTCTGCAAACCTTACCTTGATCATTTTGTGATAGTCTTTATTGAGGACATTCTTATTTATTCTAAGACTCGGGTTGATCACGAACGACACTTACGCTTGATACTTGAACTCTTATGTGGTGAACGCCTATATGCTAAATTTTCTAAGTGTGAATTTTGGATCGATGAAGTACAATTTCTTGGGCACGTTGTTAGTAAGCAAGGTATTCATGTTGACCCTTCTAAAATCGAAGCTGTGAAGAATTGGAGTACACCTAAATCTGCATCTGAGATTCGTTCCTTCTTAGGATTGGCGGGTTATTACCGTTGATTCATCTCGGACTTTTCAAAGATCGCCGTCCCTCTCACTTCTTTAACTCAGAAGGAGAAACCTTTTGCTTGGGGTCCCGAGAAAGAAGAATCTTTTCAGACTCTTAAGAATCTTCTTTGTAATGCTCCTGTTCTCGCTCTCCCTGATGGGAACGACGACTTCGTGGTATATTGCGATGCCTCGAACCGTGGGTTGGGCTGTGTGCTCATGCAGCGGTACAAGGTTATCACTTATGCCTCCCGACAACTCAAGATACACGAGAAAAAACTATACTACTCACGATCTGGAGCTTGGATCAGTTTTGTTTGCATTAAAGATCTGGAGACACTACCTATATGGAACTAAGTGTGTGGTTTTCACTGACCATAAGAGCCTACAACATATCTTTAACCAAAAAGAACTGAACATGCGACAGAGACGTTGGGTGGAGCTACTTAACGACTACGACTGCGAAATTCGCTATCATCCTGGCAAGGCGAATGTCGTGGCCGATGCTCTTAGACGTAAGACGAATGTTGGTACCATACGTTGTTTTCATATCACTAGTGACCTTCATGCTTGTATTCGCGACGCTCAGTATTCTTCAGCAAACGAAGGGAGTATAATTTTAGAAGTACGGGGTGCTTCTATAGATCAGCTTGTGACGAAACCGGATGGACTCCAATACTATCTCGATCGCATCTGGGTGCCAGATCGCGACAATCTTCGTGAGCTCATTATGAACGAGGCTTACAAATCCAAATACTCTATTCATCCGGGTGCTGATAAGATGTACCATGATTTGCGTATGTCCTATTGGTGGCCTGGCATGAAAAAGGACATAGCTGCTTACGTTTCGAAATGTCTCACATGCTCAAAGGTCAAAGCTGAGCATCAGTGTCCCTCGGGCCTTCTGGAGCAACCCGAGATTCCGGTATGGAAATGGGATAGCATTGCTATGGACTTCATAACTAAACTACCTCATACACCTTCAGGTCATGACAGTATATGGGTAATCGTTGACCGTTTGACCAAATCAACCAACTTCCTCCCTATCCGTGAGGATTTCAAAGTGGAGAGACTTACTCGAATCTATACGGATGAGATTATATGCCATCATGGCATACCTCTAGACATTATCTCTGACCGTGATGGTTGTTTTACTTCACGTCTTTGGCAAACTTTCCAATCCGCTATGGGTTCATACCTGAATCTTAGTACGTCCTTTCATCCTCAAACGGATGGACAGACCGAACGTACTATCCAAACCCTAGAGGATATGCTCCGATCTTGTGTCATTGACTTTGGTGGTAACTGGGATGTACATTTACCATTGATCGAGTTCTCGTACAACAACAGTTATCATTCCAGTATTTAGAAGGCTCCTTTCGAAGCCTTATATGGTCGCAAGTGCTGATCTCCACTTAGCTGGCATGAGATTGGTGACAAGAAACTTACTGGCCCTTAAATCATTCAAGAGACAACGGATAAGATTCTTCAGATCTGTGATAACTTGATCAAGGCTAAGAGCAGACAAAGAGCTATGCTGACAAAAGGGTAAACCTCTAGAATTCAATGTTGGAGACCGAGTTCTTCTCAAGGTATCTCCCTGGAAGGGAATAGTTCGTTTTGGTAAGAATGGAAAGCTCGCTCCTCGCTATGTAGGTCCTTTCATGATACTCGAAAGGATTGGCAAGGTGGCATACCGACTCGACCTGCCTCATGAACTTAACAATGTGCATCCTACGTTCCACGTCTCTAATCTTAGGAAGTGTTTGGCAAAATGAGGAACTTCAAGTTCCCTTGGCCGACTTGCAAATAAATGAGACACTACACTTTGTGGAGAAACTGGTCGAAATCATGGACTAAGGTGTCAAGCGATTAAGGCGCAGCAAAATTTCCATCGTCAAGGTTCGATGGGAAGGAAAGCGTGGCGCCGAGTTCACTTGGGAACTCGAAAGTGATATGAAGACCAAATATCTGCATCTTTTCCCTCAGCCTTCCTCGCTGATTTCGAGGACGAAATCTCCTAAAGGAGGGGAGACTGTAACGTCCGGCGTCCCTATACTTTAGTCTTTTGGCAAGTTTGGTCCCTATACTTTTGAGTCTTAACAATGTGAGTCTATTTGTGAAACTTTATGATGCTAGAATCTTGAAACTTTGAATCTAGATACTTTGAAACTTGAATCTTGATACTTAAATCTTGATACTTGATGCTTGATACTTGATGCTTGATACTTGATACTTAACGGGAAACTAGAGACTTGATACTTAATTCTTGACACTTGATTCTTGACTCTTGAGACTTGATACTTTTAAACGCGAAACTTGATACGTGTTTGTTAACTTCGACGTAAACTTAAATCTCGGAAACTTGGTGCTAATAACATACAAATAACATGTAATGTTTACCCACGATAATACGCAACACAATGCTTAATCTAACTCGCGAAACAAATCAAACGGGTCTCGGTTGTCCGAACGAACATCCGATCGGAAGACCATCCGATCAGATGACCCTCCGATCGGATAACCATCCGATCGGATGACCATACGATCGGAGGTCCATTCGATCGAACGGCCATCCGACCCATACCCTTGCACCGCCTTATCTCACTCTTCACCTATAAATAGCCTGTCACATCACTTGATGTGACAGCTCTCTCCGACCCAGACGCATTCTCTCATTCTCAGGCACTTTTCTTTGATTTTCACGAGATTCTTGTAAATTTTCTCCTAGATTCTTGTACAATCTTGATCACTACACAATCCTTCATCTTATTCTCGGTCGAAACATGGATTTCCACCGTGAAATCATCAAGATTCAGGCTCTTGAAGGTGATGTCACCATGGTTTCAAGAAGGGTGACGTCATCTCCACAAGATTAGCCCAGATCTACGTGATTTCATATGATTTAACATGTTTTAACTTGAATCTTTACAAATCTAAACATATTAGTAAGATTTCATACTTTTCCTCTATTTCTTTCAACTCTCTTACACTCAACTACACAACTCGGTGGAATCTGGAACCAAAATAGGCCTAGGACTCGTTCCTTAGCCTGGAATCGGCTCGATGACGGGTTCCACCGGAGGAATGGCCGATGAACTTGTTAGACAGGAGACTTGGTCAAGGTGTAATGGAACTGATCGGATGGGGTGATTCCCATCCGATCGAAGGACTGAACTTGGTGGGTTCTCCCGTTGTCTCACACGTCACCGCGTCATCTCCGTTAAACTTGAACTTAGAAATTTTACAAAGGATGCTAAGGAACAAGATCACCTCGGTCGAATGACCCTCCGATCGGAAGACCCTCTGATCGAACGGTCATCCGACCGGATGACCATCCGATCGAATGACTTGAACTTATACTACAACAAAAACTTCAAAAGTTGGAAACACTTTGCAAACACACCACTGATCGAAAGGTCATCCAGCCGAACGGCCGTCCGACCGGATGACCATCCGAACGGATGACCATCCGATCAGGAAACCAGTCAGACACTTTTCCTCGATATTTGCGCTATTCGACATTCTGTTCGACACTCATCTGTTATACTATAATCAGGCTAGTCCCAGAGCTCCCTTCGATCCAATAGTAGGTGTCTATACTTAGCACCCACTGTGAGTATACTCGATCCCTTTTTGCTTTAAACATTTTGGGATGCAACATGTATTCTATAAACTTGACACTTGAAACTTATTTGGAAACATACTCTATCCTCTGTGAACGTGAAACTTAAAATTTGTGATTCTTGATTCTTTATGCTATGTGAACGTTTAATCTTGGTGTGTAGTTCCGCCTTAACAATAGTAGCGCTATAGGAGTAATGCACCTCCCCATTATTCTCGGGGGTATTGTTAGGAGGAGACATTTAGCTTCCCATTATTCTTGGGGAAGAACCTTTAAACACATTAGGATTCTTGGGCTATCACTCGGACTGCGTAAACTAGCATGGCTGAAACTTTTATATGTTTGCTCGATGGATATGATTCTTTTAAACTATTATGATACTTATACTCAAACTTGTATACTCGCCAACATTTTGTTGATATATTTTAATACATGTTGCAGCCTGATAGGATGCTAGATTCAAGAAACAAGCTAGGATGATGTTTAGAAACTCACCTAGTTAAATCAAGAACTTTGAACATTATTAAGTTTTGATGTAATTTGATACTTTATGTGGTGGTTAAATGTGTTTGACTTTAGACTATGTTTTGAATTTAATTAATCTATATTGAATCTATTAGTGTTATGGAAACTCTTGAGCAATCTGAACGCTTAGTGCCGCGCCCCGATGTTTCCGCCATCGGTTGGGGTGTGACAGTTATACAGCATGGAAAGTGTAAGGAATGGAAAGGTAATTTTTCTTGCTTTCTGCAAATCATAGCTATACTGTTTATTTCTGGCAATATAAAGACAGGTTGACTAAATATCTATATACTTTTGTATGTAGGTGAATATACAGTTCAAAGTGATAAGTTTGCAACACGAATGTTTCTGAATGAAGAAATTGATGAAGTTAATCAACTAAGGAGGAGGTAATTTGTCAATGTAATTTCTATTGTATATAGATGTTCAACTCAAATACTTGGTTTCATGTTATTTGTATACTAATTCTAATCAGTTGTGGTATTCAAAAGTCTTATACTGAAGTTTGGACAAGGGAGTGGTTCTACTTCTCAAACAATACTATCGTCTCAGACCGTTTTTCCATTGCATAAAGAATTTGTAACTGATGGTATGAGGAAACATGTTGATGAGATTAGTGAGATATAAAAGGTTTCACGTCTTTTTATATAGTTTGGTTTATCACCTGCATGTTTGTCAAACTACAGATTACAAGTTGTTATATTGTTTTTACAGGAAATGTCTTGTGTTGTGGTTGCGACAATTAAGATTGTGCAAGAAGAGTATGGTTGGTTTTATGCTGCCTGTCGTAAGTGTTTCAAGAAGGTGATGGGTAAAAGTGAATACTTGCAGAATGTTGAAAATGTTTCGGATGATATTGTTCAGTTGCCTGCGCTTCTTTGGTTTGTCCCAAATGTCGTAGTGAATGTACATCCATCACCACAAAGTAAGCAATGATGATTGTTTAACGTTTTATTTATATAAAAAACAGTTTAAGACTGATATTTGAATATAGTTTTGCAGTTTACTTAGTCATTTGTATATATTTCAGGTTCAAGGTGCAAGTCCGGGTGCAGGATGAGAGTGGTAGTGTTTCTTTTGTTATGTTTGATAGAGATGTTCAGAAGCTTCTTGGATTAGTGGCGAGTGACATAAGAGAGAGGCAGGTGAAGGTGAATGATACTGGATGTTTCCCTCATGAGATATTTCGATTGGTTGATAAGAAGGTCGCTTTTAAGATTGATGTTTCAGAGTTCAATCTTAAAAATGACTATCGTGTTTATACCGTGCAAAAAAACATGTGATGATCCAGAAATAATTGCTGAGTTGGTTGGTGGAGATGGTAATGGTGATGAAAATATTGATGAGGTAGCATATAAAATTACTTTTTCAATGTATTTATTTTTCTTTTGAGGTTCAAAGACTGGATTCTGCACTTTTTTATATAATATCATATATTATGATCCTTTAGGTTACTCAAGAGGTACCTGAAGTTAAAGATGTTAACCTTTCAGAATCTTCCCAGGTGTCTGCTGAACGAACTTTAAGGGTGAGTATTTATTTTTGAAAGTATGTTTAATATGTTTAAAAAGAGCTCATCATTTTATTAAATGAGATCAATAGTTGTTTTGTGATCTGTTTCAAGGATGTTGTCTCTGTTACGGCCGACTCTTCAGGCGTTGAAGTTGAAAAGGATTCTGGATCAAGTCCCAATGGAAAGCAGACAACTCAAGATGTTGATGTTGTCAACGTTGGTGAGCTATCCACTAATGTGAGAAGAACCCGGAAGAAGCTGTCTAAGGTTAACAATTAGATGCTTATGAAAAAAAAACATTTCTTATGAGAGATAAGTAGAAACCACTTATTTTTGAAGACTCCTTATGGTTTTTATTTATATATGTTTAACTGTTGTTATAACAAACCGTGGTTAAAAGTTTGGTGTGTAAGGGCTGCAATGAAGCATCTAAACTAATGTATTTGGTATGTAATGTCTACGAATATTGAATATCAAGTAAATTTAACCTTTTGTTTGTTATATAATATTGTTATATACATTTTTGGTGATATTCATGTACTGGACAAGTAGTAGGGTTGTATATTATTGTTAGTGAATGAATGAAAATTTAATCAATTGGTTAGTGGGAAATTGTTAGGGTCTGAGATACATTAACATCTGTTAGAGGCTAAGCACTGTTATAGCGTGCTAACATCTGTTAATGCCTAAGAACTGTTAGGATCTTAGTTACATTAGCATCTGTTGATTACATTAGCATCTGTTGATAGACTTTCCTTCAACAGACCTTATGAGCTATTGGTCATCATCTGTTAGAGATCTTATATTAAAGATCTTCTGTTGAATTGTGCAATATTTGTTGGTCCACAGCAGAACTTAGATTCATCATTCATTTGGCTCCATCAGCAGAGTTTCTCTTTGGGAGACCTTTGCTTCAGCAGTCTTTGTCTTAACATACCTTTTGGTTCATCAGCAGAGGTTTGTTTGGTTCATGAGCTGAGGTTGTTTGGTTTAATAGTATTTGCTTCAACAGTGGTTGTCTTCAACAGACCTTTTGGTTTGCAAAGTTTAGCGAAACAGATGTTGAATTTGTCCCTTTGGTAGGAGCAGATGTTTAAAACACTATTATTTGTAATTACATGTTGTATACTATTTTGTTAATTTTGAGTCTTATATTTCTTCTCCTTGAGCAACCGGGAAATGGAATGCAAAATAGTAATGTTTAGATGCAAAATATAGTAATGTTTAGTTGAAAAATATAAAAAGGTAAAACCACAAAGTTTTGAAAGTATATAACTTTATATACTAACACTACATAACTTCATTCTTAAGTTAGTTTTCGAAGAAGAAATTTGTCCATCAAACATATCAACTAAAACATAAATCATTAATTGC
This sequence comes from Helianthus tuberosus, assembly GCA_030545235.1. NCBI lineage: Eukaryota > Viridiplantae > Streptophyta > Magnoliopsida > Asterales > Asteraceae > Helianthus > Helianthus tuberosus. Next base: position 191,961,371 of record CM060445.1, read on the forward strand.
TGAAAAGATGTTCAAAAACTATGTCAACAAACTTCAAAGTGTATTTTATCTCCTGTTACACTTTTTTCTTCGACTATCTCAAACCTCAGCTTTTTCCCCACAGATATTCCCGTTTCATCCATGATACGCTGCCAGTTTGTATACATCACCTGAAGGGGTAAGGTCCCAAAAACCTCGGTTCGAGTACTTAGGACTAGGGGTGCAAACGAGCCGAGCCCGAGCTCGACCAGGCTCGAGCTCGAGCTCGTTTAACATATGAAAGCTTGAGCTCGAGCTCGGCTCGAAGGTAATTTTTCAAGCTCGAGCTCAGCTCGGGCTCGACTCGTTTAGTATTTATTAATTAATATATATTAATTATAATTATTATTATACATATAATTTAGTTATATTTTATATTTATATAACTGGTAATTATTATTATAGAAATATATGTTTAATATATTAATAAAAATATATAAACAGAAAGCTCGATTAGGCTCGCGAGCCGGCTCGAGCTCGATAAGCGAAGCTCGGGCTCGAGCTCGTTTACTAAACGAGCTTGTTTTTAGGCTCGGGCTCAAGATCGAGCTCGATTAAGCTCGGCTCGTTCGAGCTTTTTTTCAAGCCGAGCTCGAGTAGCTCGGCTCGTTTGCACCCCTACTTAGGACCCTACCACGACCTCAGCTTTTAACCCTCTTTAGACCTTGCGCGGCCGCGCACCGGTCCTACAAAGAGAGCTTAGGAGAAAAAAGCAACAAGCAACACCTGCGCGCCAAAGGGAACTAATGTATCCTTGTGCCTCGCCCCATAACAAATAGGGATAAAAAATCCCAGTTAACACCCCCGCTTAAATAATACACCAAACCTGGATATTATTTACTTCACTGATGCTACACGATAAGGAATCACACCGGATTACGGCTGTAATCTTCTAGAAGACTCAATCGTGCACCACCAGACGGTTATAACCGTCTGGGCCACGTGTCATCACCCCGAGCTCCCTTGAAGTCACGGTGATAGCATGGAATTGGGGAGAAATCTCCACTTGCCCACTTTCCACGTGGCAATACCCCAGCCGTTGATCTAAATAGCGATCCGTGTGCTCTCACGTCGGATTAAAGGAATTAACGGAGGAGAAAATAACTGCTACGGAGTTAGCATCTTCCGTCAACATTTCAATAACAGGTTTTCCCGCCTAAACTCCCGGCTATAAATAGAAGAGTTAGTCAGGTACAATCTTCAAGTCACATTCACTTCACTTAAACTTCTTCTTCTTCATAAGCACATACTTATTCTCACGCCGGAGTGTGGTCACGGAGAGAACCTCCCTTCTCCCCGTGGCGAGACTAACGGTGTTCTGTTTTGTAGTATTCATCGGAGAAGAAGATCCAGTACCCCCGAATCGAACGAGGAGAAACCAGCCATTTTATGCAGAACCTAAACCCCTGGTTTATCTGATTCCGGTCATTTAACCAACGTTTCTTCATTGGCGCCCACCGATTCCTCAGTTTCACTCGTTTCTACTCATTTCGATTCACGGTTTCTCCATTTTTTTCGAATGGAAGAAACTCCGACAAATCGTCAAACCGGCCCTAGGCCACATTTCGCTCATAATACCCAGGTTGAGGGGATTGTGGAAGAAGCTTCAGACGAAAATGAAGTGCAGTACACTGATAATCATCCAAACGATCCGATTACTAAAGGAATTCAGCCCGAATTTCCAATAAGTTCAATTCTACCTCCTGGAGAGACACCAATTTCCTGGTACGTCAGATCTCAGTGAGCAATCAATGCTGTGTATACACAGCTCTGTGCACAAACCGCTCCGCAAACCCAATCACGAAGGCCTGTATCCCGTACTCGAGCACCGTCTGCTTCCCAGCATGATGGACCATCACAGATCCAGATCGAAGATACTGAAGTTTACTCTAGATCTCCAACGAGATATGAGTATACTCAGTCAGAAAATCACCGCAGAGAATATCGGGATGACTCTCGTTCCCATCGACGACAGTCAGTCCACTCTAGGTTGGGTCCACAACGGGACACCCATACCAGTCAGTACGATAGAACTTACCGTGAAGGAGATAGCACAAGGGTGTTCAGTCGACTACAACCAAATTACAACAAATGTAAACCTCGTGCGGTTTACAATCCTGAAGCTGAACACGACTATAACCTAATCTATCGCCCTGCGAAAGCTGCAGAAAATTCTATGTTCATCAGTGAAATTGCTCTGGCTCCATTAGAAAAAGGCGAAGTTCCCGTCCAACGTAGGCAAGTTTAACGGTATGACGGACCCGGATGACCATCTTCGGGTCTTCACAAGCGCAGGATTGGTAGGAGGCTGGACTCTACCGATGTGGTGTCATCTCTTTGTTCAAACCCTCACATGCGCCATAAGGCTCTGGTTTGACAATTTGCCTGTGGGAAAAATCACGTCATGGGTAGACTTGCACGAAAAGTTTTTGGTACACTTCAGCCAACAAAGGCGGTCCATCCGCGATACGGCAGACGTAATGAATATCTGGTGTCGTGATGATGAAAGTTTGGAAGACTTCATTACCTGTTACAATAAAGAAGTGCTCGAAATTGGAGACGTTCACGAGCACCTGATCCGAGCCCAATTTAAATATGCCGTCAGATGTGACGACATGATAAAAGTTTTGTCCGGAACGGAAGGACTCCCAAAAAGTTGGGAAAAATTAATGGCGGCGGCAAAGGTTTATGCCCAAACCGAGAATAATCTCAGCACCAACAGGCCGCCACCACTGCACAACCGCCCAGCAGATTTAGGCCCCAGCAGCGGGAGAAAATTCAAGAAAGGCTGGCGCGAGTCAAGTTCAGGAAATTATTCATCAGAAGATGCACGAGCTACCATTAATAAGCTCGCTGCACAGAGGGAAGTTAAACAAGAAAACAGAGAGAGACAATGGACTCCTCTGACCAAAACTCCCGCAGAAGTATTGAGTACGGAGGATTACCAGTTTAAGGCTCCTCCACCTATGAAGAACAAACGTGGCCAGGACCCAAGTCAGTACTGTGATTATCACAAAGACAACGGTCATACCACCAATAACTGCATCTCCCTGCGCACTGAGATCGAGAAGGCGCTTAAGAGTGCGGAGCTCACTCACCTGTTGCAAAACGTACGCAAGGAGATAAAACAAATCACTCGTGGCGAGGAAGGCCCGAGTAAAAAAGCAAAGAATTAAGTAAGCAACTCTATAGTCTCCTTGCAAAAGACTCCTTTCGATCTTTCGCGTGTCGCGAGCACCCTCGCGTGTCGCGCCAGGTTTACTGCTTCCTGTCGCGTGCCATGGGGGAGGCAGTTTTCCAGCTGGTGCAGGTTTGAGTCCTGCATTTCCTGCCCAGCTACGTTTTTCACAATTCCAACTTCAAACTTGCATAACTTTTTATCTACAAGTCCGTTTTACACGATTCTTTTTCCTACGCGTTCGAAATTTAATTCTCCATCTTATGGAGTCAATACCTGACATTCAACTACTTCAAAAATTCAGATTTCAAGCTATCGGCTTGAAATTCCTTTTAAACACTTTTGACCCGTTTCATGATTCATTAAACCACTTTTGTTTAAATCATTGTAAATTTTTGAGATATTCATTATCTCAAAACCATTAACTCGTGAGTTCAAAACTTTCATACATTTTGCAACTAAAGGTTGAGTTATGCGCAAAACTTCATTTTGACCCGTTAGAGAGATTTACCATTAACTTTAAATTTCACTCTCTCCTTTCACCCATCATTTTACTACATTAAGGTATCTACCTATATTTCGTTATCTTAATGCAAATTCCTAAACAACCCATATGGGTCGTTTGCCTAATTTACCCATCAAGGGCTTTTTGGTCAATTTTAGTCCCTCATTTTACGACGAAAGACTTCCACTAATTACCTGACCAAAATACTACTTTCAACTATAAATCTAATTATGTGTACCTGGCTCGGGTCATAGCATTGACCCGTTTACCTACCTCTTGCTTTAAATTTTCTAGTTAAAGCAATGCAACATATGTTATTTCCTGTAATCACAAAAAACTCTACAAGTAGTGGTCAGTTTTTTTATTGTCAAATGGTATTAACATACCATTTGACCCGTTTAGTCGACATGACCATTTTTCAACGTATGATGGTAGATTAATACCATCATGCCCCTTGAACCTGTTCCGGTTCGCGCCTTAAGTTATTATCTAAAAGACAATATTCTTAAATTGTTCGACCCATTATAACTTTTACCAAATGGTGTCTTTATTTTGATCGCTATTATTTAACTATTAATTTGACCCATTTGATTGTTGAGTGAATTCCATCACTTCAATGACATACCAAACACAACCATTTTTGCTATATCAATATTACACATATTTTAACTATCTATTTTGACCCGTTTGGTTGTCGAGTGAATTCCATCACCTCAATGACATACCAACGCAACCATTTTCGCTATATCAATCATTAAACATATTTTCACTAAATTTGTCTACATAAATGTAACGGGACGAAAAGTCGTGTACCTTAGATCTTCCCTTTAAGTCGTGTATAGCCCCCGACCTTATCATCCGCCTTATCAAACGAGTCGCCTTTATTTTCCATTTAGAAGTCCCGCACTCCATTAGCTCGTTTGACCCGCTTCGTCCAAGCTTTCACCTAGCTTTATAGGATCAACTTGATACAACATTCACCACACTTGATTAGTTAGTCATCATAACATAACGACTACCACATCTATGGATTTCTCATGTCTCAATTCATTCAATGCATTTTAAACATGCTAATCACATTATGATACGACTCTTTATGGTTTAAACATGATCTAACATGAATCGGATTTAAGCTAGGACATCAAAACATGCATCATAGCAACTAGTCTCCATTTACATAGTAACCAAAATTCTTGGCTCATCTAGGCATTTCATCAAACACTTAGTGTGCAAGATTTTTATACTTCTTTTGTCAAGTTTATATCTAACTTTTAACCAAGTTTTAACATCAAAAATCAAATCTCTATGTCTAGTGTTCATGAACTACAACTAGAACTTGTATCATAACATCAATATTCATCAGTTTAACACCCTAATCCAAGTGTTCATCACAATGACATAAAAACCCACTTAGCACATAAATGGGTAATAATCTATTTCACAATTTTTCATCATTAATTCATCAAATCCTTACTAGGGTTTGTTCCTAGACATGGATTTATCCTAATTTCACTCTTACATCAAACATGCAAGCAATAATTTCATTTATGATAATTCACTATGAATTCAAAACATCACCAAAAGATGGAATTCGACATACCTTGTGATCCTCTAACCCGAGTGATCACTAATCTTAGCTTGGTTTTCGATTTGGGACTGATTTGACCTTCCAATTGCTTGATTTTTGGCTAGTTAGGGTTTGAACAAGGAGTTCTTGTTCGCCCCCTGTGCTGTCTGCGACCAAAACACACACCAAGCGTGTGTTTTGGGTTTTAAGTTTTAATTAATAAAGACTATTTTCGATTTTGTCACTTTTGGCCCCTCGATTTTTCCCAAGTTTTATTTAGGGTGTTTTAATCAAGTTTCCTCATTACTACAAGACTTGTGATTAACTAGGTTATATATTCCTAGTTGTTTCATCTCATTTATATCCGACATTAACTTTTTATAATATAAAGATTTATATCTTCGGGTACGACTCGGTTTATTTTAAGTCTCGTTATCTCGGGTCGTTTATAAACTTTTATTTCCTCAAAAGTTTCCGTTCAACTTTTATTTAATATTAGGTTTATTTATTTAAATCCTAATATTTACCGAGTTACTTTTACCACTAACGGTACTTTATCCGTCTTTTAGTATTAACGTGGTTTGATTACCAAATCCGTTTTTGGGGTGTTACTTAATAATACCTTATCTCCTACCCGAAATTCCAATGGTTTTCACCTGTTATCAGCATAACTCTTTTGTCGATCGCGTGCTGCTTTTAGTTGTTCCTTGACTTGAATAAGCTTGTCTATTGTTTCTTGTACTATCTCTGGTCCAGTCAATTTTTTTCTCCAATTTCTGCCCAACAGACTGGGGTTCGACATTTTCGTCCGTAAAGTGCTTCAAAAGGTGCAGCATTGATACTGGTATGATAGCTGTTGTTGTAGGAAAACTCTATCAATGGTAAGTGATCATCCCAATTTCCTCTGAAATCAATTACACAAGCTCTAAGCATATCTTCCATTGTCTGAATTGTCCTTTCGCTTTGTCCATCCATTTGTGGATGATAAGCTGTGTTTAGATTTAACTTGGTTCCCATCGCTTTTTGGAAACTTGTCCAAAAATGAGAAGTAAAACGGCTATCTCTATCAAAAACAATAGATAAAGGAATCCCATGTAACGAAACTATATCATTTACATACAACTTGGCTAACTGTTCCATACTGAAAGTTTCCTTCATCGGCAAGAAATGAGCAGACTTAGTTAACCTATCTACAATCACCCAGATTGTATAATTACCTTTTCATGTCTTGGGTAATTTAGTAACAAAGTCCATTGTTATCAAATCCCATTTCCATACTGGCATTTCTAATTGTTGTAACAAACCTGAGGGTTTTTGATGTTCAGCTTTAACCTGTGAACAGGTTAGACACTTGGCAACATAAGCTGCTATATCCTTTTCATTCCTAACCACCAGAAATTATTCCTTAAGTTTTGATACATCTTATCACTTCCAGGATGTATCGTATACTTAGACTTAAGAGCTTCTTCTAAGATTCGGTGACGTAGGTTTCCTTGTTTGGGTATCCACAGTCTTTTCTTATGGAATCTCCAAATTCCATCTGTTCCTTGTTCTAATTCCTTAATCATTCCTTTTAGCTTTTCAGTATCTTCCATGATTACTGATTCCTGTACTTTCCTAATCTGTTCATTTAAATCTATATGCAGATTTAATTTAAGAGAACGTATTCTTCTTGGTTTTTCGTGATACTTTCAACTTAAAGCATCAGCTACAATATTAGCATTTCCTGCGTGATACTAAATATTACAATCGTAATCACTAAGAAATTCCATCCATCGTCTCTGTCTCATATTTAACTCTTTTTGCTCAAAAACATATCTTAGACTCTTATGATCAGTGAAGACAGTAAACTTACTACCGTAAAGGTAATGTCTCCAAATTTTAAGGGCAAAAATTATGGCTCCTAACTCTAGATCATGAGTTGTATAATTCTCTTCATGATTCTTAAGTTGTCTAGACGCATAGGCTATAACCTTTTGACGTTGCATCAACACACATCCTTAACCTAACTTAGAAGCGTCACAATAGACTACAAAGTCTTCAGTTCTTTCTGGTAATGCTAATATGGGTGTGTTGGTTAATCTTTGCTTAAGGATTCTAAATGCTTCTTCATTTTTTGGTCCCCACTCAAACTTAACTGACTTACAGGTTAACTTTGTTAAGGGAATGGCTATTCTAGAAAAATTGCGGATAAATCTTCTATAATAACCGGCCAGTCCTAGAAAACTTCTAACCTCCGTTGGGGATTCAGGGACTTTCCATTTAGTAATCGCCTCGATCTTTGTGGGATCCACATGAATTCCTTCATGGTTAACTAGATGTCCAAGAAATTGTACTTCTTCTAACCAAAATTCGCATTTTGAAAATTTAGCATAAAGCTTTTCTTTTCTTAGTAAATTTAGGAGTGCATGCAGATGCGCTGCATGTTCCTCTCTACTCTTAGAGTAAATGAGAATATCATCTATAAAGACAATTATGAATTTATCCAAATATGGCTTACATATTCGGTTCATCATGTCCATAAATGCGGCTGGGGCATTGGTTAGACCAAATGGCATGACAGTAAATTCATAATGGCCATACCTTGTTCGGAAGGCTGTCTTAGGAATGTCCTCTTCCTGTACTTTTAATTGATGATATCCTGAGCGTAAATCGATCTTCGAAAAGAATCGAGCTCCTTGTAATTGATCGAACAGATTATCGATTCTCGGTAATGGGTACCGATTTTTAATCATGACCTTGTTCAATTCTCGGTAATCAATGCACATACGCATTGACCCGTCTTTCTTTTTGACAAACAAGATCGGTGCTCCCTATGGTGATGAGCTTGGCTGTATGAATCCTTTTTCTAGAAGTTCGTCCAACTGTTTCTTTAGTTACTGCATTTCTGCTGGTGCCAAATGGTAAGGTGATTTGGCAATTGGTGCTGTTCCTGGAAGCAGGTGAATTCTGAACTCAACTTCCCTATCTGGCGGTAGTCCTGGTAGCTCTTCTGGAAACACATCTGAGAATTGGGATACTATGGGGATATCTTTCAATTCCTTTCCTTTAGTGTTAATGATTATAGAAATTATATACACTAGGGATCCTTTCCATGCGTAACTTGCAGTTTTCATTACTGAAATGAATTTCGTGGATCGAGTTGGCTTATATCCTTTAATTGTGATATTTTCACCTTTTGGTGAATTTACTTGGATTGACTTTTGATCACATAGAATACTAGCTTTATTGGCTATTAACCAGTCATTCCTAATACAATATCAAATCCGGCCAGATTCATTGGGTAAAGATTTGCAATAAAATTTTGATTTAAAATTTCTATTCTTGCTCCGTGCAAGATTTCAGTGATTTTAATGGATTCTCCATTTGCTGTCTCTACTAGACATTCTTGTTGAAGTTTAGTTAATGGTGGATTGAGAAGTTCGCAAAATGAAGTATCAATAAAACTTTGGTTCGCACCAGAGTCAAATAATACTTTAGCAAAAACATCATTAACTAAAAACGTACCGGCAATCACGTCCGGAATCATCTTTGCTTCTTCGGTTGTCAGAACAAATGCTCTAGCATTTTTAGTAGTCTTGTTGTTCATGGCTGGAGCTAGTTTCGGACAATTTGGCTTGATATGACCTTGCTCTCCGCAATTGTAGCATATCTTATTGTTAGGTTTCTTCCCGCAGTCTTCTTCCTTGTGTCCAGATATTTTACAGAAATTGCAGTATACAGAGCATCTTCCAGAATGCTTTCTCTTGCAGTACTTGCAGTAAGGTGCGGAAGTAGAACCTACATTTTTCCCACGATTGAAATTTCCAGAATGAAATTCTTGGGTAAGTTTCTGGGCTAGGTTCTTCCTCTGGTTCTCTTCTTGTGTACGCACTAGTTCATCGGTTAAGGTATTGGCTAGTTCTATAGCTTCTTCTATGGTTTGTGGGCTAGCTGCCTTGACTACATGTCTAATTTCACCATTTAATCCCCAGATGTAACGGGAGATTAATACTGGTTCTGGTGAAGCTAGGGTTGGCACTATTCTAGCATATTCAAAGAATAATGTAGTATAACCCTTACTGTCTACTCCCGTCATTCTTAGGTTTAAAAACTTATTAGCTATCTGTTCTTTTTCATTGGGATGACAGAATTTCCTTTCTACCATGTTTTTAAACTCAGTCCATTCTATACTATAGGTTCTGTCACTTCCCATAGACTGGGGGATAGTGTTCCACCATTCTAGAGCTGAATTCTTAAACAGATTGGAAGCAAACATGATTTTGTCTTCCTCTGCACACTTGCTTATTTTTAAGACTGCCTCAGTCTTTTCTATCCATCGTAGGGTTGCAATGGCCCCTTCATTGCCAGAGAATTCTATTGGTTTACAAGACCAGAATTCTTTGTAAGAACAACCATAGGACATGGTTCTTCTTCTTTTTGGAACAGGCACTTGAAGTAATGGTCCATTGTTTACGATGTGACTGGGTTCATTAGATGGTCGTTTACTTCCACTGTTACTTTTATTATTTTCAGCTTCTCTAACAGCTTGGATGATATTAGGCATAGCATATATGATTCCTTGTGCCACTATGTGTTGGACGGCACTGTTATCTAATTGGTTTCTGTTATTATTGTTATCTGGGTTGTTATTCGGGTTTTCTTGATTCACTTGGTTGGCCATCTGAATTATAAACATTTACCAAGTATTAATATCACAAGACAATTATTTAATGTGAACAATCACACAAACAAACATATTGATCAAAACCGTCGTGCATTGCGACATTTACTCTATTTTTATATATCTATATCTATTACAAACCATAACTGAAATTCAAAATACAATACTAGTATGCATCAGTAGTGGATTATCTAGGGTTTTTTTTCAAACTTACACACACACACACACACATATATATATATATATATATATATATTATTACTGGTAGGGGTTCATCCAGTATTGCATGTTGCGCTCGTCATATTTCCAGACGAATCTCTCCCCTATTTGTCTCATTCTTTCACTTCCTTCTAAAATCTTCTCACCAAAGGTGCGGAGTTCTTGCACATTCTCAGTGCTCATGGGTGGTGCGGGTGCTGGTATCGGGTCAGGGTATTGTGGCATTGGTTCTTCGTAAGGGTATGGGTTCTCTAGGATCTCTCGAACATATTGGTCATTAAATAAAACATCTTCTTTATTTAGGTAACTTTTATAGCCACTTCTCCAAGCCTTCAGTGCTCTCCAGCTGGCTTCTATTTGGCTTTCACATTTTTTTACCTGAAACGCGTTTTAAAAACATTTTGTCAGTGGGAAATACTGGTGAGTGAATACTAGTTTAATCAAAACAGTTTTATTATTTCATAGCATTGAGAGCGATCACATTGTTTATATCTACACAATTACTCATTCAGTACTGTCAATCCTGACTGGTGGGTCATATTACTCATTGGCTAACTCGTTGTCCAATGGTAACGTGTTCCACATTTTGTATACAAAACCCCTACTTACCAGCAGTAATTGAAGAATTACAAAGACTCAATCACTGCTAATTATATTTAAAAACATTCAAGGTTTTGTAAAAACAGTTTACACAACAGGAGATTACTCACATTGCTATTTTAGGGTTTTCCTTTGTGATTTCCTGGTTATAATCTATTAATTAAACAATGCACACGCGTTAGTATAATAACCCATTTTACATTAGTTATACCCTCCCCGAGACAGAAACTCCAACGACTACGTCGGGCAGAGCCACAACAGCCGTTACGGAGCCCTAGATCAATCGGGCAGCGTATCTAATACGTAACCGGGGGTTAAAATACTTACAACGAGGCAGAACTTCGTTATTTTAGTGGGTATAATGCTCGAATATAACTTCTACACTGCAGAAATTGAGAGAGAATTGTGTGTTTTGAACGGTTTGTCAACTGAGCCTCTCGATGCTATTTATAGGGCTGATCAGATAGAGCGTCGCGCCCCGCGACGGAAACATAGAGGGCTTTCGCGGCCCGCGACGTAGGGGTATAGGGCGTAGGCTTGCTGATTCACCGAACTAGGTTTGACACGGGGCTGCCACGTGGCAGCTCAGGGTGCTGCCTCGTAGCCAGGCGCTCGCGGCCCGCGTAAACTCAAGGGTAGTCTGTCGCGCCCCGCGACAGACTCATTTTATTGTTTTTATTTTATTTTTAATTATATAAAGGTATTTTGGGTCTGGTTTTCGTATACGGGGTGTATTTTAGGGCGTATATGGACGTTATAAATATTTTAGGGGTGTCAGAATTATTTTAGGAGGGTTGTTACAGTGGTTGTACATTTGGTTCGTCGGTGGTACTAATTTTGCTTCTTAGACATGTTCTATATGTAGTTATGTCTATAAACAGGTTTCATTGTTAGTGGGTGGGTGCTCCTTTTTTTGGGATAGGACAATGGAAATACTCATATGTATCTTATATATTAACTGATGATGCATGTTTATAGTTGTCTATTATCTATAATAGATGATAAGTTTTGGTACAATATCTATACACATATCTATATGCTCTATTAATAGGTGTTATGCATGGTTTTCTAATAAACCACCCGTGTTTGCACACGGGTCGTACCACTAGTACTATATAATAAAAGAAACCAATAGGATGACACATTCATTGAAGCCGTCTATTTTTTATAGATAATTATAAAATTAAATTTAATATAAATTTAAACAATTCGTATAGGAGATAATATAATATTTTAAATTATTTATTAGATTTCAAAATTATTTATGCTGAAATTAACAAAGATGTACGCTAAATATAAATTAATATAATGTTAATGATTTATTTATTTTATTAAACTAAAGTTGTTAAGGGTAGAACCTATTTCAAAAATGTTTATAAGGGGTAAACAAAAATATTAATCAATGTTTATTGGTTCTATACTTTTATTTTCGTGTTCAACTCTCAACTCAAATACGGTAATCACTATGTTTACGTGACATTTATAAGAACCATCACCGCAATCACCCCATCCATCGTATATCGTGTATATCCGTTAGTTTTTTTAAATATATAAATTTTTATTAGATTCATTCAACCCGTGTAATAAACGAGGTTTTTTAAAGATATAACTTTTTTATTTTTTACTATACAAAATTACATTTATGCAACTCGTGTAATACACGAGGTTTTTAAAAAATACAACTTTTTTATTATGTAGTATATAAAATTAGATTTATTCGATCCATATAATATATAGGGTTTATAAAGATATAACTTTTTGTTGTTTGGTATATAAAATTACATGTGCTCAACCCGTATAACGCATGAGGTTCTTAAAAATGTAATGTTTTTCATTATTTAATATATAAAATTATATTTACTCAACCCGTACAATACACGGGGTTCTTAAAAATACAACATTTTTTTATTATTTAATATATAAAATTACATTTATTCAACCCGTGTAATAAACGAGATTTTTAAAGATATATATATATTTTTATATTATCTGGTATATAAAATTATATTTATTCAACCTGTGTAATACACGGGGTTCTAACCTATTATTAAAGATATTAGAAATTAAAAAACTAATTTAAATCTTCCAATATTTTCCTCCACTCATATTTAACTTTTTTTATTAATTACAATTTATCATCAGTTCATCACTGCATTTTTTGATATATTCCTATTGTCACCTTTATATTTTGTAGTTCTTTCTTTCCCATGACTTTGAGTTAAATGTCATTTTAATCCTTGTGGTTTGGGTTATTTTAACAGTTTGGTTCAAAGGTTTCATTTTTCGTCCGTGGGTCCAAAAATGTTTCACCGTTGCCATTTTAGTCCACTGGGTTAACTTCATCAATTTTTCTGTTAACGAGAAGGGCAATTCGGTCATTTTATATGGCCGAATTGACCTTTTAGTTAACAGAATTACATATAAAATGACCGAATTGCCCTTCTCGTTAACAGAAAAAATAGATGAAGTTAACCCAGTGGACTAAAATGGCAACTATGAAACCTTTTTGAACCCACAGGCAAAAAATGAAACCTTTGAACTAAATTGTTAAAATGACCCAAACCACAGGAACTAAAATGGTAGTTGACTCCATGACTTTTAAAGTATTCTCTAAATAAAAGATATATATATATATATATATATATATATATATATATATATAGAAACGGGATCAGGAGAAAACGTCAAAAAGTGTGAGAAGGGTGAGAACGCATCCTGGCCGAACACGTGGCGCGGGGCATGATCAGGGTCCGAGGGGTTTTTTTGTCTTTTTAGTATTCATCTCCTTTCACGATTTTTGCGTTTGACATGCTTCTTTATTTTTTACGTGCAAGATAATTTTGGCGTTATGTAGATTTATTAATTATTTGGCGTTTTACTGTTTTTTTCTCAGATTCTTCTCGTTGAATTAATTCTTTTTGTGTCACATACTTCATTTTTTGGCGTTATGGCTTTTTCCATGTCATTTTTGGCGTTTTGTATCTTTTTGTTAATAATTGATTACCATAGATTAATATTTTATAAAACTACAATAACACGAAAATCAAAATAAACTAATAGTCTTCCGTAGGTGGGATTACATCAGAGATGTACCCATCGCTTTGTTCATCACTTTCTTCAGATTCTTCATCATCAAATTAAATTTTTGCGTATAACGCCATTAGCTCGTCTCTTCTTTGCTGCAGCCTATTCTTGAATACCACTGCATCCTTGGATTTTGGATCGTTTGAAGGTGTTAAATCACAGAGTTGTTCAATGATAGATAGCAACCCTGTCTTCAACATTTCTTCCATTGGCCTTGAATATTGCACCCTGTTTTTATAAGTCACTTCAAGTGTTCCTTCTTCCTCATGTAATACCCAACTGCTAAGTTTTGGTATATGAGTATCTTCAATATCATCATCATCTTCATCATCTTGTGCTGGAAATTTTCTCTTCAATCTTTTTATTACAGTTCTCGTTCTTTCACAATCGTTGTCTATTGGAACCCCAAGGACCATGATATCCTTCTGAACATTTTCATTCATTCCCAGCATGGCTTTGACTGTCCTTACTTTTACCCTTCTCCTGTCAGAGAACTTTATGATGAATCGTTTCTCTTTCCTTTCAAACCTCCATGCAATAACCTTAGCCATTTTTAAATTTTTTGGCGTTTTGGACAATATGTGGTGTTTTAGTCAAAATTTTTGGCGTGTTTGAGCTTGGGTTCTCATGGTCTTCTTTTATATTGACTTTTTTTCCTGCGTTTGACAGGTAATTATGGCGTTTAGAAAAAGATAAATAAATATAATAAATGTTAGTAATTATGTTTTCCGTCGTTTCATTTTACTGTTTTTTGCAGTTTACCGTGTTTTGTTTTCAGACTCAACTGTTTTAATGGTGTAACACGTCAAATCTTTTGACGGCTGTAATTATGGCGTTTTGTTTTCCAATGACGGTTAGATAACTATTGGACTTCTTTTGTTTTATATTCTTTGCACATTGTTTCACGCTTTTTTTATAATATTAGTTGTTCAAATTAATTTTATTATAGTTTGTTAGTTTTTTGGGGGCGTTTTTATTGGATTTTGGCGTTTTACACGTATTTGCTAATTTTGGCGTTTTATTATATTTTTCATTATAGCATTAATATTCTTTTGTTGTTTATTAACTGACATTACAAAACAAACAATAGATAAAGAAAATAAAAAAAAACAAACTGGAAGCAATTTATGATTTTAAATCTTCAGTGTCATCAGTCTATTTTTTCTTTTGAAACTACAAGAAATGTCACAAATAAATGGCGTTTTGGGTTTGGCGTTGTTTATTTTCTTTGTTCATGTGTTGAAGTGTCTTTGTGGATGTTGGAGACATAGATCGACCCTGTGTGGGTGGATGCTATCTGCCTGTCGTCTTCATTATAATCATCGAGGCCAAAGTAGCATTTACACTGGTATAGGTCTCTTCTTATCATCCAAACCTTCTTCAGGAACAAAGATGACAGTATGACATATGGGTGTCATCAGTCCCTCTTTTTTCAATTTTGTCCATCTCATGTAGCAAAATCTTAGTACACTCACGTAACAAATCATTAAATGAAGCTTCATGCAGAACAGTACTGAGGATCAAATAAAAGATGTTTGCTATCGTTGTATTTTTTGGCATTTTACATTGAGTTGTAAATTTTTTTAGCAAGCACTGTGTGTGTGTGTGTGTGTGTTTTTGTGATTTTTGTGTGATAAACGGAAGGTGGTGATACGTTTCTATTCATAGAATTTTTTTGGCGCGTAGTTTAGGCGGGATGTTATTTTTATAACAAAAAATGTAATTAACATTTATCCGGATGTAAGCTTTGGCGTTATATATAATGGCGTTTCATATTTTTGGCGTTTTTGTAGCCAGAGAGCTTAAATAAAAACACGGGAAAAAGTACGCAGTGATAAAATTGACGTTTTGTATTTATTTGGCGTTTTATGTTTCAATGGCGTTTTATGTGAGAAATGGTTTTTTACATTTTTACCCTTAATGAAGCGCGTCCACGTAATAAAATTGGTGTTATTTACTAAAATGCCACCGCGCCAATCTAGTCCATAGATTGTTTTGATCGGACGATCAATAAGCGTTCTCACCGTTCTCACACTTTCTACCGTTTTATCTAAATCATGACCCTATATATATATATATATAGGACAAAGATCCGTTAGGAACCACCCCTTATTGCGAGAACCGCGAGAACCAGTGTGAACACAAACAGTAATTCCTAAAAAAATCTAAAAAACACCCAAAAAATTTTTTTTTATTTTTTTACTATTTTTTTTTTGAAAAAATCGCTATATTTTGTTAATAAAAAAAATAATTTTTTTTTTTTTAGTAACAGTTATCCATGCACATGTGCATATGTGTCGTTTCTTTGTCAAATTCCGTAATTCATTACAAATAATAGTCAATTGCACTTTTATTTACACTACTACGTGTAATACACTATTTTTTACATTACCAATGTTAGAAATGCACATGTGCATCTATATGTATCAACAGGAAATAAGGTGTTTTGGTACACTACTTTCTCTTTCATCTATCATTCCATCCATAATACACAAGCATGCACATGTGCATTTTTGTCATTTCTTTGACAAATTCCGTAATTCATTACATATATTAGACAATTGCACTTTCATTTACACTACCATGTGTAATACACTACTTTTTACATTACCAATATTAGAAATGCACATGTGCATTCATATGTATCAACATGAAATAAGGTGTTTTGGTACACCACTTTGAATACACTTTCCCTTTCATCTATCATACCATCCATAATACACTACCATTACCTCCTACCATCCATAATACAATACCATTACCTCCTACCATCCATAATACAATACCATTAACAATATTTTCACTTTATTACATGTATGTAAACACCATTTATACCATCCAATCAACATATTACATAAAAAATTGACAACTATAACCAAACCATCAACCACTAGATATAACTAACCAAAAAACATGTATATGGGTCTACTTCTCCATTCAAAATCACAAACTTTTTGTACCAAAACACGTTATATCATGGTTATACCTAATTATGCACATGTGCATTTTGAATATTGGTAATGTAAAAAGTAGTGTATTACTAATGGTATTGTAAATTAAAGTGAATTGTCTATTCCTGATAACGTATTACCGAATTTGTTGAAGTAATGATACATATGCACATGTGCATGGATAACTCTTACTCGAAAAAAAAAAGTTTTTTTTTTATGGGAACGAAATATAGCGATTTTTTATTAAAAAATATTAAAAAAAAATTAAAAAAAAATTTGAGTGCTTTTTTGATTTTTTTTAGATTTTATTTTGTGTTCACATTGGTTCTCGCGGTTCTCGCAATAAGGGTGGTTCTCGCATGAACCTTACCCTATATATATATATATAGGGGAAGGTTCAAATGAAAACCACTAGTTATTGTGAAAACTCGAAAACTAATTAAAAAAAGCAAAAAAACATACCAAATTTTTTTTTTTTTTGCATACCAATTTTCGCAACTTTATATATATAAAAAAAATTCAAAAAAAAAAAAATTGTAGTGCACATGTGTACTACTACACATGTGTATGTGTCCTACAAAAAAAAATTGAAAATTTTGTTTTATATATAAAAACCTGCGATTTTTATAAAAAAATTGAAAAAAAAATTTGATGTGCTTTTTAGGCTTTTTTAGTTAGTTTTCGAGTTTTCACAATAAAAGTGGTTTTTATTTGAACCATCCCCTATATATATATATAAGTGTGTGTGTATGTATGGAAGTATTATTTTGAGAACACTAAATATTGCGAGAAACACGAGAACGAATGAAAAAACCGCGAGAATTTGGTGAAAAACAATTCAAATTCAATTTTTTTCACTTATTATTATTATTCGAATACAATATTCGAAATTAAATTTAAACGTTTAAGTTTACATGTATTCGTAAATAAAGAAAATTTATACATGATGAAACAATGGTTAACCGGGTGGGGTTAACTCACTGATCTCGTCAAGAGGGTTAATCCCTTCTTTCCGAGGATCGTTGGCTGGATCGTCTGGTGGAGGGTTTCCTGCACAAGGAAACAAAACCGTGACTCGTAACAAGGAGGATGGGGTGGGGGGTGCTCCTTGTTACCACTCTCCGGCGTGAGAATCAGTAATTTGCTTGGGAAGCAAAGTATGATAGTAGTAGTATTGAGAGAGTTGAGAAGTGATACCTCAAACCTGGTTTGGGGTGAGTATTTATAGCCGAGGAGTGAAGGAGGGTAGTTGAGTAGCTAGTCTGACATCGCACAGCTATTTGCAGGTGTGTCAGACATGTCGGATGCTGTGGTGATGCCACGTCCTGCTGTGGTGTCAGACTGTTGTTCGTACGTGGGCAGGTAGGCGACTGTTCCCAGTGCCACTTGCACTGTGGTGTCAGACCCACTTGTCTTGTACGCAGGATGCGGTGCCAAGCCGCATCGCTGCTTGCGGTCATTGATGTTGTTCCCGCATTGGTTGTTCCATCCATGATTTGCGTGGGATGCGGTGTTGTGCCGCATCGCCTGTCAAGTGACTGTTACTGTTGTCCAGATCCCTTGTTGTGACGAAAATGTTCATAGGATGCGGTGCGAGGCCGCATCTCTATGCGTAACATTAGTTTCCGTCCTTAAGGTAAATCTTCTCATCAATGGACAGATTGGACCGCAGTGTTCCGCATGTGTCCATGCGGACACTGAAGAGTTCAATTGCTGTTGGAGGTTCTTCATGAGTGTAATGGTCATTCGCGGTCATGCTGACGCGATATTTGGGACCATACCCCTTCAAGTCCCCCCAGTCTAGTGTTCCTTCCGTATGCGAGTCGCATGTGGGAGGGATACTGGACTATGTTGTCTAGAAGGTTAAGATTGTGCCATGCAAATGGCATCTTCTTTAAGTAGTAGGCCCTTTCTAGTGGATTGTTTCTTCCTTTGAGAAGGGTGCGTGGTGAGCAAGTTCCGTCTGATGCGGAATTCTCAGCCTAGGTCTTGACTCTTTGTCTACCTTTTTTCTGATGTCATCAGCCACCTGTTGGTGTTTCGGACCAACCTTTGAGACGGTGACTGATGATATTAGCAAACTTCGAACCAACCTTTGAGATCGTGACTGAAGATGTCTTCTTCAGTGTGTTTGGAATCTCTGCGTCAGTTGGTGCAAAGTTGTAAGTACTTTGCTCAAGCTCTATGTTCAGCAACTGGACATGTAACGATGATCCCTGTTTTGTGGGGTGTTCGTGTTCTCCAGTTAAGCTTTCTAGTAACCGCACATATGTTGCGGTTTATCTCTCAAGTAACCGCACGTCCTCAGAGGTGTAGCTCTCTAGTAACCGCATGTTCTTTGCAGTTACCTCGTTGCCGAACCTCGTTTGCCATGTTTCTTTGAGGATCGTGGGGTAGTTGCGTCATTGTTGGCCGTGTTTGGTCGAACAACTTGAATCTGGACTATGGGCAGATAAACATGGTCATAGGCAAGGTTGTGCCCACCATTGTTTATTCTATGCGGTCCATAGGTGGGTAACTAGTCATAGGCAGACTTGTTACCGCGGTTCTGGAGCCACTTTCCTTCACGCTCAGGAGGAAGGTAGTTTCCATGTAAGTAACGTTGCCGGAAGAGATCATCTTAGATACTTGGGAAGTTGGTTGAAACTCTTCCGCATTCGTTTTGTAACCATCTTCCTTTATACTTAGTTGGAAGGTAGTTTTCGTTGAAGTAGTTTTGCTCTTCCGCGTGGTGGCTTAGTTGTGGCTCTTCCGTAGCTACCGTTCGCATAGTTGCGGTTTGCAGTAACTTCGCAAGGATGGTTGCGGTTTGCAGCAAAGAACTCGCTTCTAGAAGTCTTGTAGCTTGAATGTGGCTCTTGAAGGTTCAGGGGACAGGGTTGCTGATGTGCGGTTGCTCAGCATACTTGTCCTGTTCCTTAAGGAGAAGCTGTTTGCGTTCCCTCTGTGGTTGTGAACCGGAAACAAGGGTTTTGAAGCTTGAAGAAGCTTTCATATGGTGCGGTTTTCCGCATCCTGAGAGGCGGTTTTCGCAGTCCAAAGAACCGTGCTGGTTCTGAGTATCTGACACACCTGTGCGGGTTGGTGTGTGTCATCTCCGCATATTCCACGTGTGCTCGTGGGTATGTGCGGTTTATGACTTATACCCCTTTATATAATTTAAGGATATATATATTTTTGCCTTTTTTGAGGGGTATGTAAAAAACGACATGCGGTATGGGTTATGGTGCGGTAAACCAGGGAAACCGCATGCCGCTTGTGTTTGGATAAGGTTGTCGCTTTCTGTTGCTTACGTCACAATTGCACGTGTGGGTTGTTGAAGTTGGTAGGATTCTGACATGTGCCGGTTTGAAAAGACGTTTGCACTGACCGAGGTTATAACTGCACTGTAGCAGGGAGTAAAAAGTCTTCTCTGTCAGTCGCGTGGGCGGCCACGCGCGCGTGATAACCGTCAGCGAAAAGGTCGCTGAACACGTGTCGTCTTGTAATTCGCCTATTTTGAACGTGTTTGAGGCGGTTACTGTATCGCATTTATTGCAATGAGTATATAAAGTGGGAAACGTTTCGTTTCCCCTCACTGTTCAAATTTTTCGAAAAATTTCTGGTGAGAGAGAGAATTCCCTTCATCTTCTCCGATCAGTCTGTCTTTTATTCCGGTGATCTTCCGAGTTTTTTGAGTTTTTGTTTAACTCAAAACTTCTGTTCTACATATTTGTGATGGCTGATCCATCTAACCCACATAATGTGGAGGGTGAAAACCCTGAAGTAGCTTCTTCGGTGGCCGGAGAAGAAGAAGATGATGGTGGCAGTGTTCCTGGTGGTGGCCTACCACCATTGAAGTGGTCGAAAGTTTTTTTCGACCAACTGATGGCCAAAATTGAGATGCCTCACGAGTTTGGGGCTGAATATCCCCAACCTGGTGATACTGGTGCCAGTGCTCCGGCCGGTTACATCACCATGTGGGCGGAGTGTTTTACTGATGGTAACCTTCGTTTACCATTAACAGTTTTTGTTTCTCAGGTCTTGGAATACTACAAGATCCATATCTCCCAGATGAGTCCTTTTGGGATGATCCGTATTAGACACTTTGAAGCAATTTTTCGAGCTTTTGGTCTGCCGGTTACCGTTGAAAACTTCCGGGGGTTTTACCAGTTGACGGTGAACACCGGTTTCTTTTCCTTTAGAGAAAGGTATGGAAGCCTCAAGTTGATGACCCCTCCGAAGGGTATTACGAAGTGGAAATGTAAGTTTTTCTACGTTAAGGCTGCCGCAGTTGTCGTGGACATGAATATGCGGAACGTCAATGAGCCTATCCCTTCGGAGGATATTGCTATGCCTACCGCAGAGACTGCGGAGTGGTTCTCAAAGCTGAAACCTATTGAGCATAGGCAGCTGACCAATAATGAGTTGTGGGTGCTGCGGATGATGTTGACCCGACCTAAGAGGAATTTTACGCCTGTGGTGCGGGAGAAAACTGGTGGTAAGTGTTACCACCCTTTTGCGTTTTCGTTATTTCCGTGTTTGTTATTAATTTGGACATGTATTATCAGAAATTGTGGAAGTGTGGAAGATATTTGATCCAACTTTTACCGGCAAAGT
Source organism: Helianthus tuberosus (assembly GCA_030545235.1). Classification (NCBI taxonomy): domain Eukaryota; kingdom Viridiplantae; phylum Streptophyta; class Magnoliopsida; order Asterales; family Asteraceae; genus Helianthus; species Helianthus tuberosus. The sequence continues at coordinate 191,982,755 of CM060445.1, forward strand.
TGATCTTATTCCGACTGCGGAGGGCAAAGGTTTTAACTTGACGATTGTCCCTCTCTTCCGCATTGCTTCACGTGCGGTGATGACCGCACCCCTGCCGCAGGGTAAAGGTAATAACTCATAACCCTTAGTGCGTTACCAGGTTTGTTGCTGATATTCTATACGCAGGTACACTTGGGGACCTTGGTAAATTTGAGCCAAAGGTCGGCCCTAAAAAACATGCGGAGAAAAAACCTGTGGATAAACCTGGTCGGGGTCGCGGTGTGAAGAAATCAGCAGGTATCTCTCGTTCTCAATTTCGCAGATATACCGATTACGTGGTAGTATCTGACACCCTAGAGGGCCTGGGTGTTCCAGGTGTTGGCGTGGCCACCGGTGGAACTGCTGCGGGTTCGAAACCGGGTGATGATAGGAAGAGAAAAACGGAGGATGCTGGTGATGCTGATAGGGGAAAGAGACCGAAGATTCAGACCAGGCGCAAGCCTTTTGTTGTACAGAAGAAACCTGCGGTTGTTTCTGGTATGTGATGCATGTTTTTAACAAGTATTTTGTGTTTATACTTGTATTTTGAAGTATTTCTGTGTTGATTTCAGAACCGCAAGATGAAGGGTTCTTCGACTTTTTTGTTCCTCCCCCCCTCCTCCGCACGACACTGCTGCTGGTGCAGGGGTTCATAAGGTTGTTACTCCGGAGGCCTCAATTCGGGGGGTGGACACTGGGAAGGCTCCCGCGGCTCAAATCCATGATACGGTTGATTCGGGTGATAATGTTATAACCCCTGAGGATACTGTTGAAATGGATTTGAAGTTTGGTTATACTGGGAAGCCAAAGTCTCCTGCCGCCGAGAAGGCTTCCGGTTCAGCTGGTGGTGAGGGTTTTGTAGAGACTCCGATTCAGCCTGATGAGCCTGAATTGGAGTATTATTATCGCTCTTACACAGAAGAGCGGGCCATGTCTTACCACCGCCCTCCGTGGTCTGTGATGCAAGGGGATGACGTTTCTGCTGATCCCTCTGCGTGTAGGGAGATTCTGAGTGGTTTGGGCACTCCTTTTGAGGTAAACCGGGCCCGTTCTTTACCGACGGAGGTCCAGATGAACCAACTCTCCTCCATGCTTGTGGGGAGCTCCATAATGGCGAATGCCATTATGGAAAAGTTCAAAGTGTTGGGGCGCAAGGAGGAGGAGAATGCGCGTTTACGAGCTGAGGCGGAGGAGTTGGTGAAGGCTGCACGCGAGGGTGCAGAGCAGCTTGAGAGGGATAGAGCTGCGTTTGAGAAGCATAAGCAGACTGAAGAGTGGGCTGCAACTGCTGAGCTTAAACAGGTTCGTACTCTTGCAAAACTGCTGTCTGATGAGCGTAAACGTTTTAAAGAAACCCTTTCTGATGAACGCAAGACGCTATCTCATGAGCGCAAGACTTGGAAAGAATCTTGGGGTAAACAGAATGAAACTCTGTTTAATGTTCGCCAGGAGCTTATTAATGCCAAGGCAACAATTTCTGCGTTGGCTAAAGAGAAAGCTGAGGCCGTTGCGGCTGCCCAAGGGGCCAAAGAAGCAGAGGTTCGTCTTGCTAAGGCTCTGGAAGAGGCCAAGGAGGCGGAGGCTCGTGCTGCAAAAGCTTTTGAAGGGGCAAATGTTGACCGCACCAGGTTAAGCAAAACTATCTTGGACCTTCAGGTATAAGTTTTCCCTAACTTTGAAATTGTGTCTCACAAGTTTGTTGATTCTTTTTTTGTAAACTTCTGATTTCTTGTTAAAAGGCTGAAGTGCGGACCCGGGGGGCCGCTGTTGAGGAAGTCTCTACCCGTGCTGCTGAAGCTGAAGTGCGGGCAAGAGAGGCTGAAGAGGCTAGAGATAGCCACGCTTCTTCAGTTGAGTTGCTCAAGGCTGATCATGAATGGATGCGTTTCCGCGGGATCGGGCATGTACGTATCCGTGGCCTTGTTATTTTTGTTGTAGGTTTGCCTTTTATAACCATTGTATTCATGTTCCGCAGATTGTTACTGCCATTCTTGACGCACCCGAGACCCGTGCGGGTGTTATTGAGATCAGGGATCGCGCTCGGGATGCTGGTTTTAAAGCTGGCTACAATCGTTGCATTGCTCATATGAATCTTGTATCCGAGGGCGGATATACTGATGAGCGATCCGGTTTCAGGGATGTGGATACTGAAGCGCTTCTTACTGCTGCGATTCAGGATTTTAATGATACAACCCTCACAGGTCTTGAAGAACTTGAAAAGTGTCTGGAAGCGGAGGATTATGTGGACCGCTTGCGGGTCTTATATGCTGATGAAGACGAAGAGGATGAGGAAAAGCCAAACGTTGAGGGCACGGATGGTGCGGGCCCCAGTGGTACGAAGGAAGATTAAATTGGCCTGCGTGCCTCTTTTGTTTCGTTACGTAAATGTTACAAAACTATGTAAATCCCTTGTGCACCGCGCAGGTGTAGGAATTTTTTGAATATAAAGAATTGTTGTTTCAATTTTTACAAGTGTTTTTACTACTTGCATGTTTGAATTTGTACGCGTTTAGTGTTACTGTGAGTAAAACTAAATTTGTAATTGCCTTTTGCACGTCTAGGTGATATGCAAGTATGAATATTTGTCTCTTGTTGACAAACATTGTTTCCATTGCTGGCCTATTACAATAGTTGCGTGTGGTTACCATTCTGTGTGGGTATCACGAATGAAGATTTTGCTAATCTGTTTTTGTGTATACCTCAGAGTGGAAACACGCATTTGTAATAGAAATAAATAAACAATATTGCATTGGATCGTCTATTTATTTATTTGCAAATGGCCTGCGGCCCGATAGATTACATGCAGAAAACATGGCTTACATATAACAGCGTCGAAGTTGCTGTGCGTTCCATGTGCGTGCGATAGTTTCGCCTTCTAATGTTTGTAGTTTATACGCGCCTTTGCCCAGGACCTCTTGGATGAGGTACGGTCCTTCCCACTTGGGGGCAAGTTTCCCTGGGCGTTCTGCATTGGAAGCTTCGTTGTCACGAAGGACGTAGTCTCCAGGGTTGAAAGTACAAATGCGCACGCGTGCATTGTAGTATTTTTCCAACTTGGTTTTGTACTTGGCCTCGTTGATGGCAGCGTTTTCGCGCCTTTCTTCCAGGAGGTCTAGGTCAATCCTGCGTTCCTGATTGTTGTCCATTTTGTTGATGGCCAACATTCTAGGTGAGGGGAGGCCTACTTCCGCAGGGATCACCGCTTCAGTACCGTAGACCAGGCTGAAGGGGGTCTCGCCGTTGCTTGTTTTTGGGCTTGTCCTGTGAGCCCACAAAATACTTGGGAGTTCATCAACCCAGCCGCGTCTGGCTGTCCCCAACCGTGCTTTGATGCCTTCGACTAAGCTTTTATTGATACTCTCGACTTGGCCGTTCCCTTGCGGATGCGCCACTGAGGAGAATATGTGTTCAATGTTTAGCTCTTTTAGCCATTTTTGAAAGTCGTCGGCAGCGAAGTTGGTACCGTTGTCGGTGACTATGCACATTGGTAGACCGAAACGGCAGATGATATGTTCCCACACGAATTTTCTTGTTATCATAGCGGTGGTTGATGCAAGTGGCTTTGCTTCTACCCATTTTGTAAAGTAATCAACAGCCACTATGATAAATTTTACTGCTCCTGGTGCGTCTGGGAATGGTCCCACCACATCGATTGCCCATTTTTGGAATGGCCATGCGGTGGTGACGGGGATTAAGTTGTTCTTGGGGCGCAAGGTTTTGGGAGCATGTCGCTGACAATTGAAGCACTTGCGCAAGACTTTGACTGCATCCAGGTGCATGCCCGGCCAATAGTAACCGGCGTTCATGATTTTGGCCACCACTATGCGTGGTCCTGCGTGTATGCCACATATCCCCTCGTGGATTTCTTTGATAAGGTATGTGGCATCTTGGGGGTTGACGCAGCGTAGGAGTGGCCCCAGGTATGATTTATGGTATAAGATACCGTCAACCATTTGGTAATGGCACGCTTTGTATTGCAACTTGCGTGCCTCCGCTTTGCTTTCGGGAGTAACCCCTGATTGTAGGTATGCAATAAGCGGTGTCATCCAAGATGTTGTACCGTATTGGATGACATTGACTTGGCGCAGGGGTACTGAAGGATTTTGCAGGACTTCGATGCGTACCTCTTTTGCCAGGTGTTGGAAGCTGGTGGACGCAAGTTTTGATAGGGCGTCGGCGGGTTTATTTTCACTCTTGTTGATATGTCGAATATTGAAGGAGGTGAACTTTGACTTCAGTTGCAGGGCTTGTTCGAGATAGAGGATCATGGTATCCCCCTTTGCGGCATAGTCACCGCGTATCTGTCCTGCAACTAATAGTGAATCGACGTGCGCTTCCAAATGTTTGACGTCGAGTTTAATAGCTAAACGCAACCCTGCCAGTAGAGCCTCATACTCTGCTTCGTTATTTGTACTTTCGAAATCGAGGCGTATTGCGTAGGTTAGCTCTTGGCCATCGGGACTGAGAAGTCGCAAACCTGCGCCAGAACCATCTTCATTGGATGCACCATCTGTAAATAGTGCCCAAGTTTCTGTGGATGACGGTTGTGATACAGGGTTTTGTTCTTCTTCGCATTCTTGGATGCGGTTTACTTGTATTTCAGCGACGAAGTCGGCCAAGACTTGGCCTTTGATTGTGGGGCGCGGCTTATAGTTTAGTGAGAGCGCGCCCAGTTCGATTGCCCACTTTGCTAACCTCCCAGAGATGTCGGGTTTGGATAGGATCGGGCCGATCCTGTAGTTGGTTAACACTGTGATGACGTGGTTTGCAAAGTAACGTCGTAAGCGTCTCGATGCGTGCACTAGTGCCAGTACCAATTTTTCCATGATGGAGTACCTTGTCTCTGGGTCGTGGAGCATTTTGCTGATGTAGTAGATGGGTGTTTGGACTCCTTCCCGCTCCACTATAAGTACCGCGCCTACTGCGTTGTCCGCGGCAGACAGGTATAAGATAAGTGGCTCATCTTTTAGTGGTGCGGTTAATGTTGGGAGTTGGATCAAACACTCTTTCATTTCCCGGAAAGCTTTTTCGGCTTCTGCGGTCCATTGGAATTGTTCCTTTTTTAGACAGCTCCGCAGGGTCTTGATGAAAGGGTAAGACTTAGCTGCATGGTTGGCTAAGAATCTATTGAGTGCGGCTAGCCTGCCGGCTAGTCGTTGCATTTCTTTCATCGTAGAAGGTGATGGCATGCGCTCAATCGCCTGAACCTTTTCCGGGTTGACCTTGAATCCATCTTTGGTTACGATGAATCCAAGGAATTTGCCTTCTTCCATTCCAAACGAGCATTTCCCTGGGTTTAGCTTCATGTTAACGCCTCGCAGAGTTTGGAATGTTCTTTCGATATCTTCGAGCATGGTGTTCTCCTCCATGCTCATGACGACTAGGTTGTCCATATAGATTTCGACACTTTTGCTGATTTGACCGCGAAAGGTGTCGTTCATCAACTTTTGATAGGTTGAGCCCGCGTTGCGCAACCCGAACGGCATTTTAGTGTAGCAGTAATTCCCGGTAGGAGTGCGGAATGCCGTTTTGTCCTCATCGTCGATTGCCATCTGTACTTGGTGATAGCCTTTGTAGCAATCGAGGAAGCACTTCCATCGAAATGGTGCGAGGTTATCGACTTTTTCGTCGATCTCTGGAAGTGCGTAACAATCTTTGGGGCAGGCTTTATTGAGGTCTTTGTAATCAACACACATGCGCCATCCCCCGCTTGGTTTTTCTACCATGACTGGGTTGGACAGCCAAGTCTGGTATTTCACTTCCCGCTGGATGCCTGCGGAGAGCAGTTCTTGTACCTGCTCTTCCATCGCCGCGTTTTTTGCTGATCCAAGGTGGCGTTGGCCTTGGATCACGGGCTTGATACCTGGCATGGTATTCAAGAAGTGTTGCGCAATTTCGCGTGGTACCCCTGTCATATCTGCGGGTTTCCACGCGAAAATATCTTGGTTTCTGAAGAGGAGTTGCTTCAGGCGCGCTCTGATGTTAGGTGTCAAGGCATGGCCCAACGTGACTGTTTGTTCTGGGTATCTTGCATTAAGAACCCATTTTTCTGGTTGGTTGTTGGGGGTAGGCCTTGCTACCTTTGTCGGACGCAGTTCGTCCGTAGACATGACTTCTCTTTGGGCGTATATTATCGCGATCCCCGTTTCGGTTGGAAACCCGATGGCAGAGTGGGGGACGGATGTTATCATGTTGAAGTCGCCTTGGGACTCCCTCCCGAGAATCACGTCATACCTTGAGGTGTGAGGTAAAACCATGAAGTTTACCTCCTCAATCCTTGTGTGCCTTCCGTTGGTGAGGCGCACAGGGAAGGTAATTTGTCCCAGGGGAAACACGGTTTCCCCTGAAAATCCAGCCAACGGGTAATCCGCTGGCTGCAGTCGATCTTTGTCTTCTTGATCGAACTGATTGAAGCACTGCTCGTATATAATATCGGACGTACTGCCCGGGTCGATGAATAATCGCTCGGTGCAGTAGTGAGCTAGGTGCCCAGTGATAACCACGGCGCGCCTATCGCGCGGTCCGCCTCGGACTTTTGGAAAGACGACTTGCTCGTCCTTCCAGTCATTGTCCGGTCTTCTCGCCGCCTTACGCGGTCTTCCTTTCCCTCCATTGATCATGTGGGTAGAGGCCACGTACATGGCCTTTTTACCCGTGGAGGTGCCCTCGTTGTGGGGAGTGATGCGCTTTGTAGGTTTTTGCGCGCCTGTCAACAGGTGTTGCAGTTTCCCCTCTTTTAGGGCTCGCTCAATCTCCAGTCGGAGACTGATGCAGTTGTTTGTGGTGTGGCCCGAGTCCTTGTGATACTCGCAGTAGAGTGCGGGATCTTGATTCTTTTTGGACTTCATGGGTTGGGCCGGTCTCAGGAATTGTGAATCCGTGAGAAGAACGTCGCGTGGCGACTGGTTGATCTCGGTCCAACTGCGGTCCCGAGACTCTTTCTTTGACGCCCGGTTTTCTCGTTGGGCGTTGATTGTAGCCCTCGCGTCGGGCTGGTTGGTTCGGGGGACATACGGCTTGGAATCACTGCCGCGATTCCATGTGTCCCTGTTGCGCTTATTACTGCGCTTGGGCTCTTGGTGGGAAGACTGGCCTTCCCCTATGGGCTGTCCTTTTGACATGTGCGGTCTGAGAGACCGCTGAGTCTGGGCATAAGTTTTGACCTTAGCCATGACATCTTCCCACTTCTTAGGCAAGCCGTTGCCGCCAGAAATATTCATAACCATTTGTTCGTCTTTGACTGCAACAATGAAATGGTTACGTGCCATCTGGTTGTCAACGTCGCCTATCTCTAGGATCTCTTTATTGTAACGGACAACGAAAGCGTCAAGCGATTCGTTGTCTCTGCGCCAGATGTTCATGACGTCCATTGAATCACGTTCATGGCGTCGTTGCTGGCTAAAATGTGCGAGGAACTTTTCTTGTAAGTCCTCGAATGAGGTCAGCGACCCTGGTGGTAGGGAATCGAACCATGCCCTGGCCAGACCTGTTAGGGTCTGTGGGAAAAAATGGCACCAGGTAGGTTTGTCCCACTTGCCGTTGCACCCTGCACCGACGAAGATGTTGTTGTGATCATCTGGGTCGGTCGAGCCGTTGTATTTCCCAATGTTCAATGGGAATTTTGTGGTGGTGACATCGGCATTGGCGATCTCCGGGACAAACTTCGAGTTTTCGGCCGCAGATTCCGGCCTATAAGGTTTGCCCTGGTTGCGCTTTGCAGCGCGGAGGTATGTGTTGCGGGGTTGAGTGGGAGGAACATAGTTGCGTCCGCCCGGTCTACTGTTGGTGGAATGGGACTCCCCGCGGTATGTACTGTCATCTGGATCAGTATGGCCATACCCTTCATGGTGGGACTGTGGTCCCAAACGACTATGAACGTTAGTGTTGCGGCGGGTTGTAGACTGCCGCCTTCTTTCATCTTGTGAGCCTAAACGGCTATGTACGGAGTCCCTGCGGCGGGATCCGTATGAGGAATCGTCCTCATTGATTGTGCGGACATCACAATAGGAGGAGCCGCGGTCTTCTTGCCTGCTTCTGGAGGCTGGATGTGTGGGGGCTCTGTCGTCGTATCGTAAAATACGACCGGCAGGTGTACGCGGTATCGGGGTAGGTCCGACACCTCCTTGCTCGTCGGCGCAAGCTCTGTTGTACGTTGCGGCCAGAAGGGCTGCTTGTTGGTCATACCAGGTATGAGGGCTCATGCCTGGAGGTATGACGGCAGTGTATTGTGACAGATCGTGTCCAAACGTAAGGGATGCGCCCCCTTGCGTTGACGTGCCAATGTGTTGGGCGTTTAGGGCTGGGGGAATGTTTCCCGCAGGCCCCTGGTTTGCGGGGTTTAGGTTATCCCCGGTAGTGTTGTTTTGACGATCAGACATTTTTGGAAAGAAAAGGATGATTGGAAAAAAGTGCTAAGAGTAGCGGTGGGCGCCAATGATGAAACAATGGTTAACCGGGTGGGGTTAACTCACTGATCTCGTCAAGAGGGTTAATCCCTTCTTTCCGAGGATCGTTGGCTGGATCGTCTGGTGGAGGGTTTCCTGCACAAGGAAACAAAACCGTGACTCGTAACAAGGAGGATGGGGTGGGGGGTGCTCCTTGTTACCACTCTCCGGCGTGAGAATCAGTAATTTGCTTGGGAAGCAAAGTATGATAGTAGTAGTATTGAGAGAGTTGAGAAGTGATACCTCAAACCTGGTTTGGGGTGAATATTTATAGCCGAGGAGTGAAGGAGGGTAGTTGAGTAGCTAGTCTGACATCGCACAGCTATTTGCAGGTGTGTCAGACCTGTCGGATGCTGTGGTGATGCCACGTCCTGCTGTGGTGTCAGACTGTTGTTCGTACGTGGGCATGTAGGCGACTGTTCCCAGTGCCACTTGCACTGTGGTGTCAGACCCACTTGTCTTGTACGCAGGATGCGGTGCCAAGCCGCATCGCTGCTTACGGTCATTGATGTTGTTCCCGCATTGGTTGTTCCATCCATGATTTGCTTGGGATGCGGTGTTGTGCCGCATCGCCTGTCAAGTGACTGTTACTGTTGTCCAGATCCCTTGTTGTGACGAAAATGTTCATAGGATGCGGTGCGAGGCCGCATCTCTATGCGTAACATTAGTTTCCGTCCTTAAGGTAAATCTTCTCATCAATGGACAGATTGGACCGCAGTGTTCCGCATGTGTCCATGCGGACACTGAAGAGTTCAATTGCTGTTGGAGGTTCTTCATGAGTGTAATGGTCATTCGCGGTCATGCTGACGCGATATTTGGGACCATACCCCTTCAATACATGTGTACGTTTGTCATTTACACATGTGTAAATTCGTTTATATATATGTTCTAGATTGAAGAGACATAGTGAAAGTTTCCTTTGTTCATATCCATAACAAGTTTGAATGAATTTCTCTTAAACTGAAACTGAGTGTTTTCCGCAACGAAGTAATCTTCTTTTCTTCTTCATCTTTTTAATACTGTGTGGTTCATTACTTAATGTGTATCAAGTCAAAATAGTTTAATTAATGAACCATTGATTAAGTAGATGGTGTATGAGTCACATTTACCTTAAGAGAAATTTCTAGACATTTGCGATGGCGTGCATTAAAATGGGTTTCGATTAAACTAGCTTTATAATATTTCTTTTATTTTCGGGTACATTTTTCATAACCAAATGTACATACTAGTTCTTGATTTTCTAAATAATCCTATTGAGATTTCTCGTTATCAATCGAAATACTTTGATCTGAAAAAATCATCCATGAATTTATATAATATATAACCTATATAGTTGTTCCCATATATCAATATGTATTTTATAACTGTGTGAACTCGTGTAAGATATATAAAAGATTGTCTTCGTATTGTTCGTAATATGTTTTGAAGATTGATTGTCTTCGTAATATGTTTTGAAGATTTCATAAAAATAAAAAGTAAAATATTGGTTGTAGATTATAAGTGTCACACCATGTGTAATGTCCCAACCCGTGAGCGTTTTGCGTCATATGTCAGTCCAGTCAGCAATATGGCATTATGAGGCGTTTTTCATAAATGAGTGTAGTGGGGATGTGGGCGTTGTGTTAAAAGGGGTGTAATATAATTAAATAAAAAAGTCATCAAAAAATGTTATTGGACAAAAAAATATCAAATACCGGTGATTGACCAACACACAATGAACACGGCGTGGAAAAAAGTACGCCAAAACAAAAAAAAATTGAAAAAAAGGCCCATGGGGCGGTTGGAAGGCGTGTGGGGTCGTCTTTTTTTTTTTTTGGAAAAAACGACCAAAAACCCCAACTACGAATGATCTTATGGGTTATTAATTTATTGTCTATGTTGTTGAAAATTTTGTAGTTACTTGTACTGGTTGCCATAGTAGGTATTTTTTTCCTTCCCGTGAAGTTTGTATTCAACACCTTAGTCTAGAAGGTAAAGATAAACCATCGCTATCATTTAAACTAACAAAATTCATACACCATTAGCTTATAGTTATCAATCGAGTGCCAAGTGGGGCTAGCTCACTTGGTAGAGGCTCTTGCCTCTTAGTGGGAGGTCTTGGGTTCAATCCCAAGCAAGGGTGAGTTATTTGTAAATATAGTAGTTTGGGAGAGTAACGTTAGTCATTCAAAAAAAAAGTTATCAATCGAGTTAAGTAACATAAAAAGAGTTTAATTTCAATTCATGTATTAAAGAAAAAAATATTTATGTTTGATAAATTTGGTAGTTTAGTTGCAATCATATTTCGTGTCACTTAAATCAAGGGTAAATGTAAATTGCATAAAAGGATACTTAATTTATGTTCAATTTATACTATAATAGCCATTTTTTTCTTAATTCAAAGTATAACAAACATACTTAAAGACTTAGGGGTGTGCAAAAAACCGAATTAACCGAACCTTAACCGACAAAACCGAACCGAAAAAACCGAACCAAATAAAAAACCGGTGGGTCGGTTAATGATTTTTTTAAAAATCGAAAGTAGAGGGTCGGTTATGGATATCATTTTTTCCATACCCACCATAACCAAACCGAACCGACATGTAATAAATCTTTGTAGGATTTAGGATTTTTCACCATATTTTTAATATTTGATGTTTTTTACTGAAGATTTTTAGTACTTATGAGTTTTTCATCTCATTTTGTGGTTTTGTTTGAATGTTTATTTGAATTTATGGAATGTGTCATATCACTTTATTTGAGTATTCGATGATAATTGGTATTAATATTATAGATTATATGTATTCTTTAATACTATGTAATATACTAATATATACAAATATGCAATAACAATTTATTTCATGTTAAAAAAATAAGCTATTTTTAGCTAAACTAAATACACGGTTAACCACCCATAATCGACCCTCTATAACCATCAAAACCAGATAACCATAACCACCATAACCGATCGGTTGTGGTTATGGTTATCCAATAACCGACATCGCGGTTATGATTATTGTTTTTGGTCAAACCGACTCAAACCGACCCATGCACACCCCTACTTAGAGTGTGACAAGAATGAGAAGAAAGCAAACGTTACCTTTATCCCTAATATAGCATGGTTGCTTTGATCTCAGTTAAGGCTTACCTCAGGGGGCGTTTGGTTCGCGGAATGATTTGGAATTGGAATTGGAATTTGTATAGGAATTAGAATTTGAAGGAATTGGATTTGGAATTTAAACATTCCAAATGGAATTGAAAATTGTTGGAATTGGAATCTCAATTCCATTTTTGTTGTGTTTGATTGTCAAATGAATTGAAATCCATCACCCCGGCACCCACAACCACCAGTTCAGGTCGAAATGGTACGGGTCGAAACAGTTCGCGTCGAAACAATTTGGGTCGAAGCGGTTCGATTTGAAACGGTATTGGTCGAAACGATATGTGTCGAAACGGATCGCGTCGAAACGGTTCGGATCGAAACGGTTCGCGTCAAAAGGTTCGATTCGAAACGGTACGGGTGGAAATGGTTCGCGTCAAAACGGTTTGTTCGAAACTGTTCGATTCGAAATGGTTCGGGTCGTAACTGTACGGGTCGAAACGATTCGCGTTGAAACAGTTCGATTCGAAACTGTACTAGTCGAAACGGTTCGCGTCGAAACAGTACTGGTTGAAACGGTTCGCGTATAAACAGTTCGATTCGAAACGGTACGGTTCAAAACGGTTCGGTTCGAAACGGTACGAGTCAAAACCGTTGGCGTCGAAACGTTACGGGTCGAAACCGTTCGCGTCGAAACGGTACGGATCGAAACGGTTCGGATGGAAACCAGTATGGGTCGAAATGGCACGGGTTGAAACAGTGCGGGTCGAAACGGTCGAAGATTCCAATGAATTTACTTTAAATCCTTCACATATAGGAAGGATTTTGAATTCCTTTAGTTAAAGGAATTTGAAGGAATTCATGCCTAATTCCAATTCCAATTCCATTGTCAACGAAACACATGAAGATTGGAATTGGGATTCCAATTCCATCAAATTCTGTGAACCAAACATCTTAAGAGATGGAATTCAAATTCCAATTCCCTTAAATTCCATTGAATTCCTTCGAACCAAACGCCCCCTCATAGTTTAAAAGGGCAATTGCATATTTCTTCTTAAAAAACTCTTTAATTGCATATTCACCCAACTAAAAAATGTAATTGCATATATCCCTTTTTTGTAACTAATAAAAAAATTACAAATTTACCCATTTTGATTTATTTTATTAAAAATAAATTATATATTGACTATTTTACCCTTAATTTTACTAAAACTTAAAAAAAAACTATATCATTACTCATTTTTTTAATAGTTTTTGTGTTTTGTTCACAATTTTTTTAATAGTATAATGTGATTTACAAACTTCTACTGTATTGTGATAAAACGTAAACATGCTTGCTTTCAAATCTTTAAGAAAATCATGATTATTGTCTGCAATTAATGACTTTTATATGAAAATGGCATCCCAGTCTGATGAGAAAAACAATACAAAGTGGTATCTGATAGCTAACCCACTCGAAAATTGCAGCCTTCATCGTGTTATATACTTTATTGCTATAAGAATACAACCTAATAATCTTCCATAAACACAAAAATTGAAAATAAATATAAACATAAACATCTATCAATTCTACAATGACCACCGTTTGCCTTTGCCGAAGAGTAATATGTTTCCTTTGCCATATCAAGGTCATTATACCCAATGCTTCAGCCTCCCAATCTAATTTACTCTACTCCAAAGGCTTCAGTATCACCAAAGTTGATTGTAACACCTGTGCCTCCACGGCCATCAAACAAATACCAAACCAATGAAATATTATATTTCATACTTGGGATTTGTAAAAATATGTGTATCATTTGCACATATCAATTCTTGTTCAATTCCAAACTCTAAATCGCTTTCTGGAAGGTTATACGCGCACTGATGCGTAAATATAACCAGTTTAATGCAACAAACACTCCGGAATAGTGACATAGGCTTAACATACCTTAAATAACCTTTACATAACTTAGAAATAAGTTTTAAAGGCTTTGGTATGGCAAAATCAAGTTAAATCGCTTACAGGGACTAAAGTTGACAAACTGCGAAAGTATGCCAATTTGAACTGTAACGGACATTCCGGAACATGACCATAAGTTAAACATACCATAAATATCCTTTACATAGCTTAGAAATAGGCTTTGAGGTGTTCGGTATGCTAAAATAAACTTTTGTGTCATTCAGGGACTAAAAAGCGTCAAAAAGTGCACAAGTTTGCATTTTTACGCATAACTCACGTTCTGAATACATCCGGACATCCAAAAATTTATGTAAGCACTATAATATTTTATTTTAGTGTTCGGCATAAGAAAAATCCATTCGTCGCGTCATTTGGATCGTTTTTCGCGCTTATGCGCATTCCGTCGTAATTAACCGAACATCGCAACCGTACGGCTAAACGAACCGACATCCGAGATATTTTTGAGCACAATTTAAGTTCCCTATACTTTAACTTCATTTTAGAGCTTTGAAATGGGGTTAACGGGGCTTAAACGTGTCAAAAATGCATCGAAAACCAAGTTTAGGGGCTGCAGGGACCAAAACTGTAAATCTGCCAAAGTTGTTACCTTACGGACCTCAACATTGGCAGCTTTGAGGTCCGTAAAGCAGTCTGCAGACCAGATTCAATGTTTTAATCAGCTGTTTGCAGCTGTTTAATCCTCCTCCACATGTTCCCAATTGTCTAGTCAGATGATAAGGATCACATTTTAGTCACCATAAGGTCCCGACACTTGTACGGGTGGGATTAAGGCACGTTTTCCATGAAACGATCTTAACGGTGGACCTTTTACTATAAATACCCTACCCCCATGCTTCAAAATTACAAGAATTCTGATTTGAGAACCTCTAAGTTGAAACCATTGTTTCATACCTGAGATTCTTGAATCGGGATTAGCATTCGGGGACCCTTCGTAAGTATTCTTTTGTTCTTTTCCTTATTTTATTGCTTTTCGAGTCCGAAAGTCAAACTTTGTTTGACTTTCAGCGTTTACCAGTAATGGTCAATGCGAAGTTCGTTTGAACTTCGCAACGTGAGTGTAATCACGTTGGTCATAGTCCCTTGGGACTATGCCCACTGATTACCACGTTGTCTAGGGTCGTAGGGTAGGCGATCTAATAAATCGCCTTTACCTTCGAACTCGACCCATTTGGTCGATCATTAGGATCCGACCAATTACATTAGGTGACCATAGTAGATAGGGAATAAGCTTCCGAGGTTATACCCTATGGTCGCTTCGTTTAAGTAGTTGTATGATAGGTAGTTTATATGCCTTAGGTAAATTACCAGAATACCCTTTTCATGTATAATTGGTAATTAAGCATATGTAACCTAAACTTTTGTCACATAACTGATTATGTAACATGTTTAGGCATATAACACTTGTCATAGGACTAGTTAGACGGTCTGAACGCGTTTCACGCGCACGACGCGTTAAAGTAGCATAAGTTACCTTAATGGGTCGCGATGGGTCGAAAGCACTTAGGTTTGGTTTCATTGTAGTATGTAGGCCTTGTTAAACCATATCATATGAGTTCCAACACTCATTTGGTTTACCAAGCCTCATCCTATCCGATCTCCCGATTTAAGTCCGGTTTATTTATATAGTTTTAGATTGCCGACTGATTCCGTGCTCTCTCTAGCTTTGTTTGGTTGTTGTTCAAGACCTCCAAGCATTCTCAGGCGAGTACATTATTCCCCTATTTTACTGCTTTCAATTGTTTTGGGGTGACTCATATGTGCTAAATGTTTTCGATGTTATAACAATGGTTTCAAAAACGATTAAGACGATTTATACAAAACTAATAACGATTTCAAAAAGTGAACAAACTTGTTGGTTGTAGTTACATAACAAATGACATTCATTAGCAATGATCAAGCCGACCAGTATTAGGTTATGGTACCATAGGATCTGACAAATCCCGTTAGTTACTACACCCGTAGTTATGTGTGGGTGTTGTGGGTAGTGACTGAATCTGTAATTGTTAATTTACTCTTTGGTAAGGGTTTATTAATGCGAGATGTTAATCTATCCTTTGGTAAGGGTTTATTAATGCGAGATGTTAATCTATCCTTTGGTAAGGGTTTATTAATGCGAATTATTAATCTATCCTTTGGTAAGGGTTTATTAATGCGAGTCAAGAAGGTTTGAATGTTATTAGCGAGACGACCATTTAAGTAGTTTCATGACCTAAAACGAATTATACGATTAGGGTAAACGATTGGTTTTCACACGATGTTTTAACGATTGGGTAAACGATTGGTTTCAAAGCGATATACGATTGGGTTTTGGTTACATATTACATGATTTACATTGGGCATGAACATTACTTTGGTGGTTTGGTTTGGATTAAGTGATTAAGTAACAATGCGTGTGGAATATGATACAAGCATGGTGGATACGCCGCTGGTACTTCCTATATATAAGTGTTTGTATGGTATTACATATTGTAGCGTTATTTGAATCATTTCAGCTCGAGACATAGAACATTTTATACAAGTAACATACTTTTCACAAGACATTTATTTACAAACAACTTATCTTATACAAACTCATTTTACATGGTTATTCATTTAATCATGCATTATTCACTTATTTATACATATCACCTAAACTTATTATTTTTCAAATGATTTACAAAGATAAAGCAAATTACAAGGTTCATGACTAAACATTTTCTTAAACAGAAGTCATGAATCTTATTTTCACTAAACCTATGTACTCGCCAGCATTTCTTTGCTGACCTCATTTTCACATATGTTTCAGGTATTGTTGAATGATATCGATTGATAAGATGCATGCTCACATAGGACTGGACAAGGCCTTAGTGACTCAATAACAATGATAGACTATGTTTAATTTGTGTATTTATATTTCCAGACGATGTAATTATTCAATGTTTAAATAAAACGAAACACTTTTGGTATCCATGGTTATGAAACATTAATTCTGTTGCAACACGCCCCGATGTTTCCGCCGCGATTTGTTGTTTTACGCGGTCGGGGTGTGACATTGATTTCCTCCAAGGAGCCTTTTTTAACTAAGGTCTAACCCAGTTAGTTTTTTTTGCTGACGTGGTGTAACACCCCGAAAACGGGTTTGGTAATCAAACTCCGTTAATACTAAAAGACGGGTAAACTACCGTTAGCAGTAAAAATAACCCGGTAAATAATTGGATTTAAATAAGAAATCCTAATAATTAAATACGAGCGAATCAAAGAATTAAGGAGTTGAGTTTATAAGAACCCGAGTCAACGGGACTTAAAATAAAACGGGTTTTAACTCCCGGAAACCCACTAAGTTAACTAGGTAAAATTAACCTAGTTAGTAATGGGTAATTAAATAATAAACTATGAGTTATAGTTTCATTTATGAATCTCTAAACTTGAGGGACTAAACATGGGCAACTAGAAAAGTGTTTTATTAAAACATTTATATAAAAAAAAACACAACACACAAAAAGTGTGTGTGCGTGCGTGAGGATGGCCAGGAGAAAGCTCATGGAGCTCTAGCCCTAAATCCAACAAATCTCTCAAATTGAAGCTCAAATCAAACCCAAAACGTCTGCATGATTAAAAATTCGTGATCACCAAGTCGTGGGGATTACAAGGTATGTTGAATTTAATGTTTTGGTGATACCTTGAGATTATCATGAACAATCATAATCAAAAATTCTGGAATGAATGTGGAATCTTTGAGTGTTATTGTGATTATATCTTGGTTTAGATACAAACCCTAGCAGAAAATTTGATGAATTGTTGTCAAACTAGGGATTTGGTAATTACCCTATTATGTGCTAAGTGGGTTTTATGTTAATATGATGAACACTCAGATTTGAATGTAAGATTTATGAATATTGAGGTTATGATATAAGTTCTTGATGTTGTTCATAAACACTAGACCTAGAGGCTTGAACTTGATGTTAAAACTTGGTTAAAACAATAACCATGAACTTGATAAATGAAGTATACAAATTCTGCCCAATAGTTGTTTGATAAAATGCCTCAATGAAAGCTAAGATGTTGAAATTTCGAGTGAAAAGCACATGTGAATATTAAGGCAAATTAGACGAAATATGAAACAAGAAGAGTTCTAATCATAATGTTGATTTAGACTTAATGTTGTAAATCATGTGATTGAAAGTAGTTAACTTTAATAAGCTAAGTTAACTAATCTTGAAGTCGAATAGTATATTCGACATAAGAAGCATAGGATGGAATAGTTGTAAATGATTATGACTAACATAACCATCTTACAATTACAATGATAGTTGGCGCTTAACAAGCTAGGTGAAGCTTGGGGAGAAAGCGGGTCAAACGGATCAAGAAAGAAAAGAAAAGCGTAATTTGGATGTGAGGTAAGTTAAAGTTACACCTTTTATTTGATATCTATGGGTTTTATAAATTTTGAATAATCAAAAGTCACATTTGACTTATGATGTTTCGACCCGACATGCGAGGTTCGGAACAAAAGACAATAATGATAAACCATGTTGAATGGTTAAAAAGAGCTAATAAGGTCATTTAGTCATGTGATGACTAATAAATATCGAGTTTTGAATGATTTACCTTATAAGGTAAATCAATACAATTAATAAGGGTAAAACGGCAATGTAGTCACTCGTTGACGATAACCGTTAGTTTTGTAGGACACTTTACGGCGTAACATATAAAGGGGTCAAAATAATCAAGAAATAGATTTATAAGTAAATTGACCGTACGGTGTAAACCGGTACAAGTCATGTAGACGAGATGATAATAAATCCATCTCGTAAAAGTAAACGGTCATATAAGACCAAACGGGTTAAAAGGTGAAAATATCACCCTTTGACAATATCGGCTAATGTATTGTCGAGTTGCTTGATTACAGGAATAAATATCGATTGAATGGTGACATCGCTATTACTTAGCGCCACTAAGGCAAGGTATCGTAACGGGTCAATACATTGATCCGAGCCAGGTTTGTGTAATGATTCAACTCATCATGTAGAATTTGAGGTTTTCTAAGAGTTAAACAAGGTCAAATTAGATATTTGGTTATCTTAAAGATAAACCGAATAATTCAAGTCATAAATGTAGTGTTTTAGAAACATAATGGTTTCTAAACAAGGTCATAGTTAAAAGACCGGAAATTTTGGGGTCAAACAAGTATCTGAAAGTCCTTTGTCGTAAAAGAAGGATCAAAATTGACCAAAACGCTCTTGTAGGCTAAATTGAACAAACAACCCTTAAAGGTTGTTTGGAAACGAGTTTCATGATTAGATAAATACTTAGAATAAGTGTAGAAGTTGAAAGATGTAATACATTAGTCAAATGGCTCTATTTGAGTCTTGCCGTGAAATAATAATCCGAGGGGTAAAACTCGGAACATATAGATATCCACATTAGATCCAACACACTTATAGTTGTAGTGGAAGATTACTTGATAAGAAATGTAGAAATAAGATGCTAGAAATGAATGAAAGCGATTTCAAGCTTTAAGGTGCTTAAATACCCTTAACGGGTCAAAATAAGCATACGAGCGAGAATGAGTTTAAATTGTGTAATAAACCTATGATTAGAACCTAATATGGTAGGTAACATTAATTTGAAGAAGTGTATATGATATAGGAATCAAACAAATACGTTTGTTTGATAAAATGCATAAACGGGTTAAAATTCGGTAAAAAGGTAACGAGTCGAAGGCTTAGAAGTCTCAAAATTTCTTATGTTGGATGTAGGATTTTAACTCCATAAGATGGAGGATTAAATTACGGACGCGTAGGAAAAAGAATCGGGTAAAACGGATCAATAACGAAGAAGTTATGGCCGTTTCCGTAAAAACTGGCATAGCTGAACTGAGCTGCAGACCTGCTGGAAAACGGTCTCCCTCGCGTGGCGCGAGGGAGCAACTGGGTTCCTTCGCGTGGCGCGAAAAACCCTGTTTTGGCGAAAAACTTTTATTTTAATCAGTTTCGCTTCCCGGACTCGTTTAAATACGTTTTAAGTTACGTATGACTAATCCAACTCATGTTTTATGAGTTTCAGGTATAATTTTAGCACCGGAGGATGATCAAGCACAACGAAGAACCGAACACGATCAAGAAATAAGCTTCCGCACTTTGTATCGTTGTTATGTAAATTGACGAACTCACCCATAATATGTTGTATAGTTTTTAATTCTGTAAATAAAGTTTAATGAACCCGTATTTTCAATGTATTTGAAATCATAATTACTCGTTTGTTTTCGTAAATTATACGAAAACCTTTAAATAATTAGACGGGTGTTACAAGTTGGTAATCAGAGCTCAAGGTTGTTGACAAATGTGTTCAGTTCGAGGCTTGATCGCAAATCCGGTAAGTACATGTATACCAATGGTTTAGTATGATTAAAGTGTTGAGAACAACACATATGGTTATCGTGTAATACACGTTACACCAATAAAAACGATATAGAATAGATATAGTCAACGAAATTACACGCATTGATGCGTATAGTAGAAAAGCCTTGTATTATAATACAGGCATCCTTTAATGTTGAAATTACTAATTGTTGTATATGTTTTAGTTGAAGGACACTCGCATATGAGGATAGCGAGAGTTTAACAAATCGCAGATTTGACAGAGGAACGGTCCAAAGAGTATGCTCATCAAGGACCTAAATCGCGTTACGGTCGCGAACAAGGCTAATGGCAAGAGAAGCACGTTAGGGCAAACATTACCAGGTGCACATTTAAAATTTAATTGCATAAATAGTAATATGCAACAAATATGTAGAAATTGAAAGTTGCATATGTAGATTAAAAACTTGGAAAAACCCGAATAGAAAATGTATTCGGGATATTGTTTCCAAGAGAAACAAATAGAGGCATTACTTACATGGGGTGTAATGTGAAAATTATAAAAAGGTCATGTATACCAGGTGTTGATCGCTTACTCTGGCCAAGTAAGTAGTGAACACGTGATACCATGAACTTCTTATGATGGACACATTTATGTCCGATGTAGTAAGGGTGGGGTGAATAGGACTAACTTAAAAGGTACCCAAATGAATCAAATAAGTAAGATATTTGATAGTAAACGTAAACGTAAGTCGGATGACGGAAGTGTATTACGTAAGGATAACGAGCCCGAGAGAAGGGACAAGGATCAAGTAAAAAGAAAAATACAGACCGACCAATAGGAATACTAAGGCATAGGTGTTATGGGTGAAATTTCGAGCTTATATCCTGAAGCATATCCTGATATTATATACTTGATGCTGCGGCGAGGATACTGAACCAGGATATTGGTAACATCCTCGGGGGTATCCTGCTTGCTACTAACGATTTTCTTTGGTTGCAAGGCACCAACGTTAAAGGACTTGATCTACCTGAAGATTCGCTCAAGGTGGTTGAAAAATGGACGTTGATGGTGGAAGAATGGGTCTTGTAACGGTCAGAATAGAAGAAAGGCATATTCCGCGAGAATATCGGATGCTGGTCAATGCTATTGACTTTGTAACGGTTATATGAGCTGAAGACCCGGTTTTATGGTTAATTTGCACGTGGAAAACAAGTTAAAAGAGTCTCCCAACGTTCAGAATGGAATATTCCCAGCATCCCGGAATAATAGGAGAGTTAGTTTGTTATTTGTAACTATAAATAGAATGATCGGATCAGGCTAAGTCACACACTTTCTTTCGCACACTTTGCTCTCTAGCTACTAGCAATCACTACACACAAACACTTGTACTTCAATCACATTGTAACACCTAGTTGATCCGCATCATATCCTGCACTGTATCCTGGTTATTCAAGCAATAAGAAGAACAAGGCAGCCGACGATTGTCAGCTCCCGAGGTTTTATGCCGGAGATCTAAATTGATCAAGGTCTTTCCTCGTATATCTCGTGTCACCCTTTACTTTTTGCTCATAGTTTGATCGTAGATACAGCTCAATATCCTGAGCCGTATCCTGAATACTGTTTTTCTAAACAACTTAACCAGCATATTTTCAACACACTTTTTAGCACACTACCTCACTTAACTAATTTGATCACTTAATTGCTTCGGTAATTTTTGACCAAAACAATTTGGCGCCCACCGTGGGGCAAGTGGTGCTCTCTTTACTAAAATTTTTTGTCAAATCGCTAATAGGTTTTCTATTTTCAAAACTTTTTGCCACATTGTCCATAATGGCCTCAAGATCAAACATGAGTTCCTCTACTGTGTCTGCTATGACTTCTGCTACTACCGGTTCGGTGCTTCCACCACCTCCTCCAAGGATGCCAGCCTCTACACGACCTCAGGATATTATCCCTACCCGCAGTGTTCAGGAATCTGCTCCCGTTTTAGCTTCTAACGATGAAATTTTAACCTTATTTGGAAGTGTGCAGGAACAAATGAGGCAGCAACAGGAAACAAACCAAATGCTTTTAAGGGAAATACAACTCCTGAAGTCTGGCTCGAGCAGATCTGCTGAGGATATTGTCACTCCATTACATCCCAGAACGTTGAACTTCAGTTCAGCTGTGTATACTGAGGATAACAGGGGGAATATTGTGCCCAGCCTTCCTCAGAATCATACTCCTGAAATACCCTCCTCGGTCAGGATGTCGACCATAAGGAGCTCAGGATATGCTTCAGGATATGGGCAAAATCCTCCAACGGGTAACATGTCAAATAATAATAATACTCATGCTACTAACAATAGTGGATCTTTGCAGGATACAGGTGTGACATCAGCGCTTACTAGGGAACTTCAGAAGTTGAAGGACATGATATCTAGTGTACCCGGGGTGGTCCAGCCGATCCCGGAAGTGTCCCAAGACAGCCACAAGATATCTCGTTTTGCATATCCTATCTGTGATGCTGAGATCCCAAAGAGATTCCAAACCCCCAACATGAAGCTTTACGACGGAACTACGGATCCTGAGGAGCATATTGCTCAGTATAGGGAAAGGATGGAAATTAACCCTATCCCTCCGGATCTCAAGGAAGCATGCTTGTGCAAGGGTTTTGGTTCAACCTTGACAGGATCAGCCTTGAAATGGCTCTTGAATGTTCCTCCACATTCGATTACCTCTTTTGCTCACTTAGTAAATTTATTTAATAGTCAGTTTTCTTGTAGTAGAAGTTTTGAAAAATTAACAAGTGATCTCTACAGGATAACACAAGGGCCTCAGGAATCCCTTAGGGATTATGTGAACAAGTTCAGCCGGGAATCCTTAGACATTCCTCATCTTGATGTTGCAACAGCTGTGCAAGCTTTCAAGATGGGGTTGCAAAAAGATTCTCAATTTTATCAAGACCTTATAATGAACCCATGCAGGAACTTGGATGAAGCTCGGAACAGGGCCCTAAGATATATTCGGTTGGAGGATGACAGAAAGATGCAAGAAAGGATGAACTCATCTAACACTTATGAGTCAACTAACAGGAAGTCAGAATCCTCATTCAAATCATATCGGCCTAAGCCATATGGTAGAAGTGAAAACAAGAGAGTGAATGCTGTCGAAGACGAGGATCCTGAAGAGTATCCTGAATTATCTGAATATTGCTTTTCTGTTAACATTCCTGAATTGATGTATGCCATGCAGGGTCTAGGAGACAAGGCTAGATGGCCTCGAAAGAATCAACAAAAAGCCGATTGGAAAGACAAATCAAAATGGTGTGCTTTCCACGAAGATTTCGGACATATGACTGAGGATTGCATCGCTTTAAGGAAAGAAATAAGCTATCTTCTAAGCAAGGGATATCTGAAAGATCTCTTGGGAAGAAAGAAGAATAAGGGTCAGGATACTGAGAAGGATCCTGAGCGAGCAGCATCACCTCCTGCGGATGCCAAGATAATCAACTTCATTTCGGGAGGTTCCGACATTTGTGGGACTTCGTATTCGGCAGCAAAGAGACATGCAAAAGAAGCTAAGGCTGAAAGGGGAGATAAACCTGTCAGGATGACTACCCTCACAACTGACAAAGTGATCACATTTGACGCTGATGACAGGGATACTGTCCAGGATCCTCACCATGATGCTCTGGTAATAACTTTATATGTGGCTAACCATTTTGTACGCATGATATTGGTTGATAATGGCAGCTCCGTCAACATAATCCAACTAGAGACGCTAAAAAGAATGAATGTATCTCCAATGTATATCACTTCAAAGTCTACCGTGCTTGTTGGGTTCAGTGGAGAGGCTAGAAACACAGTGGGAGAGATAAAGTTGCCAGTATACGTTGAAGGAGTCAACTCGATACAACGTTTCTGTGTGATGGATTCTCTATCCTGCTATAACATCATACTAGGAAGACCGTGGATTCACGATATGAAGGCTGTACCGTCAACGTATCACCAATGCATCAAGATACCTACCCCTTGGGGAGTTGTCAAAGTTGATAGTGATCAGCAGGAGGCGAAAGAATGTTACTCATCCTCGATGAAATCCTCAACCAAGCCTAGTGCAGCATAGCAATTAAAGACGCGGGCCCAGGATATCGTGGAGGATCCGGAGCAGGATGTGAAGAAAGTTATCTTGGATCAGGATAACCCCGATATTTCGGTGCTCGTAGGAACCAATATCCCTCAGGATATTGAAGAACAGTTAATTAACTTTTTGAAATGCAGGATGTCAACGTTTGCATGGAAGCATGAGGATATGACAGGCATATCCAAAGGCATCATCACCCACAAGCTTGGAATTGATAAATCATTCAAGCCTGTTCAACAAAAAAGAAGGAAGTTTGCTCCTGAGCGGAATACGATTATTCAAGAGGAAGTTGAGAGACTATTGAAGTCCAGAATGATTAGAGAGGTTAAGTTCCCAAGGTGGCTAGCAAACGTAGTTGTGGCACAGAAGAAAAATGGGAAATGGAGAGTTTGTGTAGACTACACAGACTTGAACAAAGCTTGTCCTAAAGACCCATTTCCGCTTCCCCACATTGATGCAATGGTAGATGCTACTGCCGGGCATGAAATGCTGACCTTCATGGACGCATCCTCAGGATTTCAACAAATCCAAATGGAGCCTTCTGACCAGGAAGACACTGCCTTCATGACACCAACAAGTATTTATTGTTATACAGCTATGCCTTTTGGTTTGAAAAATGCAGGTGCAACATACCAAAGATTGGTAAACATGATGTTCAAAGACAAACTGGGGGACACCATGGAGGTGTACATCGACGATATGGTGGTAAAATCAAAGAAAGCTAAGGATCACCTCCAGGATATTAAAGGAGCGTTTGATATCCTGGATCAGTATAACATGAAGCTGAATCCTGCTAAGTGCCATTTTGGAGTGGGGGCAGGAAAATTTCTAGGATATATGGTGACCAAAAGAGGAATAGAAGCGAGCCCGGAGCAGATTAAAGCCATCTTGGATATTAAATCGCCCTCAAATATGAAAGATGTTCAACGATTAACGGGGCGAGTGGCAGCATTAAACAGATTTATCTCAAGATCCTCAGAGAAATGCAAAGATTCTTATGATATCCTGAAGAAGAACAAAAAATTCGAGTGGGGTGAGAAGCATGAAGCGGCCCTACAGGATTTAAATCAATATCTTTCAACCGCACCTCTACTGATGAAGCCTGAGAATGGTGAACCATTATCCCTATACCTCGCGGTATCAGGGAATGCTGTAAGTGCCGTCCTTGTAAAGGACCATGAAGGTCAGCAATATCCTGTTTATTATGTTAGTAAAAGCTTGTTAGATGCCGAAACTAGATATTCTCATTTGGAAAAATTAATACTAGCATTAGGTATGGCATCAACAAAACTTAGACATTATTTTGAGACTCATAGGATTCATGTTAAAACAAATTATCCTGTCAAAAATGTGCTTCGGAAACCAGAGATGTCAGGCAGGATGGCTAAGTGGTCAGTAAAGTTGAGTGCTTATGATTTAATATATGAACCTAGGAATGCCATAAAGTCTCAGGCTTTAGCTGACTTTGTGGCTGATTTTAGTAGTGACATTCAGGATGAGGTAGACCTAGAAGTTCAACAGTTAGGAGAATCCTCAGGATCCTGGACATTATATACTGATGGTGCATCTAATATAAGAGGAGTAGGATTAGGAATACTACTAAAATCGCCACATGGGGACATATTACCCCAGGCTATTAGGTGTGAATTTCCTGCTACTAATAATGAGGCAGAATATGAAGCTTTAATTGCAGGATTAGAATTGGCTAAGAGTATGAGTATCAAAAATTTACAAGTATATGTTGACTCTTTGTTAATTACTAACCATTTTAATGGATCTTATGCAGTTAAGGGTGAGAAATTGATTGAATATCTTGATATTCTCAAAAAATTAGCAGGATATTTCGATGTTTTTACACTTGAACAGGTACCAAGGGAGGATAATGCTGAAGCGGATGCCTTAGCAAATCTGGGATCATCAATCAGGATACCGGAAGGGACCCAAATACCAGTAATATATGTCTTATATCCTGCAACGAATCCTCAGGATAAAGAAGTAGCGAATATTCGGGATCCTGGAGTGGAATATCCTGAACAGGATCCTAAATCCTGGACAGCTCTAATTCTGAAATATCTTAAAGATGGACACATCCCCGAAAATGAAAATCCTAAGGCATTTAGGATGAAGGTATCACGATTCACTATTATAAATAATATTTTATACAAGAAATCTCTTGCAGGACCATATTTAAGGTGCTTGGAGGATCATGAAGCCAAAGAAGTACTTCAGGATATACATGAAGGGGACTGTGGTAATCACACTGGGGGCAGATCATTGTTCTCGAAAGTATTGAGGACAGGATACTTTTGGCCAACAATGAGGAAAGATGCTGCAGAATATGCTCGAAGATGTGATGCATGTCAAAGGCATAGTAACATACTACATCAACCAGCTGAACCACTATATCCTGTAGTTTCCCCTTGGCCATTCATGAAATGGGGTATGGATATAGTAGGAAAGTTACCAAAAGCTCCGGGAGGAAAAGTATTTATGTTAGCAATGACGGATTATTTCTCTAAGTGGGTTGAGGCTGAAGCATTTGTTCAAGTTAGAGACCAAGAAGTAGTATCCTTCATAAAGAGGAATATCCTGACTAGGTTTGGAGTACCAACTGAGATCATTTGTGATAATGGGTCCCAGTTTATAAGCAAAAGGACTACTGACTTTTGCAAGAGTTGGGGAATCAAAATGATCACATCTACTCCGGTACATCCTCAAGCGAATGGACAAGCCGAATCCTCGAACAAGATAATAGTCAATAACTTAAAGAAGAGGCTTGGAGCCAAAAAAGGAAGATGGGCAGAAGAGTTACCCTTTGTTTTGTGGGCTGATAGGACAACGGTAAAGAATGCAACCGGCCAAACCCCGTTTTCCTTGGTATTTGGAGCAGAAGCAGTGATTCCAACAGAAATGACGATACCTACTGCAAGATCTATCCTACAGAATCCTGAACAGAATCCTGAAGCCTTGTTTCAAGATTTGGATACTATAGATGAAAAAAGAGACGCAGCAAAGCTAAGGAAGGCAACATATCAGCAAAGGATATCCAGAGCATATAACAAGAATATAAGGACTAGGAGGTTTCAAGTTGGAGATTGGGTATTAAGAAAGGCTTTTCAGAATACTACTAACCCTGCTGATGGAAAGTTAGCTCCAAAGTGGGAAGGACCTTATGAGATTGAATCAGAATCAGGGAAAGGAGCATACCAACTCAAGAATATGGAGGGGGATATACTACCAAGATCCTGGAATGCTATACATCTCAAAGCCTATTTCAAGTGAGTTTAGAATTTAATTTCTAACTCAGGATGGTATGAATTCTATCTCTTTTAATATATTTGATATTATTTATTCTTTTGAACCCAATGCTGACTTAAGCATCGGAGGAGTGTTAGCCAGGCTAACACCCACCTTAGTGTACAGTTGTTTTGCAGAATATGCTTCGGGATATCGCTCCAGGATACACACTCAGGATACTTCGAAAGATTAGAGGATTGGCCCCCTCTCTCAAGTTTAAGGGATCCTAATCCCTTCACAGGTTTAAAGGTATTCACCTTTCTCACGAATTGGGTTTAAACACCCCGCCTGGAGCGCAAGTTATCCAGGGATAGTTCAAGGTGGCGGGACCAGTTCATGTAAAAGTGGCTGACAATTTCGTTACTGTTGGCTATACCCTGGATCCTTAAGGTATATGAGGATTGATCACCCTCTCTCGCGAAAGGGTATTTTCATACTCTCTAAGGTTTAAAGGTTTTCACCTTTCTAAGTCTTGGAGTTTATACACTCTCGCCTGTAGCGCGCGAAAACAAGAGTGTTTTCACACTCTTCTAAGGTTTAAAGGTTTTCACCTTTCTAAGTTTTGGGGTTTCCACATCCTCGCCTGTAGCGCACGAAAACAAGGGTTTATCCCCAGGATGCTAAGGGTTTATCCCCAGGATGTTAAGGGTTTATCCCTAGTACACTATGGGTTTATCCCCAGTAAAACTAAAGTTTTGACAAGATTGCAGATTACGCACATTCTTTTGTGGATAAAAAGCTACGAAGTTCAATCACTAAGTGAAGAAATACTCAAGCCATGCGCTGATGCAATATCCTACACAGACAGGGGACATCCATGCCGGGGACATTGTAAAGAATTCAAAGGTTGAGGTTGGAAATTATTGCCTAGGTGTTTCTGGTATGATTTATTATTTTTCAAGTTTTGAAAACCTTATCTAAATAATCTAAGTTTTCTATAAAATTATATTCAACCAAGCTTTTGTTTAACATTTTGATGACAAAAGTATTGAACAGTATCCTGACCAGGATATTTGATCAGAATATTTAGAACATATCTTTCAAAACGAAAACATAACAACAACAGATAAGGTCAAAAGATTAGTCTATTATTAACAAACCAAAATGTCACACTCTTGGCTTCGTCTTAAATCAAGACCCATCCGCCCAGAGTGTGATAGATTCAAAAGCATATTAACACTGATGACCGAAGGCTTCGTCCTGAAACTCAGGATCCCTTCACCTCCGGCCATCATATTGTACTAGTATCTAAGTGCAGGAAAGTAAATTGTTCGACAAACATCAACCATCAAATTTAACAAAGTGGACTTGATGAAGCCAGGATTCTCGTAGAAGAAGATTGTGACAGCAGTAGCAGGAAAATCAGTACCCTTCCTCTCCTTAGATCCTGATGCCCGGGACCTAGTCAGAGGGGAGAGCTTGGGAGCAGCAGAAAAGGTTTAAACCTGGTGGCAGCGGAGGGCTCCTTTTTCACCAAGGGAAATTTAAAATAGATATCTTTACCAGACGTGCCAGAAGACTGTCTAGTTATAATAAAGTATAACTTTGGAAGTTGCACGAAGTCACATCAACGTCTACATCCCATTAAGTGTATCGAACAACGCAACGAAAAATATACCCGTTTGGATTTCAGAATCCTAACAGATATATTTTTGGGGACAATTGTTATGGGTGAAATTTCGAGCTTATATCCTGAAGCATATCCTGATATTATATACTTGATGCTGCGGCCAGGATACTGAACCAGGATATTGGTAACATCCTCGGGGGTATCCTGCTTGCTACTAACGATTTTCTTTGGTTGCAAGGCACCAACGTTAAAGGACTTGATCTACCTGAAGATTCGCTCAAGGTGGTTGAAAAATGGACGTTGATGGTGGAAGAATGGGTCTTGTAACGGTCAGAATAGAAGAAAGGCATATTCCGCGAGAATATCGGATGGTGGTCAATGCTATTGACTTTGTAACGGTTATATGAGCTGAAGACCCGGTTTTATGGTTAATTTGCACGTGGAAAACAAGTTAAAAGAGTCTCCCAACGTTCAGAATGGAATATTCCCAGCATCCCGGAATAATAGGAGAGTTAGTTTGTTATTTGTAACTATAAATAGAATGATCGGATCAGGCTAAGTCACACACTTTCTTTCGCACACTTTGCTCTCTAGCTACTAGCAATCACTACACACAAACACTTGTACTTCAATCACATTGTAACACCTAGTTGATCCGCATCATATCCTGCACTGTATCCTGGTTATTCAAGCAATAAGAAGAACAAGGCAGCCGACGATTGTCAGCTCCCGAGGTTTTATGCCGGAGATCTAAATTGATCAAGGGCTTTCCTCGTATATCTCGTGTCACCCTTTACTTTTTGCTCATAGTTTGATCGTAGATACAGCTCAATATCCTGAGCCGTATCCTGAATACTGTTTTTCTAAACAACTTAACCAGCATATTTTCAACACACTTTTTAGCACACTACCTCACTTAACTAATTTGATCACTTAATTGCTTCGGTAATTTTTGACCAAAACAATAGGGATAAAAGTTTGACTGTCACAAGTGATGAAATTCACATGGACAAGTCAAACGAATTGAATAAAGAATAAAGGATTAATTAGAATAAAAGCGATGGATCTCGCTAAGACGACCAAATAAATTAAAATAACATCTAAAACCATATAAGAATGGTTACTTGAAAATGATTACGGTAAAGATACCCGATGAATGGGTAGGATTTGGAAAGAACGCGTAAACCGAGAGACGGGAACGCGAAATAGAAAGTCAAAAGACTCGGAATATGAGTCATGACTAAAAGACAATGAGGATTTGCAAACAGAAATGTTAGTAACTACGCTCAACTATTTTAAAGTTGAACGGGTCGAATAAAGAATGGAGTTTGATGTTCACAAGTGATGAAATTTCACACGAACAAGTCAAACAAGATAAATAAGGTATAAAAACTTGGTAGTGCAAGTAAGCGCAAACTGAATAATGGAAGCGCGAAACATTAATGAACCTACGTGATGGGTCATAAAGGAATATATACAGGAAAAACGCAAACTAGCGAAACAAAAATGTTAAAAACACTAAGATAAAGAACCCAGGTAACGGGTCGTAAAGAAGTATAGGTAAGAACCGGGTAACCGTAAGTGTAGGACAAACCGACGTGTAAATGACGTTAGAAGTCATAAAGTCAGAAAGATAATTCGAAAGAGAACTAATGTAGCCTTAGACTACGGTCATGGTCAAATGAAATCCAAAAAGCAAGAGTAAATAGTTCTAGACATAAAAGGGGTGCCTTGACACCATATATATATATATATATATATATATACATACATACAGTTGAATAAAGACTTGAATAAAAGATGATCTACGGGATTATCATAACCTACGGGATTAGACATAGTGTTAAGGTCTACAGGACCAAGAAGACCCTTGGGCCATAAATAGAAAGAAACAAACTGTTGGGTCTCACCTTAAAAAGGTGGAAATATAAAGGAATAGCATATGAGGCTAAGTGAAAGAACCTACGGATCATATGGGTTAAGCGAGGGAATTAGTTATAATTCCCCGCATTAAATGATAATGGAAAGAAATAGACCCTTAAACGAGACAAGGTAACGGATTCACAAAGAGTTCGATAATATATAAAAGCGATGGATATAGCCAAGTTAACTAAACTAGTAGAAATAATAGAATTACGTTATTTCAAGTTACATTATGTCATACGAGGTACGTAGATGTTCAGTAACCAAAAGATATTACCATAATTTTTCTGGTAATACTAACAATTGGTTAAAGTATGAGTAATGCTCAAAAGATTACTCAGGTCAAACGCATTGAGTTTAGAACTCGATGAACTATGTAAGAAAGGTTTAGAGGACGAAACCTCTTTAAGGGGGGTAGACTTGTAACACCCCGAAAACGGGTTTGGTAATCAAACTCCGTTAATATTAAAAGACGGGTAAACTACCGTTAGCAGTAAAAATAACCCGGTAAATAATTGGATTTAAATAAGAAATCCTAATAATTAAATACAAGCGAATCAAAGAATTAAGGAGTTGAGTTTATAAGAGCCCGAGTCAACGGGACTTAAAATAAAACGGGTTTTAACTCCCGGAAACCCACTAAGTTAACTAGGTAAAATTAACCTAGTTAGTAATGGGTAATTAAATAATAAACTATGAGTTATAGTTTCATTTATGAATCTCTAAACTTGAGGGACTAAACATGGGCAACTAGAAAAGTGTTTTATTAAAACATTTATATAAAAAAAACACAACACACAAAAAGTGTGTGTGCGTGCATGAGGATGGCCAGGAGAAAGCTCATGGAGCTCTAGCCCTAAATCCAACAAATCTCTCAAATTGAAGCTCAAATCAAACCCAAAACGTCTGCATGATTACAAATTCGTGATCACCAAGTCGTGGGGATTACAAGGTATGTTGAATTTAATGTTTTGGTGATACCTTGAGATTATCATGAACAATCATAATCAAAAATTCTGGAATGAATGTGGAATCTTTGAGTGTTATTGTGATTATATCTTGGTTTAGATACAAACCCTAGCAGAAAATTTGATGAATTGTTGTCAAACTAGGGATTTGGTAATTACCCTATTATGTGCTAAGTGGGTTTTATGTTAATATGATGAACACTCAGATTTGAATGTAAGATTTATGAATATTGAGGTTATGATATAAGTTCTTGATGTTGTTCATAAACACTAGACCTAGAGGCTTGAACTTGATGTTAAAACTTGGTTAAAACAATAACCATGAACTTGATAAATGAAGTATACAAATTCTGCCCAATAGGTGTTTGATAAAATGCCTCAATGAAAGCTAAGATGTTGAAATTTCGAGTGAAAAGCACATGTGAATATTAAGGCAAATTAGACGAAATATGAAACAAGAAGAGTTCTAATCATAATGTTGATTTAGACTTAATGTTGTAAATCATGTGATTGAAAGTAGTTAACTTTAATAAGCTAAGTTAACTAATCTTGAAGTCGAATAGTAGATTCGACATAAGAAGCGTAGGATGGAATAGTTATAAATGATTATGACTAACATAACCATCTTACAATTACAATGATAGTTGGCGCTTAACAAGCTTGGTGAAGCTTGGAGAGAAAGCGGGTCAAACGGATCAAGAAAGAAAAGAAAAGCGTAATTTGGATGTGAGGTAAGTTAAAAGTTACACCTTTTATTTGATATCTATGGGTTTTATAAATTTTGAATAATCAAAAGTCACATTTGACTTATGATGTTTCGACCCGACATGCGAGGTTCGGAACAAAAGACAATAATGATAAACCATGTTGAATGGTTAAAAAGAGCTAATAAGGTCATTTAGTCATGTGATGACTAATAAATATCGAGTTTTGAATGATTTACCTTATAAGGTAAATCAATACAATTAATAAGGGTAAAACGGCAATGTAGTCACTCGTTGACGATAACCGTTAGTTTTGTAGGACACTTTACGGCGTAACATATAAAGGGGTCAAAATAATCAAGAAATAGATTTATAAGTAAATTGACCGTACGGTGTAAACCGGTACAAGTCATGTAGACGAGATGATAATAAATCCATCTCGTAAAAGTAAACGGTCATATAAGACCAAACGGGTTAAAAGGTGAAAATATCACCCTTTGACAATATCGGCTAATGTATTGTCGAGTTGCTTGATTACAGGAATAAATATCGATTGAATGGTGACATCGCTATTACTTAGCGCCACTAAGGCAAGGTATCGTAACGGGTCAATACATTGATCCGAGCCAGGTTTGTGTAATGATTCAACTCATCATGTAGAATTTGAGGTTTTCTAAGAGTTAAACAAGGTCAAATTAGATATTTGGTTATCTTAAAGATAAACCGAATAATTCAAGTCATAAATGTAGTGTTTTAGAAACATAATGGTTTCTAAACAAGGTCATAGTTAAAAGACCGGAAATTTTGGGGTCAAACAAGTATCTGAAAGTCCTTTGTCGTAAAAGAAGGATCAAAATTGACCAAAACGCCCTTGTAGGCTAAATTGAACAAACAACCCTTAAAGGTTGTTTGGAAACGAGTTTCATGATTAGATAAATACTTAGAATAAGTGTAGAATTTGAAAGATGTAATACATTAGTCAAATGGCTCTATTTGAGTCTTGTCGTGAAATAATAATCCGAGGGGTAAAACTCGGAACATATAGATATCCACATTAGATCCAACACACTTATAGTTGTAGTGGAAGATTACTTGATAAGAAATGTAGAAATAAGATGCTAGAAATGAATGAAAACGATTTCAAGCTTTAAGGTGCTTAAATACCCTTAACGGGTCAAAATAAGCATACGAGCGAGAATGGGTTTAAATTGTGTAATAAACCTATGATTAGAACCTAATATGGTAGGTAACATTAATTTGAAGAAGTGTATGTGATATAGGAATCAAAGAAATACGTTTGTTTGATAAAATGCATAAACGGGTTAAAATTCGGTAAAAAGGTAACGAGTCGAAGGCTTAGAAGTCTCAAAATTTCTTATGTTGGATGTAGAATTTTAACTCCATAAGATGGAGGATTAAATTACGGACGCGTAGGAAAAAGAATCGGGTAAAACGGATCAATAACGAAGAAGTTATGGCCGTTTCCGTAAAAACTGGCATAGCTGAACTGAGCTGCAGACCTGCTGGAAAACGGTCTCCCTCGCGTGGCGCGAGGGAGCAACTGGGTTCCTTCGCATGGCGCGAAACACCCTGTTTTGGCGAAAAACTTTTATTTTAATCAGTTTCGCTTCCCGGACTCGTTTAAATACGTTTTAAGTTACGTATGACTAATCCAACTCATGTTTTATGAGTTTCAGATATAATTTTAGCACCGGAGGATGATCAAGCACAACGAAGAACCGAACACGATCAAGAAATAAGCTTCCGCACTTTGTAGCGTTGTTATGTAAATTGACGAACTCACCCATAATATGTTGTATAGTTTTTAATTCTGTAAATAAAGTTTAATGAACCCGTATTTTCAATGTATTTGAAATCATAATTACTCGTTTGTTTTCGTAAATTATACGAAAACCTTTAAATAATTAGACGGGTGTTACACGTGGTAGCTTATATGGCAAAAAACCTAGTTATTTTGCTGACGTAGCTGTTATGTGGCACGATCCCCACCTCCACCACCACCACCCACTACCATCAGCCACCATCGCCACCCCACCACCATCAGTTGCCGCCACCACCACCCACCACCATTAGCCAACATCCACCTTCTGCCACCACCATTCCAAACCCGAACCCGACCCTCCACACATTATGCTACCATGACCATAACTACCAGATCCTAAACTCAAAGCCTCGGGTTTGAAGCTACGGTTTAACATCATACCCATTTTCAAAACCCGACCACGAATGGCAAGTATTACTAGCTGGAGGTACATTCACCACCGGGTAAATATTATAGGGGTTAACATGGGTGGCGGAATGGTGGATGCCGGTGGTGGTAGCAGGTTGTGTGGCTGATGGTGGTTGTGGTTGATGGAGGTGGTGGTGGCTGATGGTGGTGGATGGATGCTGGTTGATGGTGGTGGTGGTGGTTGATGGTGGTGTTGGTGGTGATAGTGCCACATAACAGCTACGTCAGCAAACTAACCAAATTTTTTGCCCCATAAGTTGTCACGTCAGCAAAAAAACTAACTAGACTAGACCTCAGTTAGAAAAGGCTCAGTGGAGGAAAAATGTTTTCGAGTTGGGACTGTTAGGAAGAATTTTTAAGTTGGGATTATTGTCGGCCAAAGGATCAAAGTTAAGATTATTGAAATCCAATTTCCCAATACAAAATCATAAATAAATCGGATAAACTTTTATAAGTTTTGGCCTTTTAAGTTCAAACTGATCGTAGGTTCGAAACACACTTGTCTAGTTGTTATTTTGTATTGAAGTAATGGACATGTTGATTGTAACTTTGATTTTAGTATATATTAAGCAAAATAATCAAATACTTAAGTGAAACATCAGAACTCGTCACTCGGTCTTGAAATATGATTTGGCACAAGGAAAGACGTTTGCTTGAAAAAACGTTATACCTGCACATGTAGTACATTATTAACCTCTCCATAGTGAGATGCGATTTCTCTCTATAACCGAAATCTGACATGATAGTAAGTATAAGTATACAAGAAGAATAATTAGTTGAAAGTTCATAGAGAATAACATATTATTCCCTTGTGAGAAATATGGGTATCTATATTGATACATGGTTTAGACTGTTGTGCCATGTGGCATATGCGACGATCTATG
The DNA here is from genome assembly GCA_030545235.1 of Helianthus tuberosus. Taxonomy (NCBI): domain Eukaryota; kingdom Viridiplantae; phylum Streptophyta; class Magnoliopsida; order Asterales; family Asteraceae; genus Helianthus; species Helianthus tuberosus. The sequence goes on from CM060445.1 coordinate 192,018,320, forward strand.
GGAAGAAGACTTAATGTCTATTGACAGTGATCATCATTAGCTAATACCCTGATCATTAGTAATGAGGGATGTACCACGTTCTATAGTTTAGCTTGTGTTCATGGTATGGACCAGAGGCATTTAGGCACTACATACTTACAACATTTCATGTCTAGCATTTTGCCGCGGTCAGACATTTCAAAGAATATGCTCTAGAGTATATTCTCGTATTAACCTTACATCTTGATATGCATGAGGCATTGTTCGGATCATGAAATCCAAAACAGAAATAGGTTATGCACAACCTGAACTTCGAAGAGGAAATGAGTCACCTCGAGCTAGGGCTCTTGGGAATAACAATTCATCTAGAGTTGAGCTTCAAATAAGAAAAAAAGTTATCTAGAGTCTAATGAACACATTGCCTATGATGAGGAGCTTTATTATACAGTTATCCATAAGTTAAAGAGAATAATCAAAATCCATCAATTGTGCTCTAGTGGTTGGAAAGACTTGGGTTCTCCTTAGAGACCCAAGTTCAATCCCCAATAGTGCCATATTTGGTGGATAAAAGCGATGAATGTTAGTTCTCCCAGACCCTAGGTCAAGAGTTCGAGCCTGAGCCACCCCGGGTTTTAGTCCACCGTGCACTACGCCAAAGAGATTCTCTCTTGTGGTGGCGCAAGCCCCTACCACTGACAGTGGGTGGTATGGTTTCTCGAGTAACGCCGTTAGCCAAACTCTGACGTTAGCGTGGATCCGGTTAAGACAACAGTCTGGCCAGAGTAAGGTTAAGACCCTCTATTTAGGGGGGGGGGGTGTAAGATCTCTCTCACAACAACGTAAAGATTCTCACCGCTAAAAAAAAAAGTATAATCAAAGGTAAAATTTTAGGCCTGGTCTATTCGCACACGGTCTTTGTCTTTTTGCACACTCAAAGCGCCCCGCTTTGGCCATAGCGGGGCGTTTTGGCCATGGTCAACAGACAAGGACTGACTATCCTGCTCTTTTAGTTAAAGGGGTTTCTCTTTTCTAGTGTTTTAGTTAAAGGGGTTTCTCTGTCCCGCCCCCTAGCTCAGTTGGGAGGAGGCCGGGGGTTTGCCAATGGCTACCCCGGTTCAAATCCCGGCGTTTACGGTTTGGGGGTTGGGATGTCCCGATGATGGATCGTCTCCTACCGAGGCATGAAACGGTCTTGAGGGCAACCCGGTTTTACCCAGCTGTTACCCCAGCGAGTCTCTCGTGTGGGGGCAGTATGGTTTCCGGGCGGAAGTCAGCTCACGCGGCAGGCCGGGGCCCAATCGAACATCGCGTCCGCAGATGCGGGGCTAACGGGGGAATGTCTTTGACATAAACCCGGTGACCACTGGTCCAGTACATAGAAAGTCACCTTCCAAAAAAAAACATTATCTCTTTGATCCCATAGATTTTGTAACATGTGTCGATATAAGTTCGACTTCGTCTACGTTTTACGTCGCGTGAGTTTATAAATTTCTGTTATGATTTTAAGTTATTTTTCGGTTTTGGCCTAGCCACTAGAAAGAACATGGCCAACTACAAAATTACAAGTCATTTACACACAAAAAAAAAAAAAAACTTTTTAAATTATTAAAATGAGTCAACATGAGAACCAGCAAGACAAGCCTCGTGTCTATTCTCGCTGCCCCATGTGAACGCCGCTTCCGTCACCATTACGTCATTTGCTTCTCCTAAATATCTTCATCTTCTCCTTCATCTTCACTTCTCAATTGAATCTAACGAACACCAAAACACCTTCACACCTACCAGAATCACACACACACACAATCAATCAATCGGCAAACACAGGTAACCGTTCTACAAATCCTCCATTTTCGCTCTCAATTTCTCTTAATTTTGATCACAGATTGCATTTGCAAATTCAAAAACGTTAAAACCTAACGTAAGTTGACTCTCGCTCGTCAATTTGCATTCCGTGTTGCAGATCGAGCTCTGTAGATGTGTTTGTTTATGTTTCTGATCTGTTTTGTGTTAATTGTGTCGTATCGATGATTGTTATGCGTTAGTTTTTGTGATTTTAGCTTGCGATCGGTAGAATTTAGGTTTTTGTTTTTATTTTGTTCATGCATTACGTTTTGATGAGGAAGAATTTGAATCTGATGCTGTTATGTTGCTGAGATTGTATCGTTTTATCATGATGTTAGGGTTTATGCTTCAATTAGGTTGTAGATTCTAAAACTGATCTTAATTTGAAATTTATATGATTGTATGAATGTATCTGTTTATGTTTCTGATCTGTTTTGTGTTAATTGCATTGTATGGATGATTATTATGCGCCAGTTTTTGTGAATTTAGCTTTTGATCGTTATAATTTAGGTTTTGGTGTTTGTTTTGTTAATGCATTACGTTTTGATCTGGTAGAATTTTAATCTGATGCTGTTATGTTGTTCTGGTTGTATCGATTTATCATGAGGTTAGTGGTTATGCTTCAGTTTGGTTGTATATTCTAAAACCGGTCTTAATTTGGAATTTGTATGATTGCATGAATGATCCAGGAAAATAGGTAATCACATTGTTTCATATAGTTTATATAAAGAGAATTTTCTTCTACAGATTATATGATTTAAGCTTGCAATCGTTACAATTTAGTTTAATTTTCCCGCGTTACATTTTGATCTTGTAGAGTTTGAATCTGATGGAGTTACGTTGTTGTTTTTCTGATTGTATCGTTTTATCATGATGTTAAATTTTCCGCTTCAATTCGGTAGTAGATTCTAAAGCCAATCTTAAATTTGGAATTTTATGATTGTATGAATGATTTAGGCAAGTAGGCAATCAGTTAGTTTCATGTATAGTTTAAATAAAGAGAGTTTTCTTCTATAGATTAGGTGAAATTCACCACTTATTTCAATTTTTTGATGTAAATTGGTCGTTATATGGTTTTGCAGGGTTGGTGTCGTCCCGTGCAGTATCAATTAGGGTTCTATAGGGCCCTGTTTGTACTGACATGGATTATCATGCTAATTATTCAATTTGGGATGGAGTATACTACCATCCGCATCTATTCGGTGTCATTATGCTAACAGCCGCATTGCTTGGTTTTTCGACAAGTTATTTAAGCGGCATTGCTGGTTTTCCTACTTTGCCGTACATGTTACCTTATATAGGAAGTCTTCAAAAGGAAAAAGGCGGTAAGAAACGGATTCGTGTTTACATGGATGGGTGTTTCGATCTTATGCATTATGGGCACGCGAACGCTTTGAGGCAAGCTAAGGCATTGGGAGATGAATTAGTGGTCGGAATCGTAAGCGATGAGGAAATTATTAAGAACAAGGGTCCTCCGGTTTTATCTATGGAAGAGAGGTATGTATGATTTTTTGTTCAACACTTTCTTAAGGAGTAAAGTACACGGATGGTCCCTGTGGTTTACCAAAATTTCGGATTTAGTCCCTATCTTTCCAAAAGTACACAGATGGTGGTTTGCACTTTGTAACACATTTCGTCCCGAGTGTTTTCCAAAATCACATGGATGGTCCTTATGTTTTGCACTTTGTAACTCATTTAGTCCCTAACTTGGACACGCTAAAAGCTTTAGATTTGTTGGTTGGGGACTTAATGTGTTACAAAGTGCAAACCACAGGGACCATCCGTGTACTTTTGGAAAGCTAGGTACCAAATCCAAAATTACGGTAATCCACAGGGACCATCCATGTACTTTACTACTTTCTTAAGCCTTCTTATGTAAAAAACGGAAATTCCTGTACTAACTTGGTGTTGAATCGTTTAAAGACTCGCGCTCGTTAGTGGATTGAAGTGGGTGGATGAAGTGATCCCCAATGCACCATATGCTATAACTGAAGACTTCATGAACAGTCTCTTTAACGAGCATAAGATCGACTACATCATTCATGGGGATGATCCTTGCCTGCTTCCCGATGGAAGTGATGCGTATGCGTTGGCGAAGAAAGTTGGTCGTTACAAGCAGATTAAACGCACAGAAGGTGTTTCAAGTACAGATATTGTAGGTCTGCAACTAACATAATCCAGTGGTTCTACTTAATGGTACCGGACTACAAGTTGATCCGCTTTATGACATATATTTTCGTAATGCAGGACGGATACTTGCATCAATGGAGGATAAACAAGTAAATGGAGAATGTAATAAAATGGGTACGAATTTAGAAACCCATCTGAGATCCAAACATGCTTCTAACTTTTTGCCTACATCAAGAAGAATCGTGCAGTTTTCAAATGCCAAGGTGTGTTTTTGTTTGATAATTAAATTCCGAGTAAAATGCCATTTTTGTCCCTGAGGTTTGACCAGTTTCGCGACTTTCGTCGAAAGGTTTGTTTTTTCACATCTGCATCCAAAAGGAATGAAATCTTGCCATTTTCATCCGACCTGTTAACTCCATCCATTTTTCTATGTTAAGTCAGGGGTATTTCCGTCTTTTTTGTTACCTTAAAGAGCAATTCGGTCTTTTTCAGGGGTATTCGGTCTTTTTACATAAAGTGAACAAGACCGAAATGCCCTTTAAGTTAGCAAAAAAGACTGAAATACCCCTGAATTAACGAAGAACAAATAGATGGAGTTAACCAGCCGGATGAAAATGGCAAGATTTCAAACCTTTTGAATCCAGATGCAAAAAAACAAACCTTTCGACGAAAGTCGCAAAAAATGGCATTTTACTCTTAAATTCCTGTAGTCATGATTTGATTCATATTTGTATTTGATGCAGTATTTTTTTTTGTATCTGGGTTCAGGGGCCGGGGCCAAATGCGCGTGTGGTGTACATTGACGGAGGGTTTGATCTATTTCATGCTGGACATGTTGAAGTATGTAGCCTGTTGATTTCTTATCTTTATGACTCATTATGATGGTCCATTGGAACTGGTACTTCATATGGCAGCTGTCGCATCGATGGTTTGCGGTTTTGATAATAATATTAATGTGACACGGGTTTTGTATTTCTAGATTCTGAAGAACGCACGACAGCTTGGAGATTTTCTACTAGTGGGCGTCTATACTGATCAAACTGTCAGGTATTTTTTTCTAAAATCTGAATGACATCTGTTGTTTTCAAGCATTGGAAATTTCGACCTATTTTCTTATGGATTGGTTGTTTTGTGTTATGGTGCATCTCAAACGGGTCAAATGGGTTGGAATTTATGCTCAAATGTGTGTTTTTAATTCATAAAACCAACTAATTAAATCAAAAGGGTAAGACTATTTTTTGAAAAAAAATATGACTTCTTTAATAAAGTAGAAAAAAAAAACATGGCAAAAAGTGTTGTTCAACCAACAGGTGTTCAACGGATCGAATGATAAATTTTCGAATTAGTCGAATTTTTATTTTGTTTTTTACCTGAGTTCGTATTCGATTAAGATATGATTTATTCGTATTCGAATTTTATGGGAAATTTGAATATTTTAAAATCGAATTCGAAGCTTGATAATCGAATTCAAATGGAGTTGAATTCCGGATTTTTTCGAATCCGGATTTGATACTGAACACCCACTTCAACCTGACCAAACCCTCTTCCCTATGTAAAAGGAGTACCATTTTTACCCGTTACCTGACCCGTCCATTTTTCCACCTCTGTCGTTTTCTTCAGTAGTAAAACGTTTGTTCCATTTCATGCAGCCAACAACGAGGGGCTCATTTCCCGCTGATGCATCTGCACGAACGAAGTCTCAGTGTTTTGGCTTGTCGATATGTCGATGAAGTTATCATTGGCGCACCTTTGGAAATCTCAAAAGACATGGTATTCGCATTTTGCATTTTAATTATGCTTTGTAATGAGATTAATGGTAACTAAATATTTGGTACTTTTAATCTTGGACAGATAACGACTTTTAACATCTCGTTGGTTGTGCATGGAACCGTTTCAGAGACCAACTATTCTCCCAACGTAAGATGCAACCTTTCGTTCTGGTTATAGTTTTCTCGACATTAGGACTAAAAAGACTAAATTACCCTCGTATTCATTACTTCAGGCCATGGTCGATCCTTACAAAGTACCAAAAAGCATGGGTATTTTCCGGACACTCGAAAGCCCAAAAAACATCACCACCACTTCTGTGGCCGAAAGAATAAAAGCCAATCATGAGATATACCAGGTATGTTTATATCCATATTTTCACTTGTGCTTGATAATATTGCTGCATGTAGGGCTGAGCAGAAAACTGAAAAAAATCGAACCGCACAAAAAACCGAAATTTACGGTTCGGTTACGGTTTCGCATTTTATAAAAACCGAACCAAATCAAATAACCGAAAAAATCAATTTTTTAATGTTTGTTATATATTTAGGAATCATTTTAATTTTATTCTTGAATGTTAAGTATTTAACTATTTATAACAAAAACGTTAACATGTTTATTTATCTTTAAAGTGTTTTACTTAATTGCCTACAGGAAATAACAAAATTTTACATAAAAATTAAATGATTTTCTGAGTATTATAAAAGAAAATGTCCTAATAAAAACTTTGGAGAAACATGAAAATAGATTATAGAAGGTTAGGTTTATAACTTAAAAAAGATTCTTAAATCTTGGATTATTCTTTTTATTTTTTGTTCTTACGTAATTTTCTCCCAAAAACTGAAAAACCGAAGTTTTGGACTAATTTACCCCTCACTTTGCAGAAGAGAAATGCTAAGAAGGAAGCTAGTGAGAAGAAATTTTATGAAGAGAGGAAGTATATTTCAGGGGATTAACTAATTATATATTTGTTTAGATGCTTAGAAAAATTATGAAGATTGGAAGTATATTTGTGTTGAATCATGCAGTGTTGTTGCACCATAATGGTCTTTATTCATACCATCATCTTAGATATATGTGAACCGGGAGACTCGAGTCGAACCCTCGGGTCAGAGGGTGTCGGGAATGACTAGGGTATAACTAGAGGTGGGCAAAAAAACCGGTTTCTTAACTGGAACCGGTAGAACAATAACCGGTTAGTGGTTAATTATAACCTCTGGTTATAGATATATAGTATCGGAACCGGTTTTTCATTGATTTACCGGTTAACACAAAAAACGAAAAAAACTGGTTAATTAACCAGAAAAAAAAACATATATATCAAATGAACCCGCTCTACTCGTCCTCTATTGACCTGGACGAAGTTTTAACAACCGTAATGAAAAGGGAATGATGGCAAAAAAATTGATAGCATGTTATGAATTTCATACCAATGTTGTCTTAGGGTGTGTGGAGTCGGCAAAGGGTGCGGCAAACGTGGTTGCCGCGCGGCAAACACCGCCGCCAACCTTTTGCCGGCGCGGTTTGGTAAAGGAATTGGGGAGACAATGCCGAACGGTGAGGAGGGAAAGGAAGGAGAGAGGGGGTAGTGTGGGTGGGGTCCATTCCAATCTCAACCAATCACACATTTTTCCTTTTTTTTAAAGTTTACCACTTCACCAAGTGTTTAATTATTGTCAACACTTTTGAGCATAGTTTACCACTTTGACATGACACACTCTCATTGGTTGATTTTTTAGTTTGTCACTCTCAAGTGTTTAACCACTCCTTACACCGTTACTAGAGCATGGAGTTTAAGAAAAAAATCCAATGATACCCGTTTAACTCTTGGATTTACAATTTTGCTCCCTTGAGAATGCTGTTTGCTCAACTATGGTCCTATAGTTTCCAAGCGTTATTGTTGTTACACGTTTCTTATGTTTGAGAGAAGGCTATGATTTGAACCATATAATTGATGTTAATAGAATTAAAGAGTGTGTGAGTTGTTATTTAAAAAATAAAAAGTAATAAATATAAAAAATATTTCTGTTAGCTTAGTTATATCATTTAAATACAGAGTTAATTATGCCAAGTGTTGATATAAAGTTAAAGTAATGGTTATTGGGTTTTATCACCCTCAACTATTGGCTAATGGCCGATGTCACCCTCAACTATCACTTTGACGCCCATCACCCTCAACTTAACACCTAGTGTATTCTGTCACCACGTCGTTAACTAATCACTAACTTTTGATCTTGTTACTATACTTTTGGGGTGTCCTAAGATCCCTAAAACCTTCCTAAGATCTCTGTGACACCCCCAAAAGTATAGTATCAAGATCAAAAGTTAGTGATCAGTTAACGACGTGGTGACGGAACATACTAAGTGTTAAGTTGGGGGTGACGGACGTCAAAGTGATAGTTGGGGGTGGCCGCGGCCAACAGCCAATAGTTAAGGGGCGATAAAATCCAATAAACTTAAAGAAAACTAAAAGTTTACCTTTTCTTATAGGGCTATACGTGCTGAAGCCTGAAAGTAAAGGTTATATCTGAAAATGGGCCGATTGGGCTGCTGCTCGGTTATGGCTATATTTAGTTTAGGTTAAAACTCAACATTTAATACAATTTAAGACCTGCTCAAAGTTACGACTTCACCGACACCCAAACGTTTTGAGCAAGGACAATGACACATCTAGTATATAGGGTGTGAGGTTAACCAAACTTGCAGTTTCTTTTTCATATAACGTATACAATCGATTTTAACCGACACCCAAAGTTTTTAAACACCAACCCCAATGTTTTTGAACGACGACTGTATGAGAAAAATATACCACCCCTGTACACAAAACATTTTCTTATAAGCTTTTAGTCCTTAACTAGGTGACATTTTCGAAAAGAAATTAAAATAAGCCCAAAAATCTTTCACCAATAAAGTCCAATTATATTAAGAGTTAAAAGCGCCCACTTATATTAAGAATTATAAGCCCAAAATCCTTCCACACTAATCTGAAGGTCATTTTATTTAACTTTAACCACTATACGTCTAGACTCTAGACTATACCAACCGAAAGTAATGAAGCCCAAATATATATTAGAATGGGCCTATTGGGCTACTCGGTTACAATTCTGCAGAATAGATCATAAAAAGTTATTTTTGTGGTAAGATCCAATTAATCAAATCAATACCTAAAAGTGTAGGAATAAATTGTGTAACGGTATTTTTTGAATATCCGAATACGTTGCCAAAGCAAGTACGGAGAAATCTCAGGTAAAGAGCAATCGTGCTGATAACGTGATATGAAATAAATAAAAATATGAGAAGTCCTTCTCTTTCATTCATCAATATACCTATATACAAAGAGATGTAGTCAAAAGATATTATAGAAACATAACAACCTAGTAGAAGAATCAGAATGATATATCTGAATTTATAACATATACCATATTTTTTGTGTTGTACTTTGAGGAAAAAACAAAAGAGTGAGTTTATGTTTCAGGACCAAAATGTCATTTAATCATAGTTATAAGGAGTGTCATGTGTCATCTTTATAATTATTCTTAGATCATTTAGGCAAAACCCATTTTTTAGGGGTCTTACCCCTATTATTTTATACAAGTTATAAAATTGAAAAATATTAACTTGTTTGCCAACCCCATATTTTTTAATGAATTGACATTTCTTTTTTGTTATTGTTATTGAATTAAGAAAGTCAAGGATATAGATTTTTTTTGCTAATTTTTTTGTACTTGATTGTTTGTGCTAGATTTTTTTTTACTGGATTTTTGTGATTTTAAGAAAATAAAAGAGTAAGAGTTAGTGTTTTTGGATCAAAATCTTCTCTAAACATAGTTATAAGGAGTGTCACATGTTGGGTTGAGTTATAATACAAAGTATTTAAAAATAAGAAGGGTAAGAAGACACCAGAGAATGACAAGTGTCATAGGAGGAATTAAATGGAAAGGGTAATTTTGTCTACAAGAGGAAAGAGAATATGCACATGCAAGTCACATGTTATTCCCCCCCCCCCCCCCAATTTTTAAACGTCTGTAACTTTTTTATACATCATTTGTTTTAAAAAAAATTTATACCATAAAATCGAGCGTTTTTTTATCTTTAATATGAGTACCATATTGTTATATTTTTCAAAAAAAAATCAAAAACCCAGTTGCATATTACACAATGGACATGATGTAAAACACAATGTAAAGTAGATAAAAAACACAATCAATGACAACAGATAAAGACACAATGGATAACATACTAAAACACAATGACCATAACGTATAACACAATGGCGATAACATATAACACAATAAGTATCAGACTAAATAAAAACACAATTGATGACAACAGATAAAAGACACAATTAATGACAACAGATAAAAGACACAATGAAGAGCAGATGAAGACACAATGGAAAACAAACTAAAAACACAATACACAACAAACTAAAACACAATGAACAAAGATAATAAAAAAAATTGAACAAATCATTAAAACACAATGGACAACATATTAAAACACAATGAATAACATATTAAACACAATGACCTGAACTAATAGCACAATTTATAGAAAACCCAAATATAACATCATCTTCATGGTGTCATATATTGTGTTATAGGTTCTTATAAAAACGCAATGGATAGAACCCAAATTAACATTGTGTTATAGGTTTTGATAATAACACAATGGACATGATGCAAAACACAACGTAAAGTAGATCAAAAACACAATCAATGACAACAGATAAAGACACAATGGACAACATAATAAAACACAATGACCATAACGTATAACACAATGGCGATAAAATATAACACAATAAGTATCAGACTAAATAAAAACACAATTGACGACAACAGATAAAAGACACAATTAATAACAACAGATAAAAGACACAATGGAGAGCAGATGAAGACACAATGGAAAACAAACTAAAAGCACAATACACAACAAACTAAAACACAATGAACAAAGATAATAAAAAATTGAACAAATTATTAAAACACAATGGACAACATATTAAAACACAATGAATAACATATTAAACACAATGACCTGAACTAATAACACAATTTAGAGAAAACCCAGATATAACACCATCTTCATTGTGTCATATATTGTGTTATAGGTTCTTATAAAAACGCAATGGATAGAACCCAAATTAACATTGTGTTATAGGTTTTGATAATAACACAATGCATAGAAACTCTACTGACCAAAACCCAGTTAAAAGACACAATGACCTGAAAACTTTAACACAATGCAAAAAAACCCAGTAAAAATGAAAATTTTTATTTTATTTTTATATGATAATATGGTACTCATATTAAAGATAAAAAAACGCTCGTTATTATGGTGAAATTTAAAAAAAAAATGTCGTATGAAAAAGTTATGGACGTTTTAAATCGATGGGGGAATTGTCATGTGCCTTGCATGTGGAGAGAGAAAATCCATAAATATATGATTCCCTTTATGCCCTTCTATTATCTTCTTTTCCCTACAACTAATCTCAACCCTCCAAATCTAAGATCAATGGACTAGAATCCTTCTTACCCTTATTTATTTTATCATTTGTATTTGATCCTAACCCGTCACATGTTATCTTTATAATTCTCCTTAGACTACTTAGGGCATGTTTGGCTAAGCTTATTTTGAAGCAACTTATAACTTATTGACTTTTTGGAAAAATAAATAAGTCAGGATGGAGTGACTTATGTACTTTTCCCCCTCACATAATAAGCTAACCCATACACCTTTTAACTTTTTAAAAAGTAAATAAGTCAATAAATTGTTAAAATAAGCTTTGCCAAACATGCCCTTAAGCAAAACTCACTTTCTTTTTTGTTATTGTTGTTTAATTTAAAAATCAGGGATATAGATTTTTTTGCTGAATTTTTTGTACTTGACTTTTGTGTTAGATTTTTTTTGTGCTGGATTTTTTTGCGCTAGTTTTTTTATTAGATTTTTGCGTTGTTTTTTAAGAAAACAGAAGGGTAAGAGTTAGTGTTTTATCATCAAAATCTTCTTTAATCCTAGTTTTTTATGCGCTAGTTTTTTTATTAGATTTTTGCGTTGTATTTTAAGAAAACAAATGGGTAAGAGTTAGTGTTTTATAATCAAAATCTTCTTTAATCCTAGTTATAAGGAGTGTCACATGGCATCGCTACAATCCTTTTTAGACTGTTTATTCTATTACCAGACATCCTTGGGAGAAGCTTATCTGAAACTAGAGCTAGAAAGACCTTATTTCGTTTCGTTCATGTTCTTCATTTCCTTCTTATCAAAAAAGGAGTATTTCCCATATTAAGAATCTTTCTGCCGTATGCTCCGTTTACTATTCTTTCATACTTTTTTTTACCTTTACCACGTGATAGGTCAGCGAAGCGTGAACGAGCTCGAAGAAGGAAAGGCCAAAGACTTCGGCCTAACAGGAACGAGCAAGGACGAAGTGACAAGATGAGGTGCCCTGGGCACCCCATTTAGAAAGAAGGGTCGAAGTTTTTGGGCCTGTAACTTTACTCGTCCCCCCTTCGTTGAGGGCGGCTTGTGTGGGGAGTGTGCCACCAGAAATCAGGCCTGAAGCTCTCACCTTACTAGCGAGCCGACAACCGATGGTTATTGGTCATGACTACTACAAAAAAGCTCCAATGAAGATGAATATTTCACATGGAGGAGTGTGCATCTTTATAACGGGTGTTCTTATGTCGTGCGACTCGTGGCCCACGCCTCCTATTTGTTCACATGGAGGAGTTTGCATTTGAGTGGAATGTTCTCGAGGAAGAATGGTGCATTTGGTGGGATGGTGGGCCCCTAAGTTTGTTTTATATTTATTTTTTTCTTTTCTTGTTTTAATTTATTTTAATATGCATAAATAAGTTGTACACTATAAGCTTTAGTGACTTGTATATCAATTTATTTTTTCATTTCAAATATAGTAACTGGACAATATAACAAAAATGTAATATTTTTATTTATAAACATAAGCTTATTAAATAGAAAAGTTTAAGATACGTATATAATAATGTTCGTGTTTAGATATTCAGTGTTTTGGTTTTATAGCTTTAGATATAAATAGTGTGAAAATAAAAAAAATTATATCGAGAGAAATAACTTAATTATTAAAAATAAATATAAAGTTGGTGATGATGTCGAAATATAAGTATTAGTAAAGATGTTTGTAGGATTAGAGAAAAAATGTGTATTTTTAGCGTATTATGAAAATTTAATTTGGCAGCTGACTAGACACATTTAGAGTGTATTTATCACCTTGCATTGGTGGTGATGGTCTAGTATTGCAATTTGATGGTGGAAACAAAGGAAGGTATCTATTCGCTTATTGAAGTTATCATTAGTTGCAACTTGCAACAACAAGTGTTTTTTTTTTGTGCTACTTTCTACACCCCCTAATTACTTTTTAACCCCCCCCCCCCCCCCCCCTCTCTCACATACTTACAGGTGGGGCATGCGTGAGACCGGCAGTTTTCCTCTCACAAGGGGGGTATAATCAGGAATAGGGGGGGTGTGTTTAGAATCAGCCTTTTTTAACCATAAATATTATACACCAATAATTCTTAAATACTCCTTTCCCAAGTGTGAAACCCCAACCCCCTCCCACCCCCTATAAGCGGTAAGTGCCTCTACCAAAAGTTTCGAAAGAATATTTTGATCAAAGATTTAATGAATCGTTTTTAAAGGATGAAAACCCGTTGAGAAAAACTATAGAATGTAATGTTTTTAGTTTCGTTTTCTATTGACATCATATGTTTAATATTTATTTTATAATGACATTGTAATTTAATAGGTAATTTTAAATGGCATTGTATTTTATTTATGTGACTCAGTCTGGAATGAATCGAACTGACGATTCAGATGTCGAGTTGGAAGTATTATTCTAGCAAGTTGGATTTATATTTTTTTTAAGAAAAAGCCTAGAGGGTTGCAGGATGATCATTAAGGGGCTGTTTGGTAGCCTCTTAATGACCATTCAGATGCTACCTCTTAATATTTTAAAACCTCTGAATGAATAAGAGGTAACCTCAAGTCTGAATGGTTAAGAGGTAACCTCTGAATGATAAATCATCACATGTCACATTCTTCTACCTTCTCATTAGTAAAATTCTTAATGGTTCCATTAAGAGATAGCCTCTTAATGACCATTCAGAGGCCCAAACAGCCCCTAAGTTATAATGTAGCGGATCAACACAATTATCTTATATTCTTATTTGTATAAAAGCGGGTCGTTCGGGTTGGACCCGACCAGCCCAGAAAAGGGTTAATTTTTACTTACATTTTAAAAAATATGAATATTATTAAGCTAAATATAGATGTAAAACTATACTTTTATTAAACAATTTTAAATATGTTTCTAATGCCGTTTGAGTACCCTTTCAACGTATTTTCACTATAGTTAAATCCTGTAGATAAGACTTTTTTTGCCAATTAATATAAACATAATAATTTTTTTTTTTTGGTTCCTTTTTCTCCCATGTAGTATAACGTTTGTAAATAAACTAGTTAGATGCCCCGCCCGCGTTGCGGGGCGGTGGACGAATAATGAGCGAGTGTTAGGCAGCAGCTCATTGACACGAAAAACAACTAAATCGAGTCAACCAATAAAAAAACAAACTTTTATATTTTTGAAAAAAAAAACTAAAACAATGGCAACATTGTAATTTTTAACTGAGGGAAAGTTGTATTTTTTGATTGAGGTAAAATCGTAAATTGCCAAAACCTAAAGTGATGGCAGTACTGTAAATTTGAAGGGGGGGAAAATTTGAAATTTTAATAGGGACAAAGTCGTAATTTTGCACCTAGGGTAACAGCGTAATATAAATTTCAACTACGGGCACAATCGTAATTTTAAGCTGTAGGCAAAAGCATAATTTTATTTTGAACCGAGGGCAAAATCGTAATTTTGAGTTTGGGGCAAAAGCATCATTTTATTTTGAAGGGGAGAAAAACGTAATTTTCAACTGAGTGCGAAATCCTAATTTTTTTAACACGGAAAAATAACATTTTTTACCTGAGGGCAAAATCGTAATTTTTAGCTGGTGGAAAGAAAATAATTTTATTTGGGACAAAACCGTAATATTATTTTGAGCTGGGGGTCAAAACCGTCATTTTAAAATGGATATAAAATAATAAACTGGTTCGTCCAATGGGAGAGTGGCAGACCAAATCTTAATTTTGACTTGAGGGCAAAATCGTAATTTTGAGATGGAGGCAAAAGTGTAATTTTAGTATGAGCTAGGGGCAAAACGGAAAAAATAAAATAAAAAAATAAATATGGCAGCCGCCCATTTTGGCCAATGGGAGCAGGCTGCCGACATTGTCTTTTGTAGTGTATATAATAAGATTTATTAATATTAAAAACAAATATAATAATAAATGTAAACTGTTTGTTACCATCAATTTCCAACAAACTGAAATGTTTGTAGATAAATAAGATTTATTTAACCTTTGCTGTTAAAAAAAAAAGATTTATTACTATTTTTTTTGTATATTAAGATTTCATTCCAATCACCAGGCCTAATTACATAATTAATGATAACAGGTAGACGAGCAACAAACTGCGCCGTCATCTCCTTCTGAATAGAAAACCATAATCTACTAAAAACAAAGTCTCGCCTCTGAGGGGTCGAAAAGTTGCTGTAAACTGTTTGTTACCATCAATTTCCAACAAATCGAACGTCAATTGATACACTGAAAGTAAAAGTTAAATATCAAATATTAAACTGTATAAATATAATAATAAAATATTAAATTTAGAATTTTTTAAAGGAATTATTGAGTTTTATGGGGTGTGGATTGGTCAAAAGGTGATGGCGTATGAAGGATGATTTAGAGTCATGAATAGTGAGATCGACGTAAAGGTTAAATAATGCATGTTTATAAGATAATCAAATAATGATGGTGTATCAAAGAAACGATATGTTTGTAATATTACGATAATTATATGCAAAATATAGTTATATGAATATTGAATAGCGTCACTTAAGCATTTCTTTTATCATTTATGGAATCACTCACACTTGATTTTAGATTGTTAAATTCAAAGCTTATTATTATTATTGCTATCATTTGTAGATTAGTGGGCATGCATTTCCCTTGTTGATATAGGGTCACCTTTATATAAGAACCACATATATGTTAAGAATTACGTGAAACTTTAAGCATTGTACACATTTTTCTATTGTGTTCAAAAAATAGAAAGCGTTTCAGTGAGCGACTAAACATAGCGAACGCGTGCTGAGATGGCAAGTGTCCATGCATCTTAACTATGGTGAAAATATTTTCGTGATTTTAATTATACGCCTTATTTGTAGTAATCACGGGGTATAATGGTTCTAAATATTTAATGGTTTTCATTTAAACATCGTATATATGTATGTATATATGTGACAATGTTTAATTTGCAACCATTAAGAACCAAAAAAAAAAAAAAAACTTATTTCTCAGCCTTTAAATAATATTTTAATAAATGGTTAGATCACTTGCGCCTACAATATTTTTCTAATCAGATTATACAATTGTGTAAATACATAACTCTTAGTTCCATGCACATGTCTCATACACATGTATATATGATTTATATTATTTTTGTTTTATACACATGGTGCATTCATCTCTATCTTGTTTTATGCATACTTAACATGCCATGTGTATAGTTTTTCTATTGATGCACAATGTAACGTTACTAAAAATGTTTTTATTGCAAGTACATTTGAGATTTTTTTACTGTCCATTTGATGTGTTTTAGGTTGTTTTGACCTTCATCCACATGTGTACATCATATTATAAAAATGTTTTTGGATATATAGTGCATACCGTACTTTTATGTACGCATAATGCACACATGTTTTATATTGTGTATATGTGCTAAATACTTTTGTAGGTCAACTATGACCGTAATCCAACATATTATACTTTGTAGTAAATTAAGTGGATGGTCCTATGGTGAGTCAAAATTTCAATTTTCATAGTAACTATTAACTTCTTGGAAATTAAATATTTGATCACAATTGTTTGCTCAGTTGTCATCCTTTTGGCCCTTGAAAGATATGGACGTTAAAAATTATGCTAGGCTTATATAAAAGTATCATTTTCAGACCACCACATATGCATTTTTAAGCTTGAGATGTAGGTTATCAATAGTGGATCTTGATAAAAAGGTTTCATTTTAGAGTTGAAGCCATAGTCATTTAACATGTTGAGGGTTTTGAATATCATAGATTAGGGATTTGCATAAAAATGGAGAAAAGTTATGGGAAAATAGATAGTTTACTTGTTGAAGATGATAAAGAAGATGGGGAGAGAAAGAGAGTCGTTAGAAATGCAAACACGCATTTTTAGAAAGTTGGGGTTAGTAATTTTTTTGTTAGATAAGTGGTAAAATGATCAATCTAAAATTTAAATAGAGAGAATACACGTTCGTCCAATGCAGGGACTATAATGGTGACGAGTGAGCAAACGATTAAAACTAAATATGTATTTATTTTAAAAGTTAGAATAAAAAGTGAAATATAACTTAACAATTAGCTATGATAAAAAAATTGAAATTTTGACTTAATAAACTGGACCACCCATGTAATTTACTATAGATTTTAATTAGAAATGTTTGATATCTTGCAAATTACATGTTTATATGTATGCCGTAATCTTTTGTTATGTAAGGTCCACTATGTGTTTTTGCTACATGTTTATGTATATACTAAGACTGGAGGGTGTGGTTGGAGCCCCTAGGGGCTTTATCAGGCCACGTAGGATCCATGTTAGCTATGGAGTCCTCCTTTAATTTGCAGGGTGTGGATGGAGCCCCCTATTAAACAAAATTAAAAAAAAATTGATTGGATGACCTGAACACATTAATCTGCTCGTTACCATGCTAGCGCGTCAACCATAGCGCCCCCCCCCCCCCCCCCTCTTAAAATGTTGGGTGTGGTGATGGAGCCCCTTGGGCGCTATAGATGGCTGAGGTGGAGATAGGGGTGCAAACGAGCCGAGCTACTCGAGCTCGGCTCGAAAAAAAGCTCGAACGAGCCGAGCTTAAACGAGCTCGAGCTCAAGCCCGAGCCTAAAAACAAGCTCGTTTAGTAAACGAGCCCGAGCTTCGCTTAAAGAGCTCGAGCCGGCTTGCGAGCCTAATCGAGCTTTTTGTTTATATATTTTTTTATTAATATATTAAACATATATTTTTATAATAATAATTACCATTTATATAAATATAAAAAATAACTAAATTATATGTATAATAATAATTATATAATAATTATAGTTAATATAAATTAATTAATAAATACTAAACGAGTCGAGCCCGAGCCGAGCTCGAGCTTGAAAAATTACCTTCGAGCCGAGCTCGGGCTTCAGAAATAAAGCTCGAATCGAGCCGAGCTCGAGCTTTCATATGTTAAACGAGCTCGAGCTTGAGCCTGGTCGAGCTCGGGCACGGCTCGGCTCGTTTGCACCCCTAGGTGGAGAGATGACGCCTCCCACACCTTCCGGTCTAAGCATATTCCCTTGTAAATCAACTATAAATATCAAGAATAAATTGGATGTAGTGTTTTAAAGGAGAGATTTTGAGATGAAAAATTAATTACGATTATTATTTTATTTTCTATTCTAAAAATTAAATTTAGAAACCAAGATGAATTTAATTGGTTATTGCCATTTAAAAAAGTTATAATTCTTTTTTCTGAACGGCTACCGAAAAGTTACGCAAATTGTATGGTTAAGGATGCATATTTTTTTGTATGGTGAGGGATATTTCTGAAAGATATAAGAATGGTGAGGTGTTGGGAACCGACCTAATCCAAAGAATGTAATGATTCAAAAGGTGAAAGATAACACACACTCTCAAGAGTGCTCTCTACGGTTGATATGGGTCGTGGGGAAAGTAGGGGCTACCTTGGCAGGTTTGGTGCGAACTATAAGCAAGGCAGTAATGATGGAGGTTGGAATACGGTCATCAGCAAAAAAGCAGCTAGGCAGGAAAAAACATTTTTAAAGAGGGAATCTCGCCTTCGAAATGCTACAACTTTCTTCGTCTCTAACTTGCCTGTCGATTGCAATCGGGAGAGACTCTGGAATGCGTTCAGTTTTTTGGACAATCTTGAAGATGCATTTGTCCCGTGGAAGAAAGATAAAGGTGGTAACAAATTCGGGTTCATAAAGCTCTCTAATGTTCAGGAGGCGGACAGTTGGATAGAGAAACTGAAGTTGGTCAAGATTGATGGTGCAGTTATTGGGGTTAATTTGGCCAGGTTCAACAGAGACGGGTCGAGGTCCGTGATGAATAACACTGGAGGTAAGGCTTCTAGTGACAGAGTTTCAGTCTTCTCCAGACTTCAACCCGCGGTGCGTCATTCTAATCCTTCCGGCAAGACTCAGGGTTCGAATGTCGGTAATAATCAGGTTAAGAGAACCTACTGCTCCGTAGCCGATCCGAGTTCCTACGAGAATAAGGCAGATACGATAAAGTTCCCTCCTTTGAATACTGAGTTTAAGAAAAAGTGGGAGTTCAAGTCCCTTATCGGTGAAGCAAAGGACATTGATATTCTCAACAACCTTAACTCTTTTTTATCTGGTATTACGGAAGATGGAATCGAGCTAAGATATTTGGGTGGCCTTAAAGTGTTGTTGTGCTTCAAACACCCCGACGAGGCGAATGATTTCCATAGTCAAAAGGTCGAAGTCTGGGAGAAGTGGTTCACAAGGTTGTATTTGTGGGAAGGAATTCCTCCCATCTTCGAGCGGGTCGACTGGATTAAGGTTTTAGGGGTGCCAGTTTCCCTATGGGACCGTCATGTCTTTAATAGGATCGGCAAACGCTGTGGTCGTCTTCTGGTCAAATCGGAGGCTGAAGATACTGACGGCAACTTGGCCGAGGATCGTATGGCCATCCTGGTCCATACAGGCACAAGAGTATCGTCGGAATTCAATATTCACTGGAAGGATCATGTTTTCAAGGTGTGGGTGGAGGAAATCCCAGGCCAATGGTGCCCGGAGTTTCTAAAGTTGCCGGAATCGGAGTCGGAGTTAGCATCACCACAATGGTCGCCGGAATATGAAAAGTCTCCGACAGATCTACCTGGGAGCTCCAACGGTTGCATGCATCGAGCCCCGAGTACGTGCATGGAGAAACAAAATGACTTTTCGTCCCCCAACACTGCAGATCACGTGCAGGAGGTGCAGTTTGGGAACCAGACATCGCCACCTTTTGACTTTGGTGTAGAAAGAGAAAAAGTGGGACCTGGCTTTAGTACAGGTCATTATGAAGAGCAGGATGGGCCTCCTTTTGATGACACCAGGCCCAGTTATATAACTAATAGACCCAACAGATTTAATAAGGTTAAAAGTAAGGCCCAATGTCTAAATACTGTCTTACCAGATCTAAATCAGGAGGTGGAGCACCAGAACCCTTCCGACCCATTCAATTTGGAGGAGATCTTTAGATTGGAGAAAGAGGGCATTAGGGCAGGGGATATAGAAGATGGGTGCAGACCTCAGGATGAGAGTTCAGAAGATAATCTGGGGGATGCTCAGGCTAATAGCGTTTTCGAGGAAGAAGTTTCCCGAACCATGGAGTTTGGAGTCCGCCTGGGGATAGACGTAGAAGGCTTCCAGAATCATGTGAAGAACCTAGTATGTGGGGAAATGGACTTCATCAGACAGCCATGAATTTTGTCTCTATTAATTTAAATGGAGTTACGGATCCTCGTAAAGGGCCTTGGATTCGAAAGTTAAAAGGAAAGACTAAAGCTGACCTTATAGGTATCCAGGAGACTCATCAGGTGGGGTTTTCCGAGTTGGTCGCCCGTCGTTTCTGGGATCAGACGAAGTTGAGTGTTGAGGTTGTTGATTCGGTTGGGAGATCAGGGGGGCTGGCTTCAATTTGGAACCCGGACGTCTTTAGTGTGGATACGGTTTCGAAGAACCTCGGATATCTTCTTTTATCGGGGCATATATCGGGTGTGAGTGATAGGGTCAATGTCTTAAATATTCATGCTCCAAACGATCCTGGCAGCAGAAGAGCGCTGTGGGTTGAGCTTTCGGATGTGATAAACCAGTATGAAGGTATGTGGGTCTTGCTAGGCGATTTCAACGAGGTTCGGGCTGAAGGGGAGCGTGTCAATTCTAGATTTGACCGTGGGGCGTCCGACGAGTTTAACGGATTCATTTCAGGTGCTGGCCTACTCGAATACTCGATGATCGGGGGTAAGTTCACCTTTATATCTGGCCATAGGGATGTCAAGCTTAGCAAGTTAGACAGATTCCTAGTAGATGATCTGTTTATGAGCACCTGGCCTCATGCCAGGGTCGAAGTCCACCAAAGAGCTCATTCGGACCATTGCCCTATTTCCTTGTCTTGTGCGGTCATTGATTTCGGGCCCACCCCGTTTAAATTTTTTAATTCCTGGGTTTATGAGCAAAAACTTTCAGAGATAGTGGAACATGCTCTGTCCAGGCTCGATGGGAGTCGTGTTCTGGGATGCTCTGGGGGTAACCGGGATATGTTTCTTGCGGAATTACTGAAACGGATTAAGTCGGATATAAAGATTTGGAGTAAAGAATTAGCGGCAGCTGAGAACAAAGAATTGAAAACCATGGTGGACCACATTGACTTTATTGAGAATAAAGCCATCACTGGTAGATTAACTGAAGAGGATAAAAAGACCAGAGTTGAGCTCCGTGTTAAAGTTGATAGGATCGAATGGAAAAAGGCCAAAGACCTCCAGCAAAAGGCGCGGGTTAATTGGCTGAAATATGGGGACGAAAACAGCGCTTTCTTTCATAAAATTATTTCTGTTAACTTGGCTAGGAACAGGATAAATGGGCTCAAGTTCAACAATAGAGTTATTTCGGACCCAGTGGAGCTGAAAGAGGAAATTAGATCGTGGTTTAAAAAAATGTTCTCGGAGCCGATAAGACGAAGACCGGACTTCTCCGGTTCCGGGCTGCCAAGTGTTTCGGATCAAAACAGGCTTCTTTTGTGTGATAAGTTTACCGAAAGTGAAGTTTTTTCAGCTATTAACTGCTGTGATGGCGGGAAAGCCCCGGGCCCCGACGGATTTACGCTAAAAATTTTCAAAGTTTTCTGGGTCAAACTAAAACCGCTGATTATGGATTTAATGAATGACTTTCACGTCAATGGCACAATAAGTCCCGGTTGCAATTCCTCATTTATCGCCTTGATCCCTAAGACTAAAGACCCACAAGAGATTGCCAACTTTCGACCGATATCGCTCGTGGGCTCGCTGTACAAAATTATAGCCAAGGTTTTGGCTAATAGAATTAAGCTCGTCATTAACGACATAACTTCTCCTACCCAATCGGCGTTTGTAGGAGGTCGGAACATCTTAGATAGCCCTCTCATTATAAGCGAAGTGATTGCTTGGGCAAAAAAAACCAAGACTAAGCTTTTGGTCTTTAAAGTGGATTTCGAGAAAGCGTACGATTCGCTTAACTGGAAATTCCTCTTTCGGATTATGGAGAAAATGGCGTTTCCGGAGAAGTGGATCTTGTGGATTAAGAGCTGCCTCGCTTCTGGTAAGGGTTCGGTTCTAGTCAATGGATCGCCAACGAAAGAATTCAGATTTAAAAGAGGCTTAAGACAAGGGGACCCCCTCTCGCCGTTTCTCTTCATTATTGCTATGGAGATTATAAGCATTTTTATGAAAAGGGCGTGCGATTCGGAAATGTTTCGGGGGTGCCAGCTCCCTAATGGCGGCCCGAACATAACACACTTATGTTATGCTGATGATGTGGTCTTCATCGGTACCTGGTCTGACGAGAACATTTTAGCGTTGAATCGGTTCCTGAGGTGGCTTCATCTTGTTTCTGGCCTCAAAATCAATCGGCAAAAGAGCAAAGTCTACGGTATTGGAGTCATGGATAGCGAGGTGGCCAGGGTTGCAAGTATGGTAAAGTGCGAAGCCGGCTCTCTCCCTTTCTGCTATTTAGGGGTCCCTATCGGGGTCAATATGAAAAGAGCTAAATTCTTGCAGCCGGTTCTGGATAAATTCTCCTCTAAACTTTCTAGATGGAAAGCAAGGCACACCTCGTTTGCGGGCCGTATGACCCTTGCGAAGTCCGTTTTAGGCAGTCTGCCTTCCTATTACCTCTCTTTGTTCGCGGCCCCTAAATGCATCCTAAAGAAACTTGAGAAGACAAGAAGGGAATTTATTTGGGGCAAATCCAATGCGGGGCACAAACTCAGATGGCTGAGATGGGAATTTTTGATTAAGTCGAAAAAAGCTGGTGGAATAGGCCTAGGGGGTATTCAAGGATTCAATCAAGCCATGTTAACCAAATGGTGGTGGAGATACAAAGCTAATTCTAGTCAGTTATGGGCTGAAGTGTTGTCGGCTATACATGGCAGTAACGAATCTAGCTCCGCTCAACCGTTTATTCCGCTCAAAAAAACGATCACGGGTGTATGGAAGGACGTGGTTTCGGTGGAGGCAGATCTGGCGAAAGTCGGGTTAAATTTAAAAGAGTTTTTGGTTAAAGAGGGGGTCGATTGGAAGTGGCGTAACGATTCTAATGGATCCTTTTCTGTTAAACATGTTCGGCTGGATATCGAGAAGGCTTGCTCCGATGGTGTCGAAGACTCCGACCCCTACGGATGGAACAATTGGGCCCCTCCGAAAGCAAATTATTTGCTTTGGAGGGCGTTGTTAGGAAAGATCGCGTCTAAAGTGGGTCTATTGCGCAGAGGCATCCCTATAGGCGACAGTTTGTGTCCTCGGTGTGGCTTATTAGATGAAGATCCGGACCATGTTTTTGTCAATTGCTTGTGGGCCAAGTGCATATGGTGGAATATCCTAGCTTGGGTTCGAGTCGACTTTCCGGCAGGATGCAACAGTCTTAAGGACTTTGTTTGTTTTGTCTCTAGCCGGCCGGGTGGGCTAAAGTGGAAGAAAATCATCTACACCATCGTGATTGCTACGGTGTGGAAAATTTGGGTTGCGAGAAACACAAAGGTTTTTGAGGACAGTTTTACACCGATCTCCACGACTGTCGATCAGATTAAAGAGGAGGCGTTTCGTTGGATCTCTAACCGATCGAAGCTCAATCCTTCTTCATGGGAAAACTGGAAGCTTTTCGATATTTTATCCATGTTGTAATCTGTTTTCTTGCTGTCTTCTGCGCGGTTTGTATCGTTTTGTTTTCAGCCTCTTGCTGGCTCTTTATATATATATATAAAGTGTTTTGGCCGTTAAAAAAAAAAATACATATAAAGAGAATCTTCAAAAGGAAATAGAAACAACTTAATTTGTCCAACCAAATTCTCGAGCTTTCAAATTTTTTAATATTAAACAATCAACTCTAAATGACCTAATGAGTTTAACTGTGTCAATTAACATGTTAACGTGTTTCGAATGAGTTGTTGGTGGAGTGGTATGAAAGTGACTTGGGTTTTCAAGAGACCCAGGTTCAATTCATGTTTCCCCCATTAATTTCGACGGCATCGGATGATGATGATGGAAGACTAAACGAGTAGGCGACGATTGCTAATTCGATCCCTGAACTGAACGGGATTTACCTCACCACACTGTCGTGTCTTTGGGCGAGTGTTCACGAGCTTCAGCCTTAGGTGAGGGTTTTCCCCTATTCAGAATGTGGTGAATTTCGCTAATAACTCATTTGAAAGATTCATTGGCCGTTAAAAAAAAACATGTTAACGTGTTGAAGTATTTTAGGTTTACAATTTGATAGGTTCAATAATTGAATTTTCTCTCTATAACTCGACATATTGTAAAATGGAGTTTAAATAAACTTCAACAATACTTTTGAGTCGAGTTCAAGCTCGATATAGCTTGATTGCAGTTTTAGGAAAACATTAGCAAAACATTTTTTTGTAGGTTTTTTTTTTTTATATAATTGCTATATGTGATTAAATTTAAATGCAAAGTTTATATCAATCCTATAGCCTCCTTGATTTTAAAGTAAATTGTCACCAATTTGTTAATTTTGTCATCTCTAGATATTTATTTTGCATCTCCTAAAACCTTCATAGTTCAAAGTCTCAAATCAATCCGATCTTGGCATGCTAGTTAATAAGATGTGAATGCGATATTGCGAAAACGAATATTCGAATTAATTCATTTTAATTTCTAAAAGAAAAGGAAAAACTTATTTACATAATTCTAGTATAAAAGAAAATAGAATAAACATGAGTTACAGTTTTGTATTTGTTTTGAGTTATGAATGGTCTCTGTCACATATATTCTATTTTCAATCTTATGTTATTGCATGTCATGTTCACTCTTGAATACAACATTATGCCTATCCCAACCCCCAAGTCAACTTGCCTTTAGAATGTTAATTATCATTGAAGTTACAGTGAATGTCATATATATAAAATATAGAATTTTAAAGTAAAATAAATGAAGTTAATTAACGAAAAATAAACAAAGATAAATATTTAACTTGTTAAAACATAGGTCCAATAGTTTTTCATTTTAAATTTTGTTAAGAAAAAAAATGCATAAGACTCTAAAGGGACTGAATAAGTTATATTTAGATTTAACTTAAAATCTAAATGTATTTGAATATATGTGATAGACAAGGAAGTGAACTAGAGAAAAAAGCACTTCTTCTATATGAGACAAACAGTAAACACCACAATTAAACAAACACCAATTAAATTAAATAGGTATCGTTATTCGTTAAGTTAACACATTCATCGTTCTTCAAAAACAAATAAGTATGTTGGTTGTAAACGAACCGAGCGAACACGAACAAGGTCTTGTTCATGTTCGTTTGTTAAGGAAATAATGTGTTCACGAACGGATCATAAACACTTTCCGAACGAGATTTTCTGTTCGTGTTCGTTCTTTAAGGGAACGAGTGTGTTCATGAGAATAAATGAAATCGGCGGAGGCTAGAGTTGGATGGTGGAGGGAGCTTCATTGGAACTTGAATCCCTAATCGTGGGCAGATGTCGATAGTATTTGTGATGTGAATAACAGACGGAAAGAGAAACAGTGCATAAACAGGGTGGCAATGAGGTTTCTTATTTTATTTGCTAGGGACTTGGGGTAATAAATACATTAAAAATTAATAAATATAAGAAGTTTAGATAAAATAAAAAAAATATACAAACGTCTTTAGTGAACAACATAAACAAACGGACATGAAAAAACATAAATGAACGAACATTCACGAACAGAATTAAACGAATGAGGCCTCTGTTCATGTTCGTTCACTTAACAAATCGAACGCAATTTTGTGTTCATGTTCGTTAATTTAATAAACAAACGACCGTAAACGAACTTTCCGCCTAACGTTTCACGAACTGTGCGCTGAACGTTCGTTTCTTTTACAGCCTTATATGTTAGACTATGAACAAGTCACCTCTGTAATTCAATGATTTGTGTCGCTAAAGGTTAAACCGTATGAATGGTTGATTTTTGTAACATTTTTTGTTTAGTTTCTAATATTTGAATTTCATTTATTTTTTAGATTTCTTTAATATTCATATTTATTTTTTAATTTCTGAATTAATTATAAGGCACATCGTTTTTTAAACCACACGTAGAACATCCATCATGATTATTGCTTTGTATTAATATCGATCATAGCATGCCAACTTTTATCATCTTTATTTAAAAAAGAATATGAGATGTCCATATCATAACTGTACAACATAAAATCATATGATCATATCATGAAATTCAATTACAATTTTGAAACATACATACTCAATGAGCACTTGTTGCCATGTGTCAACTACACTGATTTGTGAACACAAGTAGAAGAATAAATAAATACACTTATATTAATTATTATTAGTTGGAAATTAATAAATACTTGGAAAATAAGTAGAAAGTCCTTACAATTTAATAATTATTTGATCTGTCAAGATTCCTTCATAAAATGGCAACAGGATATTATAAAAATATAATTAAAATTTGTTATGAATTTTTCATTATTGATCAACATTTAATATTATTAGAAAAAAAATAGATTTGTTAATATATGTTTGTTAGACCATCCATAATGGTTAACGCCTTATATGGGGCATTATCGGTCCCATCAACATTATAATGTCTATTCAAAAAATATGTAATGTTTAACGGCTCTTAATTTTTTGAATTATTACTTTTCATTTTTTTCTCCTTATTTGACGTTATAGCAAAAATGTTTTTTCCTCTTTATGCGCTAATAACACCTAGGGGATGTTGTGGGCATTATCAAGCCACTTCACGCTCCTATAATGCTCGCTTGATCTTATTGTTAAGACGTTTTCATATAGGTTTTTTGTTGAAAAAATAATATAAAAAGAATTACTTCATATAATATGCAGTATCATGTGACAAACATGTATTATAGTTATTTAATTTTTTGAGAGAATAATTCTTATAACTAATGTTAATACTTTATTGGTTGAACTTTTTATTTGAAATATAATCGTTTTGAGAGAATAATTCTTATAACTAATGTTAATACTTTATTGGTTGAACTTTTTATTTGAAATATAATCGTATATTTAATTATACAGAATTGCCAGCCACTAAAAACCCTTGCATATTCTCTCTCGCTCTCTATCATCCCTGCACGCATGCCAGCGATCAGAACATCAGCGACAACAGCAGCTGCATACCTTCGTAATCAGACATCATACCACCGCCGATCGAACACGGGTAAGTTTCTTTGTTATTTTTGATGATTTTTTGTTGATTTTTGGTGGGGTGGGACGGAACCGGTAGCCACCGGAAGTGAATTTTTGATGGGAGGAGGCATCTGTGCTTCGATATGTTATTTTGTGGGGGGTTATATATGTATATTTTGTTAGTGATGATGATTATATATTTTCTTTTTTGGTGGGTTATATACGATCAGACCTTTTTTTTAATGGTGTATAACTGTATATGATGTTTTTTAGTGTGATTTACATTTTGATTTCTAGGGCTTGAATACTTGATACATTATGTAATATGTTATGGAGCCATGAACTTATAGATCAATTTGTTTGTGATAGCCGACAGGAACCATGAGTAGGGACATTATGACACGATTTCTCAAGAGGAAAGTTGATACATCTTCCGAATTCGTTGATGTGGATACTCTTCCTTCGGGTCCTTATGATCGCAAGCCGATTGAATCATATTTTACATGACCCGACCCGACTCGAACCGACCCGATACGAACCAATTTTTTACTTATATACCTTGGGGCCTAAAATTTTTAAAAATGTTTCGCACCCCCATGAAAAAATTTATGGGCCCGCCACTGAACGAGACATTAGTGGTGACCAACATTTATAAAATGGTGAAGAATACTCGACGGGTGACGAATAGCGTGGTCGCGAATATTACCTAATGATGTCGTGTAGTGGTGACTAACGATATCTTTGATGAAGGAACAAAGAATAACGAGTTAATTAAGACCCCCTCTCTCACACACACATGTTTTAGAACCCTAATCAAAAGACAAGGTGAAATTTATAAGAAACTTTTAATACCATGCCATATATCTTTTAGGGTGGAGGGTATGGTTAATCACTCTAGGGTGATTGAGTGAAATCCTACCCAATAATATTATGCCATGTCAACTCCCCATTCCACTCCTCATTTTGCACTCAATCAGGGGGTATGGTTAATCACTCTAGGGTGTTTGAGTTATATATTTTTTGATTGGTTCTTCTCTCCTCTCTATCTCTCCTCCATCACTCTTCAATCACATTCGGTGACTATACACCGATTTATCACCCTCTCTCCTACTCAAACACCCTAACTCAATCAAGTGGGTATGGTCACCGATCGGTGACTCCCACTCAATCACCCACTCACCGAACATTATACCCTCCACCCTTAGGCTCAAACTATTGGCACATCAAAGGTGTCTGTTTGCACACGTTAGTGTGTATATACGTTGCGTATAGGTTTATACGTAGCGCATAGGGTTGCATAAAAATCAGTGTCTGACTAATGTCAGTTCTGGTCTGGCTGCTCTTATACGTCGCGTATAGGCGTATATAAGTGTTTTTTAGATACATTTATACAATATTAATCGTTTTAGCAGAGTTTTATAAAAAAATAAGTTTTCTTTTTTAAATAAATAAAAAAGTAAGTATTTCTTACAAACTTTTTTATACAACATCAATCATTTTATACGATAAATATCGTATCGTATCGTATAGGTGTAGTATAGGTCACGCATTGACCTCGTATAAGCTTATAAGTATGATATCGTATCGTATAAGGTAGTATAGGTCTCGTATAGGTGTAGTATCGTATAGTATAGGTCTCTTATAAGTCTCGTATAAAACTATAGATGTATACAAGACCTATAAGTGACCTATACGAGACTATACTACACTATACGATATGATATGATACTATACGATACTATACTATACTATACTATACTATACTATACTATACTATACTATACTATACTATACTATACTATACTATACTATACTATACGATATGATACAACACGATATGATATGATATAACACATGTATAGGCCTATAGGTGTAGCATAGGTCTCGTATAGGACTATAGGTGTTGTTTAGGTCTCGTGTAGGCCTATAGGCATATACAACACCTATAGGGGAACCTATACGAGACTTATAATATACAATATACGATACGATACGATACTATAGGATACCATACAACACCCGTATAAGCATATAGGTGTAGTATAAGTCCTTTATAGGCCTATAAGTGTGGTTTAGGTCCCGTATAGGCCTATAGGCATATACAAAACCTATAGGGAACCTATACGAGACTTATACTATACACTTTACGATATGATACTATACTATACGATACGATACGATACTATAGGATACCACACAACACCCGTATAGGCCTATAGGCATATACAAGACCTATACGAGACTTATACTATACACTATTACGATACTACATGCATAGGCCTATACGAGATTTATATAAGACTTATACTATATGATACAATACTTAAAAATGTTTTTTTAAGTACTTATAATAGAGCTTTGCTAAAACGATAAATAATGTATAAAATTGTTTCCTAAAAAAACCCTTTATATACGTTGCGTATAGTCCTATACGCAGCGTATATAAAGGGTCAGAAAGACAATTTTACCATAGGTTTGGAGTAAGAAAATCATAAAAAAAACCACCATTTATATACACTGCGTATAGACCTATACGCAGCGTATATAAAATGTCAAAAATACAATTTTACCCTTGGTTTGAACTGCGTATAGCCCTTAATCCCGGGGTAAAATTGTCTCTTTTACTATATGCCGCGAATAGCCCTATATGTGGCGTATATATGTGGCAAGTTTGGTAAAAAAGACCATTTTACCCCTGGATTGGAGGCTATACGCAGCCCAAACCAAGGGTAAATTGTTTTTTTAACCCTTTATATACATTGTGTATAGGCCTATACACAGCGTATATAAATGGTGTTTTTTTAGAAACATTTATACAATATTAATCGTTTTAGCAAAGTTTTATAAAAAATAAGTTTTCTATTTTAATAAAAAGTAAGTATTTCTTACAAACTTTTTTATACAACATTAATCATTTTTATATGATAAATATCGTATAAGCCTCATATAGAACTATAGATGTAGTATCGTAGACATATACAAGACCTATAAGGGACTTATACGAGACTTATATACTACATTATACAATACGATGTAGTAGTATAGGTCCCGTATATGTGTATAGGTGTAGTATCGTATAGTATAGGTCTCGTATAGAACTATAGATGTAGTATAGTATCGTATCGTATCGTATAGCGTAGTATAACTTAAGTCACGTATATGTGTAGTACGTTATAGTATAGCATATCATAGCATAGTAGCATAACATAGTATAGACCTATACGGCACCTAAACTACACATATAGTCCTACGTGGGACCTATACTACACCTATAGGCCTACGTGGGACCTATACTACATCCATAAGCCTATATAAGACTTATACTACACCATATGATACGATACTGCACCTATAGGCCTATACGAGACGATACTACACATATATGCATATACATGACTTATACCACACTATACGATACGATATGATACGATAGGATACAATATTTTATTACACGTATAGGCCTATACAAGATTTATATATACTACATCCATAGGCCTATACGAGATTTATACTATACTATAAGATATGATACTTAACAATGTTTTTTACCACACCATACGATAGGATACAATATTATATTACACGTATAAGGCTATACGAGATTTATACTACACTATAAGATACGATACTTAATCCATTACGATACTTGCCTTGCTTTTTAAATGGGGTTTTCTAATGGCACATCCCCCTGTCTATCTACACACTTTTTGAATTCAATACGCATCGTATAGGCCGATACGATGCGTATTGAAATAAAGTAAAAGACATGGCAGACTGACAGGTGCAGGTTATGTCTGGCGGCGAGCTTTATACGCATCGTATAGGCCTATACGATACGTATCAAGGCACTGATTTTTTGAATTTTATTTTTTGATGTGTTGTGTTGAATGCGTACCTGAGAAACGAAAGGGATTTCGAGCAGTTGGTCGATGACATGATAGATAAAGATCTTGACACGATCATGTCCATTTTCATGTGTTAGACTAGATATTCCAAGATGAAATATATTAAAACCATTTAAGCGGCGTGTTCCAATCAACGTTTATCGACATTGTTATAGGTGATGAAGAAACCCTAAGTGGCAGGTAAGGGTTCTTTTGACTATGCTTTTATCATTTGTCATATGGTAACAACTACCTAGGGGATATTTAGTTCTCTATTCGGTCATCTTTCCAAGCTTTTACACACGAATATGTGGTTCCCAATTTGCGGAACATAATCCCAGATTGTCTAAAGAAGCGCTTTTATCATGTGTCATGTCTAATTCGCAAAGAATCTCGTATGGGACAAAAGGATAACGAAGATAAAATGATATGGGACAAAAACCAGCATTTCATATCTACTAAGTTGATCAACACCAACATTTCTTCGAGCTAACTGCCGATATCTCATCCTCTTATCTTGCACAGTGGGAGAAAAGACCAGCACCTATGTCAGTATTGTCCTTTAAATTCGCATAAACATATATTCATTTCATAACCTCCTCCTATAAATCAACCACAACTCACCCGATACGTCTTCTCTGGATCACACATGATAAAAGCGCTTCTTTAGACAATCTGTGATTATGTTCCGTTTCTTCAAGATTTACGTCTGATGTCCAAGTTTTATCACATTTGACTTCATCTGCGGCAGTCCAATGACTTTCTTGAGTCACATATCCGACAATAGGGCCCACGGATCTTATGCCCACCCGGGACCGACCTCTGGATCACACATGATAAAAGCACTTCTTTAGACAATCTGGGATTATGTTTCGTTTGAAGCAACGAAGATTGAATGTGGAAAACCGCAACCGTTTTTTACTACGAAAACGGTGGCTATGGGAAATAAAAACCTAACACGAACCACAATGGACTCAGACTCATACTACCCTTGCCGTTCCGTATTTTCTCCTTTTCTAATTCTTGAAGAATCTCGTAACTACCGATATCTCATCCTTCTGTTGTTCAGTACTTCCGAGACGATTCAAGTGAGTCCTATGAAGCAAGTGTCTGTCTATTCAATTGAGAGGAATCATTGCATTACATCCCCTTTGAAAACAAATTGTGTCTGTCTGAACCAACCGAAATCCACAAATTTCCAACAATTAACAGGACATTGTTAAAAGGGGAAATCTAATCGAACACCTGATTGAGAGAAACTTCTTCGAGCTAACTGCCGATATCTCATCCTTCTGGTGTTCAGTACTTCCGAGACGATTCAAGTGAGTCCTATGAAGCAAGTGTCTGTCTACAAATTCCAAAAAAATTGTGGGTTAATAGATTCCGAATGTGTTATTTCAGTTATTTCTATTGATTCAGTACTTCAAGGCATGCCTGTTTGATTCAGTATTTCAGTTATTTCTGTTGATTCAGTACTTCAAGGTGTGTACGTTAAATACCGTTCACCGCTTTTTTAGTTGCTTCTCTTGTTAAGGGAGACATTTCATAGAGAACAAGTTCACAGCAGAATGAAATTTTATTGAAAACTTCTAAAAATGTTAAGTGTTTGAGGCATGCCTGTTTGATTCAAGTAAGTCCTATGAAGCAAGTGTCTGTCTGTAACACCCCAAAATTTATAAGAGATTATTTTGGTGTTTAAGAGTTTAATTTAATTAGTTAATTTTAATAACTATGATATAAGTTATAAAGAATGAAGCATTTATACTAGAATGACAATAAAAGTATGTACAAGGGCTGAAAGTGTAAATGTTATAATAAAAAAAAACAAAACTCAGTGTTTTGTGTGGGGGTGTGGTCGCGAGAAAGGGCAGGGGCAAAGGAGAAACCCTTCTCCTTCATTCCAACACTAGAACTCAAGAAATTAAACCTGATTTAGGGCAAAAATCGAATGCATGAGTCAAGATACCCTTTAATCTAAGTGTATTGAACATAAGGTGAGTTCAATTTTATGTTTTGAAGCTTTTGTTAAGTGGGTTTCGATTAATCAGTGAAAGTTGTATGAATCTGAGTTTGTATGTGAATTAATATCATCATGTAGAATGTGATTTATGCTCGAATTTGGTTATATTGAAAGATTAAAGTAAAACCCTCTTGTGTTAGTTACATGGTAAGATTATAGTGATTCTTAGATGATGAAACTTATGAGAAATTGAAAGATGAATGTATGAGTATTAGAGTTTTGGTAGATGTTCTTGATGTAGACTAAGAAGCTATGTGAAATTGGTTGAAATTGATCATGTTTGATGTGAAGGAGTAGGTTATGCATAAAGCATATGTACATAGTGCTTGAAATGTTGTATGCACACCAAGTGTTCGATTAAATGTTTGAATGGTTGTTTTTATAAATGTCGAATGAATTAGGAAGTCTTATGATGCATGATATGTTTATAGTGAGATATGTGATGGCGCGTTCATATCATACGAGTAGGAAGGGTCTCATTGTTAATCTATACTATGTGTTGTTAGAAATTGACTAATGAGAGCCAAGTGAAGAGCATAAATTTATCATGATAGATGTTATGCGTGTTCTTGTTTACTAACAAGGATATCAATGTATGGTCATGAAAGGATAGATAACATGTCCACGGGCTCAAGCACGGAGGCTAACGGGTCAAAAGTAAGCATGGAACCTATGCTTGAACTTGGACGCTCAAGGTAAGTAAACTCCCGGACTCCATCTTTAATAGTAATGAAATTAATTGTATGATAATCGTTAAAGGTTATGTTGAAATTTGTTATTGAAGATGTTATCGAATGAGTAGTATTAAGTAAGTGATTTCCGTAATCACTTCTTAGTTTGTTTAAGTAATATAATGTTTTAATTATTAAGTTCATATGAAGTTGAGGTCAAATCAATAGATTATTTTGATAAATGCACGAACGGGTCGAATAGTTCGTAGATGAATAACAAGCCGAACACGTATAAGTTAAGAAATTCCTTAACTCGGATGTTGGATTTCAAGTTCACATGATAGAATATTAATTTACAATCATGTAGGAAGAAACGTGACGCAAAACGGATGAAAAATGAGAGAGTTATGTCCGTTTCGGTAAGAATTAATGGCTAGGAAAAGTGCAGAGTTGACACGGCCGGGTGGTGAGCTGACACGGCCGGGTGAAGGTTCTGTCAAAAATATTATTTATGTGATTTATGCATCGTAGGCTTCGGTATATTATCCGTGGACTATGATGGGCCTCCCAAACATGATTTCGAGTGTTTCCTTGACGATTATAAGTTGTAAACCCAAGTCTAAGTCTCATGTAATTTATATAAGAGTATGATAGATGTATGTAATGAAGTTGGACATGTATTACATGTAAATGGTATACAAGAATGCGTACGGAACACGTAGGTATGAATACATTATTGTAGGTATGATTGAATGTATATTAGGTATGTAGATGTGTATGATTGTAAGTATGTATGTGTGCAAGTATGTGCAAATGCATGATTTGGATGCATTTGAGAATTAGCGTTACTAACAATGCCCTTGAGTTTGGAATGTAAGTTAATTAGATGCATTTAAATGGTTGATGTCCTTTTTACGAAGATGTAGTACTTGAATATGTTGAGATTACGGGTTTGCTAACCAAGTTATTATTGAGTATGTTTGAAAGTGCAGGTTTATGAATGTCGGACTTTCGAAGTGTTGATATAATAATGAAACGGTTGAATGTTGAAAGGATAATCGGGTTGAAGTAACTTATGCGGTTAGAATATGCTATGGACGTTTTAGTTTATACAACATTTTATGTTTGGTCGTCATCATCTACTAACGGGTTAGCTGTATGAAAATATATGTCATACCCATTTAATTGGGTAATCGAATGCGTGAGAGAAATGAAAGTACATACACGAATGGAACTAAAGTGACGGTTTTATAAGCAAATAAGTATAATGACTAACTTTTTAAAGCTTTGTTGTTGAATGTAGGTAAATCCTCAATTCAGGCGACATGGAGAATCGGAGCGAGCGCGTGTTCATGTTATGTCATACCAAACGCTTCCGCTAGCTTGTTCAAATGTTTTTGGTCCAAAATTTGTTGTATTGGTTCTTAGTAGTATTTTGTCGAATGAATCGTAGAATTGTGTCTAGTCTGATTATGTTTAAAACAGGGTATGCTCGTTTTATGGACGGGTCATGCCCAAATTTTGTTAAAATTAATGCGTATATGTTATTGATATCATCGTTTTAAATTCCAAAAAAGTTGGACACTCTTAAGAAATTTTTATATTCTAGTGTCCCTTAGTCGTCTTTATTAGATGCAAAGACGGGACCTTACAAGTTGGTATCAGAGCCTAGGTTTGAGGAATTCGAGCAAGAGTATCAGTGCTTGAACTCAAACCGATGGCTCGTGCAAAAATGTGCTCGCTCCGAGATCGCCAATGAGGTAAAATTTTAAATTTTCGATTAATATAAGTATGTATAGTGTGTTACGGTATAAGTTTTAAGGTTCAAGTAGGTTATGGGTGATAAGGCGTGTAAAATAAGAAGTCCCGAGACCCGTGTAGCTGAAAACGGACCCGGTAAATGGTCGGGACACCCCAAAATGGTTTTTCAGCGTTTCAGCAATAGGAAGGGCCGTCGCCGACGGGCTGTGATACCGTCGCCGACGCCCTCATGCTTGACGACGGCCTATTTTCCTGTCTACGACTTTTGTGGGCGACGCAAAATTATAAAGCCCGTCGCCGACGGGGCATGAAGCCGTTGCCGACGGCTAGCAGAAATCAAATCCGCTGAAAAGTTTTGTTTTGTTTTGTTTTCGTATTTTGGGTTTCTAAGTTGTTTAAAAGCTTAATGAATGTTCGTGTAAGATCTATATAAGGCCTAGTACGATATATGTGACCACGATTAGTGGATAAGATAGACGGAATATGCTATTCATTTATTAATATGTTGTTTATGAGGCCAAGAGCACGCAGGTTATGTGAAGGGTAAGCACAATTGTTCGGAAGGGATGATCCGTGAACGCGGTCTAGGACCGGCATCAAGGCAAGTATTAAGACGAATTGACCCCTGGTACGTAAACTCAATGCGTGGATGTATGAAATAGTATAATTAGGCAAGCGAAAGAAAATTCTAGATAAATATAATAACAACATGGTAAGGAAGTTTTAAAAATGTAACACGTGCCGAAACTTAATTCTTCGGACATAATGTGGCGATTACGCAAAGACACGAAACTAGTACGTGGATTGTGTACCTGTCCAGTACACAAGAAATGTATGACGTTCGTGAGACCGCGGTAATTGCTACAGGTATGTCCGTTAGAATTGGGTAGCTGGTGGGCGTATGGGTGAAATGAGTAGTAAGACTCTCGGGAGATTAAGAGTACTACGTAAGAGTAAAAAGTGCGAATGATAAGAATGAAATGTTGGATCCGTAAGAAGGTACGAACCAACAATGTATGAATGAAATGCTTGAATCCGCGAGACGGATTCAAAGAATGAAAGATATGAATGCAATGCTTGAATCCGCGAGACAGATTCAAGGAATGAAAGGCATGAATGAAATGTTTGAATCCGCGAGACGGATTCAAAGGATGAAAGATGTGAATGTAATGTTTGAATCCGCGAGACGGATTCAAAACATAGAAGGTACGAAAGGTATGAATAATGTGTTCGAATCCGTGAAACAGATTTAAGATATAAAAGACGAAACTAGTCTACATAAGAAGAAGTCGATAGCTTAACCATGTTTGCGTCAAACAAGTCATATAAGTAAACGCAGAGCAAATGAACAAAAGAATGATAAGAATGAAAATATTCGAATGTGTAAGTAATTACGGACCGAACAAGTAAATATTCCTTAAGTGGTATGATCCAAATTATGTTTAAACTTTCATATATATATATGAATATATTATGCAAATGTGTTGCATACGAGAGGGGTCGAAAGGATAAATGGGTCATACGGGTCAGATGGCGATCGCCATTTGAACTCGGCAGTTAATGTGATTAATTTGTTAAGTTTATACTCATAGGTGAACTCGATGAATGGACACGCAATGTCACTAATCGGAAAGGAATGATTATCGTAAGGTATGGATAACGAATCAATGGAATTTACTTCCGTCAGGTATGTATAAAAAGGGGTGTAACTTTAATAGGAGGTTATGACTCGACTAGAGATGGATGTGTTAGAATAGAATGTATATATACAAACCGTAATGCAAAATGTGGAGTGAATTTCAAAATGTCCGTAATGATCGTCGGGTGGTATTGAACTTAAATGCTTGTAACTGTGGAAATTCTGATAGAATATAAAAGACGGCAAGTGTCGCTAAGAAATGCTAACTTTGATGCTCGGCTTGTTGGCCATGTTCATTTGAACAAGACATTGTAGAAAAGATACGCATGGCATGAATAACAATAGTAACCATGGAAATAATGCTTAGTTTTCGTGTTAAGTACGGATAAGTAAGTTTAAGAAGGGTGATTTTGGTTGTAACCGTAAGTCTTTCGAATGATTATAAATGCGTATGATAATATATCGACCCCTCCTATGAGCTTAAGGTAATCGGAAGTAATGATAGTAATGGAATGTTTAGGATGGCCCATAGTGAACAAAATGAAAGATAGCATATGATGTATGAGTGGTATGAAATAAATCGATTTATTTCGATTAGCAAATATATGAATGTAATATGCTTAAATAGGAAGTTAGAAACAAACCGCAGACTTAGGTTTGTACGATTAATAATTGTATACAATCGGAATAAATTCGATGAATGAACCGTTAGTAATGCAATATGCTAGGAACTAGCACTATGAAGTGTAGTGACACTAATAAGGGCTCTGGATAAATTTCTGACCTATTATGTGTCTGTGAAAGTAGATTACTTAATTCAAGAAGGTAGGAAAAATGTGTACAAATATGTTTGTTTATAAACCAAATCTTTAGCCAAGATTTCGAATGTATTAGAAATGTATTATGCACCTTGAATGAGTATAATGAAAAGATAAGAATAGGTATGAGAAAGGTTTCGGGGACGAAACCTCCTTTAAGGGGGGTAGACTTGTAACACCCCAAAATTTATAAGAGATTATTTTGGTGTTTAAGAGTTTAATTTAATTATTTAATTTTAATAACTATGATATAAGTTATAAAGAATGAAGCATTTATACTAGAATGACAATAAAAGTATGTACAAGGGCTGAAAGTGTAAATTTTATAATAAAAAAAACAAAACTCAGTGTTTTGTGTGGGGGTGTGGTCGCGAGAAAGGGCAGGGGCAAAGGAGAAACCCTTCTCCTTCATTCCAACACAAGAACTCAAGAAATTAAACCTGATTTAGGGCAAAAATCGAATGCATGAGTCAAGATACCCTTTAATCTAAGTGTATTGAACATAAGGTGAGTTCAATTTTATGTTTTGAAGCTTTTGTTAAGTGGGTTTCGATTAATCAGTGAAAGTTGTATGAATCTGAGTTTGTATGTGAATTAATATCATCATGTAGAATGTGATTTATGCTCGAATTTGGTTATATTGAAAGATTAAAGTAAAACCCTCTTGTGTTAGTTACATGGTAAGATTATAGTGATTCTTAGATGATGAAACTTATGAGAAATTGAAAGATGAATGTATGAGTATTAGAGTTTTGGTAGATGTTCTTGATGTAGACTAAGAAGCTATGTGAAATTGGTTGAAATTGATCATGTTTGATGTGAAGGAGTAGGTTATGCATAAAGCATATGTACATAGTGCTTGAAATGTTGTATGCACACCAAGTGTTCGATTAAATGTTTGAATGGTTGTTTTTATAAATGTCGAATGAATTAGGAAGTCTTATGACGCATGATATGTTTATAGTGAGATATGTGATGGCGCGTTCATATCATACGAGTAGGAAGGGTCTCATTGTTAATCTATACTATGTGTTGTTAGAAATTGACTAATGAGAGCCAAGTGAAGAGCATAAATTTATCATGATAGATGTTATGCGTGTTCTTGTTTACTAACAAGGATATCAATGTATGGTCATGAAAGGATAGATAACATGTCCACGGGCTCAAGCACGGAGGCTAACGGGTCAAAAGTAAGTATGGAACCTATGCTTGAACTTGGACGCTCAAGGTAAGTAAACTCCCGGACTCCATCTTTAATAGTAATGAAATTAATTGTATGATAATCGTTAAAGGTTATGTTGAAATTTGTTATTGAAGATGTTATCGAATGAGTAGTATTAAGTAAGTGATTTCCGTAACCACTTCTTAGTTTGTTTAAGTAATATAATGTTTTAATTATTAAGTTCATATGAAGTTGAGGTCAAATCAATAGATTATTTTGATAAATGCACGAACGGGTCGAATAGTTCGTAGATGAATAACAAGCCGAACACGTATAAGTTAAGAAATTCCTTAACTCGGATGTTGGATTTCAAGTTCACATGATAGAATATTAATTTACAATCATGTAGGAAGAAACGTGACGCAAAACGGATGAAAAATGAGAGAGTTATGTCCGTTTCGGTAAGAATTAATGGCTAGGAAAAGTGCAGAGTTGACACGGCCGGGTGGTGAGCTGACACGGCCGGGTGAAGGTTCTGTCAAAAATATTATTTATGTGATTTATGCATCGTAGGCTTCGGTATATTATCCGTGGACTATGATGGGCCTCCCAAACATGATTTCGAGTGTTTCCTTGACGATTATAAGTTGTAAACCCAAGTCTAAGTCTCATGTAATTTATATAAGAGTATGATAGATGTATGTAATGAAGTTGGACATGTATTACATGTAAATGGTATACAAGAATGCGTACGGAACACGTAGGTATGAATACATTATTGTAGGTATGATTGAATGTATATTAGGTATGTAGATGTGTATGATTGTAAGTATGTATGTGTGCAAGTATGTGCGAATACATGATTTGGATGCATTTGAGAATTAGCGTTACTAACAATGCCCTTGAGTTTGGAATGTAAGTTAATTAGATGCATTTAAATGGTTGACGTCCTTTTTACGAAGAAATATGTTGAGATTACGGGTTTGCTGTCGCATCCTGGCTTTGCGGAAGCGTGGTTAATTTGGTGTGACTTCTCAATACCATAGCTTAACCATAACAAAGCTATATGAAATAAAATCATGCAAGATCATCCATAGATTTAAGTTTTAAAACCGAAGTAACATAACCTTGTCTTAGGGACTTACAACCTCATAACATAAAACATTGTCTTGAAAAACATAAACATCAACATGAAATAAACGCAGTTTAAGATTTGTGACTCGTCCAGGAAAAAGTCACATTTCCTAAACCCGGATGACCTCGGAACCCTTATGCAGCGGGAAAACATAACATACCGCGCCAGATCTTTAATTTCCTGAAATACATGTAAGTTGAAAAATCAACAATAATGTTGAGCGAGTTCATGTGTAAGTGAGTAAGTAGACCTTTGTGAGTATAAAAATAGTCTTGGTATGTAGCAAATAAGGGAATTGAGATCACCAATGGTTTGCAAGGCCAGTGATATATGTGAAGTGCAAATAGGGAGACTCAAACCTAGCATATTTCGCCACGGCATTAGTATGTGGACAAAGTCACCCCGAGGTCCGTTTCTAGTTTGGCCTGGGGCTGGGCTCGCTACACCCAGATAGATCTACCGCTCCTGTCCCTCGGTCCTGACATGAGGACTAATGGCCTCATATTGCTCCTACCCACTCACATGATCTAAGTAGTAAACCTCCTTACGCTAACCATACCATGTATAAAGTACTTGTAATCAAAGTAACATGTATTTCACCCCCGCAGTTAAGAAAACTGAAAACAGTTAGAGAAAAGGGGGACATGAACTCACAGTGGTGTGTCTCTACCAAGTATGCCTCCAAATCGATCAGCTGTATGACGACCTACACGTGCTAACTCTATTAGACGGATGGCCGCGCCTTAGCTTTATGGTTTAAGTTTTCGGGAAATAGTTAGACAACTATTTCGTGTTTACATTTTGTATATACTTGGTAGTTATTTTCCTTCCCAAGGATGGGGGATTTAATACATGTGTGTTCGTATAATTCGGATTACACTATTAAGTCTCACTTAATATATTTTATTCTTAACTCCAAAATATAAATATTCTTCCCAAAAATATTATATTTTAATTCATGTGATTTTCCGAAATAATACTTAGTAATATTATTTTTACTCTAAAAATAATATTTACGTAGTTCACAAAATAATCATAAACACTTATACAAGTGATGTTGTGAAAAAAATACATACTAAATATATACATGTATCACGTTTTATTTTGTGAAAATCCCACCTCCGATGTTTTGTAAATGTAGTCGTGGCGAAACTTATATTTTGAAAACAAGTCAAAATGTATTTCCAACACTTATAGTGAAAATATTTCCAAGTGTTAGGCTTTTTGGAAAAATTTCGCCAGAGTTTCCTCTGAAACTGGAGGTGGCCACGCTTTCAAGCGTATCATTTTCTTTTATAAATCAGACCAACAATCTTCTCATTCAACCAAAACAATGTTCAAATCACAAACTAGTCAAAATATATATAAATCGCATAAATTTCATGAACTTGTGATTTATTCAAACTATGAAGTAAATCCCATTATTTTAGTGGATCTTTATATAAAACTATCCGCTTTCGTAAAAACCTCGTTTTTATGGAAGTTTCGTCTTTACAACTTCTCGTCATCTTTTCCAAAAATAGTTATTTTGTCTAAACTTTGGGTTACACAAGCGTTTACACACTTGTGTGTTCTAAAAACCATTCGTGTTAGTGTAAGATCCGTCTTTAAAAGCATGTTTTCTCTTGACTCTTGGTCCTTTGAAAATACCACTTGTAGATCCGTAGATCTACTAGTTTTAAACACTATTTCACAAACAAAATCGCTTTTACACAAGTTCATGATTCGTTTGTGGT
Source organism: Helianthus tuberosus (assembly GCA_030545235.1). Lineage (NCBI taxonomy): Eukaryota > Viridiplantae > Streptophyta > Magnoliopsida > Asterales > Asteraceae > Helianthus > Helianthus tuberosus. Next base: position 192,060,465 of record CM060445.1, read on the forward strand.
AGAGTTTCACCCTTTAACCCTTATTACTTTCAAAACAACCTTATGTCATGATCCATGATCATGACCAACCCGAGTTAAATGATGATCCGAGCTACCACAACATAGATCGGGTCCAAATAACTTCACAAATCAAATACTACATGATTTACACAACATATGAGCTTTTAACCACCATTTTTAGTGTTTTAAGTAGACTTTTATGTATCATCTTGTAAGTTAACGAGTTTTAACCGTTACACATCGTATTAACCACTTCAAAATAGTTCAAGAAGGTGATTTAAGCAACATACCACTAGCTCGAGGCTAGGGAAGAATCTATGCGAAAAATGCGTGGATAAAAGCAAGAGAATGAGGTCCTTCGCCTTCCGTTTGCACCAAGACTCCTTATATGCGACCCTTAACACTTGTAGAGCTTGGAACTTGCAAGATCAAAACTCGAAGATGGATGGTTGAAAGAGGGGTGTTCGGCCGAGAGTTAGTAGGGAGGGAGAGAGAGTGTTCAAGTGTGGAGAGTTGTGGTGAATGATCTCATGTGTTTAAGCTTATACTTATAGGCAAATCATTAAAAGATTAACCAAAGGTCCCAATGTCTAATTGATATTAGACAAGAAAGATTTAAATAATCAAGCAAGTACAAAGGGTGTCCCCCAAGGGGACGGTTCGGTTAGGGGGGGGGGGGGGTAATCCGGTTAAAATCCAACTAAACACCAATGACTAGTTAGTTAATTTAAGTGTTAACTCGGTTAGTTGTGTGTCACGTGTTACAATGGGTGTTAGGGTATTCAGGGACCCTAACTGGCTCAGAAAAAGATAAACAATGAAAATAACAATATTTTCATGTTCCGGGTATAGTCCGGTTGTTCGGTTGGATAGTAATCCGTTAAAGTGCTTAACAAAGTTTTAAAGTGTCGTTAGTACCATTTTTAGTGACACAACTCATTTCTGACACTTTGGAAAGTGTCTAGTAATATTTTTCTCATGTTTTGGCACTTTATTAGTTAGCTAAAAGCTGAATTATTATGTAAAGTGCTGAGTTTTGTACTTAGAGTACGTTTTAGGCACATCCAGTCATTGTGTCTTATTCCTAGAGACGCAGTTCTACAACTCTTGTATCCCTACACTCACCACTAGTGTAGCAAAATATTTCTGGCTCATACAGGCCTTAGAGGCAGTGTCTGCCTGATGCTGGCTTTGTCAGCATGTTCAATAGGTTATCCGTTTATAGTGTTACTGTGCTTTTGTGCATCATGTTTGTCACTAAGGTTCAGCATGTAAATAATGTAGTGACAGCAAGTAAAGTATGATGCAAGTAAGTGCATGTATCAGTATTCAAGTAGCAGTTTATTCACAAGTTCAAGCAAGCACAGTAATTAAGCAGTAATTAATTATTAATTAAGTCGTACGGATACCTGGTTTAGTGAGGGTTGTCACATTCTCCCCCCGTTAGAAAAATTTCGTCCCGAAATTTTAAGTTCTGCTTGTAGATGGAGGGTTCTTAGGAAATAGGTGGGGGTATTTCTCTTTCATCCGGTCCTCACGCTCCCAGGTGTACTCAGGACCATGTCTGGCATTCCAACGAACTTTGACGAGCTTGACACTGCTCCGGCGGGTCTTGTTTTCCTTCCAATCCGTAACCTCAACCGGTTCTTCAACGAAATGGAGCGTGTCGTCAACATGAATCTCGTCGATGGGAATGGCAATGTTATCTTGAGTTGGACTTTTCTTCAGGTTGGATACATGAAATGTATCGTGGACTGAATGGAGTTCAGCAGGTAGGTCCAACTTGTATGCTACTAGTCCTATTCTTTCCAGAATTCTGAAAGGACCAATGTAGCGCGGATTTAACTTCCCACGCTTTCCGAAGCGTGCCACACCTTCCAGGGTGAAACTTTCAATAACACCATTTCTCCCACTTGAAATTCCACGTGTTTCCGGTTTGGATCCGCATAGGCTTTCTGTCTGTGGCGAGCTGCTTCGATGCGTTTTAGAATCTGCGCAATCTTTTCTGTCGTCTCTTGGACGATTTCGGGACCAGCAAGCTGCCTATCACCTGCGTCAGCCCAGCATAGGGGTGATCGGCACTTGCGTCCGTAAAGGGCTTCAAATGGCGCGACACCAATACTGGTGTGGTAGCTGTTGTTGTATGAAAATTCGACCAAAGGCAAATGCTTATCCCAGCTACCGCCCAAATCCATAACACACGCTCTCAGCATGTCTTCCAAAGTCTGTATCGTTCGCTCGCTTTGACCGTCAGTTTGCGGATGAAACGCAGTGCTCAGATTCAATTGTGATCCAAAAGCTTCTTGGAAGGATTGCCATATCCTTGACACAAACCTTCCGTCTCTATCAGAGATGATCGAGAAAGGCACTCCATGACGTGCAACGATCTCTCTCATGTAAATTTCAGCCAACTTGCTCGTATTATCCTTCTCTCTGATAGGTAAGAAGTGTGCTGACTTCGTTAATCGATCCACTATCACCCAAATAGTGTCATGGCCTCTTGGCGTTCTTGGCAATTTTGTAATAAAATCCATTGAGATTTGTTCCCATTTCCATTTGGGAATCTCAGGTTGTTGCAGAAGTCCTGAAGGCTTCTGGTATTCGGCTTTGACCTTAGCGCATGTTAAACATTTGCTCACATACACAGCAACATCGCCTTTCATCCTAGGCCACCAATAATAATCTTTGAGATCCTGATACATCTTATCCGCTCCTGGATGGATAGAGTACCGTGATTTGTGAGCTTCATCAAAAATAACCTTCCTTAAACCTCCAAACAAAGGAACCCAAATCCTTTTCTCAAAACATAACGTTCCTTCCTCGTTTGGTACCAGTAGCTTCTCCATCCGACGGAGATATTCTTCTTCAAGGTTTCCTTCCTTGAGAGCTTCTTCCTGCGCGGCACGAATGCGCAAGGAAAGATCGGTTCGGATAATCATTTCTAAAGCCCTAACCCTTATGGGCTTGATCCTCTCCTTTCGACTTAGGGCATCGGCGACCACATTCGCCTTCCCTGGATGATACTTTATCTCGCAGTCGTAATCGTTCAGCAACTCAACCCAACGTCTTTGTCTCATATTCAGCTCCTTCTGGTTGAATATGTGTTGCAGGCTCTTGTGATCTGTAAAAATTGTACACTTTGTACCATAAAGGTAGTGTCTCCAGATCTTTAATGCAAATACCACTGCGCCAAGTTCCAAATCATGTGTGGTATAGTTCTTTTCGTTCACTTTCAATTGACGCGAGGCGTAAGCAATAACCTTTTGGCGTTGCATCAACACACAACCCAATCCTTGACGTGAGGCGTCACAGTATACCACAAAATCATCTGTACCTTCCGGTAGTGCTAAGATTGGCGCATTGCAGAGCTTATCCTTCAATATCTGGAACGCTTCTTCCTGTTTGATTCCCCAATCAAACTTCTTATCTTTCTGCGTGAGGAGCGTCAAAGGTTGAGCGATTTTTGAAAAATCCTCAATGAACCTTCGATAGTAGCCAGCCAAACCCAAGAATTGTCGAATCTCGGTTGGCGTCTTTGGCGTTTCCCAATTCTTGATCGCTTCGATCTTGGTTGGATCCACATGGATTCCATTTCCATTTACCACGTGCCCAAGGAATTGGACTTCACGTAGCCAAAATTCGCACTTGGAGAACTTGGCATACAACTGTTCCTTCTTTAGCAGCTCCAAAATAGCTCTTAGATGCTGCTCGTGCTCAGCCTTTGTCCTGAATAAATCAAGATGTCGTCGATAAACACAATCACGAACTTGTCCAAGTACGGCTTGCAAACTCTATTCATCAAGTCCATAAAGACTGCAGGTGCGTTTGTCAAACCAAACGGCATAACAAGGAACTCGTAGTGTCCATAACGAGTTCTGAAGGCTGTCTTTGGGATACTCTCCTCTTGTATCCTTAACTGATGGTATCCAGATCGAAGATCGATCTTTGAATAAAAGCTTGAGCCTTGCAGTTGATCGAATAGATCATCGATTCTTGGCAGAGGATATCTATTCTTGATCGTCAGTTTGTTCAGCTCCCGGTAGTCGATGCACATACGAAAACTACCGTCCTTCTTCTTGACAAACAGGACCGGAGCTCCCCAAGGCGAGAAGCTTGGTCGGATAAATCCCTTGTCTAGCAACTCTTGAAGTTGTGTCGACAGTTCCTGCATCTCAGACGGAGCAAGTCTGTAAGGTGCCTTAGCCACAGGCGCGGCGCCTGGAACTAAGTCAATGTGAAACTCTACTTGCCTCTGAGGTGGCAGTCCAGGTAAGTCTTCTGGGAAGACTTCTGGATATTCCCTCACGACCGGGATGTCTTCTATTCTTGGCTCAGCAGCCTTCTTATCCACAATGTGTGCCAGGAAGGCAACACATCCCTTCTGCAAACACTTTCGCGCTTTCAGGCAGCTGATAATTCTTAACGGCGTATCACGCTTCTCCCCGTGATCCATAATTGTTTCGCCATCTTCGGTTGGGATACGAACGACTTTTTCGTGACAAACTATTTCAGCCTTGTTGCCTGATAACCAATCCATTCCTACCACCACGTCGAAGCTTCCTAACTGGACTGGTAGTAGATCCAGAGCAAACTCACGCTCTCCCAATTCGATCACACAGCCTCTGATAACTTCATTGGCTTCTACTAACTTCCCATTGGCCAATTCGATTGAGTACGGAATATCTAGCTTATTAGCGGCTAAACCAAGCATATTCTTAAATTCTAACGACACGAAGCTATAATCGGCGCCAGTATCAAATAAAACGGATGCATAGCGTTGGTTTACAGGGAACGTACCAGTAACGACATTAGGGTCCTGGCGCGCTTCCCTCGCTTCGATTTGGAACACTCTTCCACGGGCTTGGTTTAACTCTGGGCAGTTCCTCTTAAAGTGCCCGATATCACCACAGTTAAAGCACCCAAGTCTTTGCCCGTTTCCACCTCCATTTCCAGCTTGGTTGTTGTTTTGGTTTGCATTTCCCGCTTGATTCGCAACGTTGCCTCGATTCCCGATTCCTCCATTGTTTACTTGTGGGCGATTTCCATTACCACCACGATTATTATTCCTATTCCCAAATCCTCCTTGGCCTCCCCGGCCAGCACTAGCCCAACAAGAATCCTTCAAGTGGCCCGGTTTTCCACATGCTTCGCATACTTTCACACTACAATGGCCAGTATGGTGGCGTTGACAGGTATTACATTTGGGCTGGGTGCCCTGATATCCTTTTCCTTTCTTTCCACCACCAGCTGTAACCTGAGCTGGCGTGCCTGATCCTCCTTTCTTAACCGCCACACTGGCGCCCTGCTTGAAGTTTGAAAACTTCCGTTTGTTACCTCCTGATGACTCGATGTGAGTCTCTTTCTTCTTAAGCTCAGCATCATCAAACTTGTTCAGGCGAATGGCCTCCTCTGTGAGAGCCACGCTCAAATCGATTGTCTCAGTAATGGTCGCAGGCTTTGATGAGGTCACCATGCTTATGATTTAAGGAGCTAATCCCTAAATGAAACGTTCAATTCGCTTAAACTCCGGAGTGACCATCTAGGGTACCACATGCGATAAGTCATGGAACCTTTGAACGTATTCTGCGATCCTTGGACCGTCCATTTTCAAATGCCAGAACTCGGTTTCCAATCTTTGGATTTCCGCGCGGGAGCAGTACTTTTTGCGCATAAGTTCCTTCAGTTCGGTCCAGGTTAGCGCGTAGGCAGCAGCTTCACCAAGTGTCTGTACTTGCAAATTCCACCAAGAGAGGGCTCCATCTAAGAATAGCCCTGAGATATAGGTGACTTGCTGATCTAGTGCGCATTTGCTCATGCGAAGAACAGATTCAGTTTTCTCGGCCCAACGAACAAAGGCGACAGCACCTCCTGTGCCATCAAAGTTGACCGGTTTGCAGTCTAGAAACTGCTTATAGGTGCACCCTGCACATACATTGTAACAAGTGAACGGCATTAGCATCTTTGCTAAAGATATCCAATTAGGTCATGGTAGGTCTAAATGACTTAGTATTACCATAAGGTGGATTATTGTTGTTGCCAGTGTTGCCAGAGTTGCTTCCACTAGTCCCTCCTTGAGAGGCGGCGTATTGTGCAATGGCAGCAGCGATAATTTGTTGGAGTTCTGCCTCATTGGTAGGCATGTGGGTCTCACGTCTCGGCGGCATCTTCTAAAAGATGGTTTACATTGATCAGGCCATAGTAAAGATCCCATGTTATAATACGTAAGTAAGGTCATAATGTAGCGTACGTATATAATGATAGTAATAGTACATAACATCTCATGTTATAATCATATCAATCACACAACATCCCATGTCATAGAATATAAATAATCAAATCAGGCATCAAGTATGATGAGAATACTGCGATTGCCATATATCGAGACCACATAGTAAGCGTACAAGTACATCACAGTGTCATATAACATCAGTCGACTAAGGGCTACATCACCCTAGTCCAAAAACTATATCAAATCAGTGTCAATACATCAAATACATGTCAACAAAAGTCAGAATCATAATGTAGTCTCCAAAAATGCTGTGCAGTCTAAAGCATTCGCCGTCTTCTCACCAACGTCTACCCATACGGTACTGAAGAGCTCTACACGGATGGCGGTGGAGGAGGGGGAAAGTGGGTGTAAAACAAACGGCGCAAATGGAGCCAGTCCTCCTCCATGGCTCTCTGGGTACGCAAGAAAGATGCAACCTGCTGCTCAAGTGCCAAAAGGCGTGCAGCATAGTCTGGTGGTACAGGTCGAGAGGGCTGCGATGGAGAGTGGGTCTGACCCTGGCACTGACACAGCGGCGGCTGGGCTCTCTCGAGCTCCTGAATGCGCTGCGTGTGTGCCTCGTGCTGGGCGACAAAAGACATCAAAACGTCCTTAATAGTATACCCCATGTGGAAAGAATGGTAGGGGTCAGTCGGTGGCATAGCAGAAGATGGTGCCCAAAGGAATGGCTCACTGGTGGGATCAAAAGGTGCCACATGAAATGGAGAAACAGGGGGAAAAGTAGCAGACGGTGGTATAGCAGGGATAGATACCGGTACATGTCCAAAAGGGTGAGCCGAAGAACCCTCTCCAGGTCGCGCTGGAGGTGTAAACCGAGGAAATGAAAAGGAGGTATCAATGTGACGGGTATCAGTGATCTGAGGGGGAATAGGTGGAACCTCATCATCAGCAGGAATCCACCCACACTGGGCGTGCTCATCTCGTGGGTCCACCTGTGCCTCAAAAAGCGCACGATCAAACTGAACTGGCATAGGATCATGGTGAGGTGCAACAAGAGGGTCAACTGGTGCATCATCAAAGAGTGGGGGATCAACATGAGCAGCAGCAATGACATGATCGCCCTCCAACAATGGAGCATCTATAGGGTGATCATCAATAGGTGGGTCAGCAAAGACAGGCTCTATAATAGGTGCGTCAGCATGAACTGGGTCATGCTCAAGTACTGGGTCAGGAGCAGGGTCTAGTGGCTGCTCGGGCTCATCAAAGGCCATCTCAAAATCAAACTCAGGGTCGATGGGGTCAACTGGGTCGACTAGATCCTCCATAGGCTGATCCATGGGTATAAACTCTATATCCTCATCTGGGTCGAATCCTGGGGGAAAGACAGGATCGGAATCCTCCAAATCATCGTGGTCGAAAGCAAAGCTAGGAATAGGGGCAACAGAGGATGCCTGGTCGGGGTCTGATCCATGAGAAAAGTGCTGCGCACTCTGAGTGTGTGAAGGTACGGAGGCCACAGACTCGAAAGAGTCTGGGACCGGAGAGTGAGCAGGTGACTCCTCAGCGGGAGCATCTGTGATCAACAAAAGATCACCAGCAGCAAGAAGGGCCTCGCCCTGAACCTCGTCCTCTAAGGGCTCGTCATCAAAAAGGTCGACGTCGTCGTCAGCGTCGGCGTCGAGGAGTAAATCGTAAGCAGGATATGAAGCCAACGGTATGGGAGCAGGGATCTCCACTAACGGTAGGTCCCCGGCCAAAGGGCCATCAGCGAGCTCATCAGCACCATCAGGTAAAGCAAAGGGCGAAAATCATCCACGTCTGTGCTAGTAACGTCGGGTGTGTGGACCTCATGCTCTGAAGGCTCTAGGTCATCTGATACTATAGGTCTAGGTCCTGTGGTGTCTGAGTCACCTGTGCCAGAGGTGTCCATAGTGTCTGTAACATAACACAAACATGCACAAACAGTCAATCATACAATCAAATAATCACGTAAGTTACCAAGTAAGCATTCAAATAATTCTCCTAGTCCCACTAGCCTCCCAGCCTCTCAGACTGCTCTTCCTAGTCCCACTAGCCAATTCTCCTAGTCCCACTAGCCACTTCTCCTAGTCCCACTAGCCAATTCTCCTAGTCCCACTAGCCAATTCTCCTAGTCCCACTAGCCAACTACCTCGAACTCTCAGATCGAGCCTCGGCCTCCAAGACCGAGCCTCAGCCTTTCTAGACTGAGCCTATAAATAATAAATAAAATGTCCTCAACATTTGTTTGTCAAAAGTTTTGGATCTGGACTTAAATGGTATGCAGTAAAAATGTTTTCGTGAGAGCCCTTGTGATCATAGTCTAGACTCGAGAAGGAATCCTAGTTCGCTATGATCAGAGCTCTGATACCAAGCTGTCACACCCTGGCTTTGCGGAAGCGTGGTTAATTTGGTGTGACTTCTCAATACCATAGCTTAACCATAACAAAGCTATATGAAATAAAATCATGCAAGATCATCCATAGATTTAAGTTTTAAAACCGAAGTAACATAACCTTGTCTTAGGGACTTACAACCTCATAACATAAAACATTGTCTTGAAAAACATAAACATCAACATGAAATAAACGCAGTTTAAGATTTGTGACTCGTCCAGGAAAAAGTCACATTTCCTAAACCCGGATGACCTCGGAACCCTTATGCAGCGGGAAAACATAACATACCGCGCCAGATCTTTAATTTCCTGAAATACATGTAAGTTGAAAAATCAACAATAATGTTGAGCGAGTTCATGTGTAAGTGAGTAAGTAAACCTTTGTGAGTATAAAAATAGTCTTGGTATGTAGCAAATAAGGGAATTGAGATCACCAATGGTTTGCAAAGCCACTGATATATGTGAAGTGCAAATAGGGAGACTCAAACCTAGCAGATTTCGCCACGGCATTAGTATGTGGACAAAGTCACCCCGAGGTCCGTTTCTAGTTTGGCCTGGGGCTGGGCTCGCTACACCCAGATAGATCTACCGCTCCTGTCCCTCGGTCCTGACATGAGGACTAATGGCCTCATATTGCTCCTACCCACTCACATGATCTAAGTAGTAAACCTCCTTACGCTAACCATACCATGTATAAAGTACTTGTAATCAAAGTAACATGTATTTCACCCCCTCAGTTAAGAAAACTGAAAACAGTTAGAGAAAAGGGGGACATGAACTCACAGTGGTGCGTCTCTACCAAGTATGCCTCCAAATCGATCAGCTGTATGACGACCTACACGTGCTAACTCTATTAGACGGATGGCCGCGCCTTAGCTTTATGGTTTAAGTTTTCGGGAAATAGTTAGACAACTATTTCGTGTTTACATTTTGTATATACTTGGTAGTTATTTTCCTTCCCAAGGATGGGGGATTTAATACATGTGCGTTCGTATAATTCGGATTACACTATTAAGTCTCACTTAATATATTTTATTCTTAACTCCAAAATATAAATATTCTTCCCAAAAATATTATATTTTAATTCATGTGATTTTCCGAAATAATACTTAGTAATATTATTTTTACTCTAAAAATAATATTTACGTAGTTCACAAAATAATCATAAACACTTATACAAGTGATGTTGTGAAAAAAATACATACTAAATATATACATGTATCACGTTTTATTTTGTGAAAATCCCACCTCCGATGTTTTGTAAATGTAGTCGTGGCGAAACTTATATTTTGAAAACAAGTCAAAATGTATTTCCAACACTTATAGTGAAAATATTTCCAAGTGTTAGGCTTTTTGGAAAAATTTCGCCAGAGTTTCCTCTGTAACTGGAGGTGGCCACGCTTTCAAGCGTATCATTTTCTTTTATAAATCAAACCAACAATCTTCTCATTCAACCAAAACAATGTTCAAATCACAAACTAGTCAAAATATATATAAATCGCATAAATTTCATGAACTTGTGATTTATTCAAACTATGAAGTAAATCCCATTATTTTAGTGGATCTTTATATAAAACTATCCGCTTTCGTAAAAACCTCGTTTTTATGGAAGTTTCGTCTTTACAACTTCTCGTCATCTTTTCCAAAAATAGTTATTTTGTCGAAACTTTGGGTTACACAAGCGTTTACACACTTGTGTGTTCTAAAAACCATTCGTGTTAGTGTAAGATCCGTCTTTAAAAGCATGTTTTCTCTTGACTCTTGGTCCTTTGAAAATACCACTTGTAGATCCGTAGATCTACTTGTAACCACCTTGGTTTTATTGCTATTAAACAATACCTCATAAACTATAAGGGCCTATTGTGTCATTTTGGAAAACTACAATTTGAAGGACCTAATTATCATTCCTTGAAACTTGCTTGAAAACTTTGATTTTAAGTCCGAGGACTAAAACTGTCATTTTTAGAAAATACAAAGTACGGGGACTAAATTGTCATTTTAGAAACTATTTTTTTAGCTAATAACACTAACCGGGTTAGTTATTATATAAGGTTTGCTTATCTAAAATCCTAACCTAGTTAACCTGGTTAGTTAACTATTTAAGGGGCTAATTATGTAATTATCAAATCACAGGGACCAAAATGAAAATCTCATTTAAAATGTGTAAAAAGGTTTCTTAGAAAACCTTATAAGAAAGGCTGTGAACTGGACTCGAACCCGCGCCCTTCATATACACAAACACACGCATGACCAGGTGGACTACCACCATCGTTGTATATTTAATCAAATTCAATTATACTTATACACACATTTGGATCAGATCTGAATTCCAATCAGCAACAGCAGGTCCATAATTTCAAACAAAACTCACCAAATTCGATTGATTAATGGCACATTGGATCCGAATTTTCTCCCACTTGTTCCCAACATCGTTACCCATATAATTTCGCAGATTCTTATACTTAAATCGGTGCTTTACACCTTTAAACCGAAAGTTTGAATAAGAAAATAAAAGTGGAATCATTCCACTATAATGTGTCGATTTCAGTTTAATTTGTTAAGTTTCTTAGTATACCTGGCCTTCCACGAACCGCCTGCAATATCTGTTATTCACTAAAACACCGAAGCAACCCCTCTGATCGATTCTGCAAATCCTCGCCGGAGTTCATCGCCGGACTTAGCCGACGCGATAACCTGGCCGATACCGGACCGGTTTTTCATCCTCCATCCGGTATAATTTCTTTCACTCTACGTTTCTGTACAGTTAATTAGGATATAAACATCGTTTGGTCGATGAATTGAGCGGGTTGACTTCTGTTGACCGAGTCTAGGAAGAAGATGATGAACAGTAATGTTATTTTTATTTTCTTTTTATTAAAAACAGTTTTAATCATTTATTCATATTAAATCAGCTTTAAACATTAAAATCTACAAATTTTAACATATTCACTTTAAATACTGATGTATTTAATAAAAATGTTATGTAAGTCAAAATGTTTATAAAACTATTTTTATAAATTAAAACAGTTTTATTCATTTAAAATTCATATTAAATTAGATTTTCAGAAATAAAATCTGAAAATTTTACGATAATTATTTTGAGTATTAGTCTTTACAAAAATAATTTTGTTACTGATATTTGATTTAGTTTTGATATTTATATGAAATAATCAGTAATTACACTTTTAAAGCATAGTTTAATTTAATACAATTAAATTAAATAACTACATAATTTGTGTCCGAAATTATTTTTATAATATCATATACATTATTCTCAGTTTATATAAAATAGACTACTGTTTGGTTATTTACAGACTATTTTACATAATTAAATCAGTTAATTAAACTTAACAGTTTTAATTATATAATTATATGAATTCTGCTCAAAAATATTTTTATATAAAAATACACATGTTCCTGAGTTTAGTAAAAGTCTCAAACTATCTTGGGCATTTTCAGATTATTTTTAATAATTAATCTGATAAACTTAAATACTGATATTTTAACCATTTTAATTCCATTTATTTATATAAAATCATTTAAAGGTCCTAATAATTACTGTAAATCAGTAATATTGCATGTTAATTATTTAAATGTTATTTTTTTATTATTCTGATTTAAAACTAATTATTTAGATAATTACCATTTAGACAGAACGTTACCAAGTCCTATGGATTTAGGATTTCCAATTATCCAATTAAACCTTGTTGTTGATACGTATTCCATATTGTTGCATGTTCTATCAATTAGAGTGACGTGAAAATCTTATTTCCATGAACTCTCACACTTTGCATACTTGTTTGGACTTACCTGAAATCAAGGTGAGTATACTCGCAACCCCTTTTTATGTTTACCACTTTTTGGGGTGTAACATGTTTACTTATCAAAAACTTACACATGAACATTTTGCTTAAACACATGAACATTCCTATAACATGCTTGTATACGTGATTGCTTGATAATTTAAACTTGGGCGATTACATTTTCGTGTCCGTACGAACCAATCTTTGACATATGTAGCTGCTATAGGATTAACGACCCGCCATCTTATCTCGTGGTAATGTCAATTGCAAATTGCGTTCTTTGGTTTGATATGTTGACACATGCCAATTTTATTGTTATCTTGAATCGCATGCTAGCTATGAGGAATTGTTCGAAACTTATCTTTTGCTATGTACGTATCAAACTTGTATACTCGCCATTGCTTTTGCATTGAATTGTATTTTTAAACATGTTACAGGTTGATGATGATGATGCTATGAAAAGAAGTAGCGTTGATGCCTAGATACACATATAGACGTTTAGGTTTAATATGTCGTATCAACTTTGCTTATGTTGTTATGTATTTCTTTTGAACTTATTTTTATGTGAATTCCTTGTAATGTTGACAACTACTTTATGCAATGAAATCGGTTTATTAAATATTGTCACAATTAGTGTTATGATGTCTCGAGCAATCTTCACACTTCGTCTCATCCCGATGTTTCCGCCATTGGTTGGGGTGTGACAGATTGGTATCAGAGCCATAACTATAGGGAATTAGGTAGGATTGCCATGCTACTTACCTAGTCTATAGTTCTAGAACCTTATTCATATGTTATATTTGAGACTACATGCAAACTACTTCATATGTTTCTTATACATTCTCTTTGGGCCTTTATAAACGTATATGTCATTTTTATCCGTATGTATCATACTTGATATGCTATTCTTATGTATTCAATACTTGTTTTATCATATGTTAAATGCTTGTTTTAGTGTTCCATACCTTGTATGCTATTCATGAAACGTCCTTACGTGTGAATTTATTGAGATACCTTATGTTCTTATACTTGATATTATTATTTTGAACATATGTCATTTACTTATTATCCGTACAATTAATTCATATTAAGCAATATATAAATTATACCTTGCATACCCCAAGTGTATAAAAATATATATATATATATATATATATATATATATATATATATATGTATATGTATATATGGTGAAATCGGCCAAAAATAGCATGACAGCAGCCCCCGAGATTCGAACTCGGGTCTGTGCTCCCACACTCTTTCGCGCCCTTGTCAACCATTGGACTAGGGCCTAGTATTGTGAAATTTCCATTTCGGTTAAATATAAGCACATGCACAATATTTTCCTTACGTCTTACTATAAATCATCTACTTATATTTTCTCTTTACATGGAAATTCACCGCCAAGTTAGGAGTGAAATCCTCACCTTGATGGAGAAATCCGAATCTTAAATTCTAGTGGACCCTCGTCATAGTGTCAAAAATTAACTTTTGACCCGACAAGTACCAACCACACTTAGGATACTAAATCGCCAAGTTAGGGGTGAAACCCGCACCTTGTCGACTAGTTCCACTCCTCGATCTTTGTTTTCATAATTCCCGCCAAGTCTCGAGATTTCGATCGATTTGTGACATGTAGTAACTGGAAGGGTAAATACCGTTAACCGACTTGTCGGCAAGAGTATTTCACCTATTAGGCCAAAGCATGCTCCTCAAATTCGAAAGACTTTTCGACCACTTTGGTTAGTCAAAGTTCCGTTTTGGAACCATCCCAAATTTCAATCAAACACGTGTTCTACTATTTATTCTATACCATGCAATCTTTCAAATTCGAATTTACTTCTGATATTTTTTCTCACACACACATCATACTAAATCTTTTCATACACTTATACGTATACATGATTTTATATAATTTAAGTTCATATTCCTTATTATGTTTCAATTAATACTATATACCAAATCATTAGTATTTGTACTCACACTTTCTTCATATTCATAACAATACATTTTATGCTTATACTTATAATCATATTCATAATTATACTCATGCGTTTCATGCTTATACGTATACTCATACTCAAACTTATACTTATGCTCGTACATACAATTATACACGTACATGAGTTTCCCTCTGGGCCGAATGGACATCCGACCGGATAACCATCCGTCCGGATAACCATCCGCCCGGATAACCATTCGCCCGGATAAACACCCGACCGAATGACCATCCGACCGAATGACCATCCGACCGAATGACCATCTGTCATCACTATAAAATTTCCTTTATAAAAAGGAATATGTGTATATATATATATATATTTGCACTTATAGTTGTTTTTATATATATAAAAATAAAAACATACAAGCTATATAGAGACAACCTATCCTTTCTATAGTTTTATTTCGTTTAATTTTTTTTTTTTTAAATTCCTGCCGCCAAAACTTGACAGCAACCATCGCCTTCTTTTTCAAACTTATCGTCGCCGAAATTTTTTTCCGACTCCTGATTTCCCGGTAATTAATTTAAGCACGCGTTTCCATTCTTTCTCGATCAGTGTGAACTTAGACTTTGATAACACAATTACGGCTCATCATAAATCATTTCCGGACTTTACGGGATTTGCACGAGCTATAAAAACCAATCCGTTCTACCTTCTTATATCACCACAACACTCCATACCACTCACACACTCACCGGAGAAACTCATCACTTAAACCCAATATTCAAATGGCACACTACCCCGTAGCACATGCTGAATCCTCAAATGCAGCAGGAATTCATCCATTCCTTCGGTTTGCCGAATTATCCGCTCGAGGGAGGTACCGAAAAATCAGGAATCTTGAAGTTCTTAATATTAACGGCATTGATTGGAATCAAATAGGAATAGTTGATCCCAATGGCGTCCTAGCAAGATTGCTACCACCTAATACACCCTGGCGTCGTTTCTTCGACATTCTAGAACCATCTTATGATGAGTTGGTATATGAGTTCTTGTCCACTTTTTATTTCAAATACAATAACAGTCTTACCGATGAGTCAATAAGTTTTCAACTTTGTGGACAAGCATATACTATGTCATTATCACAATTTGCGGTTCATCTGGGTGTATATACAGATGAAGAAGTTAACCAACCCATTTTCACTAGGGCATTAACTTCTTCTTACTCCGCAGAATTGGCAGAATTTTGGCAACGCCATTCAACAAAAGAATGGGGTGGCAACAATAATGACTTGACCCTCACAGACCCTCGTTATCGATACATGCACCGTGTTTTAGCCAACACTATCACGGGGCGCAAGTATAATCAACAAAGGGTGAGGGCAGACGAACTTTTCTATCTGTATAGTATTTTTGAGCAAGTTCCTTGTAATATTGCCTATGAACTTGCTGCATGTTTTGCTAATCTACAATCCAATCCTCTGAGAAGTCTCATGGGAGGATCGTACATGACCAAAATAGCACAATCATTAGGTGTCCTAAGTGATCAGATTATCCAAGAATTATCTCCACCAAGGGCACCTGGGGTTGTAAATTTTGCCATCATTAGACGAACCACTGCTTCTATTTATGCACCAATTCAACCATACCAGTCGGAGGGAGCTCCATTTGTCTTAGAAAGTACCTACACCCAAAATTTACAACAATCATTGTCGCAGTTGCCTCAACAGTCGTTCTACCGTTCTGATATGCTACCACCTCCGCCATACGTACACGAATATATTCCAATTAACCCACCTCAACCATTAACATCAAACGTCTCACAAGGCTTCTCACAGATAGTCTTTGAAGAGGCTCCAACGACGCAAGACGAATTGTTTTATGAAAGCATGATGATCCAAGATCAATCAGGATCGGAATCATCTTTGCAATCACCGTTACTGCCACAGTCTTTCCTGTCACTGATGAACGAAGTGGAACAACTGCCACCAACTGATATTGCAGGCCCAGGTACAGTGCCTCAAATGGGTCTATTTTCAGACCAAATGGTAGTTGAAATGGCTAGGCTGAACAATGAGAACCAAGATTTGTTACGACGAGTACAAGGACTGACAGAACAAAATCAATGGTTAGAGAGCCTATTAGCTGCTCGTATGCAACTGGATCCACTACCTCCACTACCTGATAGTTTTGAACCTGAAGTTGATCCATTTCACGACTTATTTCAGATGTAATTTGTTACAGCATATTAGACTGTCAACCAAACAATATTATCTATGTTTTGATTCAATACATGTTATGTTGCATTAATGCTTATTTGATTTAAACAATACCTTAAGTTTATGGTTCCTCACTTAACTGGAAGTGCTATGTAGACCATGCAACGAAACGCGTAATTTTGGGTGCACACTTAATTACGAGGTTCGATGCATGAGAATCATAGCAAGCCTTGTTAAGTGAATGTGGCATATGAAAACATTATTTGGTTAAGTGATCACCCTTTTATTTGCTTATTGTGCACACATTTGTTTGCATAATGTTTACATTACAAATACAACATAGCACAGTGCCATGCAAAACAATAATCCTCGTAAATTCCTCAAAATTACCAGCAACAAACAATGACTTGCTTATATTTCTAATCATTTCTATTACATTCTACGGTCTCTTTCGAATAAATTTCGGGACGAAATTTCCTAAAGTAGGGGAGACTGTAACCACCTTGGTTTTATTGCTATTAAACAATACCTCATAAACTATAAGGGCCTATTGTGTCATTTTGGAAAACTACAATTTGAAGGACCTAATTATCATTCCTTGAAACTTGCTTGAAAACTTTGATTTTAAGTCCGAGGACTAAAACTGTCATTTTTAGAAAATACAAAGTACGGGGACTAAATTGTCATTTTAGAAACTATTTTTTTAGCTAATAACACTAACCGGGTTAGTTATTATATAAGGTTTGCTTATCTAAAATCCTAACCTAGTTAACCTGGTTAGTTAACTATTTAAGGGGCTAATTATGTAATTATCAAATCACAGGGACCAAAATGAAAATCTCATTTAAAATGTGTAAAAAGGTTTCTTAGAAAACCTTATAAGAAAGGCTGTGAACTGGACTCGAACCCGCGCCCTTCATATACACAAACACACGCATGACCAGGTGGACTACCACCATCGTTGTATATTTAATCAAATTCAATTATACTTATACACACATTTGGATCAGATCTGAATTCCAATCAGCAACAGCAGGTCCATAATTTCAAACAAAACTCACCAAATTCGATTGATTAATGGCACATTGGATCCGAATTTTCTCCCACTTGTTCCCAACATCGTTACCCATATAATTTCGCAGATTCTTATACTTAAATCGGTGCTTTACACCTTTAAACCGAAAGTTTGAATAAGAAAATAAAAGTGGAATCATTCCACTATAATGTGTCGATTTCAGTTTAATTTGTTAAGTTTCTTAGTATACCTGGCCTTCCACGAACCGCCTGCAATATCTGTTATTCACTAAAACACCGAAGCAACCCCTCTGATCGATTCTGCAAATCCTCGCCGGAGTTCATCGCCGGACTTAGCCGACGCGATAACCTGGCCGATACCGGACCGGTTTTTCATCCTCCATCCGGTATAATTTCTTTCACTCTACGTTTCTGTACAGTTAATTAGGATATAAACATCGTTTGGTCGATGAATTGAGCGGGTTGACTTCTGTTGACCGAGTCTAGGAAGAAGATGATGAACAGTAATGTTATTTTTATTTTCTTTTTATTAAAAACAGTTTTAATCATTTATTCATATTAAATCAGCTTTAAACATTAAAATCTACAAATTTTAACATATTCACTTTAAATACTGATGTATTTAATAAAAATGTTATGTAAGTCAAAATGTTTATAAAACTATTTTTATAAATTAAAACAGTTTTATTCATTTAAAATTCATATTAAATTAGATTTTCAGAAATAAAATCTGAAAATTTTACGATAATTATTTTGAGTATTAGTCTTTACAAAAATAATTTTGTTACTGATATTTGATTTAGTTTTGATATTTATATGAAATAATCAGTAATTACACTTTTAAAGCATAGTTTAATTTAATACAATTAAATTAAATAACTACATAATTTGTGTCCGAAATTATTTTTATAATATCATATACATTATTCTCAGTTTATATAAAATAGACTACTGTTTGGTTATTTACAGACTATTTTACATAATTAAATCAGTTAATTAAACTTAACAGTTTTAATTATATAATTATATGAATTCTGCTCAAAAATATTTTTATATAAAAATACACATGTTCCTGAGTTTAGTAAAAGTCTCAAACTATCTTGGGCATTTTCAGATTATTTTTAATAATTAATCTGATAAACTTAAATACTGATATTTTAACCATTTTAATTCCATTTATTTATATAAAATCATTTAAAGGTCTTAATAATTACTGTAAATCAGTAATATTGCATGTTAATTATTTAAATGTTATTTTTTTTATTATTCTGATTTAAAACTAATTATTTAGATAATTACCATTTAGACAGAACGTTACCAAGTCCTATGGATTTAGGATTTCCAATTATCCAATTAAACCTTGTTGTTGATACGTATTCCATATTGTTGCATGTTCTATCAATTAGAGTGACGTGAAAATCTTATTTCCAAGAACTCTCACACTTTGCATACTTGTTTGGACTTACCTGAAATCAAGGTGAGTATACTCGCAACCCCTTTTTATGTTTACCACTTTTTGGGGTGTAACATGTTTACTTATCAAAAACTTACACATGAACATTTTGCTTAAACACATGAACATTCCTATAACATGCTTGTATATGTGATTGCTTGATAATTTAAACTTGGGCGATTACATTTTCGTGTCCGTACGAACCAATCTTTGACATATGTAGCTGCTATAGGATTAACGACCCGCCATCTTATCTCGTGGTAATGTCAATTGCAAATTGCGTTCTTTGGTTTGATATGTTGACACATGCCAATTTTATTGTTATCTTGAATCGCATGCTAGCTATGAGGAATTGTTCGAAACTTATCTTTTGCTATGTACGTATCAAACTTGTATACTCGCCATTGCTTTTGCATTGAATTGTATTTTTAAACATGTTACAGGTTGATGATGATGATGCTATGAAAAGAAGTAGCGTTGATGCCTAGATACACATATAGACGTTTAGGTTTAATATGTCGTATCAACTTTGCTTATGTTGTTATGTATTTCTTTTGAACTTATTTTTATGTGAATTCCTTGTAATGTTGACAACTACTTTATGCAATGAAATCGGTTTATTAAATATTGTCACAATTAGTGTTATGATGTCTCGAGCAATCTTCACACTTCGTCTCATCCCGATGTTTCCGCCATTGGTTGGGGTGTGACACTACTAGTTTTAAACACTATTTCATAAACAAAATCGCTTTTACACAAGTTCATGATTCATGTGTGGTAGAGTTTCACCCTTTAACCCTTATTACTTTCAAAACAACCTTATGTCATGATCCATGATCATGACCAACCCGGGTTAAATGATGATCCGAGCTACCACAACATAGATCGGGTCCAAATAACTTCACAAATCAAATACTACATGATTTACACAACATATGAGCTTTTAACCACCATTTTTAGTGTTTTAAGTAGACTTTTATGTATCATCTTGTAAGTTAACGAGTTTTAACCGTTACACATCGTATTAACCACTTCAAAATAGTTCAAGAAGGTGATTTAAGCAACATACCACTAGCTCGAGGCTAGGGAAGAATCTATGCGAAAAATGCGTGGATAAAAGCAAGAGAATGAGGTCCTTCGCCTTCCGTTTGCACCAAGACTCCTTATATGCGACCCTTAACACTTGTAGAGCTTGGAACTTGCAAGATCAAAACTCGAAGATGGATGGTTGAAAGAGGGGTGTTCGGCCGAGAGTTAGTAGGGAGGGAGAGAGAGTGTTCAAGTGTGGAGAGTTGTGGTGAATGATCTCATGTGTTTAAGCTTATACTTATAGGAAAATCATTCAAAGATTAACCAAAGGTCCCAATGTCTAATTGATATTAGACAAGAAAGATTTAAATAATCAAGCAAGTACAAAGGGTGTCCCCCAAGGGGCCGGTTCGGTTAGGGGGGGGGGTAATCCGGTTCAAATCCAACTAAACACCAATTACTAGTTAGTTAATTTAAGTGTTAACTCGGTTAGTTGTGTGTCACGCGTTACAATGGGTGTTAGGGTATTCAGGGACCCTAACTGGCTCAGAAAAAGATAAACAATGAAAATAACAATATTTTCATGTTCCGGGTATAGTCCGGTTGTTCGGTTGGATAGTAATCCGTTAAAGTGCTTAACAAAGCTTTAAAGTGTCGTTAGTACCATTTTTAGTGACCCAACTCATTTCTGACACTTTGGAAAGTGTCTAGTAATATTTTTCTCATGTTTTGGCACTTTATTAGTTAGCTAAAAGCTGAATTATTATGTAAAGTGCTGAGTTTTGTACTTAGAGTACGTTTTAGGCACATCCAGTCATTGTGTCTTATTCCTAGAGACGCAGTTCTACAACTCTTGTATCCCTACACTCACCACTAGTGTAGCAAAATATTTCTGGCTCATACAGGCCTTAGAGGCAGTGTCTGCCTGATGCTGGCTTTGTCAGCATGTTCAATAGGTTATCCGTTTATAGTGCTACTGTGCTTTTGTGCATCATGTTTGTCACTAAGGTTCAGCATGTAAATAATGTAGTGACAGCAAGTAAAGTATGATGCAAGTAAGTGCATGTATCAGTATTCAAGTAGCAGTTTATTCACAAGTTCAAGCAAGCACAGTAATTAAGCAGTAATTAATTATTAATTAAGTCGTACGGATACCTGGTTTAGTGAGGGTTGTCACATTTGCTAACCAAGTTATTATTGAGTATGTTTGAAAGTAAAGGTTTATGAATGTCGGACTTTCGAAGTGTTGATATAATAATGAAACGGTTGAATGTTGAAAGGATAATCGGGTTGAAGTAACTTATGCGGTTAGAATATGCTATGGACGTTTTAGTTTATACAACATTTTATGTTTGGTCGTCATCATCTACTAACGGGTTAGCTGTATGAAAATATATGTCATACCCATTTAATTGGGTAATCGAATGCGTGAGAGAAATGAAAGTACATACACGAATGGAACTAAAGTGACGGTTTTATAAGCAAATAAGTATAATGACTAACTTTTTAAAGCTTTGTTGTTGAATGTAGGTAAATCCTCAATTCAGGCGACTTGGAGAATCGGAGCGAGCGTGTGTTCATGATATGTCATACCAAACGCTTCCGCTAGCTTGTTCAAATGTTTTTGGTCCAAAATTTGTTGTATTGGTTCTTAGTAGTATTTTGTCGAATGAATAGTAGAATTTTAAACTCAAACCGATGGCTCGTGCAAAAATGTGCTCGCTCCGAGATCGCCAATGAGGTAAAATTTTAAATTTTCGATTAATATAAGTATGTATAGTGTGTTACGGTATAAGTTTTAAGGTTCAAGTAGGTTATGGGTGATAAGGCGTGTAAAATAAGAAGTCCCGAGACCCGTGTAGCTGAAAACGGACCCGGTAAATGGTCGGGACACCCCAAAACGGTTTTTCAGCGTTTCAGCAATAGGAAGGGCCGTCGCCGACGGGCTGTGATACCGTCGCCGACGCCCTCATGCTTGCCGATGGCCTATTTTCCTGTCTACGACTTTTGTGGGCGATGCAAAATTATAAAGCCCGTCGCCGACGGGGCATGAAGCCGTCGCCGACGGCTAGCAGAAATCAAATCCGCTGAAAAGTTTTGTTTTGTTTTCGTATTTTGGGTTTCTAAGTTGTTTAAAAGCTTAATGAATGTTCGTGTAAGATCTATATAAGGCCTAGTACGATATATGTGACCACGATTAGTGGATAAGATAGACGGAATATGCTATTCATTTATTAATATGCTGTTTATGAGGCCAAGAGCACGCAGGTTATGTGAAGGGTAAGCACAATTGTTCGGAAGGGATGATCCGTGAACGCGGTCTAGGACCGGCATCAAGGCAAGTATTAAGACGAATTGACCCCTGGTACGTAAACTCAATGCGTGGATGTATGAAATAGTATAATTAGGCAAGCGAAAGAAAATTCTAGATAAATATAATAACAACATGGTAAGGAAGTTTTAAAAATGTAACACGTGCCGAAACTTAATTCTTCGGACATAATGTGGCGATTACGCAAAGACACGAAACTAGTACGTGGATTGTGTACCTGTCCAGTACACAAGAAATGTATGACGTTCGTGAGACCGCGGTAATTGCTACAGGTATGTCCGTTAGAATTGGGTAGCAGGTGGGCGTATGGGTGAAATGAGTAGTAAGACTCTCGGGAGATTAAGAGTACTACGTAAGAGTAAAAAGTGCGAATGATAAGAATGAAATGTTGGATCCGTAAGAAGGTACGAACCAACAATGTATGAATGAAATGCTTGAATCCGCGAGACGGATTCAAAGAATGAAAGATATGAATGCAATGCTTGAATCCGCGAGACAGATTCAAGGAATGAAAGGCATGAATGAAATGTTTGAATCCGCGAGACGGATTCAAAGGATGAAAGATGTGAATGCAATATTTGAATCCGCGAGACGGATTCAAAACATAGAAGGTACGAAAGGTATGAATAATGTGTTCGAATCCGAGAAACAGATTTAAGATATAAAAGACGAAACTAGTCTACATAAGAAGAAGTCGATAGCTTAACCATGTTTGCGTCAAACAAGTCATATAAGTAAACGTAGAGCAAATGAACAAAAGAATGATAAGAATGAAAATATTCGAATGTGTAAGTAATTACGGACCGAACAAGTAAATATTCCTTAAGTGGTATGATCCAAATTATGTTTAAACTTTCATATATATATGAATATATTATGCAAATGTGTTGCATACGAGAGGGGTCGAAAGGATAAATGGGTCATACGGGTCAGATGGCGATCGCCATTTGAACTCGGCAGTTAATGTGATTAATTTGTTAAGTTTATACTCATAGGTGAACTCGATGAATGGACACGCTATGTCACTAATCGGAAAGGAATGATCATCGTAAGGTATGGATAACGAATCAATGGAATTTACTTCCGTCAGGTATGTATAAAAAGGGGTGTTACTTTAATAGGAGGTTATGACTCGACTAGAGATGGATGTGTTAGAATAGAATGTATATATACAAACCGTAATGCAAAATGTGGAGTGAATTTCAAAATGTCCGTAATGATCGTCGGGTGGTATTGAACTTAAATGCTTGTAACTGTGGAAATTCTGATAGAATATAAAAGACGGCAAGTGTCGCTAAGAAATGCTAACTTTGATGCTCGGCTTGTTGGCCATGTTCATTTGAACAAGACATTGTAGAAAAGATACGCATGGCATGAATAACAATAGTAACCATGGAAATAATGCTTAGTTTTCGTGTTAAGTACGGATAAGTAAGTTTAAGAAGGGTGATTTTGG
This sequence comes from Helianthus tuberosus, assembly GCA_030545235.1. Lineage (NCBI taxonomy): Eukaryota > Viridiplantae > Streptophyta > Magnoliopsida > Asterales > Asteraceae > Helianthus > Helianthus tuberosus. The sequence continues at coordinate 192,084,377 of CM060445.1, forward strand.
TTGTAACCGTAAGTCTTTCGAATGATTATAAATGCGTATGATAATATATCGACCCCTCCTATGAGCTTAAGGTAATCGGAAGTAATGATAGTAATGGAATGTTTAGGATGGCTCATAGTGAACAAAATGAAAGATAGCATATGATGTATGAGTAGTATGAAATAAATCGATTTATTTCGATTAGCAAATATATGAATGTAATATGCTTAAATAGGAAGTTAGAAACAAACCGCAGACTTAGGTTTGTACGATTAATAATTGTATACAATCGGAATAAATTCGATGAATGAACCGTTAGTAATGCAATATGCTAGGAACTAGCACTATGAAGTGTAGTGACACTAATAAGGGCTCTGGATAAATTTCTGACCTATTATGTGTCTGTGAAAGTAGATTACTTAATTCAAGAAGGTAGGAAAAATGTGTACAAATATGTTTGTTTATAAACCAAATCTTTAGCCAAGATTTCGAATGTATTAGAAATGTATTATCCACCTTGAATGAGTATAATGAAAAGATAAGAATAGGTATGAGAAAGGTTTCGGGGACGAAACCTCCTTTAAGGGGGGTAGACTTGTAACACCCCAAAATTTATAAGAGATTATTTTGGTGTTTAAGAGTTTAATTTAATTAGTTAATTTTAATAACTATGATATAAGTTATAAAGAATGAAGCATTTATACTAGAATGACAATAAAAGTATGTACAAGGGCTGAAAGTGTAAATTTTATAATAAAAAAAAACAAAACTCAGTGTTTTGTGTGGGGGTGTGGTAGCGAGAAAGGGCAGGGGCAAAGGAGAAACCCTTCTCCTTCATTCCAACACAAGAACTCAAGAAATTAAACCTGATTTAGGGCAAAAATCGAATGCATGAGTCAAGATACCCTTTAATCTAAGTGTATTGAACATAAGGTGAGTTCAATTTTATGTTTTGAAGCTTTTGTTAAGTGGGTTTCGATTAATCAGTGAAAGTTGTATGAATCTGAGTTTGTATGTGAATTAATATCATCATGTAGAATGTGATTTATGCTCGAATTTGGTTATATTGAAAGATTAAAGTAAAACCCTCTTGTGTTAGTTACATGGTAAGATTATAGTGATTCTTAGATGATGAAACTTATGAGAAATTGAAAGATGAATGTATGAGTATTAGAGTTTTGGTAGATGTTCTTGATGTAGACTAAGAAGCTATGTGAAATTGGTTGAAATTGATCATGTTTGATGTGAAGGAGTAGGTTATGCATAAAGCATATGTACATAGTGCTTGAAATGTTGTATGCACACCAAGTGTTCGATTAAATGTTTGAATGGTTGTTTTTATAAATGTCGAATGAATTAGGAAGTCTTATGACGCATGATATGTTTATAGTGAGATATGTGATGGCGCGTTCATATCATACGAGTAGGAAGGGTCTCATTGTTAATCTATACTATGTGTTGTTAGAAATTGACTAATGAGAGCCAAGTGAAGAGCATAAATTTATCATGATAGATGTTATGCGTGTTCTTGTTTACTAACAAGGATATCAATGTATGGTCATGAAAGGATAGATAACATGTCCACGGGCTCAAGCACGGAGGCTAACGGGTCAAAAGTAAGCATGGAACCTATGCTTGAACTTGGACGCTCAAGGTAAGTAAACTCCCGGACTCCATCTTTAATAGTAATGAAATTAATTGTATGATAATCGTTAAAGGTTATGTTGAAATTTGTTATTGAAGATGTTATCGAATGAGTAGTATTAAGTAAGTGATTTCCGTAACCACTTCTTAGTTTGTTTAAGTAATATAATGTTTTAATTATTAAGTTCATATGAAGTTGAGGTCAAATCAATAGATTATTTTGATAAATGCACGAACGGGTCGAATAGTTCGTAGATGAATAACAAGCCGAACACGTATAAGTTAAGAAATTCCTTAACTCGGATGTTGGATTTCAAGTTCACATGATAGAATATTAATTTACAATCATGTAGGAAGAAACGTGACGCAAAACGGATGAAAAATGAGAGAGTTATGTCCGTTTCGGTAAGAATTAATGGCTAGGAAAAGTGCAGAGTTGACACGGCCGGGTGGTGAGCTGACACGGCCGGGTGAAGGTTCTGTCAAAAATATTATTTATGTGATTTATGCATCGTAGGCTTCGGTATATTATCCGTGGACTACGATGGGCCTCCCAAACATGATTTCGAGTGTTTCCTTGACGATTATAAGTTGTAAACCCAAGTCTAAGTCTCATGTAATTTATATAAGAGTATGATAGATGTATGTAATGAAGTTGGACATGTATTACATGTAAATGGTATACAAGAATGCGTACGGAACACGTAGGTATGAATACATGATTGTAGGTATGATTGAATGTATATTAGGTATGTAGATGTGTATGATTGTAAGTATGTATGTGTGCAAGTATGTGCGAATGCATGATTTGGATGCATTTGAGAATTAGCGTTACTAACAATGCCCTTGAGTTTGGAATGTAAGTTAATTAGATGCATTTAAATGGTTGACGTCCTTTTTACGAAGATGTAGTACTTGAATATGTTGAGATTACGGGTTTGCTAACCAAGTTATTATTGAGTATGTTTGAAAGTGCAGGTTTATGAATGTCGGACTTTCGAAGTGTTGATATAATAATGAAACGGTTGAATGTTGAAAGGATAATCGGGTTGAAGTAACTTATGCGGTTAGAATATGCTATGGACGTTTTAGTTTATACAACATTTTATGTTTGGTCGTCATCATCTACTAACGGGTTAGCTGTATGAAAATATATGTCATACCCATTTAATTGGGTAATCGAATGCGTGAGAGAAATGAAAGTACATACACGAATGGAACTAAAGTGACGGTTTTATAAGCAAATAAGTATAATGACTAACTTTTTAAAGCTTTGTTGTTGAATGTAGGTAAATCCTCAATTCAGGCGACTTGGAGAATCGGAGCGAGCGCGTGTTCATGATATGTCATACCAAACGCTTCCGCTAGCTTGTTCAAATGTTTTTGGTCCAAAATTTGTTGTATTGGTTCTTAGTAGTATTTTGTCGAATGAATAGTAGAATTGTATCTAGTCTGATTATGTTTAAAACAGGGTATGCTCGTTTTATGGACGGGTCATGCCCAAATTTTGTTAAAATTAATGCGTATATGTTATTGATATCATCGTTTTAAATTCCAAAAAAGTTGGACACTCTTAAGAAATTTTTATATTCTAGTGTCCCTTAGTCGTCTTTATTAGACGCAAAGATGGGACCTTACACTGTCTATTCAATTGAGAGGAATCATTGCATTACATCCCCGTTGAAAACAAATTGTGTTTGTCTGAACCATCCGAAATCCACAAATTTCCAACAATTAATAGGACATTGTTAAAAGGGAAAATCTAATGGAACACCTCATTGAGAGAAACTTCTTCGAGCTAACTGCCGATATCTCATCCTTCTTTGAGAGGAAAGATGACCGAATAGAGATCTGAACCAACCGAAATCCACAAATTCCAACAAATTGTGTCTAACGCAAGGATCTTCTTTTTTAGTTGCTTCTCTTTTTAAGTTTCTGAACCAAACGCTTTTTTAGTTGCTTCTCTTATTAAGTTTCTGAACCAACCGAAATCCACAAATTCAAGTGAGTCCTATGAAGCAAGTGTCTGTCTATTCAATTGAGATGAATCATTGCATTACATCCCTATTGAAAACCAGTGGTTGTAATGATGAAACCCTTGATTTGAAAAAACATTTTTGAGAAATTTATAATTTAATACGCATCGTATAGGCCTATACGATACGTATTAATCGATGATTTTACTGAAATACCCCTGGATTTTTGATAAATTCAGAGGTATTTTTGAGAAAATTCAAAGTTAAATACTAATCGTATAGGCCTATACGATTCGTATTAAGCTGACATACGATACAACCTAGGCCTATACAATCGTATATGGCATTATTTCAAATTTAGTGTTATCGTGTTTCCCTCGGTTCGACGCGTATACGTCTCGTTTTTTGCCGAACTTTAACATATTTTGTCGTTTTATTACGCATACCTTCAACATAAGTCGTTTCGGTGCCGTTCGGTTGCGTGTGAATATCGTATTCTATGATTACCTACAGTTTTGTTTCAAATCCACTTGTACTCCATAGTGCCGTATTATATGTATACGTGTGTGGAAATATCGTTAGTCGCGTACTTTAACGTATTTTTGCGTATCTTGACATATTCTAACATATTGTTGCGTATTTAATAGTATTTTTGATGTATTTGAGCGTATTCTAACGTATTTTAGCTTATTTTAACCTATTTTAGGGTATTTTTACGTATTTTAGCGTATTTTAACGTATTTTTATGTATTTTAGCGTATTTTAACGTATTGTAACCTAAGTTGGCGTATTTTAAAGTAAGTTAGCTTATTTTAGCGTATTTTAACGCATTTTAGAGTATTTTTAGCGTATGAACGTATTTTACGTATTTTAACATATTTTAGTTGGTTTCGAATATACCCAACGTATTTTAGTTGGTTTCGAATATACCCAAAGTTGTCAAGTTCGTTGCGTGCATTCATATTTGAGAAACATTTATTCAGTTATTTCTGTTGATCCACAAATTCCAACAAAGTTAATATTCACTATGGTGGATGCAAGCATAAAGTTAGAAACCGGTGGTATTGAACCAACATTTCCTTCAAACATTCTAAACCCTACAAGGATCGTTCTAATAGATTAAAGAGAATAAATCAACTACAAAATCATCTGCTTTCTAAATCTGAATCTGAATGTTAACTTTGACTCATAAACCCTTGAATCCCAACGCTTCTATGATGATATCAGCGTTGTTTATCACCCTGTGTGAGCATTGGACTCTTGATTTCAACAATGGACTCAGACTCATTGTTGCGAATTTGGTTTCTTCGGGATCCTTGATTTCAACGCTTCTCCTTACAACTCTCATCAAATGCCTCACCGGCTTATGTTGATGGATAACGCAAACAAGTTCTCCACAGTTTGTTAATAAGCTGTCATAGTTGTCAAATTCGATTTCAACAAATATTTTCCTTTTCCTTCAATTTCTAGAACATTCTCCGTAACATGAAGACGTGTCGGGTTCTTCTACTAGTGGTATTTTAATGAAGTGTTGAAGATTGAATGTGCAAACCACAACCGTTTTTTACTACGGAAACGGTGGCTATGCGAAATACAAACCGCAATCGTTTGTGACTATGGGAAACACAAGTTTTCTTTTTGAGCTTGATGGATGTCCGTTATCTCAGTTGAGGCGTGCATTGTTTAAATCTGAATATAACTAGATGTTACGTGTAACTTCATTAAACAAAGAACAAAGCCTATTTCATAACACATGTGTTCGTATCAGCGTTGTTTATCACCATGTGTGAGCATTGGAAACCCGAAAAACAGTCTTTGACAACTGTGATAGCTTATCTATCTGTGTGTGTCACATCCATCCTGTTATAGCAATCGATATGATTAATTTTACAGATTTTTTTCTAATTAGCGTTGTTAACTACCAAAAGAATGCATACACAAATAGTTCTAGTGGACGAAGCAAATAGACCGTTGTGTATCTGATTCAGGTTCTCAAACAACCCGTGAAATCGAACAGTTTCTTCGTAGATTCCGTTCGGTTTCAAAGCCGGTTGAGGATTACGAGTGTTCTAGACTCGTTCAAGGCATGCTTGTTTCAAAGCCGGTCCGGTTTCTCCGAAGCTGTTATTTCTCAGTTTGACTTCAAAGCGTTGTTAACTACCAAAAGAATGCATACACAAATAGTTCTAGTGGACGAAGCAAAGAGACCGTTGTGTATCTGAATCAGGTTCTCAAATAAACCGTGAAATCGAACAGTTTCTTCGTAGATTCCGTCCGGTTTCAAAGCCGGTTGAGGATTACGAGTGTTCTAGACTCGTTCAAGGCATGCTTGTTTCAAAGCCGGACCGGTTTCTCCGAAGCTGTTATTTATGTTGTTCAGTACTTCCAAGACGATTCAAGTGAGTCTTATTTCTATTGAAAAACGTAACCGAATTTTTGAAGTACACGTTCTCCGATACCTGATCGTGTTTGGTTTTGTTTGCGATTGAATCATCGATGTCCTTTATGTCGATTTCAACTTCCATTGATCAAATAATAAAAACCCTAAGAATGCATACACAAATAGTTCTAATGGACGAAGCAAAGAGACCGCCTTGTTAATTTTAATGAAGCAATGAAGATTGAATCTTCAAACCACAACCTTTTTTGACTACCGAAACGGTGGATATGCGAAATACAAACCGCAATCGTTTGTGACTATGGGAAACACAAGTTTTCTTTTTGAGCTTGATGGATGTCCGTTATCTCAACGCTTCTCCTTACATTATTGATCTGGAATTAAAGGAACTGTTGTTAACAAGAGTATGTTGTTCCAAGATCAATTCCAATTGCAGTTGATGAAACAAGTGTCGGTCTATTCAATTGAGACGATTCGAGTGAGTCCTATGAAGCAAGTGTCGGTCTATTCAATTGAGAGGAATCATTGCATTACATCATTGTTGAAAAACATAATCGATAAATTTAGGGAAAATAGGGTTGAAAGATGATAACCCAATAGTGGAGGATCTCATTCGACAACTTCGATAAATTCAGGGGTATTCTCAAATAATGTTTCCTAGATGTTTGAAGACCAACAAATGTCCAAAGTGCTGCTTCTTCGTTCGCGTGACGGAAAGCTACCGCGTGACAGGAAGCTACCTTGCAAAAAAAATATATATATTAAATCGACACCCTCAATACGCATCGTATAGGCCTATACGATGCGCATTACTTTTTGGTAGGGGACAATGGCAGCCTTTGATAGGCATAGGAGTTTGAACCCATCTCAATACGCATCGTATAGGCCTATACGATGCGTATTGAGGGTGTCGATTTAATCCCCAATGTGTGCCAATAATACGACCCTTTTAAATACTGATCATAGCATGCCAGCTTTTAACATCTATACTATATAATAAAATAAACCAAATTGTGGACACATGTCACTCTATGGGGTGTTATCAATAGAGTTTCCCGCTAAAAAATATATTTTTCCTGTTTATCTCTACTTAATCTAATCTTTATATAATATTTAAATTAAGTAATAAAAAAATAATAAATATCACGTTCAATTAAAACATATCTTTTTAAAATACATTAGTTAAACCAAATAATGTAGTTTTCTTTTTGGAAGGCAAATAAGCCGAATTTTATATATATCTACGAAACAGTCATCTTCTTCATATAGGAAAATATTTTTTTTTACTATAATTACAAATTTGAATCTAAATATTATCCAAATATAAACAAAAATGATAAATAAGAATTTCATCTTACGACAAAATATCAAATATTTGGAAATTTTATCAACCAACTATCATTCTTATCTCCATAACTATAATTTACCTCTATTTAATTTATCAAAGTCAAATAAGTATGATGAGTTTATATTTCAATTCCATTTATCCCTATTTAATTTATCAAATTCAAATAAATGTGATAGGTAATTTAAAATTATAATCATCTGATTAGTTGATAAGCATAAAATTATTTGTAACACCAAATTGTGTTAACGAAGCTTCATATATTCTTAAGCTTTCACACACCTACCATACGAGGAAATGTAATAAAGATCAAAGCTCAAATTTGTTTTTTCTTTTAAAAAACCCTATCAACACCAATACATTATCAATGGGGTGGTGGTTCATTGGGAAATACGGAACACTTAGGTTTGGGGGAGTGAGGTCTTGGGTTCAAGTCCCACACACGACACGGATTAAAAGAAATTTGCCGTTAAAAAATAAATTAAACTGTAAGTTGTTACTGTGCAGGAAGCCTAAATTTAAAAAGTTTAAGATGGTATTATATATATTACCTTAAAGATGTATACATTATTAACGTGTCTTTTAACTTTAATTTTTTAAACAAAAAAAGCTATTTTTTGCAATCTGTACCCCCGACAATGCTTATACAAATGTTGTCGAGAAGCCTAAATTTAAAAAGTAATTGTTGGATTATCATAGATCCAATATGATACCTAAAACAACAAATTCTAATAAGATATCATTATCAAATTTTTCAAAATCTATTACATATGATCTATAAAATAAAACACGAGCAACAACATTTACCAATAAAACAATATTCACTCATGTGTATTACACGGGAAATAACCTAGTATCTTTATAAAAAAAAAACAAGATGTCCATATCACGATGAATAAATCTTACACCATATAATAAAATGAACACATAAAAAATTCAAATATAAGTTTGAAACAAATCTTTTGCCACGTGTCAATTACACAGATATGTAAACACGTATTAGAATTATATAAAAATGCATATTTTTATATATTAGTTCGAAAAAATATTTGGAAATTAAATAGCTGTCCGTACAATTTAAGAATTTTATCATGTAGATCGTGAAGATTCTTTGATAAAATGGCAACACGTATATTTATAAATAAGAAAATAAATTTAGATTTTCGTGATAGTACTACACATAGTTTTTTCTTCTTTTTTTTTTAACAAAGTTCTAACTATTTTATATAGAAAAATTATTTTTAGGAGACACTTTATTAAAAATGACTAATATCTTAGAAAGAAATGTTAAATTAATTAGGAGTATAAATTTAATTAAATACCACATCATTTGTTTTCGAAACTTCTTCTAAAATAATTAATTCCCTAAACTGATACAAACTTAAATAACATCATATTTACTCTAAAAAAAATCATTAACACTAAATATACACATTTTCATATTTATGAGGTTTCTATCCATCTTTCATGTAAAGATGTGAATTATATCCGTTGTGGAAATAAAGATGGAAGATAACGATCATCAATTAATATAAAATCAATCCTCAATCTATTAACAAAAATAATTATTTATTTATCATAATAATTATTCTGAAATAACACAGAAATATAAATTTCAATTTAATTAAAGCTAAAAAACATAAAAACCCCCTTGATATATCTTCAACATCCTTGAAATTATGTACAAAATCATTACCACAACTGGCGAAACATGTTCTTTCCCCATAATTAAAAAAAAAAAAAAAAAAAAACTTAAAACCCTAAAATTGGGTTAGATCATAACCTCATAACCATCATCTCATTCGAACCTATTTAATAAAAAAAATCAGGTTCATGGATGATCCAACATCCAAAAAAAAAAGCAAAAAAAAAAAAAGAACAATCACAGCTTGAGCCATTTTTTTCCAGATCTCGAATTCAAAAACCGAACCAATCAAACCTTAGTTTTGTGCAACAAAGGAGTAAAGATACGAGAATCCGAAATTGTAGCATTTTTACAAGAACCGGAATCAACGGTGAGATCAGAAAACATTTCCACAAACTCATCCAAATCCAAAGTACCAAATCCACGTTCATCTCTTTCCAAAACATCCACCAACTTTTTAAAAAAAACGACGTCGCATGGAATAACAAGGCCTCCAGTGGTTTGGAACCCGAATTCTTCTTCAGCTTTGTTAAGCAACGAGACGAATACCGGGAGGTTGAGGAAGCGGGTGGGGATGACGAAGCGCTTGTGTTCTGGGCCTACGTAGACGGCTAGGGACCCGGATGAGGGGATGCGGCGACGCCAGCGTTGGACTACTTGCTTGAGACGGACGATCTGGTTGATCTTGTTGCCCGTCTTCATAGCAAGTAGTTAGTTGTAGTACTACAAGTTTAATAGGATAAAGAAGGAGGAGGTGTGGGTTGTGATTTGAGTGAAAGAATTGTTGGATTTTAGGGGCAAGTGGAATATTGGTTCACATGAGGGTGTATTTAGACCTCATGGCCATTGGCGTACCCAAAAAGGGCGGATGATAGTTTTTTGTTTTTTTGTTTTTAAATTTTTGTAATATGATATAATATTATTGTTGTTTAATATGATATTAGTTTAGTATTTTGTCTCAAAGTTATTAGAGGGGCCGTTTATGTTTTAGGGGTGTTTGGTGTTGCATTTTCAAAATAGATTATGTGTTTTCAAAATAGATTTTGCGTTTTAAAAATGGCGTTTTGAAAAAGCATGTAGGTACATATTTCTCTAAATAATCAAATAATCACTTTAATACGTAATCTCAAACACCCTCTTAAGTCGAAATTGTAATTAACTTATCGCCTTATTGGTGAAGAAGAGATTTAGGAGTTGGAAGTTGAAGTTTTTTTTTTAATTTTTTTTTTGGTTTATTTAATTAAGAGGCTCTAGAAGATATCTTTTATTTGTGAGAACCAAATGTGTTAATGCAATTTGTTTTGATTGTACCCAACAAAATATTATTTTGTGCGTTGGTAAAAAACATGCTTTTGGAGAGATATACTAATCCAACAATCGAGTCATACGTAACAACATGGCCGTCTCCGAAAATCACAAAAAATATTTTAGTTGTGTGCGAGATAAAAAAGAACTCTAAATATGTAAAAGGACTCTAAATATGTGTAAACATATCCAAATTAGTTTCACAACACGAACTTTTTCATACAAATAAAATAAATAGAACTAGAAACTGAGTTCTGCTAGGTTTATATTATAAATGGTTAAATAAGAAATAATAAACAAAAAAAAGAAAATATAAAGTTTTTTATGTAAATAGGTAAATGAGAAAAAAAAAGGGGACTTACAAATACATGGAGGCCTAAATTTATATATGAAAAATCAAATTTAAAGACTAAAATGTGAAAAATTAAATTTAAAAACTAAAAATAAGCTTACCATTCGTGTGAGAATACGGGTCTTTCAAAAAATAAACTGAATAAGCCCCTTAGGCCCAATCCAAAACACAGAGAATACCAAAATAAAAACAACGGGATGTGAGAGTCGAACACGGAACAACTAGTTCCATGATAAGTTTCGCAACCATTGAGGCAGAGACTGGATCCAGTGGCGAAGCTTGACCCAAATGACAGGAGGGTCGAAAACGTATATACCAAAAAATTTCCATAGAACAGGGGTTCGAAAACGTATATACCTAAAAATTTCTATACGAAAACTACATATATAACACTACTGAGCGAAAAGTTCGGGGGGTCGGGCGCCCCTCTCCGCCCCTTCTATACTTCGCCACTGACTGGATCTGAATGTATTTTTCAACGATAAGTTTATATATAAAGTTATACATCTTTTAAACAATTTTAGGCCCCTGATATTTTAGGCTCTGTGCGGTAGCACCTCTCGCATAGGCCCAACGCCGGCCCTGTGTAAGAACATAACAATTTGCTTTAGAAAAAGCCATTACACTTTTAGACCATCAACTACAAGGTCACAAGAAAAAAAAATCAGTATTTTTCATTAAAAATTTGGTAATCTCAATTATTTAAACACAAAATTATCATTTACGTTAGGAGGAAAAAGAACTAAGTATTAAAATAAGTTTGAAAACAATATTATATTGGCATCATACTTTTAAGCTGTTAACATGTCCGTGGGATTTGGAATTAAAATAAGAAAAAGAAACCGCTGCTGAAATCACGGAACCATATCCATGTGCCTCGACAGTTGCAAAGCACCTCTAAGCCCATTCCCTGGTCAACACATACGGCTTTTTATGTAATTATGCTTTAATACTGCCAAAATTATCTCTTTTTTTTTTTAAGGGCAAGAAACAACGTGTCAACCACTATAACAACCGGCGTTGTGATCAAGGTCGACTACTCGACCGTCGCCAGCCTCTTGTGATGCGGGCCCAAGTGCAGTGGCGGATCTAGAAAATCCGCCAAGCCGTAACGTTTTATAAATAAGCCGTAACGAAATCGAAAAAACCTCAAATTTTTCCAAAATTTACACTAATTTTTCCAAATTTTTCCGAGCCAAGCCGTAGCGGGCGTTGCCCCCGGGTATATGGTAGGTCCGCTCCTGCCCAAGTGTGAAGGATCGGATCATCTTATATTTTGAGGCCCATGTTCGTGTTACAAAAGTGGCTTCACTAAAATTGTTCTAACTTGGGCTACCGGGGTCCGTTTTAGGCGTGCGACCAGGGGAAACGATCGTGAGAGTGAGGCCCATCTTTCTACAAACGCCGTAGGCGGTTTGGGTCATCGCTCGGGCCCAAAAATGCTTATTTCTATGAGTTATTTATCGTTTTATGTTTTTTATTGCTTTTGGTGGACTTTTATTTCGTTCTAGCTTTTGGACCAAGTGTTTTTTAGGCCCGTTTTCAATTTACCTTTTTATGTATATGGATGTAATGGGAGAAAACAAACCAGTTTTGGAATATATCAACAGTCATTTTTCTCTCTCAATTCACTAGTGTGTGTTTTGTGTGTGAAAATCCCAATTTTCGGTATTCTCCGTGAATCAACGAATTTTGGAAGAATCGTTCCTGGTATTCTGTGAGAATCAACAAGTCCAATTTCCTATCCCGTTTTCTAGTCTAGATCACCTTGGCTCTCCCAGATGCGCGGAAACCCGACCTCCACCCGCCTGAAGGCACGACAGTGGAATAATCGGTAAAACCTCGCCTCCCATCCAAGACGAGCCGGTGCCACCTGTATTCGCCCTTCACCTGGGATGCCGCAGAAAATAATGGGGAGCGTGGGAGTCGAACCGTGTCACAAGGAACACCATGTTTTTTCCCAACCACTCCACCACTACCTCATTGGCGCCAAAATTACTTGTCATTTAGTATGACAATTATTTACAAATATTTTATGTTCATTTTTTAAGACAGGTAAACTAGTTGTTTACCGCCCGCACTCCGCAACGGGTTCGAAACGTAGATTAAAAAAAAAAACAAATCGTGAGCGTTAAAGTTGTTTGATGTTTTATTTAAGGGGCTGAACATATCATTATTAAAGTTGAGGGGTAAAATTGTTTATTAGTAAAGTTGAGGGGATAAGTTGTTTGATGTAGTTAAAGGGCTAAACATGTAATTGTTAAAGACCTAAAGTTGAGAGGCTAAACTTGTTATTATTAAAGTTGAGGGGATAAAGTTGTTTAATATTAAAGTTGAGGGGATAAAGTTGTATTAAGGGGTTAAACATGCCTTTATTAAACTTGAGGGGCTAAATTTGTTTGACGGGGATAAACATGTCATTATTAAAGTTGTTTTAAGGGGCTAAATATGTCATTATTAAATTTACAGGGCTCAAGTTGTTTGATGTTGACAAAATAGCATATTTATAGTATATACAATGTGTAACGTATATATAGACAAGAAATATTTGCATTTAGTGTATTTCTTTATAAGGGTGGAGATACAATAGGAAGTTTATTTGGCTAGGAAGGCTAGGAAGTGATCTTGACCATCCATTTAGTTAATCAAGGGCCAAGATTAAATCAGGGAAATTGAAAGGAAGAAAAGAGGCGCGTGAGTTTGTTTAGGGGCAATTTTAGTCAATCCAAGTCAATAGTTTATCTCTCCTCCAATTCCCCCCATTTTTTAAACGTTAATAACTCTTTCATACGACATTATTTTTTTATAAAAATTGCACCAAAAAAACGAGCGTTTTTTTATCTTTAAAACGAGTATACTATTGCTATATTTTAAAAAAAAATTAAACCCAGTTGCGTAAAACGCAATAGAAAAACCCCCAGTTACGTAAAACGCAATGAAAAAAAAAACTAAAAATGACATTTTTCTAAAACGCAATGCACCAAAAACACAAATAAATGACTTATTTGTAAAACGCAATGGCCAGAAAACACAAAGAAATGTGTTATTTCTAAAACGCAATAGCCTAAAAACTTAAAAGAAAGTGTAGTTTGTAAAACGCAATGGACTGAAAACACATAAAAATGTGTTTTTACCTAAAACGCAATGCACCAAAAACACAAACACATGTCTTATTTGTAAAACGCAATGGTCAGAAAACACTTAAAATGTCTGTTTTCTAAAACGCAATGGACTGAAAACACCTAAAAAGTGTTTTACCTAAAACGCAATGCACCAAAAACACTTCAAGAATGTGTTTTTCTAAAACGCAATGGCCAGAAAACACCAAAGAAAGTGTTCTTTCTAAAACGCATTGAACAATGACAATAGTTCTGTCTGTGCTGTGAATTGTCTGTGCTGTGAACTGTCTGGACCAATGCAGTTTCCAGAGGCAATTTACAGAAAATTAATTTTTCTGATACATTTTTACTACAGCAATTTAATGGGACCCCGCTACCAGGGGCGCTGCCCCCGGACCCCCGCTAAGATCGTAAAACGCAATGACTATTATTCGGGAACCCATATCGTAAAATGAAATTAAAGAATTTCTTACAAGGATTGAAGTGATTTCTTCAACAATTGACGATTTTTGAATGATTGAAACACTTATCAGCGCTCGAATCGAACGGATCGAGTGATTATCTTCAAAATCACCAGAAAAAACGAGATTTTGTATGAAATTAAACTGGGTTTTCTTCAAAAAAGCTGAAGAACACGTTGATCTGGTGTTTGAATCATTGATTAGTGATGAAAATCGCACTATAATGTAGTGATTATTGAGATAGAAAGTGAAGAATAGGTTGAAGATGGTGGGTTTTGAAAATGGTGGGTTTTGAAGTTACTGGGTTTTGAAAAGGAAGAAGAAAGGGTTGGATTGACTAAAATACATTTTTTCTTTATTTTAAATGTTGCCACATGTCCTAATCCTATTGCTTCCTAGACTTTCTAGCCAAAATAAACTTCCTATTTGTACTTTTCCCTTCTTTATAAGCTTCATGTAAAAATATAATAAGGAAAATGATACGAAAAAAATAGTTAAGCAAGTGGCTTAAAGATCATAGAGAGAAGCTTGATAGATAATTAGAAGGAGACAAAGAATTATGCTAATTCATTTATCCATATCTTAACCATTATACGGACAGGCTAATACAACCTTTACATAGAGAAAACAATCAAGTTGGAATAAGGAAACAAGTAAATTGCAAATAAGTTATTGGACCCACTACTTAACAGACAATTAAGAAATAACCAGAGCCATTAACACACCTATGCAGCAACTGGTAGGATGTGGCTTAGCCGATGCAACCATACACGTAAGAAAGAAGTTAGTTGTTACGCTAAGGGGTTGTTTGTTTCAGCTCTTAATGATTCAGACTTCTAACCGGTTCGGTACTTAATGATTCAGACTGTTTGTTTCGCGAAGAGATATCTGAATTGTTCAGACTTTTCCTTTGAATGGTCAAGCATTATACTAAGTCTTAATGGTTAAGACATTTTATCTGAATTGATAGACATTTGCATCTAAATAGTTCAAACTTCTTACTAGTTCAGTACTTACCTATTCAAAAGTTACCAAACAGCCTCTAAATTTCTTTCAATTTATGCAACCATACATGACTACTAAATTTCTTTCAATCTATTTAAAATCATAGTCAATGTTATTAATAGTAACAAAAGATTGCCTTGTTATGTGATGTTTGTAGTGTAGAGAGAAAAAAGTCATATTTTTATTTTTACTTGTGGGAAAAATCAAAATTTTTTCCCGATGGTAAAATCCTAATTTTTAGCAAGGGGAAAACAATATTTTTATTTTGCACTGGGGGCAAAAACGTAATTTTGATTTGAGGGTGATATCGTAATTTTGAACCAAGGGGGAAATCGTAAATTTTAGCTGGGGGCAAAAGCATAATTTTATTTTGAACTGGGGGCAAACTCGTATTTTTAAACTGGGGGCAAAAACGTACTTTTAAAGTGGGTATAAAATAATAAACTGGTGTAAAATCGTAATTTTGAGCCGGGGAAAAAACGAAACTTTATTTTTAACAGGGGCGAAAACGTAATTTTGGCTGAGGGTAAAAGCGTAGTTTTCTTACCGAGTGCGAAATCGTATTTTTTACCTCGGAACAAAAGGGTAAATGTATTTTGAAGTTGGGGCAAAACCATAATTTTTAACTGGGGGAAAACGTAATTTTAAAGTGGGTATAAAATAATAAACTGGTTGGTCCAATGGATATTGGTCGCCGGCGCCGCCCATTTGAACCAATGGCATGAAAACACTATTCCGGGGCGAAATCGTAATTTTAAAGTGTGTATAAAATAATAAACTGGTTGGTCCAATAGGGGAGGGGCGGCCGCCCATTTGAACCAATGGAGGGAGATACTATTCCCTGCCATGTGGTTTGTATATGTTGAAGAGTAAACTTCCGTTTTGCTCCCTATGGTTTGGTCACTTTAACGGTTTTGCTCCAAACTTTTAAAAACAGCCATTTTACTCCCTGATGTTTCGGCTTTTTTGCCAGTTTGCTCCATGCATCTAACTCCATCCAAATTGTTTGTTTTTCCATTTTGCTCCCCGCAGGGAGCAAACTGGCAACAAAACCAAAACATCAGAGAGTAAAATGGCTGTTTTTAAAAGTTTGGAGCAAAACCGTTAAAGTGATCAAACCACAGGGAGCAAAACGAAAGTTTACTCTATGTTGAAATAGCATATTTATATTTATATTTATATTTATATTTATATTTATATTTATATTTATATTTATATTTATAGTATATACAATGTGTAACACTGTAACGTATATATGGACAAGAAATATTTGCATTTAGTGTATTTCTTTATAAACTTTATGTAAAAATATAATAAGGAATACGAACCAAATAGTTAATCAAGTGGCTCAAAGATCATAGAGAGAAGCTTGATTGATAATTAGAAGAAGACAAAGAATTATGCTAGTTTTTTAAGATAATAATTAGGGTTTCATTCCAATCATCAGGGTAGCAGGTAGACGAGTAACAAACTACACCGCCACCACCTTCTGAATATAAAACCCTAATCTACTAAAAACAATTCGACAGACAGGCTAATACAACCTTTACATAGAGAAAACAATCAAGTTGGAATAAGGAAACAAGTAAATTGTAAATAAGTTATTGGACCCACTACTTAACAGACAATTAAGAAATAACTAGAGCCATTAATGTTGATCAGTTCTGTTTAGACATAATGGAAAACATGAAAACATACCTTTGATTGCATCAGCACAGGCCAGCAGAGAATCCAGGTGGAGACGCAGCAAGAGTGTTTGACATGATTGTCAGCTTGGTCTGGTTCCTCCTTAGAGTGCAATCTAATGATGGTGATGAAGAAACCGAATAAGGGAGTTCGGCTAGGAGAGAGGGGGCGATTTCATGAGTGATGTTATTGTGATTAGAGTCTAACCCTTAAACCCTCTAATTATCTCCTTATATATGCACCCAAGAGGAAACCCTAATTAGTTAATAATGGTAATAAGGCCCATCAACAATTACCAACTAATTATTTAATAGGTTGTTAAATATTTTGATCTATTATTATATAAATGATTATAATGGCCATATATAAATAAATATATTATTTATTTATTCTTACATTCTCCCACTTGGCCGAGTAATCATTTATTATGAGTATTAGGTAAGCCTGATCAGGAGTTAACACTCATTTTAGCCTTAAACAAGTACTATAGCAGAGAAATACAGTCGTTAAATCATTATGCGACTCAGGACCCCCATTAGTCATACTATAGCCTTAATTTAAAACCTAATCGTTATGATCAAAATATGCATAAGCCCTTTGTTTGATTTGTAACTTTATTTGTCTATATGCCATTATGTCGACTTGACATATTCTTAGAGACATACAAAATCAAACTGATGAGGAAAATTAACTAATACTTAGTCATTCATAGTACGATATGCAATTGCGCACGGCCATTAATTAATACCCGTCTATGAGCTCTCTTAATAAGACTTATGGGTAATAGCCCTTCAGTTATAGGATCCTTAAGCATATCATGAATGTATTCGATACAAAACTTAGTTTCCTTAATTCGTTCATAAACGAATAGTTAATTGCGTATCGAAATTTAATGCAGCACCACTTGAACTGTTACTGTTCAAGGAGTCATGGTAGCTGACTTTATCACACTAAGTCTTCAAAACATTAATTATATGGAGTTAATAAACTTATGAGTCCACTGATAAATTTCCAACAACATTTAGTGAGAATATTATGTCGTTATAACTTAGGTTGTTAATATCAGTGCATTATGACTCCTCCATGAGATAGGTTTTGTCTGCTGACATAAAGATATACCCGAAATTACATTTTGTCATCTTTGAATATTACAAAGTTAAAGTAATAAGCCGGTTTTAATTCTCACTTCTTCTTTAAATTGTAGTCTCTCGTTTCTTTTAAAGATATTGTAATACTTCATTAGATGCTTCACATTAATCTAGACAT
Organism: Helianthus tuberosus; assembly: GCA_030545235.1. NCBI lineage: Eukaryota > Viridiplantae > Streptophyta > Magnoliopsida > Asterales > Asteraceae > Helianthus > Helianthus tuberosus. The sequence goes on from CM060445.1 coordinate 192,102,558, forward strand.
ATCTAGTGTGTTGCAATGTGAGTAATATCTAAACGAGTATAGACTTAAACTTACATAAGGCTTCCAATTAATGAAGCGTAAGGAAATAATCTCATTTATCCTATTATCCTCTAAAGGAGAGCAGTATTGTTTGTTACATATGTAAGGACCCATTTAATGTTAAACTTATGGAACAAAACTAATGTCCCACTGGGTCTATCTCGGTATGTTATGATATCTATCACGTAAGAGATATCTCTGAGATTTATTATATCAAAGTTTGTGTTAACAATGCTTTGACTTATGTAACATATACTTGTCAAAAGAATGTCATCTATATAGACAAGTTTATTTTAGTTGCTCCCACTCATCTTGAGGTAGGTATATTAATCCACTTGGTTTTTGATGAAAATAATTACATTAAGATTTCATCACATTATGATGTTTGCATTAACCCATACATGGATTTTATTGACTTACAAACAAAGTGTTCTTTAACCTTCAGTTTGGAACTTTCAGGTTGTTTATCAACATGTAAATATGTCAGCCATTTGTTAGGGAAAATTGTTTTTAATGTTCATCTAATGTAGCTTTAAACTATTATAAGCTACTAGAACAATGATGATCCTCAAAGAAATCTTTGATAATTTATCTCTTCCTAAGTATAACCTTTGACAATCAATCATGCCTCTTTGTGTCTTAACGCTTATATTAGGATTTGATTTAGTTATGAACACTCTTAGGTAGTTCAATCAAATCCCAAACGTTATACGAACACATAAAATCAGTTTTACTAGAAAACAGTTTTATTCCATTCAGAAGATTGATTAACGCTAATGGCTTAATTAGAAGAGATAGGATCAGTAAACTTTTCCAAAATCCATTTCAACTTCAGTTAGGGAGGTTATGTAATCATCAAAGTTAGTAGGCTTTTAAACCTAGATGACCTCCTGAGTTGATTATTGGGTTCATTAGAAGTTTCAGTTTTATGGATTAGCTTTTGGTTAGGTTGCTATCATTTTCCTTCTAAGTTTGAAACAGTTGGTGCAGTATGGTGTACAAGAGGTGTAATCGGAGTTAAATTCGGAGTGAAATTTAATGACACTCTTCCCCCCCCCCCCCCCCCCCGCCTCTTGTATTCCTTGCAAGTCATGATAAGGACTTTGATTGCTCCCACTGACCTTAGAAATCTTTAGGAACTCAGCATGCTTAGGGTCAATGTTTAATGACCAACAAATTCTAATAGAGAAACAAGTTAATGACGTTAGTCGTTGTGATTTCTCTTGTTGAGGATTATGTTAATTTAGGTAAGAAATCTAAGTGTGCCCACAATTAAGCAACAATGAAACTTTTGTAAGAGTAGCATTAGATTTTAAGGAGACAAGTTATGACAGAACAATGTCGTGATGGAGCGGTGTCTTGTACAAGAGGTGCAAATTTAGGTAATGTAAAATTTTCACTCCCCCACCTCTTGCAACTATTGCAAGTTATTATTAAGACACTTAATGCTCCCACTGATCTTTAATATCTCTAGAAATGCTACAAGAGAAGTTTCAATGAGGTACGTGACGTGGGAACCTATCATATATACGTTAGACTTTATTTGATTTCTTTAATGTCCAGATATCATAAGAAACTTTATGGACATATTTAATAGAAATCTTATAAAGTATGTATATGAATAGATTCCTTCTAAGACCGTGGGCCATATGCGATAAAATTTAGATACAAGTTGATAGTCTTTCAAATGATAAATAAATTATGTCTGAATATTCCATTTGGAATAAGTTCCACGAATGTCAATGAATGACTTATGATGGACCCATACTTATTCCTTAAGCCAAGTAATATTTAGGGCTATAACGTCATGATTTAAAATCACTTAGAATGAGATTAGATGAAAAAAATCATCCTCATTAACCATGTCATGATTTCTCATGAATTTTGGTTATAATGGATGAAATTTGTAAGTCTCATTTTCCTTTTGTCAAATTCTCATTTACATGATGACAAAAGTTGTGAAAGTGTAAGGTATCATCTAGTTTTATCTTAGTAATGTTTCAATCCAGATATTTAGAACAAATAAGATGAGAGTTTAAGGTAAGTGTGACTTTATTTTGACTATGCAAACCTCACAACCTTCATAACATTGCTTAATTATGATACTATATTCTGATTAATCTTCAGAACATATAAGGTGTCGAAAAGCGTTGTTAGAAGATTGCTTATTTTGGTTCCTACAGTCTTAACATTTAACTTTGTCACTAACTCTCGTGTTAGTTATTTGTCGAGTTTTGGTAAGGAAACGTATGGAACTAGAGTCAACTAATCATGTGTTAATTGGAATATTAAAATTACCAGACTTAAATATCATTAGTAAGTCACTATCTAATTAATTTATCCAACTGTTCTTTTGAATAATGGATAGTCTCGTTGCTTATGCCTAGTCTAATGGCATAATTATGCAGTGAGATTTTCCCTTGAAGAAACTTAGAGTTGGGATTTTGTACTTGTATTTTGTTTATGGACCTTAGAACAATCCTCTTTTAAAGTATTAGTGGTTGTAAGGTGAATAACATCTTATTTTCCAGTTTCGAACATATATTTCTATGTACATATGTTGCTTATCAACACACTCATTGTACTTTGGTACTTTTGAGTGTTATAGTTGATTTATAAGACATCAAATTGTACAAGTGAAAATATTAGTATGTAATGTACTGGAAAATGTACTTATTTCCATGCGTAAGCCCTTAACTTTATGGGTCGTGGTATTGTACATTATTATGTATTCACATATACCACTTAGCTTTATAGTTTATAATTTTAAATGAAGGCATGCATCTTAGGAGTTCTAGTGATTATTCCACAATTATAGATTAGTCTTAGGAAATACTTAATCTGGAATAACCTTTTAGTGACATCACTTATTCTTGATTATCATAAGAGACATCATGTTCGATTTATCCTAATCATCATGCTCTACTTTTCTTCTGTCGTGCTTTATCAGAAGAGAGCAATAGGATTATCGTGTCTTAAGAGATAATCAATGATTTAATTTAAGAACTAATTCTTATAGAAACTTTAAGCAAAACATATTAGATTTAGGAATTAGAGTGGATGAGATATAGATTTATAGAAGAAAATTATAGTGAGTACAAATTATGGGTACTAAGAATAAGGCAGACGAAATGATCATAAAAATTAATTAAGGATCATTGATATAAGGATCATTATGTGAAGAGGTTGTGATATGTCTATTACTAACATCAAAATAATAGACTTATTGAAAATTCTACTTAAACGAAGACAAATCAGCTTTGGCCAGAAGTGTAATCATTTAAGCATGTGTGCTCTGATACCACATGTTGATCAGTTCTGTTTAGACATAATGGAAAACATGAAAACATACCTTTGATTGCATCAGCACAGGCCAGCAGAGAATCCAGGTGGAGACGCAGCAAGAGTGTTTGACATGATTGTCAGCTTGGTCTGGTTCCTCCTTAGAGTGCAATCTAATGATGGTGATGAAGAAACCGAATAAGAGAGTTCGGCTAGGAGAGAGGGGGCGATTTCATGAGTGATGTTATTGTGATTAGAGTCTAACCCTTAAACCCTCTAATTATCTCCTTATATATGCACCCAAGAGGAAACCCTAATTAGTTAATAATGGTAATAAGGCCCATCAACAATTACCAACTAATTATTTAATAGGTTGTTAAATATTTTGATCTATTATTATATAAATGATTATAATGGCCATATATAAATAAATATATTATTTATTTATTCTTACAATTAACACACCGGTGCAGCAACTGGTAGGATGTGGCTCAGCCGATGCAACCATACATGTAAGAAAGAAGTAAGTGGTTATGCTAAGAGGTTGTTTGTTTCAGCTCTTAATGATTCAGACCTCTAACTGGTTCAGCACTTAATTATTCAGACTGTTTGTTTCGCGAACAGATATCTGAATTGTTCAGACTTTTCCTTTGAATGGTTAAGCATTATACTGAGTCTGAAAGGTTAAGGCATTTTATCTGAATTGGTTAGACATTTGCCTCTGAATTGTTCAGACTTCTTACTAGTTCGGTACTTACCCATTCAAAAGTTGCCAAACAGCCTCTAAATTTCTTTCAATCTATTTATGCAACCATACATGACTACTAAATTTCTTTCAATCTATTTAAAATCGTAGTCAATGTTATTAATAGTAACAAAAGATTACCTTGTTATGTGATGTTTGTAGTGTAGAGAGAACAAAGAAGTTAGTGGTTACGCTATAAAGATATGGTCATCTCCATCGTTATTCTGTATAAGTAGCACCTAGCCACCTGCTTTCCGTGCTAGCTTGTCGAAGGTATTTTTAATGGGTGTCTCCTTACTCCCTTCCTTCTCTCCTTCGCCTCTAACAATTCTTTGTTAGAGGCGAATACAAATGTAAAGTTTAACTTTTATATATTTAATGGAATTAAAACCGATTGCTACTAAATCAACAAGTTTCTATATGCTACCATGCACGTACACATGTCAATTATTTTGTTTATATCGACAACCATGTCAACTTCATGCATTTTATACAAAAGAATTCAATATCTTTTGTACAAGTAAATTTTTTTTTAAATTACCCTTTTGTAACTTTTTTGCATAAAAAATGCTGTATACAAACGAACACATATGATATTTGAATGGGAGAAACCTTAGTGATCTCTCGAGATTGAAATAGTTTTTCTTACATCCATTGAACAGATATTTGATGTGTTTAAATTTTTAAATAGTCTAGGGTTTAGTCTCGATTTATCGGGCTTATTTTTTGTTACAAGACAAAAGGGGTAAAAGCTGAGGACGGTTAATCATGAATCATGTGGTGGCGTTGATAGCTGAAAGACAAAATGGTACATGCTCTAATCGGTCTTTGTCCCGATTGCTGAGTGTTATGTGCCTTATGTCCAAGGCTTGATGCAAAACTATTATCGAGCCGGAGGTCTCACTGGAAGCAGTCTCTCTATTTCTACGGGGTATAGGTAAGCAGGGGCGGAGACAGCTTATACCCAGCCATAGCACGGGCTACGGCTCAAAGTCGTGTTCGCAGTGTTAATTTTTTTTTCGATTTTATATAAAGGATACCCCTAAAACATCATCCCGATTCGTCAGAAACAGGTCTGAACAGGTCAGAAACATCGTCCCGATTCGTCCCTGAAGCCTTGAACTCGAACCTGCGTTTCGTTGATCAGATTCGTCCCTGCGTTTCGTTGTGAGTTTTCGGTTTCTTGGCCTCTGAAGCCTTGAACTTGAACCCGCGTTTCGTTGATCAGATTCGTCCCTGCGTTTCGTTGTGAGTTTTTTTTTTTGTTGTGTTCAGGCCCCTCTCAAATGCCCTCACAACACACACTCACAGATATATGTAAAATGTGGAGAATGGAAAAGCTTGTTGTATATTTTGAATGAATGGTTTAATATCTCATGAACAAACCAGGCTTTATATAGTCTTTAATTACATGCATACGTAAATAGTAAAAGAAAACAATAAAATCCTACTTTCTAGTTTCTATCCTAAAGAACCGTTACAACAATACAACCCTCTGTACACTTCAACGTTAATGTCTTCCACTCCAACGGTAACACTCTTGCAGCCCATGCATTCAACCCGTGTGACCCATTCATGTGAAACCCGGTAACCGGCTTGACCCGTACTCGGTCCGAACTTGACTCGTAAATAACCCGCATCCTTTGCAAACCAGTATACGTGAACCGGCGACCCGATAACGTGCCGACCCGACCCGTGACCCGTATACGAACCGATTAACCCAACATTTTTTTGGGATACCCCTGGTTTTAAGGTCTAACTCCGCCACTGTAGGTAAGACTGTCTACATCTTACCCTCCTCGAGCTCTACCTTTGATTTGCTATTGGTGAGATTTACTGAGTATGATGATGATGATTTTTTTTTCCAAGAATCTTGTATTCCAAAGGATGAAAAATATTCCTATAGGATTTAGGTTTTTGTTTTTGTTTTGTTCAAGGATGTTGCATTATTTAGTAAACCGTATATAGTTTGATGTTTAATATTTACACATAGGGTTGTTCACGAGCCGAGCCGAACCGAGCGGACCTTTGCTCGTGCTTGGCTCGTTTACAAACCGAACCGAGCGGAGCGGCTCATTTAAAATCGAGCCTCAAATCAAGCGAGCATTTTTCGAGCAGTAAATTTTCCGAGCGAGCGTCGAGCGAAATTCGAGCAATTTGAACAACCATGTCACCCGATTAAAATTTGCTGAGAGAGATAGTGACAATGTTTGGTCTCAAGCTTTTATGTCCTTAAAAACATACACATTTCGTGGCATAATATTTTTCTTATGAGTTACAATGTTGTGGTCGACGAGGCGATGATCATATTGCACGAACAATTACGTTGAGAGAAAGAAACGATCAACTTAGGGTAACGACATGAAACATTGAGGCGATGAGCAACCTGTCGTTTATCGGTTTAGGGTTTAACTTTTAGATTTCACATTAATTTTTTTATTGCCGTGGCTGGGTTAGTACGTATAGATACAGTTATAAATTTGTATATAGCGGACCAAAATCTAATAGAGTGGTATATATAAAACTATAAATTTAGTTTATATTCAAGTATATATGTCTGTGTAATGTGTGTATATATATAGGTGTGTGTGTATATATATGTATATACATGTTTATATATGTATGTGTATATGTATATGTATATATATACTAATTAAAAATAATAATTCGAGCCGAACCGAGCCGAGCGGACCTTTGCTCATGCTTAGCTCATTTTCAAACCGAACCGAGCAGAGCGGCTCGTTTACAACCGAGCATCAAATCGAACGAGCATTTTCCGAGCAATTTCCGAACGAGCGTCGAGCGAGCGGCGAGCGATTTGAACAACCCTATTTACACATATGTAGTAGACATCCGAAATAAATAAATAAAAACTTCAAAAAATGAACCAACTAATAAAGCTAACCAGAGTTGAAAACAAGCTAGATACGGGCTCAACTTTCAACTCAGACCAGAGATTACAAGCCTAGCCAGCTTGATCGTAATGTTATGAGTCCAAGTTGACGTTGATCCGGTTCAACCCCATAGTCATTAAAAAGTTACATAAGAAAGAGGAGGATGCGTGACCCATGGCCATTGATGACAAGGGGAAAGTATTTGAAACCAAAGATTCAAAGCCTTTTAATACATTAAGTGTAAGGTTTTGGATTCAAGTCTTATAAGGAGAGAAAAATTCGTCGTTCAAAAAAAATTATACATTATGCATAAAATGATTATGTCGTTCAAAAAAAAAAAAAAATACATTATGCATAAAATGCTTATGTTTTAAATAAGGAAAAGGTATGAATTTCTACAAGTTTTAAAAAAATCACATACTACAAGTTACATTGACTTGTCATTAAAGTTTTACTTAGTCTCGTGACAAACACTCTTTTTCTATGTTTATAATCTTAACTTATATATCCTTTTGACCAAGTAGTACTCATTAATTATTTTATCAACTTTAAAATCTTTACTATATATCTTTAAGACTTTCCTTCAATATAAATTCAAAGTAACATGGATCTATAACACCTACGATGAGTGTATATATATTGGGAGTCAAGTGTTTGATAAAGAGTTTTTGAAAATAAGGTTTCGATTTGGTCAATGATTCCATTTTTCATGATGTAGATGAAGAAATTGTGAATTTATTTTTAGGGTGGAGATACAATAGGAAGTTTATTTTGCTAGGAAGGCTAGGAAGTAATCTTGACAATCAATTTGATTAATCAATGGCTGAGATTAAATAGGTGAAATTGAACAAGAAAAAAGAGGCGCGTGAGTTAGTTTGAGGGTATTCTAGTCCATTCAAGTTAATAGTTTCTCTCTCCTCCAATTCCCCATCGTTTTTAAAACGTTAATAACTTTTTCATACAACAATATTTTTTATAAAAATTACACCATAAAAACGAGCGTTTTTTTATCTTTAAAACGAGCACACTATTGCTATACTTTTGAAAAAAAAAATCGAAAACCCAGATGCGTAAAACGCAATGGATAGAACAACACACTATAACCCAGGTTATAAAACGCAATCTAGTTTCATATGGTCGTGATTATGTTTTAACATGGTCATGCCTCTATTCTAACATGATCATGTTTATGTTTTAGCATGATCATGTTCTCTGCACTCAAATTATGAAGAACACGTACCTAAAACGCAATGGGTTCCACATGGTCATGTTTCTCTTTTAACATGACCATGCCTTTGTTTTAACATGGTCATGTTTTTGTTTTAACATGGCAATGCCTTTGTTTTAACATGGTCATGCCTTTGTTCCAACATCCAAAATCAAGGTTCTAAAACGCAATAGGTTTTAACATGGTCATGTTTATGTTTTAACATGGTCATATCTTTGTTCCAACATGATCATGCTTCCCTTTTAACATGATCATGTTCTTTGATGTTATTTTACACTCCAGTTCTAAAACGCAATGAAACCCAAAATCAATATTTTGCAGTACATATTCTAAAAAGCAATGACGTTTTAACATGTTCATGTTTTAACATGGTCATGCTTTTGTTCCAACATGACCATGCTTTTATTTTGGCATGATCATGTTCTTTGCACCCGAGATTGAAAAACGCAATGAAACCAAAAACCAATATTTTGCACAATGGAATTTTAACATGACCATGTTTAAGTTTTAACATGGTCATGCTTTTGTTCCAATATGACAATGCTTCTATTTTAGCATGATCATGTTCTTTGCTTGTAAAACGCAATGAAACCAAAAATCAATATTTTGCACTGTAGTTCTAAAAAGCAATGAAGTTTTAACATGGCCATGTTTATGTTTTAACATGGTCATGCTTTTGTTCCAACATGACCATGCTTCTGTTTTGGCATGATCATGTTCTTTGCACCTCATGTTGTAAAACGCAATGAAAACAAAAATCAATATTTTGCACTATAGGTTCTAAAAAGCAATGGAGTTTTAACATGGCCATGTTTATGCTTTAACATGGCCATGCTTTTGTTCCAACATGACCATGCTTCTATTTTAGCATGATCATGTTATTTGCTTGTAAAACGTAATAAAACTAAAAATCAATATCAATGAAGTTTTAACATGGCCATGTTTATGTTTTAACATGGCCATGCTTTTGTTCCAACATGACCATGTTTCTACATGTTCTTTACACTCCAAGTTGTAAGACGCAATGAAACCAAAATTAATATTTTGTACTACAGGTTCTAAAAAGCAATGGAGTTTTAACATAGGTTCTAAAAAGCAATGTAGTTTTAACATGGGTATGCCTTAGTTCCAACATGATCATGCCTCTGTCCAAGCATCATCTTGTTCTTTGCACTGCAGGTTCTAAAACGCAATGAGTTTTAACGTGGTCATACCTTTGTTCCAACATGATCATGCTTCTATTTTAGCATGGTCATGTCTCTGTTTTAACATCCAGAAGAACAAAATGAAAAGAACTCTAACTAAAACATAATGATGTGAAAAACGCAATTGAGGTTTGATAACTAAAACACAATGAAAATAAAATATAACATAACTTACAAAAGAACTCTGATTAACGACAGTGGACGGAAAAATAACTCTGATACACCGTGGGGAAACTGGTGGTGGTGGAGCGGTGGCGGTGGATGGTGGAATGATGGTGTCGGATCTGAAAAACCCAACAGGTGGTTGAAGGTGGTGGTTTCAGATCTAATTTCCGGCAAGATGGTGGCGATCGTAGGTCGTAGTGGTGATGGTGGTGGTGGTGGTGGAGGTGGTGGTGTTGGTTGTGATGTGGTAGTTTATAGTTTTGAAAATGGTGGATTTGAGTATACGGGTAAGAGAAATGAATTGCAGATGCTGGTTTTTTTTTAAGATGGTTAGTTTTGACCAAAATGCCCCTCCTTATGTTTTTCATCTTTGCCACATGTCATCCTCTTATTGCTTCCTATCCTTCCTAGCGAAATTAATCTTCCTATTTGATCTTTTCCCTTTATTTTTAATCCCTTTTGTTTTATAAGTAACAAAGGTGCTTAATATGACTATAGTAACTTTATTATTGCAAATATAACTTAATGTTCAAATTATCCGATTTGTTATGTTAGAGATTAGACATAATTAATCCTAATCACGAGGGTTTGGTGTATAGATGACAAAGTTTCGGTAATCACAGTCTAATACCCTGATTATAAACTATTTGCATATCCGTCGGGTATCGTAACTCAATACGCATTTGGTTCACAATTATTTAGTAAACATGTTTATGATCGTATATGATTAAATTTATCCATCATTACCCAGAACCCAATATTTGCTTCACCCTTAAACCCTATATGAAGTATAATATACTCAATCAAACTTGTAACACTCCTATAATTTGTAACTTTAAGTTTATAACAACTTTAACTTACTATTTATGATAACTTTTAAGATTATATAATAAATTAGAGTAAATTATTGTTTTGACCCCTGTGGGTAGTTTAACTATTTTAGTCTAAAAAGAACTGTTTTAAAATATCAGACCTCGAGGTTGCATTTTATACGGTTTTGGCCCCTGATGTTAACTTTGTTACTTTTTAATTACCTAATTACCCTTACACTTAACTGTATAAAAAGTAACAGAGTTAGTGTCATGGTCCAAAACTGTTATAAAATGCAACCTTGTGGTCTAATATGTTAAAAGATTTTTTCTTGGACTAAAATAGTTAAACTGGCTAAACAACATGGTTCAAAATAGTAATTTACTCAATAAATTAATCTATACTCTATAATAAAAGAAACCATGGACACATGTAACTCATTGAAGCCACCTATTTTTTAGCCCATTAAAATTTAAAATTAAATAATTATTTATGAGATATACAAAGAGATATCCATTTAATATATATAATTATTAAAAATATTAATAATAAAAAGAGTCATGTACTCATGTTAGATTATATTATTATTTAAGATTTATACACTATTAGATTATATCATGTACGCATGTTAGATTATATTGATAATACACTATTAATAACTTACTTAGAAAATATACTATTACTATTAAATTATTATTTTTATAATATATTTCCTTAGATATAGGAATAGGTTACATTATAGTTTTATTATATCGTAGAGAGATTCTTTTTCTTTTTTTTTTTAATATTTACGTTTATACTTTTACATCCAAATTTAGGCAATATATTCAAATTGTCTATGACTCTTTATAATCAGTAATATGTTTTAAATTTATTTATTTTAAATAAAATATTATATATTTTTTAAATATGTTTTATAAAAATAAGAATATGACTTAAGATGTAATTTTAAGAAGAGAAAAATTATTATTATTTAATAGGAGAGAAAATGCAGGAAATCAAAATCTAAAATTAAACAGAACTCAACTCGCGTATTACACGAGGTTTTTTAAAGATATAACTTTTTATTATTTACTATACAAAATCACATTTATTCAACCCGTGAAATACACGGGGTTTTTAAAGATATAACTTTTTTTATTATTTACTATACAAAAATACATTTATCCAACCCGTGTAATGCATGAGGTATTTAAAAATATAACTGTTTTATTGTTTGAACTTTTTTTATAAATTACGATACAAAATTACATTTATCCAACCCGTGTAATACATGAGTTTTTAAAAATATAACTTTTTTATTATTTGATATATAAAATTAGATTTATTCAACCCGTACAATACACGGGGGTTTTTTAAATATATAAATAATTTATTATTTAGTATTTTTTTTTCATTATTTGATGTATAAAATTATATTTATTCAACATGTACAACAATACACGGGGTTTTTAAATATATAACTTTTTATTTTTTAGTATATAAAATTATATGTATTCAATCCGTGTAATAAACAAAGTTTTTAAAGATATATTATTTTTTATTTAGTATATAAATTTACATTTATTCAGCCCGTGTAATACACGGGGTTCTAATCTAGTATATATATATATATATTTTTAATGCAGGTAAACGAGTTGGGTAATTATATAGGTTCACTTATTAACTTGCATTTCTTTAGAAAAAAACTACTCTCTAACCCGATTTCATACCCAACAAACAAGTTGACCAAAGAGAATGGGAGAAGGCCAAACAGAATCCAACAAAGCCCAATAGTCCAGTGGGCTATATGATCCATTGACGCATCAAGCCCATTCGGTTTCTATACATATTACATTGTACCAGTTTTGGTAAGACATTTAACGTGGGCCAATTACCGATCTTTGATTCTCTTGAATGTGATCTCCAATGTGGGCACCAAACTAATGAGCTTCAACTTGATGATTATATCAACCCATTTTTAAATTGGATCAAAAGGTGTATATATTGTTTTTACCTAAATGAATTTGATTTATTGGGTTTAAGAGTGATATAACATTTAATTTGATATTAAAATATAACTAGAGTAGAAATGTTAACTTGAATAAAATGTCTATTAAGTTAAGAAAAGAGTAAACTGCCATTTTAGTCCCTGTGGTTTGGCGAGTTTTGCCATTTTAGTCCAAATCTCAAACTTTTTACATCTGGGTCCCTGTTGTTTGCATTTTGTTGCCATTTTAGTCCAAAATCCAAAAACCCCATTTTTGACTGTTGCAACCTTCTATTTTGTCTTTTAGTTCAGGGGCATTTTGGTCATTTTTCTTTTCATTTAACATTTTGGTCATCTTCCCCAAATAAATCATCATCATCCCCAAATAAAACCCTAACTGACTCTCTCTCTTCTCTCTCTATAAACAACATAAAACCCCAAATAAATCAGCAGCAGACTGTGACCACCATCGCCGCAACCCAACATCATCTCTCTCTTTCTCTGTAACAAACACCATCACAACCATGGCTACCATCGCCATCATCTCTCGCCGCCGAATAACCACCAAATCCGACCCCACCTTCATCTCCTCTCTCTGGCCACCACTCCCACCCTCTTCCACCACCAAACCCCCACTTTCTCTCTCTACATTCACCCCATCCTTCACCACCACCAAAACTCTCACCCACAACTGAAACGACGGTGGATACTGCTCTTAATCCTGTTTTAAGCGACGACTTGGGAAGTTTCAGGCGACTGATTCTGCTCTTAATATGATGTGTTTTGATTGAATTTTTGTTGGATAAAATAGGAATTAGACTCCATACTTGTTGAATTCGGTGTATACAAGTCAATTTAGGGATGTAAACGAGCTGAGTCGGGCTGGGGTGGGCTCTGGCAGTTTGTGGTGGTGGTGGTGGCGGTGGTGGAGTTCACGGTGGTGGTGGTGGTGGTGTTCGACAGAGAGGAGAGAGAGAGAAGAGAGATATGGGTGTTTGGAGAGAGAAAGAGAGAGTGTGTGTGCAGGTTTTAGAGAGAGAGTTCACGGGGATGGTGGTGTTGGCGATAGTGGGATGGTGGTGGTGGGGATGATGCGGTGGTGGGGGTGGGGGTGGTGGTGGTGTGGTGGTAGTTCAGAGAAGAGAGAGAGAGAGAGCAGCGATTTTAGTTTAGAGATGCGGTGGTGGATGATGATGAATCGCTGAAGTTTCGATGATGAAGATGAACATATGGGTTTTGGTCTGCTGGTTGCACAAAAGGAAATTAAATTTAAAAAATGACCAAAATGCCCCTGCACTAAAGGACAAAATAATCAGTTTTCAACAGTCAAAATAGAGGGTTTTTGGATTTTGGACTAAAATGGCAACAAAATGCAAACCACGGGGACTCAGATGTAAAAAGTTTGAGATTTGGACTAAAATGGCAAAACTGGCCAAACCACAGGGACCAAAATGGCAGTTTACTCTTAAGAAAAATATAAAAGAATTTTGAGAAAGAAATAATATACACATATGGGCCACCACTTCTTTTGTTATTGTTTGTTTCTAATTTTTTTAGTTTGGTTTATTTCCCTATTGTTTGTTTTGGAGCCAATGGTCTCTTTATACTAGTAGTCTCTCAATTATCAGAAACAGAGGAAAAGGTTGTCCCTCTTTAGACCCTACCATTAACTTTGTTATTTGTGAGATTTACTAGGTACGGTTGTTGTTTTTGACAATCAATTAGTGCTCTGATCAGCTTGTTGTTATTTGTCTACACTTTACGCCCCCCTGCGACAGTCTGATCATATACGGGTGTGATCAAGGCAACAACTAGGTTCTATTCATAATCAACAAGCACGAAGTTTTTGGTGATCGAATATAAACAGGAGGTTTAACCCATATTTGATCGTGGTTTTTTCATTTTTTGTAGACTTTTCTCACAAAGGAGGAAAACACTGTGGAATAACTCGAAATTCTGTGGCAGAAAACCGGATGGTGTGGCGCAGAAGAAACAAAACGAGGGGTCGAGGAATTCATTTGGCGATGAAAGACGAATAATTAACAAGTGGATGTTGTTATTGGTGGGTCTAATAAGCAGTGGGTGCATATCAAGGAGGGACGTGATATGGTGGGGAATTTCCAATCAAAGAAGAGTTGGACTCAGGAAAGGTCCAGATGGTCTGAGAAGGTGGTTGTTGTCTTTGTTGGTTGTTAACTTTCTTCCTTATGGCCACTGGTTAGCCTTCAACATCGAGTTCACCCATGCTCGGTCTTTTCTCCCCACCCTCGTAGCCACAGGGGGTGCTCGCCATGATCGAGGATCAACTCTCAAAAGAGCTTATTTGCTCTGATACCAATAAAGGGACAAATCGATTAAAAGAGAAACACCAAAACACGATTTGATCAAACCTTGAATGATTCTTTTTTATTAGAATAACCCAAACCAGAAATCACTTAAAGACGGGCCCATTATATAAGAGATCCAAACTTCAAAAACAAGTCTGTAACTCTTGATCATAAATATATGTTGTTATCATTAACAAAGATTAATTTACAGTTACATATTTCTTTGTTAACTTATTCCTTAAACATTAAAAGCCTATATATGTTTCCAATCAAATACAATGAAACGAAATTGTAAGCAGTCTCAGTCTTCTTCAATACTTTGATAGAATACTCTTTTGAAATCCTCAATGTGTCTCACTTGTAAACACACTGCTACAATCAACGATCTACCTCCTTCTACCCCACGAAGAATCAAGAAATCGCCATCTTCGGCATCATTTGTTCCTGGTCCGGTAAACAACTCCTTCCCCCATCCGAAATCAATACCATACATCGGCAATGTTAACCAACTAATCACACCAAGATTAGGGTTTCCATAAAACGGCCCTTTTTCATTATTACTCAATTGCAAATGATCTTGAAACTTTGATAAGTCTTCTTGGTTCTTCAAGAAATCAATCACTGAGTTCACATAATCAGTATCCACCTTGTTGATTGTGTCCCTAATCTTACTGGAAACAAACCCTAATGTGCTTGACACTAACTCACCAGAAGTTCCGGTGGCGATCAGGTCCACAATCGCATTTCCAAAGTACTTTTCCGGCAATGGTGGGTTCATTCGGCGTCTAACATCTATACAAATGCCAATTGAAGTTTTCTGCTCCGGTTCTAGGTTACGAATCTTGCATGCGGTGCGCCATGCATGCGCAGTTACGGCTTCATACCGTGTGAAACGACGACCAGATTCTAGTTTGTGATTTTTGTTAGCTTTGTTAAGAAGTTTTTCGACTAGGGTTTCTGTTAGTTTCAACATTGTTACGGTTGTTTCTTGTCGACGTTCATTTTCGTTGCTTGATTGACCTATAAGAATTGGTGGAGGACTACATTGTGCATGTTGCTCAATGTTTCCGTTAAAAGTTACAGTCGGTGGGTAACCAGCACGCAAAACTTTTCTGTCAAGATAGGGTGGATAACCTAATGGTTCACCACGACAAACCCTAGCCCATTCTGACAGAAAATGTAGCGCACTTTGCCCATCGACTGCAACATGTGAAATAAAGAACCCTAAAGACCACCCTCCACAAAGAAATCTTGTAACTTGCAATAGTAACAATGGAGTATCTTCAATGGGAGTATTTCGATAATCTACGGAAGGCATTAGTTGATCAAAGAATGGATACTGAAAAAAATCACCCAAGTCAACTAGTTTTACGTTGGCATACGCTTCAGTGAAGCATACGCCGTTAGCATTGCAGTTGAGTTCCAAGCGCCCACGGGCAATGGAACTCAACCTGCCAGCTAAAGGGTAGAATTGAACCAGTGTTGTGGTGAGTGAGGCTTTTAGGGTTTGCAAGACCGTGTGCCAGTTTTCAGATGGTTTGGTGTAGAAGTAAATTGTTGGAACATGTGTGGTCATACCAGTCTGGTCGAGTTCGGATAGTGCGAGCCGACCGGACCATGTTGGTTCGCCCGGTTTGATCATGGAAGAAAGGGTCGTGATTACTCTCATTTTTGTTGTAGAAAGAAGAGTTGAATGTTTTGGGGTATTTATATGATGAATGAAATATGAAAGTGGTCATTAAAATGGTGTGAGGCTTTAATTGCGGCATAATAAAGGATTTGTGTTTGATTGCTAAAGTTCATGAGTAAGATAGTTCGTTAATTAAAACATGTAACTTGATTGATCATACGTAATTTAATACAGGGGTAACTTTGTAGAATAGTAACTAAGTTTTAAAAGTGTTCCAATTAAGTCACTCAACTTTTAAAAGTGTTCCAATCAAGTCACTCAACATTCATTTTTCATTAAAATTAAGGGTTTTTTCATCCATTTCATAAGTAGGTAAAGGATCAAATAAAAATAATATTAACGTACGAAACGTACGCATTGAGGGAAAAAACAAAAAGTGGCGGTGTCATTTTGGTAATTATCAGCAACTTCAAAATTACTGGGGAAAAAACAAAAAGTGTCTTGTAGAGTAATTTTGAGCATCTGTAGAGTAATTTTGGGAAATGTAGGGTAGTTATCAAATTACTCTAGTAGAGTAATTTTGACTTCTGTAATTTTGATAATTACCCTACAATGCTGATAATTACCAAAATGACACCGCCACTTTTTTGACTTTTCTTTCAATTCGTACGTTTCGTACGTTTATTTTATTTTTACGGGAACTTAACTCTTCATAAGTAACCATGGTGATGTGGATTTTTGTTTCTTTTTTCCCTTTTATTTGATGCTAACTTCGAGTGATGACGTGGATTGTAACTTGTTTTTTTTTTATTTTTAATGTAATTAAAGTGTTTTTATTTTTTATAAATATAATTTCATATATTAAAATAATCCGACCTCAACATCTTATTCTTCATTTTTTTTCTTGACACATAGAAAAAAGGAAATGACTCGATTTTTTTATTGAGTTGTCTAATTGAGACAAAAACGATACGAGTGACCTAATTAGAACATTTTTAAAACTTGGTTACTATTCTGTGACATATTCCCATAACATTTTCTTATTAATAATTGAATATTTATAATGCGACTAAAACAAAGGGTAACAACGGGAATGTTTTTGTTCCTAATGAAAATAGCCAAATGGTAAAGGGTATGTAGCCTAATGGTAACAAAGTATTGTAATGATATTGTCTCTTATCAACAAAATAATTGAAGAAACACTGAACTAATTAAGGGACTAATTAGTTTGGTTTATGTTCCTACCATAGTGGTTAATATTCTAATGGCTTTCTGAGCTTCGTAATGATCGTCTAAGTCCTGCAAAACAGAACACTGTTACTCGTTAAGAGGGGAATGTGGGGGTTTCCCTCTTAACCGGGCTCCGGTGTGAGAATAAGCGACTGCTTTGGGGTGATAATTGAGAATTAAGAGTCAGAGTAGAGGGAATGGAATCTTTAACCTGTGAAGTGAGGTCTCTATTTATAGCCGAAGAGGTGTAAGAGGATGTGGGCTGATGGTCCTTGGGCCTGAAGGCGACAACATAAGGGATATGCTCCTTGTCTCACTGGTGTCGACCGTTAGTGGTTAGCAGGAGCTCTTGGGAGTTGGCGCAATGTGATTGGAGCCACGTGTCACTGTTGTCGGCCTGGCCGCCCTTCTGCCATCAGCAGGTAGGTGGAGATCGTAGGCAGTTGTCTCTGCCCTTTGATTGGTGCCATGTAGGCGTCCTTAAGTACTTCTTGTCTCCTGCATGTCAGATGATCGTGGAGCACGATTGAGCAGGGCCAGAAGGACACTGATTGGCCCTTTTCTTCTGCCACTTGTACCTTGTGTACTATCTGAAACAGCCTTGCGCTGCTGCCCTGTGCGATTCTTGATGGGCACGTAACTAACTCGCGCAGGGTTTGGATGACTGAGTGCTCTTTCAGAATTGTGATTGGAGCTTCCTATTTTCCAGGACTCGCGCCGGTTAAAATAGAGTGTGCTATAACCCGCGCGAGGTTGCCAATAAGAAATTTGTTGGATAAGGAGTATGATCTCGCGCGCGACCCTGACGGAGGGTTGCGCGGCTTTTTGGGACCATACCCCTTCAATAATGTATATTAAATTGTCGTTCAAAACTAGAACAAGGGACAGAGAAATGAAATTTGGGAATGAAAAAAAAAATAGAGCTAGAATAAGTGACTGAATGTAAATTATTGTTAAAGTGGCTATCGAAAATAATCCGGTCCGAAATTGGTAGTAATTTTCATTAGGCTAATAAAAGTAAGAGTAAACTGCCATTTTGGTCCCTGTGGTTTGGGTACTTTTGTTATTTTAGTCTAAATCTCAAACTTTTTAAATCTGGGTCCCTGTGGTTTCACTTTTATTGCTATTTTAGTCCAAAAGTGAAATCAGATCAGATTGAGTAAACTGCCATTTTGGTCCCTGTGGTTTGGCCAGTTTTGCCACTTTAGTCCAAATCTCAAACTTATTACATCCAGGGCCCTGTGGTTTGCATTTTGTTGCCATTTTAGTCCAAAATCCAAAATGTCTGATTTTTTACTGATTTACTGACCCTTTTTTGTCCTGTTGTGGAGGGGTATTTTGGTCATTTTGGAATTATTATTAACATTTTTAATTAAACAATAAACATTAATCACACACTCAACTCCCTGCCCTATCTCTTCATCTTCTTGAAAATCCTACATCAGAAAGAATCAGCCAACCCTCCTTCTCTCTCGTTCACATTCACAGCCGGACCCTCAACCACCCTCCTTCCACATCGCCGGCGGCAGTCCTCCGACCAGACACCCCCCACCACACGCAACTGATCTCGGGAAGCAAATAGTCCGATGGAGGAAAGAGAGAACGGGAGAGAGATAGAGAGACGGGAGAGAGATAGAGAGGCAGGAGAGGAAGAAAGGGGGCGGCGATGACGGTGGCTTACAGCGACGGCGCCGTCGTGGCGACGGCGGTGGTGTTCTGACTCCGGCGAGTACAACCGACTCCGGGTTAGCTCACTCGGGTGAACTCAGGTGTGGATTTGTGCTCGGTTCAAGTTGATTTGGGGCGGAGATCTGTGTGTTCTTAGGGTTAGGGTTTTCGAGCGTTTGAGCTTCGATTTGAGAACCAGCAGCGTTTGAGCTTCGATTTTGAGCGTTTGAGCTTCGATTTGAGCACCAGCAGCGTTTGAGCTTCGATTTCGAGCGTTTGAGCTTCGATTTACCATGTGTTTTCTGGGTTGATGATGATGATGTTCTTGATTTTCTGGATTTTCTGGGTTGATGATGATGTTCTTGATTTTCTGGATTTTCTGGAATTTCTGGGTTTTGATGACGATGATGTTTTTTTTAAATGACTTGTAATTTGTAGGTTTTACGAGAACTTAGTTGCAGAAGTTATCCACAAGTTCTTGATCGAAGATGTATCAACCGCTGGCAACATAAATGTCAACATTGGCTTCTGTTGTAAGATAGTTTAGGAAGGATTAAATATTATTCATAACAGCTAGAACTTTCAATTACATTAAATCAATGTTAGAACTTGTAGCCATAGATTCTCTTTTTGTGATAAATTTTCTGCTGCTGATGATGATTATTTGGGAGAAGAGAGAGAAGAGAGAGAGTTAGGGTTTTATTTTGGATTTTGGACTAAAATGACCAAAATGCCCCTGCACTACAGGACAAAATAGGAGGTTGCAACAGTCAAAAAACTAGGGTTTTTGGATTTTGGACTAAAATGGCAACAAAATGCAAACCACAGGGCCCTGGATGTAATAAGTTTGAGATTTGGACTAAAGTGGCAAAACTGGCCAAACCACAGGGACCAAAATGGCAGTTTACTCGATCAGATTCCTCTAGTCAAACCCTCAAGTTTTGTCCTTTTGCACAGGGGTAATTTCGTCATTTACGTTATATTTCAACTGATTATCAATTAAAATTTATAAAACTAAATTAATAAAACCTAACCCTATAAAAGTCATCTCCTTCCCCAGATCCATCTTCCAAAATCCAACCCTATAAAAGCCATCTCCTTCAACGGAATGATACCGGAGCATGGAGACGAGCGGTGGTATGGCGTCGGAGAAGTGGCGGCGGAAGCGGTGGGATGTTTTGGAAGGTGGATCTTGGTTGTGGGTTTGAAGGGTGCGGGTGATGTCCGGAGTGTGATCTCCGGTGACGGCAGCGAAGGTGTTGGTGTCAAATCTGAGATATATGTTCCTAGAGATGGTGTTGTGCACTAGTGCCGGTGTTGATGCTCTGTCGGAAAAGAAAAACGGTGTTTATGTGAGGTATTTGCAGGAGTAGGGCTCCGATTACCCGTAAAGTTTGGGGGAATGAAACTGGTACGTTTAATCTATTTCCTCGTTTTTGGATTTGAAAGTTATCGACCAATTCCGGTTATTTTATGGCTGAGATAGTAGTGGTGGCCGGAGGGGCGTCGGTACGGCAGTGGCGGCAGTGGAGTTCTGGTTCGAAGTTCACGGCAGCAGTGGATATGGTGGTGTTTCTCTTTGGGTTCGAGTCTTGGCCACGCGACTCGGTTCAGAAAAGGGAAGCAGTGGCAGTTTACTCATTGGATTATTTTTCTTTTAAAATTTTGATAGTAATTTTATATTTAATTTAAATGCAAATTAGATTCGGGGAATTCAATTCGAATTCGCATACAAGTTATAATTTGATTCAATCTGAGTTCAAACAAAAAAAAATCGAATTCGCATTCAAGTTATAATTTGATTCAATCTGAGTTCAACCAAAAAAACAATGTGAGTTCAACCAAAAAACAATGTGTTTTTTTTTTTTCAAGAGATCCTACAAACTTGATAGTTTTTAACTTAGAAATCATAAGTTTATAAAATCAAGGAATATTTGATTTTAATAATCCCAACTATGAGACGTTGGCCGCTAACAGTCCCAACTTTAAAAATAACTATTGGCAGTCCCAACTATTGACATATTGGCCACCAATGGACCCTAACAAACAGAACCCTAACGCCGTTAGTCTCCGGTCGTCGGAAAACCGTTTTTGGCAAGAAAAATGTTTCTAAAGGTCCGTTACAAAGAGGTTTAGGACGAAAATGATGAGTTTTCCGGCCTAAAAGTTGAGTTTTCCGGCCAAAAAGAAGTTTTCCGACAAAAAAAAAAGAGTTTTTTGGCGACTTCAGTAATTGGGGCTTGTACTAGAAAAAGGTTCCTAAAGGTCTGTAATAAAGTTACAAAGAGGTTTAGGACGATTTTTTTAGTGTTTTATTTTTTTAATTGTTCAGGGACAATTTGGACATTTCACAAAAACTTAACTTGAAAATTTAACAAAGGTTAGTGATGAGGACCACCTGAGTTTAAAAATTGCAACCACTGGGACCAACTCTTTAATTAGTGAACCCTATGGACCAACTCTGCAATTTTCGCAAACCACAGGACCAACTAGTCATTTAACTCTCAAAATTACATAAAGATTATAGAAACGCGTACCTAATTAGCGACTTATTATATAGAAAAATTGGATAATTGTTCCCATGCGATTGATTTGTAATGTTTGTTTGTTGAGATCAAAACGAAGAATTTAAAGTAATAAGAAAGGAGATCGAAACGATTTTGTATTGTACCTACATGTTGATATTACTTGAAACAATGATTCCTAAAGTTGATACGTATCTATTTGTGGGGAGGGACGGTGGTGCAGTTGAGAATTTAGGCGATCGAATGTCATGATGAAACATAAAACTCTCTCCAATGTTGCTTCCTCTTCTACACCGGAGGTTATCGGGAAGAGAGAATAAAACAAATCTGAGGAAGTGTTTGGTATGCAGGAATGGAAGGTGGAATGAAATGAGCTATTGCGAGTGAATGAAAAAAAGTGTGTTTGGTTGGTCAATATAATGGAATCACCCATTACATAAGTTATTCCATTCCCTCAAATTCATTCCGTCCACTCCCCCTGTTTTTTCCTTTCCCACTCTCACCCTACGTCACAAATATCGCCCATCACCACCACCACCACCACCACCTGCCGTCGTCACCACCCACCACCAACCTCCGCTGACCACCACCGCCGTCCTCCGCCGACCACTGCCATCGATTACCATCGTTGCCACCTGCCATCGTAGACCACCGCCACCCCGACCACTACTGCCACCCTCCGCCGACCACCACCACCATCCTCCATTGCCACCACCCGTTACTGTCGACCACCACCACGCACCGTCGTCGCCGCCACCATCGACCACCATTGCCGCCACCCGCCACCCCAACCACTACCGCTACCATCCGCCGACCACCACCACCATCCTCCGCTGCCACCACCCGCTACCGTCGACCACCACCCATCATTGTCGCCGCCATCACCCCCCGTCGCCACCACCATTGACCACCATCGCCGCGACCCGCCAACGCAAACCACCGCTAACAACCGCGTCACCTACCGCCGCTACAACCGCCACCCATCGCGGCCACCGCCACTAGCCGCCACCGATCACCGCCACCACCCATCGTCGATTTAATTCATTTCTTTTTTCTTACCTACCAAACAACACAAGATAATAATTTATTCCTTTCCTGCATGGTAATCAAACAAGACTATAGAATGTAATGATCCAATTAATTCCTTTGTACATTTCATTATCTCGTCCATTTCATTCCCTTATCTATTCCATTACGTCATATCAAGCAGACCCTGAGTTTTTATGGACAGTGAGAGAGAAAATTGTTATCATGAATAATAAAATGACCAAATAACCATGAGTACAATGACTATACTACCACTTGACCTAAATATATAATGAGTGATGTGTTTGTTTCTTATTGGATATGAGGGGTTCTCATAACTAATATGGAGTTCTCATCAATGTTTTCAGAACCAGACCGGACGTCTAACTGATTTTTTTACCGGTTCAATGGTCGGACCGGACATAAGAACTGAAAGGTATCGTAAATATTATAAAAATTAATAGAGTTAAATCTGAAAAAATATATAAAAAACCGGTCCAACCCATCCAAAAACCGGTCCGACCGGCCGGTTTCCCGGTCCAACCGCCGGGTCGCCAGTTCAACTCCAGTTCAATGCATTTCCGGCCCGATACCATGACCCGGACCGGCTCAACCTCCGGTTGCAGGTCCAGTTCGGGTCTAAAAACACTGGTTCTCATTTGAGAATTCTAATTTTGAATCGAATCAAACTGAAATTCTTAAATTCATAATCAATTCGAAATTCGGTCACTAAAATTGAATCAAATTCGAATTTTAGAAAACCGAATTCAAACCATGAAATATGATTTGATTCTAATCTGACTTCAGAGTTTCTTGAATTTGGTTCAAATATTGAACACTCTAAAAGCTATGTCAAATTTAATCTTTAATTTCTCCTTTTTAAATCGTTAAAACGCTAAAATGTGATGGTATTTTTTCCCAATATAGCAAAAGTATGGAAAATCCCTAGAATAACTTCAACCCTTCTTACAAGAAAAATGGATGAGACAACAATTTAAATGAGAAACATGTAGAAGCACACACAACTTATTAATGTTTTGTTGCCGTTGTAGGTACTATTGTGTGTTTCATTTGTTCTTTTTAGCAGGGAATGTATTAGATAATTTATAGAAACACTAAATTCTGTTCATCGATTATGATTTCCATTTCAGTATAATAAATAGGGGTGTACAAAAAACTTGCGGCTCGCAACTCGCTCAAAAAAAGTTCGAAAAAAGCTAGGCTCGAAATTGGCTCGGTTGTAAACGAGTCAGCTCGGCTCGTGAGCTCGTGAGCCGGCTCGATAAGGTTTGCATTCTTCATTTTTTGTCCCACATCGCTCAGAACACAAAAATGAAGTATCTCCCCTATAAAAGAAGACAAAGACAATGTATAAAGTGAGCTAACTATTTATACTTGCATATTTAGCCATCTAGTTAAATTAAATTGCAATTATGGCCCAAAGTCTATGAAGAGATTCATTTTTAGGGCTTTTTAAATAGTAAATTTTGTGGTTCTTTGTTAGTTCGAACTGGATCGAGCCGAGCCGAGCCAACTTGAATTTTAATCGAGTCGAGCTCGAGCCTCAAATCTCAGCTCGATTTGAAATTCGAGCTCGTGCCGAGCCAGCTCGAATTGAGTTTGAGCCGAGCTCGAGCTGGATCGAGCTCGACTCAGCTCGGCTCGTTTACATCCCTAATAATAAAATAGTGGTCAAAATTAACTTTGACTCTTAAAGAATTGAAACAAAGAATGATATGGATAAATAATATTTTCTATGTAGTAATTTACTAAAACTTATTTATTTTTATAGGAAGATTACAATGAAATAAATAAGGGTTATTGGATTTTATCACCCTTAATTATTGGCCATTGGCCACTGCCACCCCCAACTATCACTTTGACGTCCGCCACCCTCAACTTAACTCTTAGTGTATTCTGTCACCAGATCACTAACTTTTGGTCTTGTTATTATACTTTTGGGGGTGTCCTAAGATCCCTAAAACCTTCCCAAGATCCCTATACCACCAAAAAAGTGTAGTAACAGGATCAAAAGATAGTAATCAGTTAACGACGTGGTGATAGAACACACTAAGTGTTAAGTTGGGGGTGACGGGCGTCAAAGTGATAGTTGGGGGTGGCAGCGGCCAATAGCCAATAGTTTGGGGTGATAAAATCTAATAACCCAATAAATAATGTAGTAAATAACTAAGGGGCTGTTTGGCAACATCTGAATGGGTAAGTGCTGAATGAATAAGAGGTCTGAATGGGTAAGAGGGTCTGAATGGGTAAGTGCTGAACCAGTAAAGTGTTGTTTGGTTCCATATCTGAATGACAGTGTAAAATGACATTTTTACCCCTCCCCACAAAATAAACCCATTATAGATTTTTTTTCTATAAAACCCAATATCATCATCATCATTCATCAGTATTCAGTCATCACCCCCCCCCCCCCCTCTTCCCCTTTCTCTCCGTTGTTTTCTTCAGCCGGCTCGTCCCGGAGTTCTGCTGGAACTCTTGTTCGTTGTTGGAGTCGGAGCTTCCCCGTTTGATGCTGCTAATGCCGTTACCCAGCTCCGCCGCACCGCCGCCGTACATGGTGGTGGTCGGCTGTATTCACAGGAGAGAGAGAGAGGAGAGTAGAGTGAAGAGGGAGTGTGTAAGTTTGTTGGTATCGAAGGGGGAAAGGAGATGAGTAGGTGTGGCCGGATATCATCTCTGGTTGCCGAGGATTGGGAGAGTACAAGGAGGGGAGTGTGTGTGTGATGATGCAAGAGGGGAGAGGGTTTCAGGGGTGTGGGTGTCTAGCCGGACAGAAGAAAGGGGAGCCGGAATCACGGCTCCGGTCGCCGGGAATTCTGATCGAGAGAGGTAAAGGGATGAGGGAGGGTGAAAGGGGGTAACAATTGTCTTTTTTTTTCATTCAGCATATTCTAATATCTGAATGATTCAGCACTGAATCATTAAGAGATTTGCCATTAAGAGGCACAACCAAACAGGTCCACCTTTGTCCGAATAAGAGGTCCACCTCTTAATGATTCATTAAGAGGGTTGCCAAACAGCCCCTAAAACTTATTTCTTTTTATAGGAAGAATATAATGAAACAAATAATAATAAAACTAACCAACTAATAAGAATAATAATAAGACGTCAACAATTATAATAATACTAGTTTACAGACCCGCGTATTTCGCGGGTTAAATTATAAAAACAATATAATTTATAAATCTCTAAATACATCTTATGCTGAAATTAAATTTTAAATATAAAAACGAAAGTGATCAATTAGAGTCGTATTTTATCGAATGGATGAACTGGACAACATGTTTCGTTTTTAAGGAAGCAAAAAGGTGAAATAACCAAATATGTTCTTAATCGTTTATTTAAAAAATATTAAATCATTCTTTTGGTAATATCTTTTCAGTAATCATAAAATACGCATCAAACTTTACAATATATATATATATATATATATATATATATATATATATAGGGGAGGTTCATTTGAGAAAAATATTCTTAAAAGAAGAAAAAATGAATTAATCTAGACCCTATATTTTTTTAATCAATGGTTGTCAATCAAGATATCATTTTTGTCCACTTTTAATTAATGTTTTAATTACTAAGGGTAGTATAGACATTTTGATGTAGAATATTAATAAATATTTTAAAGAGTTACTCAAGTCTTATTAATGTAACCATAAATTCCTCCTTCACCATCATTAATGTATTGGCTCCTACACAAATTTTATTAGAAGTGACAAAATTATTTAAAAATTTTGTGTCCTACACATATTTGTTATGAGTCGCAAAATTATTTAAAAGTGTTTGAGTCCTACACATTCTGTATCCTACACTAAAATATTATTTTAATAGGGTATGAAACGTTGAAAATGTAAGATCATATGCAGGATTGTTTTTTATTGTGTAAGGTGCACAAATGTTTTATAAGACAGGATCATTAAATGATTAGAGTTCATTAATTTAATAACAAAAATAAATAATAGACTCATTAAATGATTTGTTCAAATTACTTTTGTATCATTTATTCTTTTTATTCTTAATTTTTAATTTTTCTCATTTGAAATCTCCACTATATATATAATTAGAATCTACAAAATGTATTGACACGTTGGCTTGTTGTGATCCAACCCATTTTAACTAGTTAAAAATCACCAACACGAACCCATTACAAGCAAAATCAGATTCAAACACTAAAAAATCATTATTGGGCATACTGATTTTATTAAAAAGAAACATAAGTCTTATTACAAATGATTGTTCACCTCCTTTAGCACCAAGTTGCTTATTATTATTATTATTATTATTATTATTATTATTATTATTATTATTATTATAACTATTTAATATTTTTATTATAATACCCCTCAAGCTATTTTTGGGGAGAATTTATAGGATTTTTGAATAACTATGTTATTTCAGAATTATAATGTTACGACACATGTTGAAGATAACTATTATTCTTAAAAGTCAATAAATATTTTAGGATTTTTTTTCAATACAAATATTTATTGTTAATTTTTTTAGTAAACTTCCGTTTTCCTCTCTATGGTTTGGTCGTTTTAACGGTTTTGCCACAATCCTTTAAAAATAGACATTTTACTCCTTGATCTATTTAACTTGTCTCCGTTTAACTCCCGCCCCTAACTCTGTCTAAAATGTTTGTTAAAGATAAAGGTATTATGGTAATTCTATAAATATGAATTTGAATTGATTTTTAAAATCTATTTATTTTGTCTTTTTGTTGATATAAGTATGTATAATAAAACAAAACATTTCCTCACTTCATCACCCACTTTCCTGCAACCATCACCTCACACACACCATAACCTACAACCATCACCTCCGCCACCAATCACCACCCGCCAACTCACACACACCATAACCTGCAACCATCACCGCCACTAGACGCCCAAACCTGATGTTAACTACCCATAGCCTCCCACTCTAAAAATACCCTAAAAATCACTTTCACACATCATACTTGTCCTACAAAATCTCATCGGAGAATCGCCGGAGCCGCCGGAGTTCGTCCTCGTCCCGTCGGAAAAACAGCTAAATCGCACACTGGTAATGTTTCAATACACCATTGAGTTTGGCATCAGGTTAATGTTACAACAAGCCTCTACCACCTACCACCACCACTAGTAGCGACCACAGCCACCATAACTCTAAACCGGCCACCTCACCTGAAAAAGTGAACCCCTTCAAAACACCAAATCTGAACTCCCTACCACTCCTACCACACACCTATGACAACCACCAGCCACGTTAAATCGTCATCTTCCACCGCCACTTGCAAAATTGTAACCACCCGCCATCACCATCGCCCACCCCTAGCCGCTCGTATTCCCCATTGTCGCCGGTCTCTAGCTTGAACCCTACATAGATTTGAGGGTTTCCTAAACAGATCTAGGTGTTTAGGACCAAGGATTCACCTGCAACTCCGGTCGGCGAGATGTGGGTTTCAAACTCTAACCTACTGCTCCTTTGGCAGCGTGGAATGGTGGTTGGTGTTCACTTTGGGGTTTCCTTCGAGATTGGTTTCAATTTGGGGTTGGGTGTTTTCAGGTTGTCTACAAGTTCTAGTGACCAGCTGGTGGCGGTGGTCAGGAGGCAGGTGGTGGTGTCTGGTAGGGAATATGTAAATAGAGAGAGTGTCTAAAGAAAGAGAAGAGACAAGGTAGAGAGAGGAGAGATGATCAGATGGGTTTTGTTATATTTATTATTTTTTTAGCTTAAATATAATATTTTTATTCATACTTTCCAAGTTATATAATAATAAATATAACATTTATTATTATATATTATATATGATATATATAATATAATCTTTATTTGTAGTTTTACTAAACTACCCTTTGTTTTATATTTGAAGTTACCAGAATATCCTTTCAGTTAACAAACAATTTGGATGGAGTTAAAGGCGGGGAGTAAAATGGAAAAAAACATACTAAACTGTTGGAGGAAAATGACTATTTTTAAAGGATTTGGGCAAAACCATAAAACGACCAAACCACAGGGAGTAAAACAGAAGTTTACTCTTTTTTTATAACGGTGAAGGAGAAAATGTGTGTCATTAATTATAGTCTTTTATTAATATTTAGGTTAGGGTGGAGGGTATAGTCATGAAATCCTAGCCAATAATATTATGACATGTCAACTCCCCATTTCACTCCTCATTTTGCACTCAATCAGTGGGTATAGTCAAACACCCTAGGGTGTTTAAGTTATATATTTTTTATTTTCTAAAAATTATAAACTATGCATAAATAATTAAAACATTTTTTAAACTAAATAAAAAAACACATTATATTATACCCTTATAAAGAAGCAAGTCTTCTATGCATAACAAGTTGTACATTATGCTTTGCACATTTTTCAAAAAAAAAAACTTGACTTTTTATTTTTAACCCAAATGTTTTTACCTTTTGCATTTTGACCCTATATAATTTGTTTTTTTAACTTTAACCCAAAACTTTTCAATATTTGCAATTTAACTTCACAACTTTTGTAACTTATACTTTTCATCTTTCGCAAATTTCCGTTTTACGTATAGTTCTAAATTTTCCGAGTTAATACGACGCAACGTACATGTGTGGTTCAACGTTTTTGCCTCTATTTTTCCATGTTTGACAGTTTCATCGTAACAAGCATATCCTAGGTCGAGTCAGTGTTGGTGGTCGATGACGGTTGTGTAACATTAGTACTATTTGACACCGTTTTACGCCAGTTTTCTATGCATAACAAGTTGTACATTATGCTTTGCACATTTTTCAAAAAAATAACTTGACTTTTTATTTTTAACCCAAACTAGGTTTTAATGCTGCGCGTCGCGTTGCGGCGCGACAAAACTAAGTCATTGTAAAACTATTTATTGCGACTAAATACTTGGTTGTTATTAAAGCTGTGCTATTTAGTGTCTTATTTTTAAGTTAACAAGTGGAGTTTTCATACAACAGAGCCGTTGGTAGCAAGCGAGTTAGTAACTCCTGGCGATGGCGACTATTGCGATGTCTAAGCATCCACTAACCCAACAAATAAGGAATAAGAATTGTATAAATACAATCAGAAAAACGTGTGAAAGAGGAGAAAAAGGAAGATGACGTGAAGTTATGTAAGCATAAAATGGAAAAAAAAAAAAAAAAAAGACCCCATGATTTGAACTTGAGTCTCTTTAAACACACATAAAACCACAAAACCACTCCACCATAATGAATAATTTACCTAACTTTGAAGAAAATGGATATATATACTCACTTAAAAAGGGTATAGGGGAAAAAGTCAACAAAAGATGACTTGAAGTTATGTATATTTACTATTCATGACAACCAATAAGGAAAGTAGACTATTCATTATGATGTGACAACTACTATTCATTAGTTTTATTTTTTAATATATAGGATAATGTTTTTACCTTTTGCATTTTTAACCCTATATAATTTGTTTTTTTAACTTTAACCCAAAACTTTTCATTATTTGCAATTTAACTTCACAACTTTTGTCACTTATACTTTTCATCTTTCGCAAATTTCCGTTTTACGTATAGTTCTAAATTTTTCGAGTTAATACGACGCAACGTACATGTGTGGTTCAACGTTTTTGCCTCTATTTTTCCATGTTTAACAGTTTCATCGTAACAAGCATATCCTAGGTCGAGTCAGTGTTGGTGGTCGATGACGGTTGTGTAACATTAGTACTATTTGACACCGTTTTACGCCCCATTGCAACGCGATGTGTACTTTGTGGGTTTTTCAAAGAAAAAATGGTTATGTATATGGTTGTCGTAACGTTGGCTTTAGGGGTTTTCCAAAAAAAATGATTTTTTTTTACTTTTCACCCAAAAGTATTTCATAAATTACTTTTAACCCAAAACTATTTGTTTTTTACTTTTAACCCAAAACTTTTTACCTTTTGCAATCTATTTTCGTAACTTTTTTACTTTCAACTTTGTTCCTTTATAGTTTTCATTTTCCGCAAATTTTTCGCTTTATGCTTGGTTCTAAATTTTGTGACATAACATATCGCAACGTGTGTCTTTGGCTTAACGTTTTTACGTTTCGTTCTAAATTTTGCGAGTTAACACGATGCAACATGCGTGTGTGGGTGAACGTTTTACATCGTCTATTTTTTCCCCGTTTGACAGGTTTAATATAATGTGCGGATCCTAGACCGACTTAGTTATAACTAAAGAATCCCCGCCGCATTGCGGCGGGTCGTAATCCTAGTTGCTTATTTAATTTGCATGTGGCTCATATGACTTGGGTGCAATTATAGAAATAGATCACCTGACTTACTTTTTAGAGGTTTGACATAATGACTGTAGTTATACAGAATATCAAGCATGAAAACAAAAAAAGAGATGATAAGATGCACATCCTTTAGGCTTTAGTCATATAAAATACATTTTCCGTATTCATTGAATATTGACGCTTCAAATCCCTAAGTATTTGTTTGTTTATTGTTTAGTTGCTGGTCGTTATTTTGAACCAGCCATAAACAGTCTAAACAAGCCAAAATCCAACCGAAAACAAGTGTAAAATTGTGAAAACTGGCCTAGACTCAGACGTGGGCCTTGCTTATTTCAGGGGTGTGCTTTGCGCCTAGGCAGCATTCTTAATTTTGCACTTTTAGTAGAAAGTAGAAATCATACGCACAATAATCTAGATATTTAATTTATGTGATTAACTCGGTTTTATATATTACCTTCAACCAGTTTTCCTTTTTAGGGTTTTTCCCACCCATTTGAAATAAGCTTACGCCTTTCATGCTTTTATATGCTCACGTTTAGAATATCTTTATAATAGTAGTAATCTACATCTTTTACTTAAATGATTAAATTGGTTCTATAGCATTGGATTAAACATTGGATTGGATTAAGTATATGGTGTTGTACGCATTTCGGCTTGCATATAAACCGATACATTTAGTATCTAATATCATTATTGTTAATAAGGTTGTAGATAAACCACTCTTGATGTTTTTTTAATGAAAATCTCTTATGGTTTAATAAACACGGGTCTTCCTTCATATGGAAATTCTAGACTTTCTTTGCATGTTTTTGACCTTATAGGTTCTACGGCTATTTTCGTTGAATAGAATAAAATATTAAAATGCAGAATGGGTTGCGGTTTGTAATAGACATCATAATTGAATTGGTATCAGTCGGGACACCCGCCGCAACGCGCGGGCATTCCCACTAGTATGTAAAAAAGAGAGTCAGAAGTAAAGAGAATTTCTAGGGTCCATGGTAGTTTAAAGATTCTTGTGGCTCTATCATCACCATTCATAATCATATTTTTTAAAAACACCGAATCGATAAAAATTAACACTCTAGACCCAACGATAACACTTTATCCTCTAGGAATTTGTAGCTCGATGTTCATGGCTTCGAACGCCTATCACAACATAATAAATAGTCCTTTTTTTAATTAGTGGCATTATACAAAAATCATTTTATATCCTTACCTATGGTTCATTGGGTTGCCACAAACCCTTCAACCTGCATTTAGTTATCTGCATTGACCAACGTATCACTCTCAACCTTGCCAGTGATCCCGTCCGTGTCATCCGACAAAATCAAAGTGTTTGATTCACTTGCGGCCATAAACTTATTACGCCCACCTCTCTTCAAAGTAGACATACAAGGGTCAACCACATAATCATTGTTTCCAATACATCAAATAACCTTTACAAACTCAAACAAATCAAACCCAATAACTAATCTTATCAAAAAAAGCAAAAAAACAACAACAAATAAGAGAGATAAAACTAAATGATACTGTTCAAACCACTTGCACATTTTGGGGTTTTTATCTATCTTCCCTTATTCAACTATTTAAGTAAACAAAAAAACAAGTAATCATCGCAATAGTTATAGTTAGAAACTAAACATTCAAAATGCTTACTTTGTACTTGATTTCTTCCATTTCCGGCGCCCTTTACCGTATGATAACAATCGAAAAGTCGCTCTCGTATCTAGGGTTTTCTTCCAAACGAATTGTCACCGTCTTTTCTTTTCTTCTCTGATGATCATCGTACAGTTTTTCTTCACCGCCGACCTTGTGACAGAAGCAAATGTTGTCTTTGAACTGGGTTTCTTCTTCTCCGTAGGTTTTTGGGTTTTTGAATGTTGAGAAAGAAGGAGACAGATGGTTTTTATGTCAGAATCACTATTCCTTTCTTAATTTTATTTTTCCCAGTCTAAGTCTCACTGGTTTACCAACTTTTTTCTTTACGTCTCTCCCGGTGACATCTATCACACTTTCAATTTAAATGATGATGTGTAAGACCCTTACTTTAAGTATCGATTTTACATATAATTTTCACATATAAAAGCGTTTATACAATTACACATATGTATGAAAATACCGAGTTTCTTAACACTTCTTGAAATTTAAAACGTTTCAAATATAATATTGTCGTTTAGGCGTGACGACAAAACGTAATGCGGAAGCTTGAAACTTGATGGTGTTCGGTTCTTCGTTGAGTTTGATCGTCATTCGGTACCTTACAGTATACCTACATTTCATAAAACATGAAATGCGTTAGTTATGAGAGTTTATAACATGTCTAAACAAGTCCATAAGCCAAAAATAAGCAAACAACAACTTTTTAACAGTTTTGCAAGCCGTCGCGTGGCGCGACAGGATCAAAAGTAAGCCGTCGCGGGCCGTGAAGGCTCTGGAGGGCCGCGGCCATTAAGGCTCTTGGCCGTCGCGGGGCGCGACACCTTCATTTCGGCAGAAAGTTTCCAATCTGCAGCTGCATATTCCCAGCTTTGCCATTTTTTACTAAATTGGTCATAACTTTCTTATTTCTTATCCGATTTACGTTCCATTTCTTCCTACGTGATCGTAATTTGGTTCTCTATAATATATAGTTAAAATTCAACATCCGGATTAACAATTTTCTAGATTTTAAGCCCTCGGCTTAAAATTCAATTATTAAACTTTTGACCCGTTTCATAATTTATTAAACAAACTTGTTTCTAAATAATCATAAAGCATATACCAACGTATTTGACTCAAAATCTTTAACTCGGGTTCATAATTTTTATGAATTACGCGGCCATTACCCAAGTTATGCGGATAAATCATTTTTGACCCGTTAGGAGTATTTAAGCATTTAAGATTTAAATCTCGCTCTTCCTTTTTACACATCTGTTTTGGTCAAAAAATCTGATGAGGATAATGCAACCAAACTCTTTGTTACGGGGAATGATGCTTTGAATGTAGAACAATGATAGCACAAATGACACAAGGATTTATACGGGGAAAAAGCCCTTGATCAAGAGTTGATCTCCGGCACAAAAAACCCCGGGTGATGGAAACTACCGATCACCAAGCTCAAATAAATCAATAAATGTTTACAACTTCGGATAGTAACGAGCTAGGTACAGGGATCACTATGGTGAAATGTGTAAAAATGAGTGAAAACTAATAAGTGTTCGTCGAGAGCTTCAAGAGTGCGATTGTATGAGAGTGTGTGTAGCTGAAAATGGCTAAGTGTTCTAATTCTAGCTCGTCACCCCTTTAAAAATAGAAGTTAACTATAATAACAAACTATCCGACTTTTGTGCCAAGCTCCCACGTTCTCCACAACGTCCATTTCCAGTCAAACGTGTGCGAAATACCCGTGGAATATTCCATAGTAACGTTGCCAAGACCAAGTCAAGCTTGTTACTCCTACGAAATAATACGAAACACAAACAAACAATCGTTAGTATGAGGATCCTTAAGGTGATCCATGATCCTGATCCTGAAGCTCTTCTGAGGATCACTATCTGTCACAGAAGTAAGGATCATTAATTAGGATAACAAGTAAGGATCACTAATTGTTAGAAAATCCTCCCCTAACAATTGCCCCCAAAATATAAGGAGTGATATGTAAAATGAGCGAATTATATTTTCTTGATCTTATCCGCAACTAACTATCGTAAATATAGCCGTTGTTGTAGAACTATCCGTTGCAACTATGACGTCACAGAAGTGACAACCCTGCACAATCATGATTATAAATAGGAGATATAGATAGGATCGATTGCATTTAAAATTTCAGAGATACTCCCTTTATAACTGCATTCCGAAGATAAACAGATATTCTTTCTTCATCTTCTTCCTTCTTTTGCTCTGTTTTCCGTTTCTTTCCACCATTCTATCAAAGATGTTGCTCCGGAACTCCCCAGCTAAGGATCACCCGAAAAACAGCCCACTGAAAAGCCAGGGGATCATCGAAGATTCCATAAAAGAACGTTGTTGTTTTAATGATGCACAGATTGATAGGATCCGCCACTGCTTCCCGGCGAACACCGAGTTTAAGTCTTTTGATCCCAATGCCCTGAGTGATCATATTTCCGACAACTGGGTTGCTTTTCCTGTCACTCCGTTCACCATAGGCTATACATATCCTTTCCCAGCCTTTACCCAATCTTTCTTTTCCCTAACCGGCATCTCTTATATCCAAGCCATGCCGATGATATGGAGGGTTTTGTACACCCTTGAAAGGATCATCGAGCAGGAAGGGATAGACCTAGGAATGTCAGAGCTGGGAGAGCTGTATGATCTTACTACCTTTGGTTCTCATCGTTATTTGTTTAAACATAAACCTGGTGAGGAACACCCGATCTTCAAAACTACCAAGAATGATGCTAATTGGAAGCGGCGTTTCTTTTTCGTCAAGAGAGATTCTATTGATGACGGAAAGGATCTACCCAAGAAATGGGCTACCCATGGTAGGGTGGAGGATCCTGAGAAGGATCACCAGAAAACTTTCTTTTGATGTAAGGATCACTTATATATTTTTGCTTTCTTGTTATGCAGCTATCTCCGTCTCACACCTCAGACTGTCTCCTGCTGCCAAAGAGAGACTCGTCGCTTTCAAGAAACTTGATCCTGAAACAAGATCTTTCAAGACAAGCACCCAGGATTCTCCGGAGGTATCCTCAGGCTCTGTCACGATGTCAAGTAAGTATCTTTGTTTAAAAATTTAAATAAATAGTGAAATATAAGTGGAGTAAAGATACTTATCTTGTTTTGGTTGTGTAGGTGCTGGAAAATCCACCAAGTCTGCTTCAAAGTTTAATGTCACCGATCTCACCACCATCAGATCCTCCAAAAGAAAGGCTCCTACCAGTTCGACAGCTTCAGTCCCCAAGGCACCCCTCAAAGGAAAGGGAATCAAGAAGAGAAAGGCCTCTGAAGCTGAGGATCTGCAGGGTCTGCCTCTGATCCGCCACCAATTCCTCGAGTACTTCAACGATGTAAGGATCACTGTCTCTGCTCGTATACCCTGTTGACATATCCTGCTGATATATCCTGCTGATTTGAGGATCACTTGGTCCTGACCTTATCTTTTATCCTCTTTGCAGAAATTCTCTGAGATTGAGGATTATGTTGGCCACGTTGAGGATCAGGATAGGAAGATTGCCGACCTCCAGCAGGTTGCATTGCTAAAGGACCTCAAAATTGCTGATCTTCAGAAGGAAGTTCGGGATGCCAAACAGGAGACGGCCAAGGTGCTGGTCAATGTTGACTATAAGAAGCATGAGATCACCGAAGACGCCAAAGTCTCTGCCGCCATAGCAATGTACAAGACCAAGCTGCAAATGGCCTTGGAAGCTCAGGATCCTGCTTTTGACAAGAGCACCTGGGATGTGGAAGGCTGGAAGGCAAGGCTGGCTGAACTGGACGATGAAGAGGCTGAGGAGGTTGAAGAGATCCTGACGATCGAGGCTGGAGGCAAGGGTGAAGGTGGTGAAGCAAGTGGAGCTGGAGGTGGTAATGCAGCGAAGGTTTAGGCTGCATGATTGGGCGATGATGGAAATTTCTAGCATAGCCGGAGCCCAATTTTTTAGTTTGATGGTTGTTTTGTTGAACAATTTGATGGTTTGTACTGAACAATAGTTTTTAGGATTAAGGATCATGTATGATCCTTTGGACAATAGGTAGGATTGCAAATGGTGGAGGGATCCTCTGTTTGGGGGATGAAGCCATTGTGATCCTGCCGCCTTTATATTCCTGCACTACTTTTGAACCTATTATCATGGACACCCTTTACCTACCCCAGCGGACGGGCCACGTTTTGCTGGTAGATGCTCGGGGTAGGTGATTTTGACAACCTTTTAAGGGTTAATCTTTTGTTA
The DNA here is from genome assembly GCA_030545235.1 of Helianthus tuberosus. Lineage (NCBI taxonomy): Eukaryota > Viridiplantae > Streptophyta > Magnoliopsida > Asterales > Asteraceae > Helianthus > Helianthus tuberosus. Next base: position 192,139,444 of record CM060445.1, read on the forward strand.
ATAAATAAAACCTTAATCTTTTGTCGCTTATCTTGTATTGTTATCCTTTTTGTCTCTTTAATTCTCAATTGTTTTGATGTACACTTATTGCATAAACAATTTTGAATAAGTCAGATTGAAAATACTTAGGATATGATCCATAATCAAATATCCTATAGTTGAAGAACCCCAAAAAGTAATACATTTTAAGGATCACAAATTTAGTTGTCAAATTTTAAGGGTTATTCAAATAAACAATAAATAGAATTAAAAATAATTAAGGATCATACCTGAGGATCCAAGTTAGGATCCTAATCATAATCAGGATAACTATAAGATAAACCTTAGAGAGAAGTAAGGATCAAGGATCCCTAGTTGCTTATCTTCAGGGACCTGAAATAGAGCATAACTTGGGACTAAGCCAATATAAGATAAGAGTTAGAAACTGGGGACAAGCCCAAGGATAACTGGGGACAAGCCCAAGGATCGTATGTAAACTGGAGTATGGCCCTAACTGGCGACTATCCAAACTTAGTGACATGAAAATGTCAAAACCTTAGCTAACGTGAAAACGTTAGAAACCTTAGGAACGGATGTATGGTACGTCTACCATTATACGTAGGATCCTAGGTATAGCCAGTACAATGGAATTATCAGCCCCTAAAGCGAGTACTGGTCCCACTGCCTTGAACTATACCAGGATCATCATGCGCTACAGGCGGAACTGGGGTCAAGCCCAAATAACTGGGGTTAAACCCAAAGGACGGATTGCTTCTGCAGATAACCAATACTTTGCTAAGGATTCCTGAACTTTCAAAACTTAAAATCACGTGAGAGATGGATAAAGGACACATGATCCTTATCCTTATATGAGAAAATAAGGAAATGAAATAGTTCAAGATTAGGACATTACCAAAGTAAGGATCACCGATACTTTAAGGATCCTTCAAGGATACCCCTAACGTAAGGATCATCTGTGCCATGAGGATCCTACTCACATGAAATATTTCTTCAAGTGGACAGCATTCCAAGCTCTTGGAAGCAAATCACCTTCCATGGTTAGCAATCTATATGCCCCCTTTCCTGCTTCAGCTTCAATCAAATAAGGGCCTTCCCATTTTGGAGCCAATGTTCCATCAGCAGGATTGGTGGTATTCTGAAATGCTTTCCTTAATACCATATCTCCAACTTGAAACTTCCTGATCCTGACATTTTTGTTGTAAGCACCAGCCATTCTTTGTTGATAACTGGCCATCCTTATCCTAGCCAGATCCCTGATTTCTTCAATAGTATCCAGGTCTTGAGCCAAGTTCTCATCATTTTCTTCAGGATCACGAGTACTTGTTCTAGCAGTTGGAACCACCATTTCTGTTGGGATCACTGATTCTGCCCCAAATACCAAAGAGAATGGCGTTTGACCAGTAGCATTCTTAGGGGTTGTCCTATCAGCCCAAAGCACATAAGGTAGTTCTTCTGCCCATTTCCCTTTCTTGGATCCAAGCTTCTTCTTCAAATTGTTGATAATGATCTTATTGGATGATTCTGCTTGACCATTAGCTTGTGGGTGGACTGGTGTTGATATTATCATCTTAATCCCCCAACTGTCACAAAAGTTAGTGGTTCTGCCCCCAATAAATTGGGAACCATTATCACATATAATTTCAGAAGGAATTCCAAATCTGGTTATAATATTTCTTTTAATGAAGGATATAACTTCCTTTTCTCTGACTTGGGCAAAAGCTTCAGCCTCTATCCACTTGGAGAAGTAATCGGTTATAGCTAGCATGAACACTTTCCCACCAGGTGCCTTAGGGAGCTTACCAACTGTTAGGGGTGGATTTCTAAATGACCCATGATCCTCAGTTATTATCCTGTTTAGTGATCCTTACTTCTGTGACAGATAGTGATCCTCAGAAGAGCTTCAGGATCAGGATCATGGATCACCTTAAGGATCCTCATACTAATAATTGTTCACTTGTATTTCGTATTGTTTTGCAGGAGTAACAAGTCGGACTTAGTCTTGGCGACATTCCTGGAGAATATTCCCAGACTATCCCGCACGTGCTTGGCCAAAAGTGGACGTTGTGGAGAACGTGGGAGCTTGGCACAAAAGTCGGATAGTTAGTTAGTGTAGTTAACTTCTAATTTAAAAGGGGTAACGAGCTAGTAGAGAAACACTTAGCCATTTTTCAGCTACACACACTCATATACTCGCACACTTGAAGCTCTCGACGAACATTCATTCGTTTTCACTCACTTATACACATTTCACGATAGTGATCCTTGTACCTAGCTCGTTACTATCCGAAGTTGTAAACATTTTTCATTTATTTGAGCTTGGTGATCGGTAGTTTCCATCACCCGGGGTTTTTTGTGCCGGAGATCAACTCTTGATCAAGGGCTTTTTCCCCGTATACATCCTTGTGCCATTTGTGCAAATTACATTGAAGTGATCCTTGTTATTGATATACATAATTAGCATCATACCCCGTAACAAAGAGTTTGGTTGCAATATCCTCAACAGATTTTTTGACCAAAACAGTTTGGCGCCCACCGTGGGGCAATTAGTGCTTCGTCCTTAGAAAATTTCGCATTTTTGTGCTTGTTTCAGTTCACTACGACCGAGCAAATGGCTTCCTCAGCGAAGAATGCTTCAAATTTGATGCCCTCATTCACTTCTTCTCAAGGCGTTCCCCCTTTGCCTCCACCACCTTCTGGATCCCAGAAGAATGTTGAGAATGCTGCGAAGAAACCAACTCCCATTTTCTCAAAACCTCCAACTTCTTCTGCTTCTTACACTCCCACTACTAGTGACATGTTTACTTTGATTTTGCAGATAAAGGATCAGATACGGCAACAGGATAAGACCAATGAGAGGATTCTCAAAGAAATCGGAGATCTCAAGAAACAAAAGACAATGGCAGAGGATCATTCCCCACTGGTGCCGAAATCCTTGAATTTTGATACTCCGGTGATTACTTCTCAACCATCAATGGTTCCAGACGTTCAATATGTGGGTGGACCGAAAGGAGTGCACTACGGAACAACAACAGTGACCCAAGCATCAGGTTCATATTTCCAGCCAGCGGGATCCTATCCTCAGCATATGGGATCCCTCACGAATTCAGGAGGATATTCGGGAATGCAGCAGATTCAAGGATCCTCCTTTGTTCCAGGATCATCCCAGGTTCAAGGATCCTCCTTTGTTCCAGGATCATCCCAGGTTCAAGGATCCTCCTTTGTTCCAGGATCATCCCAGGTTCAAGGATCCTCCTTTGTTCCAGGATCATCCCAGGTTCAAGGATCCTCCTTCGTTCCAGGATCATCCCAGGTTCAAGGATCCTCCTTCGTTCCAGGATCATCCCAGGTTCAAGGATCCTCCTTCGTTCCAGGATCGTCCCAGTTTCAGGGATCCTTCCAGATGCCAGGATCCTTGAGGAGTTTGCAAACAGGAAGTTCAGATGTCCATCAGGGAGATTTTATTCCAATGCAGACCAACGCTTCTACTGGTCCCTCGATCATTCCAGAGTCTCAACAATATGGATTAACATCCAATCTTCCTAATCTGAATCCAATGGGAGGTAACACTTTTAATAATTCTTATACTACTAACCATGGTCTTATGCAGGATCCAGGTATCAATCATGCCATGGCCAGAGAATTGCAAAAGTTAAAGGATATGATATCAAGTGTTTCAGGAGTGGTCAAACCTATCCCAGAGATTGCAGATGGGAGCCACAAGATATCTCGCTTTGCACCACCAATCTGTGATGCTGAGATACCCAAGAGGTTCCATGTGCCAACAATGAAGTTGTATGATGGTTCAACGGATCCTGAAGTACACATAGCACAATACAGGGAGAGGATGGAGATCAATCCAATTCCAGAAAGGTTAAAGGAAGCATGCCTGTGCAAGGGATTCGGATCCACTCTTACTGGATCAGCTCTCAAATGGCTGCTAGGTCTTCCTCCCTATTCTATTACCTCATTTGCTAACCTAGTTAACTTGTTTAATAATCAGTTTTCTTGTAGTAGAAAATTTGAACGATTAACTAGTGATCTATATAGGATAACCCAAGGTCATAATGAATCATTAAGGGATTACATTACCAAATTCAGTAAAGAATCCTTAGACATTCCCAACCTAGATATAGCTACGGCTGTTGAGGCCTTCAAAATGGGATTGCTTAGGGATTCGTCGTTTTATGATGATCTTGTTATGACACCATGCAGGAACTTAGATGAGGTAAGAACACGAGCACTTAGGTTCATTCGGCTAGAGGACGATAAGAGGATCCAGGAGAGGTTGGCAGGATCCTCAAAGCAGGATAAGCAAGGATCCTCATTCAGGAACAACAAGTTCAGATCCTATAACAGATCTGATAACCAGAACGTGCATTCTGTTGATCAAGAAGAGGATGATGAGGATTATCCTCCAATTTCTGAATATTGTTTTTGTGTTGATAACAATGAACTAATCCTTGCTATGCAGAACCTAGGTGATAAAGCTAGATGGCCGAGAAAAAATGATAGGCCAGCTGCAACTAAGGATAAATCAAAGTGGTGTGCATACCATGAAGATTTTGGGCATCTCACAGAAGAATGCATTGCACTAAGAAAGGAAATTGGATACTTGTTGAGCAAGGGGCATCTAAAAGAATTGTTGGGAAGGAAAAAGTCAAGATCTCAGGATCCTGAAAGGATCCCTGAGAAGGCTCCAGCCCCTCCAGCAGATGCACAAGTGATAAACTTTATTTCCGGAGGATCAGACATTTGCGGCACATCCTTCTCAGCGGCTAAAAGGCATGCAAAGGAAACTAAAATGGATAATGGAGAAAGACCAGTTCGAACATCAAGTGTCTCCGAAGGAAAAGTCATAACCTTTGATGAGGATGATCGTGTTAACATCCAGGATCCTCATCACGACGGTTTGGTTATTACTCTTTTTATTTCTAACCATTTTGTCAGCAGGATCCTTATTGACGGAGGAAGTTCAGTGAACATTATCCAGCTTGATGTTCTAAAGAAGATGGGTATCCCTGAATCAGATATCATACCAAGATCCTCCGTGCTCGTGGGATTTAGTGGCGAAACTAAGAATACCCTGGGGGACATTAAACTCCCAATATACATTGAAGGCCTACACTCTTATCAAAAATTTTGTGTTATTGACTGTTTATCTTGTTGTAATGTCATCCTTGGCAGGCCTTGGATACACGATATGAAAGCAGTCCCATCCACTTACCATCAATGTGTGAAGCTCCCTAGTCCTTGGGGAATAGTGAAGATTGATAGTGATCAGCAGGAAGCTAAGAATTGCTACACTTCATCGATGAAACCAGCCTCAAAGTCAAGGGAGCAATAGCAATCAAGGTATCCTCCAAGGGATGTCTTGGAGGCAAGAGAGCAGGATGTGGTAGAAATCCTCATGGATCCTGATGATCCTGAATCCAAAATCTATATCGGATCAGGGATCCTTGGCGAAATGAAAGAAGACCTCGTATCCTTCCTCAAAAGGAGAAAGACTACCTTTTCATGGAAATACGAAGACATGACTGGTATATCCAAAGATGTAATCACTCACAAACTCGAGATTGACAGATCCTTCAAACCAATCCATCAAAGGAGAAGAAAGTTTGCACCGGAAAGGAACGCCATTATCCAGGAAGAGGTAGAGAAATTGCTTCGGGCAGGTATGATTAGAGAGGTCAAGTATCCAAGATGGTTGGCCAATGTGGTTGTTGTTCAAAAGAAAAACGGAAAGTGGAGGGTATGTGTCGATTTTACCGATCTAAATAAGGCATGTCCCAAGGATCCTTTCCCTTTACCCCACATTGACTCCATGGTGGATGCAACTGCGGGTCATGAACTGTTAACTTTTATGGATGCTTCATCTGGATTTCAACAAATCCAAATGGAACCATCCGACCAAGAGGATACAGCCTTCATGACTCCAACTGGCATATACTGCTATATTGCTATGCCGTTCGGATTAAGAAATGCAAGTGCAACATATCAAAGGCTGGTGAATATGATGTTCAAGGATCAGATTGGACAAACTATGGAGGTTTACATAGATGATATGGTGGTAAAATCCTTAAAAGCTGAGGATCACCTAAGAGACTTGGAGGAAGCATTCAATATCCTTGATAAATACAACATGAAACTTAATCCTTCAAAATGTCACTTTGGTGTTAAAGCAGGTAAATTCTTAGGATATATGGTGACAAAGAGAGGCATTGAAGCTAGCCCAGAACAAATCAAAGCAATAGTGAACATCAAATCTCCGGCCAATGCTAAGGATGTTCAAAGGCTAACAGGCAGGATAGCAGCTTTGAACAGATTTATATCCAAATCCTCAGAGAAGTGCAAAGAATTCTATGATATCCTAAGGAAGAACAAGAAATTTGAATGGACTGAGAAGCATGAAAATGCTTTAAGAGCCCCCAAAGATTACCTATCCTCAGCCCCGGCTTTGATGAAACCAGAAAAAGGCGATGTGTTATCCTTGTATCTTGCAGTATCCTCAAAAGCAGTAAGTGCGGTCCTTGTTAAGGATCATGAAGGTACACAACATCCTGTCTATTATGTAAGTAAAAGTTTACTTGATGCCGAATCCAGGTATTCACACCTTGAAAAACTTATTCTTGCATTAATTATGGCATCTACTAAGTTAAGACATTATTTTGAAACTCATGTTATCATTGTTAAAACTAATTTTCCAATTAAGAATGTCCTCAGGAAACCAGAAATGTCAGGAAGGATGGCTAAGTGGGCAGTGAAGCTGAGTGCATATGATATAAGATATGAGCCTAGGACAGCCATCAAATCCCAAGCATTAGCTGACTTTGTGGCTGATTTCAGTAGTGATTTACAAAAAGAAGCTGAGTTAGAAGTCCAGCAGCTAGAAGAGACCAAGGATCCTTGGATACTCTATACTGATGGATCCTCAAATGTCAAAGGCACAGGGCTTGGAATACTACTAAAATCGCCACAGGGGGACATAATACCCCACTCTATAGCTTGTGATTTCCAAACCACTAACAATGAGGCTGAATATGAAGCCTTAATTGCTGGTTTGCAAATTGCAAAGCATATGGGGATCAGGTATCTTGAGGTACATGTAGATTCATTGCTAATTACAAACCACTTTAATGGATCCTACGCTGTTAAAGGTGAAAAGCTAACCAAATATTTAGAGATAGTCAAAAGTTTGGCACTCTCTTTTGTTTCCTTTAGTTTGACGCAGGTACCAAGGGAAGAAAATACAGAGGCTGATGCATTGGCTAACTTAGGATCATCCTTGAAGATCCCGGAGGATATCAAGATCCCTATTATCCATATCCTGACCCCGGCTATCGAGGATCACGAGGCTATGGAGATAGGAAATGATTCTGCAATTATCCCTTGTGAGGATACTCAATCCCATTCAGGATCAGGATCATGGATCTCACCAATTATGAGATACTTACAACATGGAGAGATTCCTACAGGAGAAAACCCTAGGGCTTTCAAATCTAAGGTATCTCAATTCACAATTTTAAATAACATGTTGTATAGACGATCTCTTGCAGGACCATACTTGAGATGCATTGAGGATCCTGAAATCCAAGAAGTTTTAAAAGACTTCCATGAAGGAGATTGTGGAAACCACACTGGGGGCAGGGCATTATTCTCAAGGATCCTGAGGACAGGATACTACTGGCCAACCATGAAGAGAGATGCTGTGGAGTATGCTAAGAGATGTGATCCTTGTCAGAGGCACAGCAATATCCTTCATCAACCAGCTGAGTTATTGCATCCTATATCCTCCTCTTGGCCATTTATGAGATGGGGTATGGATATAGTTGGTAAGCTCCCTAAGGCACCTGGTGGAAAAGTATTCATGCTTGCTATGACGGATTACTTCTCCAAGTGGATAGAGGCTGAAGCTTTTGCCCAAGTCAGAGAAAAGGAAGTTATATCCTTCATTAAAAGAAATATTATAACTAGATTTGGAATTCCTTCTGAGATTATATGTGATAATGGTTCCCAATTTATTGGGGGCAGAACCACTAACTTTTGTGACAGCTGGGGGATTAAGATGATAACATCAACACCAGTCCACCCACAAGCTAATGGTCAGGCAGAATCATCCAACAAGATCATCATCAACAATTTGAAGAAGAAGCTTGGATCCAAGAAAGGGAAATGGGCAGAAGAACTACCCTATGTGCTTTGGGCTGATAGGACAACCCCTAAAAATGCTACTGGTCAAACGCCATTCTCTTTGGTATTTGGGGCAGAATCAGTGATCCCAACAGAAATGGTGGTTCCAACTGCAAGAACAAGTATCCGTGATCCTGAGGAGAATGGTGAGAACTTGGCTCAAGACCTGGATACTATTGAAGAAATCAGGGATATGGCTAGGATAAGGATGGCCAGTTATCAGCAAAGAATGGCTGGTGCTTACAACAAAAATGTCAGGATCAGGAGGTTTCAAGTTGGAGATATGGTATTAAGGAAAGCATTTCAGAATACCACCAATCCTGCTGATGGAAAGTTAGCTCCAAAATGGGAAGGCCCTTATTTGATTGAAGCTGAAGCAGGAAAGGGGGCATATAGATTGCTAACCATGGAAGGTGATTTGCTACCAAGAGCTTGGAATGCTGTCCACTTGAAGAAATATTTCATGTGAGCAGGATCCTCATGGCACAGATGATCCTCATGATAGGGATATCCTTAAAGGATCCTCAAAGTATTGGTGATCCTTACTTAGGTAATATCCTAAACTTGAACTATTTCATTTCTTTATTTTCTCATATAAGGATAAGGATCATGTATCCTTTATCCATCTCTCACGTGAGTTTAAGTCTTGAAAGTTCAGGTATCCTTAGCATAACACTGGTTATCCGCTGAAGCAATCCGTTCCTTGGGTTTAACCCCAGTTATTTAGGCTTGACCCCAGTTCCGCCTGTAGCGCATGATGATCCTGGTATAGTTCAAGGCAGTGGGACCAGTACTCGTTTTAGGGGCTGATAATTCCATTGTACTGGCTATGCCTAGGATCCTACGTATAATGGTAGACGTACCATACATCCGTTCACAAGGTTTCTAACGTTTTCACGTTAGCTAAGGTTTTGGCATTTTCATGCCACTAAGTTTGGATAGTCACCAGTTAGGGCCATACTCCAGTTTACATACGATCCTTGGGCTTGTCCCCAGTTATCCTTGGGCTTGTCCCCAGTTATCCTTGGGCTTGTCCCCAGTTGCTAACTCTTATCTTATATTGGCTCAGTCCCAAGTTATGCTCTATTTCAGGTTCTTGAAGATAGGCAACTAGGGATCCTTGATCCTTACTTTATTCTAAGGTTTATCTTATAGTTATGGTTAGGATCCTAACTTGGATCCTCAGGTATGATCCTTAACTATTTTTAATTCTATTCATTATTTATTTGAATAACCCTTAAAGTTTGACAACTAGACTTGTGATCCTTAAAACATATTGCTTTCTGAGATTCTTTAACTAAAGGATATCTGATCATGGATCATATCCTAAGTATTTTCAATTTGACTTATTCAAAATTATTTGTTCAATGAATAAACATTACAACAAAGGAAAATCAAAGAAACACAAGGATAACAACACAAGATAAGCGACAAAAAGGTTAAGATTTTATTTATTAACAAAGTAGTAACCCTTAAAAGGTTGTCAAAATTACCTACCCCGAGCATCTACCAGCAAAACGTGGCCCGTCCGCTGGTGAAGGGGTTAGGTCCCAAAAAACCTAATGATAAGTATTTAAGACCACACCACAGATTGGCCCTTTGACCTTTTAAGCCTTGCGCGGCCGCGCACTGGTATTACAAAAGGGAGAAAAACGGTCAGCAAATCTATAGTTGCGCGCCCAAAGGAAAACATAAATCCTTGCGCCTTCTTCCATTTACAAAGGATTAGAATCCTTTGTTCAATACCTCCTCCTAAATACCCAGACTTGGATATTATTTTACCCAGACTTGGGATTTACTCGTCCGTGTCCACACAGCAAGGTGTCACACCAGATTACAGCAGTAATCTTCTAGAAAGAAATACAATCGTGCACCACCCAGACGGTTATAACCGTCTGGACACGTGTCATCACCACAAGCAACCCTGAAATCACAACAAAGGCATGCAATTGGATAGTAATCTCCACTTAATCACTTTCCACGTGGCAATCCCCCAGCCATAGATCAAACCACGATCCGTGTGCATTCACATCGGATCGAGACAACTTAATGAAGGATCAAAGAACTTAATGGAAGAAAAGATAACCGCTACGGCGTTAGCATCTTCCGTCATCTTTTCAATAACAGGTTTTCCCTCCCAAACTCCCGGTTATAAATAGGAGAACTGTTCAGGTACAAACTCAGATCACACTCACTTCTCAAATACTTATCTTCTCCATTACCAATACTTATTCTCACGCCGGAGTCGGGTCAAGGAGAGAACCCTCTTCTCCCCTTGACGAGGCTAACGGTGTTCTTTTTTGCAGAACCACCAGAGAAGAAATTCCATTGCAACTGAATCAACCGAGAGAGAGCTAACCTTTTATGCGGATTCAAACCCCCTAACTATCTCGGTTCCGACCATTTAGTTAGTGTTTCTTCATTGGCGCCCACCGTTTTCTCAGTTTTTCTAGTTTCTACCTCGTTTCGATTCAGTTCATTCCGTTTTCTGTTTTTGCACATGGCAGAGAATTCATCATCTCACCGGCAACTTGGTCCTCGACCAAACGTCAGAAATAATTTACAACTAGAAGAATCTCCAGGACATTGGTTTAGCAGATGCCAAGCTGCTTTAAACACAATTGTTATTCAAATCGCCAGATCTGATTTATCAAACATAAGATCTGGAAAAGTAATTGATACCACAGTATTGGATCCACCAACACCATGTAGGAGGGACATCCAATCCAGTCAATATAGCAGTTATCAGAAACAAATACACGTGGTTCAAGGGGGACCGTCACGAAGACCAAATAAACGAAATTATGACCAACATTGGAGAGAACAGCAAGTCATATTTCCCGTTGTTCCTGGGGGCCCTCAGGAAGAACGACCAGTAATTATTACTGGTATTTTCGGTCATTACCGAACAGACTATATGTTCATAGATCCAGGGAGCTCGATGGACATCATATACGAACAGTGCTTTAAACAGCTTGATTCAGAAGATAAAGCACGTCTAGAACCAGTCGATTTTCCCCTCACTGGATTCTGTAACGAGGCTGTATTCCCATTAGGGCAAATTGCTTTCCCGGTGACTTTATCAGACGGCGAACATTCACGAACAGTTACAGTCAATTTCATGGTCATGCCGGCAACATCACGTCATGATGTCTTGCTCGGGAGAAGGTCACAAAGGGAATTTAGCATGATCACTTCCATTCCACATGCTGCTTGTGGGTTTCCGACAGAAACCGGAGTGGCAATTCTCTATTCAACCAAAGAAGACATGTCCGTAGACGACGAACCACCAGCAAAGGTAATCAAACCTTCGGCACCAAACGAACCAGAAAAATGGGTCTTGAACAACGAGTATCCAGAACAGACCATTCTGCTAGGACAAGCTATTTCCCCAACAACACGTGTACAACTGAAAAAATTGTTGTCTAACAACAAAGATATATTTGCCTGGTGCCCAGCAGACATGACTGGAGTTCCACGCGACATCGCGCAACATTGCCTAAAACATCAAACCATCAGTAGAACCTGTTGCTCAGGGGAGGCGCAGCTTCAGTGAAGAAAAAGCAAAAGCAATGGATGAGCAAGTAGCAGAATTACTTAATGCGGGAATCTTGCGCGAAGTAAAATACCATACATGGGTCGCCAACCCAGTGATGGTACAAAAACATAGCGGTGGGTGGAGAATGTGCGTCGACTTCAAAGACCTGAATAAAGCATGCCCAAAAGATTGCTACGCGCTCCCAGAGATAGACAAAAAAGTCGACTCTCTAGCATCATTCAGATGGAAATGTTTTCTTGACTGTTACAAGGGTTATCATCAGGTCCAGATGAAAGAAGAAGACGAAGACAAAACGGCGTTCCGCACAGATAAAGGCATTTTCTGTTATACCAAAATGCCGTTCGGCTTGCGCAACGCAGGCGCAACTTATCAACGCCTAATGGACACAATTTTCAAAGATGATATTGGCAAGATTGTCGAAGTATACATGGATGACCTCGTCATCATGAGCCATGAGGAAGGAACAATGCTTGACAATATTCAGCGCACATTCGACTCCTTGCGCAGCGTGAGTCTAAAACTCAACCCGACTAAATGCTCCTTCGGCATGGAAGAAGGGAAATTTTTGGGATTCATCGTTACAAAAGATGGTTTTAAAGTAAATCCAGAAAAGGTGCAGGCTATTCAGCTAATGTCGTCACCCGCAACAGTTAAAGAAATGCAAAGGCTCGCCGGACGCCTAGCGGCTTTAAACAGATTTTTGGCTAATCACGCAGCGAAGTCTTATCCATTCATCAGTACGCTACGAAACTGCGCAAAGAAAACTGACTTTCAGTGGACTTCTGAAGCGGAAACCGCATTCAAGCAAATGAAAGAATGTTTAATTCAGCTGCCAACACTGACAGCACCAAAAGAAAAAGAGCCACTAATTTTATATCTATCTACCGCGGAAGTAGCAGTCGGTGCTGTATTGATGGTGGAACGCGAGAACATCCAAACTCCAATCTATTACATCAGCAAAATGCTCACCGGCCCAGAAACTCGGTACTCAATGATAGAAAAGCTAGTCCTAGCACTAGTACATGCATCCCGACGCCTACGCAGGTATTTCTCGGGTCACGTCATCATAGTTCTTACCAATTACCACTTAGGCCAGATCTTATCCAAACCCGACGTGGCGGGACGACTGGCCAAATGGGCAATTGAACTAGGAGGCTACAACATTTTTTTACAAACCAAGACCCGCAATCAAAGGGCAAGTTCTAGCAGACTTTGCCACTGAAGTTCCTATCGATAAAATACAAGAATGTGAGGCAATCCAGAACCCAACACCTGTTTTCGACGACAGAGTCTGGACCTTACACACAGATGGTGCTTCCAATGACGATGGAGCGGGAGCAGGTCTCCGATTAATCAGCCCAGACAACCACGAGCTCACGTATGCTATACGCTTAGATTTCAAAAGTACGAATAACGAAGCCGAATATGAAGCCTTCTTGGCAGGTCTTCGCTTAGCGTTAAAAATGGGGGCAAGAAATCTTGAAGCTAACGTTGATTCAAAACTGGTAGCCGAGCAAGTCAATGGCAATTACGATGCAAAAGAAGCTATGGCATTGTACCTTGAACAAGCACGGATGTTAATCAGCCAATTTCAAACATTCAAAGTTAATCACATAAACAGAAGCGAGAACAAACATGCTGACGCGCTAAGCAAGTTAGCTGCTACCAGCTTTAAGCACTTAGCAAAGGAGGTACGCATAGAGGTATTATCCAACCCTTCCATTCATCTCAAGCAAGTAAACGTCATAGAAATGGGAGATCCATCTTGGATGTCCCCAATTATCTTGTACCTCCAGCACGAAAAACTACCGGAAGGAAAGGCAGAAGCTCGAAAAATACAACACAAGGCAGTAAATTACGAAATGGCGGATGGCGTCCTCTACCGGAAATCATTCATGGGCCCATTTCTACGCTGTTTCGATAAAACTGACTCCCAGTACCTCGTCAGAGAAATCCACGAAGGGTTATGCGGGATACATGCGGGACCACGCATGGTCGTAGCAAAAATAATGAGCGCTGGATACTACTGGCCAGGAATGCACATGGATGCAGTCAATCTATTAAGAAGATGCGAGGCATGTCAACGCCACGCACCAAAAACACTCCGACCCAAGAATCCGCTAATTCCCGTTACTTCCGCCTGGCCATTCCAACAGTGGGGCATCGATCTCGTCGGTCCATTTCCTGACGCGCCAGGTGCAGTAAAGTTCATAATCGTCGCGGTGGATTACTTCACAAAATGGGTGGAGGCTAAAGCTTTGGCCTCAACGACAGCAATGGTAATCCGCAAATTTATATGGGAACATATCATTTGCAGATTCGGATTACCATTGCGCATTATTTCCGACAATGGTACAAACTTCGCCGCAGAAGATCTTCAAAAATGGTTTAAAGAAATGAAGATCGAGCATAACTTTGCCTCCGTTGCGCATCCTCAAGCGAACGGACAGGTAGAAAGTGTAAACAAACAGATCGTTGACGGCATAAAAGCGCGACTCGGGACAGCGCGCAGAGGGTGGGTTGACGAACTTCCCAGCATCCTCTGGGCGCATCGAACAATGCCAAAGACTAGCACCGGCGAGACTCCGTTCAGTCTAGTCTATGGATCTGAGGCCGTCATTCCAGCCGAGATAGGTTTACCATCACCGCGCATGATAGCCATGGAAACTCAGAACAACGAACAAGAGCGAAGAATGGATTTGGATCTTTTGGAAGAAAGGCGCGAGAACTCCGCGATAGCAGAAGCAAGGTACAAATCCAAGCTCGAGAAGTATTACAATGCGCGCGTCCGCGTTTGCACATTTGTCCCTGGTGATTTCGTCTTGCGCGACAATGAGGCGTCAAACGCTGAAAAGCCGGGCAAATTAGCGCCAAGATGGGAAGGACCATACGTCATTAACGAGGTCCTAGGCAAGGGAGCATATACCCTAAAAAGGATCAATGGGACCCCAGTCCCCCGCACCTGGAACGCACAACAGTTGCGTAGGTGTTACATATGAACTAAATCTTCAAAAGCGGAAAGAACATACAGGCAATGTATTTCTTTATTATGTTTTGTATTACAAGCCTTGCGCTCTTATCAATACAAACGTCATTTTTACTTATCTCACTGTTTATTACAAATTGCATGTAATTTCTTTGGTTCGCGCGAAAACCATATGGTCAAACATTGTATACCTCATGAACAGTCTAAAAACAAGGCAAGCTGTTACGCCTTTTAGACAAACGTTCAAACATGAGCACAATACCATCTCTCATTCGCCTTACCTATCCAAAAGCAATTAAAAAACATGCAACATATTGTAATCCAAACACGTAAGAAGTAAAAACATTATCAATGTACATATCATTAAGTGTAACAAAACACTTCATAAACAAGATCATGACAATGATCTTCAAAATTTTAGTTCCAGAAACTAAAATGTTCACAAAAGCAAAAAACCTTGTTTCTACAAAATGGCAGGACGATCAAACGACAGCTATTAACAACGATCACACCCGTGATCTTCAAAAAAGAGTTTATGCTAACAGACTAGTATAAACAAAAGAAGGGATGAAACAACCCCCAAACCTAACCAACAACAGGTTCGTCTTCAACATCCGCTTCCCCCGGAGGTTTTTTCCGACGATGGTATACCAACCGGCAATCTTCCCTCCGGATCGTCGAAAAACGAGCAGTGAGACCATCTACATCCAGCACAGCACCACTGTTAGCAACAACTTCCCCTTGCTGGAGAACCTTATCATCAGAACAAGCCACCATAGAAGGATCAACAAAGATAGAGTCCTCTCCGGTAGCCATCAAAGGTGGAGAGCTAGCAAGTAACAAAAGAGCTTCAGCAGCTTCTCGAATCCTCAAGATATCTGAAAGACGCCGGGAACGAACGGTACTTTTTCCCTTCATCTTTTCCAAATTAAAGATAAACAAGCACCCCGAAACATATATATACAAAACAAAAACTCAACCTCGGGGAACGAAAGACCTACTCATCATTAGTTGTCAGAATTATGTCACATCCGAACGGCGCTACAGGAACCAGGGTCATTTCCTCATTAATAAAGACTGACAAGCGCCATTACAAACCTCAAGACAAAGGAGGAAAATACCCACTTTTACTCCCAACTGACGTCATTACACGTCAGAACATAATTACAAAGTCACATTTTGTCAACAAGTTAAAACTTCCAAAAGAAGATTTCTTATTTTTCGCGCCCAAAAAACGTTTCCCTCTCATAAGTCCAGTGCTCCACTTACTTGCATAAGTACAACACTAGACTGGGGGGACTTGAAGGGGTAAGGTCCCAAAAAACCTAATGATAAGTATTTAAGACCACACCACAGATTGGCCCTTTGACCTTTTAAGCCTTGCGCGGCCGCGCACTGGTATTACAAAAGGGAGAAAAACGGTCAGCAAATCTATAGTTGCGCGCCCAAAGGAAAACATAAATCCTTGCGCCTTCTTCCATTTACAAAGGATTAGAATCCTTTGTTCAATACCTCCGCCTAAATACCCAGACTTGGATATTATTTTACCCAGACTTGGGATTTACTCGTCCGTGTCCACACAGCAAGGTGTCACACCAGATTACATCAGTAATCTTCTAGAAAGAAATACAATCGTGCACCACCCAGACGGTTATAACCGTCTGGACACGTGTCATCACCACAAGCAACCCTGAAATCACAACAAAGGCATGCAATTGGAGAGTAATCTCCACTTAATCACTTTCCACGTGGCAATCCCCCAGCCATAGATCAAACCACGATCCGTGTGCATTCACATCGGATCGAGACAACTTAATGAAGGATCAAAGAACTTAACGGAAGAAAAGATAACCGCTACGGCGTTAGCATCTTCCGTCATCTTTTCAATAACAGGTTTTCCCTCCCAAACTCCCGGTTATAAATAGGAGAACTGTTCAGGTACAAACTCAGATCACACTCACTTCTCAAATACTTATCTTCTCCATTACCAATACTTATTCTCACGCCGGAGTCGGGTCAAGGAGAGAACCCTCTTCTCCCCTTGACGAGGCTAACGGTGTTCTTTTTTGCAGAACCACCGGAGAAGAAATTCCATTGCAACTGAATCAACCGAGAGAAAGCTAACCTTTTATGCGGATTCAAACCCCCTAACTATCTCGGTTCCGACCATTTAGTTAGTGTTTCTTCAGCTGGGGTAGGTAAAGGGTGTCCATGATAATAAGTTCAAAAGTAGTGCAGGAATATAAAGGCGGCAGGATCACAATGGCTTCATCCCCCAAACAGAGGATCCCTCCACCAATTGCAATCCTGCCTATTGTTTAAAGGATCATACATGATCCTTAATCCTAAAAAAAACTATTGTTCAGTACAGACCATCATTGTTTAAAACATCACAACCACAAAAAACTACTACCAGATTTAAAAAATTGGGCTCCGGCTACGTCTAGAAATGTCCATCATTGCCCAATCAAGCAGCCTAAACCTTTGCTGCATCACCACCTCCGGCTCCACTTGCTTCACCAGCTTCACCCTTGCTTCCAGCCTCGATTGTCAGGATCTCTTCAGCCTCCTCTTCATCACCCAATTCAGCCAGCCTTGCCTTCCATTCTTCAATTTCCCAGTTGCTTTTGTCGAAGGCAGGATCCTGAGCTTCCAAGGCCATTTGCAGCTTGGTTTTATACATTGCTATGGCGGCAGAGACTTTGGCATCATCTGTGATCTCCTGCCTTTCATAGTTAAAATTAACCAGCACCTTGGCCATCTCCTGTTTGGTATCCTGGAGTTCCTTCCGAAGGTCAGCAAGTGCAAGATCCTTGAGCACGGCAACCTGTTGGAGGTCAACAATCTTTTTGTCCAGCTCCTCGACATTCCCCACATAATCCTCAATTTCAGCAAATTTCTGTAAAAGAAAAAGATAAAGCAGTTCAAGATCAGGTGATCCTCTTACAAGTAGGATACCAAGGCAGAGTTGGTGATCCTTACATCATTGAAGTACTCGAGGAATTGGTGGCGGATTAGGGGCAGACCCTGCAAATCCTCAGCCTCGGAGGCCTTTCTCTTCTTGATTCCCTTTCCTTTGAGGGGTGCCTTGGGGATTGAGGCTGTCGGGCTGGCAGGAACCTTTCTTTTAGAGGATTTGACAGTGGTGAGATCGGTGACACTGAACCTTGAAGCAGCTTTGGCAGATTTTCCAGCACCTACACAACCAAAACAAGATAAGTATCTTCACTTAACTTATATTTCACTATTTATATAAATTTTAAAACAAAGATACTTACTTGACATCGTAACAGAGCCTGAGGATACCTCCTGAGAGTCTTGGGTTGTTGTCTTGAAAGTTCTAGTTTCAGGATCGAGTTTCCAGAAAGCAGCAAGCCTTTCCCTGGTTGCGGGTGTTGTGAGGAGATGTGAAACAGAGATAGCTGCATGACACAAGACAAAAAGGGTTAGTGATCCTATTACAAAAACAAGACTACCTGGTGATCCTTCTCAGGATCCTCTGTCCTACCATTGGTGGACCACTCCCTTGGTAAATGCTTTCCATCTGAAATGGTATCCCTTCTTACAAAGAAGAAGCGACGTTTCCAATCTTTGTCATTCTTGGTGACTTTAAGAAGGGGATGTTCTGCACCGGGTTTTCGTTTGAACAAATAATGATGGGAACCAAAGGTGGTAACATCATACAGTTTCGCCAATTCCGACATTCCTAAATCAACGCCCTCCTGCTCAATGATCCTCTCTAGGGTATACAAAACCCTCCAAATCATCGGCATGGCTTGGATGTAAGAAATGCCGGTAAGGGAAAAAGGATTGTGTGAATTCTGGGAAAGGATAGGTGTACCCTATGGCAAATGGAGTAACTGGAAAGGCAACCCATGTTTCTGAAACATAGTCGCTCAGGACAGTAGGATCGAAGGGTTTGAAAAAGGCATTCGCCGAAAAACGGTGACGGATGTTATCTACTTGTGCATCGTTAAAGCAACACCTCTCGTTCACTGAGTCTTTGATGATCTTTTGACTTTTCAAAGGGCTATCCTTTTTTTGATCCTTGCCCGGTGAAGTTCGGAGCAACATTCTCAAAGCGGTGGTGATAAAGAAAGAAAAACAGAGTAAGAAAGGGAGAAAGAGGAGAAAGAAATACCTGGTTGATCGTCGATTGAGAATTTAAAGGGAGTTTCTTTCGAATTTGAATGCATAATGATCCTATCTATATCTCTATTTATAATTATGATTCTGCTGGGTAGTCACTTCTGTGATGTCATGATCGCAACGGCTAGTTCTATTTTAACGGCTATATATCCGTTAGTTAGTTGCGGATAAGATCAAGAAAATATAACTCACATATTTACAATTTAACTCCTTATATTTTGGGGGCAATTGTTAGGGGTGGATTTCTAAATGACCCGTGATCCTCAGTTATTATCCTCTTTAGTGATCCTTACTTCTGTGACAGATAGTGATCCTCAGAAGAGCTTCAGGATCAGGATCATGGATCACCTTAAGGATCCTCATACTAACAATTGTTCACTTGTGTTTCGTATTGTTTTGCAGGAGTAACAAGTCGGACTTAGTCTTGGCGACATTCCTGGAGAATATTCCCAGACTATCCCGCACGTGCTTGGCCAAAAGTGGACGTTGTGGAGAACGTGGGAGCTTGGCACAAAAGTCGGATAGTTAGTTAGTGTAGTTAACTTCTAATTTAAAAGGGGTAACGAGCTAGTAGAGAAACACTTACCCATTTTTCAGCTACACACACTCATATACTCGCACACTTGAAGCTCTCGACGAACATTCATTCGTTTTCACTCACTTATACACATTTCACGATAGTGATCCTTGTACCTAGCTCGTTACTATCCGAAGTTGTAAACATTTTTCATTTATTTGAGCTTGGTGATCGGTAGTTTCCATCACCCGGGGTTTTTTGTGCCGGAGATCAACTCTTGATCAAGGGCTTTTTCCCCGTATACATCCTTGTGTCATTTGTGCAAATTACATTGAAGTGATCCTTGTTATTGATATACATAATTAGCATCATACCCCGTAACAAAGAGTTTGGTTGCAATATCCTCAACAGATTTTTTGACCAAAACACCAACTATATCCATACCCCATCTCATAAATGGCCAAGAGGAGGATATAGGATGCAAAAATCCAGCTGGTTGATGAAGGATGTTGCTGTGTCTCTGACAAGGATCACATCTCTTAGCATACTCCACAACATCTCTCTTCATGGTTGGCCAATAGTATCCTGTCCTCAGGATCCTTGAGAATAATGCTCTGCCCCCAGTGTGGTTTCCACAATCTCCTTCATGGAAGTCTTTTAAAACTTCTTGGATTTCAGGATCCTCAATGCATCTCAAGTATGGTCTTGCAAGAGATCGTCTATACAACATATTATTTAAAATTGTGAATTGAGATACCTTAATTTTGAAAGCCCTAGGGTTTTCTCCTGTAGGAATCTCTCCATGTTGTAAGTATCTCATGATTGGTGAGATCCATGATCCTGAATGAGTTTGAGTATCCTCACTGGGGATAATTACAGAATCTTGCCCTATCTCCATGGCCGCATGATCCTCGATAGCCGGGGTCAGGATATGGATAATAGGGATCTTGATATCCTCCGGGATCTTCAAAGATGATCCTAAGTTAGCCAATGC
Organism: Helianthus tuberosus; assembly: GCA_030545235.1. NCBI lineage: Eukaryota > Viridiplantae > Streptophyta > Magnoliopsida > Asterales > Asteraceae > Helianthus > Helianthus tuberosus. The sequence goes on from CM060445.1 coordinate 192,159,836, forward strand.
ATCAGCTTCTGTATTTTCTTCCCTTGGTACCTGTGTCAAACTAAAGGAAACAAAAGAGAGTGCCAATTCTTTGACTATCTCTAAATATTTGGTTAGCTTTTCACCTTTAACAGCATAGGATCCATTAAAGTGGTTTGTAATTAACAATGAATCTACATGTACCTCAAGATACCTGATCCCCATATGCTTAGCAATTTGCAAACCAGCAATTAAGGCTTCATATTCAGCCTCATTGTTAGTGGTTTGGAACTCACAAGCTATAGAGTGGGGTATTATGTCCCCCTGTGGCGATTTTAGTAGTATTCCAAGCCCTGTGCCTTTGACATTTGAGGATCCATCAGTATAGAGTATCCAAGGATCCTTGGTCTCCTCTAGCTGCTGGACTTCTAACTCAGCTTCTTTTTGTAAATCACTACTGAAATCAGCCACAAAGTCAGCTAATGCTTGGGATTTGATGGCTGTCCTAGGCTCATATTTTATATCATATGCACTTAGCTTCACTGCCCACTTAGCCATCCTTCCTGACATCTCTGGTTTCCTGAGGACATTCTTAATTGGGAAATTAGTTTTAACAACAATAACATGAGTTTCAAAATAATGTCTCAACTTAGTGGATGCCATAATTAATGCAAGAATAAGCTTTTCAAGGTGTGAATACCTGGATTCGGCATCAAGTAAACTTTTACTTACATAATAGACAGGATGTTGTGTACCTTCATGATCCTTAACAAGGACCGCACTTACTGCTTTTGAGGATACTGCAAGATACAAGGATAGCACATCGCCTTTTTCTGGTTTGAACAAGGTCGGGGCTGAGGATAGGTAATCTTTGAGAGCTCTTAAGGCATTTTCATGCTTCTCAGTCCACTCAAATTTCTTGTTCTTCCTTAGGATATCATAGAATTTTTTGCACTTCTCTGAGGATTTGGATATAAATCTGTTCAAAGCTGCTATCCTGCCTGTTAGCCTTTGAACATCCTTGGAATTGGCCGGAGATTTGATGTTCACTATTGCTTTGATTTGTTCTGGGCTAGCTTCAATGCCTCTCTTTGTCACCATATATCCTAAGAATTTACCTGCTTTAACACCAAAGTGACATTTTGAAGGATTAAGCTTCATATTATATTTATCAAGGATATCGAATGCTTCCTCCAAGTCTCTTAGGTGATCCTCAGCCTTTATTGATTTTACCACCATATCGTCTATGCAAACCTCCATAGTTTGTCCAATCTGATCCTTGAACATCATATTCACTAGCCTTTGATAAGTTGCACCTGCATTTCTTAGTCCGAACGGCATAGCAATATAGCAGTATATACCAGTTGGAGTCATGAAGGCTGTATCCTCTTGATCGGATGGTTCCATTTGGATTTGTTGAAATCCAGATGAAGCATCCATAAAAGTTAACAGTTCATGACCCGCAGTTGCATCCACCATGGAGTCAATATGGGGTAATGGGAAAGGATCCTTGGGACATGCCTTATTTAAATCTGTGAAATCGACACATACCCTCCACTTTCCATTTTTCTTTTGAACAACAACCACATTGGCCAACCATCTTGGATACTTGACCTCTCTAATCATACCTGCCCGGAGCAATTTCTCTACCTCTTCCTGGATAATGGCATTTCTTTCCTGTGCAAACTTTCTTCTCCTTTGATGGATTGGTTTGAAGGACCTATCAATGCCAAGTTTGTGAGTGATTACATCTTTAGATATACCTGTCATATCTTCATGTCTCCATGCAAAGGTAGTCTTTCTCCTTTTGAGGAAGGATACGAGGTCTTCTTTCATTTTGCCAAGGATCCCTGATCCTATATAGATTTTGGATTCAGGATCATGAGGATCCATGAGGATTTCTACCACATCCTGCTCTCTTGCCTCCAAGACATCCCTTGGAGGATACTTTGATTGCTATTGCTCCCTTGACTTCGAGGCTGGTTTCATCGATGAAGTATAGCAATTCTTAGCCTCCTGCTGATCACTATCAATCTTGACTATTCCCCAAGGACTAGGGAGCTTCACACATTGATGGTAAGTAGATGGGGCTGCCTTCATATCGTGTATCCAGGGCCTGCCAAGGATAACATTACAACAAGATAAACAGTCAATAACACAAAATTTTTGATAAGAGTGTAGGCCTTCGATGTATATTGGGAGCTTAATGTCCCCCAGGGTATTCTTAGTTTCGCCACTAAATCCCACGAGCACGGAGGATCTTGGTATGATATCTGATTCAGGAATACCCATCTTCTTCAGAACATCGAGCTGGATAATGTTTACTGAGCTTCCTCCGTCTATAAGGATCCTGCGGACAAAATGGTTAGAAATGAAAAGAGTAATAACTAAACCATCGTGATGAGGATCCTAGATATCAACACGATCATCCTCATCAAAGGTTATGACTTTTCCTTCGGAGACACTTGATGTTCGAACGGGTCTTTCTCCATTATCCATTTTAGTTTCCTTTGCATGCCTTTTAGCTGCTGAGAAGGATGTGCCACAAATGTCTGATCCTCCAGAAATAAAGTTTATTACTTGTGCATCTGCTGGAGGGGCCGGAGCTTTCTCAGGGATCCTTTCAGGATCCTGAGTCCTTGACTTTTTTCTACCCAACAATTCTTTCAGATGCCCCTTGCTCAACAAGTATCCAATTTCCTTTCTTAGTGCAATGCATTCTTCTGTAAGATGCCCAAAATCTTCATGGTATGCACACCACTTTGATTTATCTTTGGTTGCAGCTGGTCTGTCATTTTTTCTTGGCCATCTGGCTTTATCACCTAGATTCTGCATCGCAAGGATTAGTTCATTGTTATCAACAGAAAAACAATATTCAGAAATTGGAGGATAATCCTCATCATCCTCTTCCTGATCAACATCATGCACATTTTGGTTATCAGATCTGTTATAGGATCTGAACTTGTTGTTCCTGAATGAGGATCCTTGCTTATCCTGCTTTGAGGATCCTGCTAACCTCTCCTGGATCCTTTTGTCATCCTCTAGCCGGATGAACCTAAGTGCCCGGGTTCTTACCTCATCTAGGTTCCTGCATGGTGTCATAACAAGATCATCATAGAACAATGAATCCCTAAGCAATCCCATTTTAAAGGCCTCAACAGCCGTGGCTATATCCAAGTTGGGAATGTCTAAGGATTCTTTACTGAATTTGGTAATGTAATCCCTTAATGATTCATTATGACCCTGGGTTATCCTATATAGATCACTAGTTAATCGTTCAAATTTTCTACTACAAGAAAACTGATTATTAAATAGGTTAACTATATTAGCAAATGAGGTAATAGAGTAGGGGGAAGACTTAGCAGCCATTTGAGAGCTGATCCAGTAAGAGTGGATCCGAATCCCTTGCACAGGCATGCTTCCTTTAACCTTTCTGGGATTGGATTGATCTCCATCCTCTCCCTGTATTGTGCTATGTGTTCTTCAGGATCCGTCGAACCATCATACAGCTTCATAGTTGGGACATGGAACCTCTTGGGTATCTCAGCATCACAGATTGGTGGTGCAAAACGAGATATCTTGTGGCTCCCATCTGCAATCTCTGGGATAGGTTTGACCACTCCTGGAACACTTGATATCATATCCTTCAACTTTTGCAATTCTCTGGCCATGGCATGATTGATACCTGGATCCTGCATAAGGCCATGGTTAGTAGTATATGAATTATTAAAAGTGTTACCTCCCATTGGATTCAAATTAGGAAGAATGGATGTTAATCCATATTGTTGGGGCTCTGGAATGATCGAAGGACCAGTAGAAGCATTGGTCTGCATTGGAATAAAATCTCCCTGATGGACATCTGAACTTCCTGTTTGCAAACTCCTCAAGGTTCCTGGCATCTGGAAGGATCCCTGAAACTGGGACGATCCTGGAACAAAGGAGGATCCTTGAACCTGGAATGATCCTGGAACAAAGGAAGATCCTTGAACCTGGGATGATCCTGGAACAATGGAGGATCCTTGAACCTGGGATGATCCTGGAACAATGGAGGATCCTTGAACCTGGGATGATCCTGGAATAAAGGAGGATCCTTGAACCTGGGATGATCCTGGAACAAAGGAGGATCCTTAAACCTGGGATGATCCTGGAACGAAGGAAGATCCTTGAATCTGCTGCGCTCCTGAGTATCCTCCTGAATTCATGAGGGATCCCATATGCTGAGGATAGGTTCCTGCTGGCTGGAAATATGAACCTGATGCCTGGGTCACTGTTGTTGTTCCGTAGTGCACTCCTTTCGGTCCACCCACATATTGAACATCTGGAACCACTGATGGCTGAGAAGTAATCACCGGAGTATCAAAATTCAAAGATCTGGGCACCAGTGGGGAATGATCCTCTGCCGTTTTCTTTTGTTTCTTGAGATCTCCGATTTCTTTGAGAATCCTTTCATTGGTCTTGTCCTGTAGCTGTATATGATCTTTCATCTGCAAAATCAAAGTAAACATGTCACTAGTAGTGGGAGTGTAAGAAGCAGAAGAAGTTGGAGGTTTGGAGAAAATGGGAGTTGGTTTCTTCTCGGCATTTTTCTGAGGTCCAGAAGGTGGTGGAGGCAAAGGTGGAATGCCCTGAGATGAATTGACCGCAGACATTGTAGTAGAGGTATTCTTCAATGATGAAGCCATGCATTTGTATGCAATGAACCGGAATGATCACCAACAGAAAAACTTCTTAGGAATGAAGCACCAATTGCCCCACGGTGGGCGCCAAAGTGTTTTGGTCAAAAAATCTGATGAGGATAATGCAACCAAACTCTTTGTTACGGGGAATGATGCTTTGAATGTAGAACAATGATAAGGATCACTTCAATGTAAATTGCACAAATGACACAAGGATTTATACGGGGAAAAAGCCCTTGATCAAGAGTTGATCTCCGGCACAAAAAACCCCGGGTGGTGGAAACTACCGATCACCAAGCTCAAATAAATCAATAAATGTTTACAACTTCGGATAGTAACGAGCTAGGTACAGGGATCACTATGGTGAAATGTGTAAAAATGAGTGAAAACTAATAAGTGTTCGTCGAGAGCTTCAAGAGTGCGATTGTATGAGAGTGTGTGTAGCTGAAAATGGCTAAGTGTTCTAATTCTAGCTCGTCACCCCTTTAAAAATAGAAGTTAACTATAATAACAAACTATCCGACTTTTGTGCCAAGCTCCCACGTTCTCCACAACGTCCATTTCCAGTCAAACGTGTGCGAAATACCCGTGGAATATTCCATAGTAACGTTGCCAAGACCAAGTCAAGCTTGTTACTCCTGCGAAATAATACGAAACACAAACAAACAATCGTTAGTATGAGGATCCTTAAGGTGATCCATGATCCTTATCCTGAAGCTCTTCTGAGGATCACTATCTGTCACAAAAGTAAGGATCATTAATTAGGATAACAAGTAAGGATCGCTAATTGTTAGAAAATCCTCCCCTAACAACATCCCATTTCCACATTAAGATATCTACTTATCTTCCACTATATGTCACACCCCCAAAATACCACATGCGGAAACCCCCGCGAGGCGTGTGACATACCAGGATCCAGCCACTAATCACATTGAACTAATATCGAGATATTAAATAAATATCCCATTCATTGAAATAACTGTAGTTCAAAACATAACTTAAAACCCAACACGTTCAGCGGAAGCATAATTCATTGTTTAGGTATTTCAAAATCCAAATATAAGAAATTAAATAAACTCGTCACGTGTTCCATGCATCATGATCCATGACCACTTCAGCAATTCCAGACAGCAAGTTCCACATCCAAGAATCTAACGACCGCAAGCATGCACACAAGTGTATCAACATAACGTTGGCGAGTTCACAGTTTGTCAAAACGTTTAGTTACCAAGTATTAATTTAAAGCATGTTGATAATAACTCGGGTACTGCAAGATAGCGTCAGTTTGTTTGCCATTCCCCAATGCCTTTCAACATTGGTCAAGTGGTTAAGGTCATTAGTTCACGTCTGCCCTCCTCGGTACGGTGTGAGAGTGCCATACCTAATTGCGCTATCAACTAATAACCCCGTTGCCTCCCCAACAACTAGTTACATTTAAAACTAAAAAAAAACACATTACATTTAAAATTAAAAAAAACAGATTACATTTAAAACTTAAAAATTAAACCATAAAATAAACTAATATTTAGAAATTGCATGGCCAATTATATTTTTTGCGATATCCCGTTTCCTCGCGAGAATAAATGGCAACATCTCAGGTGGAGCATAGTCGTGTGACTCAGTAAATGTCTTCAAATCCCGATCATACATGAGTTGTTTCACCGCCTCGCGTTGTTCCGCCACTAACTCTATGGTGTCTTCCTCGCGTTTCTTTCGTATATTCGTCAACTCTATCGTCCGTGTTTTTTTTCTTTTTTCAAAAGAGTGTATTGCGCGAGCTTCTCGGTGAGGACCTCTTGGCTATCGTTTGATGATGATGCGGGCCTCTTGTCTTTCCTTTTTTGTCTTGTTGGTGACGGGTCTACGTTTATGTCCGGTATATCGATCGGTGACTCAGTTCCCGGTGTACCCGCATCGGGCGACTTTCTTTTTTGTCCCGAACTTCCACTATCTTCACCCAACAATGGTACCATTGCCCATTTGTCATGTTTACGAACGACGTCTCATGCCTCAATATGTTGAAAACCACTCGGATTTTTTTTTGAAATCACTTAAAGCCCTATTCATGACGTCAAGGTCGCTAACACCACTACCACGAATACGATCCTACATAGATAACAAATATAAAGTAAAAAAAAAATTTAAACATAAACAATTTTATGGAAATTATTTTTTAAATATTATGGAAAATTAAACACATTACAAATAAAATATTACCGCTTGTTGCCAAAGACCGTTGAAGTGGTTTATCTTACTCAACATAGGGATCCATTTTGAACGTACTTGATGAACTGTTCGAGTACTTCCGCCGACTGTTTCGTTGTAATGGACGAGAATTTTTTTCCAAAAACTGTCCCCTTTTTGTGCATTTCCTTTTTTCTTGTTTAAAGAACAATGAACCCATGCCTTGGCTAAGGCCTCTTCATGTGTTTTCGCCCAAGTTTGACGCTCCGCCTTGACTCCCTTTTGTTTCGGGTCACTTGCTTCACCAATATCATCGTCTTCATTTTCATATTCTTCTTCCTCCTCACCACTATCTACATCCAAATGTTGTGTTTCGGGGACAACCTCTAAATCATCGTAGATAGGAAGTGGGCGCTCGACATTCTCTCTTGGTGATTGAATTGGCGGGGTCCTAAATCCAAATGGATCGAACTCGTTTGTGAAGCTTGGGTGTGAAAATATTTGTGGTGGAAAAGTAGGTTGGGTGAAAAAAGATGGTTGAGTTTGAGGGTAAAAAAATTGAGGTTGAGTGGTTGGTGAATATCCGTCGGAGGTTTGAACCGGTGCACTTGGACCTCTACAATCACCTTGTCTCGTTTGCGAAACCTTTTTTCTTGAATCCGATCCTCGGCTAGCGGAACCTTTTTTCTTGGGTTCACCTTTGTTTTGTTTATCCATGGTGTTTGTGGGTCTAGAAAGAGAGATTTTTGAAAGAATTGTGTGTTAAAAAGGATTGAAAATTTGAGTTTATATAAATAAATAACCTAACGGTAATAAAAAAACGTTCAAAAAAATTAAACGGTCAAAAAAAATAAATGCAAACGGTCAAAAAAGGCATCAATCAACATCAATCCAATTCGGTGAAAGGTCACCAATTTTTATTGCCTCTCTCTTGGTCACCGCTCACCTTCAAACCGACGGTATAGTCACCGCTCGGTGATATCCATTCCCCGCACATGTCCCTGAGCCCTATACCCTCCACCCTTAGATTCAAACTAGAGATACACCTATATCCAACAAACTTAGAGATAAGTGATAAATACAACAATAATAATAAATATATTAAAAAAATAAACTTAAGGTCTTGTGTTTCACCCTTCAATAAAGTAAAATTACAAATGAATAACAAAACTTAAATGATGCAAGAGCTTTATCATTAGTTCTTTCTATGAAAACCGCTAAACAATTACTCACATGAGAATGGAAAAGTGCTAGAGTTGCAATTCGTCCGTATATTGGCACATCCAACATAGGTTGCATAAAAGCAAATGTGCAATTAGATATGGCACTAGGTTTTGATTTATTCACCAATTAATAATAAACAAGCCTGCATTTTAGCCTTGCTATTCTTAACTCACAGTTGGGTTGTAGTCCAGCAAATTTTTTTTATAATTTGGTCTGATGACGGGGGTAGCTCAAGACTAAATAAAATGATTAAATATGTAAACGTTCAAAAGGTTAAACGGTTCAACGGTTGAAAAGCTGTGAGTTGGGAAAACCAATGCGGAAACAGTGGCCGGTCACATCTGGAGATCGCTTCACCAACCCGCAGCCGCAAAAGCAAAGCAGGTCTGCACAATGCACACTATTATCCGGGGGTCAAAAGCCTTCAACCCCCGAAAGGGGAAACCCTCCACTGCAAGCGAGGTTACTAGTCTAATACATTCCACTTCGGGAGATGCCTTCTCTTATAAAATGACACTTCATTTACTTCAGAAAACATCTCCTGACCAGCTCTGATTCTCTAATCTCTGGTCATTCACATCGAATGCTTGTTTCACACAAGTCATTCATTTTCACATCCAACACACACATTCCCTTTGCTACCACTTCCAAATCTGGGTACGATTCAGAGGAGGATCCATAGCAAAGAACAACAATAAACTAGTAAACCTCCTTCCACGTCTCGCAAACGTGGGGGGACCCCACGACCTGCGTTAGGCAAGGTTGAACCCTTCAACCATTTTGCCTAGCCAGTCTAGCTACCACCGTTGGTCTTGTATTTGTTGCATCAACAAGTTGGCACCCACTGTGGGGCTACGCCGCTATTTCTTCTCCAAAAGACCTAGTAGTGTAGCTCTATTCACTTAAAATCACCATGTCTGAAAGTGGATCCCCGGAAGAAGTAAATCAGATCCCAAACGCTTCTACTCCGGGTAGTAGCCAAGCTCACGTGGCTATACCAACTTCTTTCTCAACTCCGGGGAGCACACCCGAGTTCCTCAACTTCAACACACCAACTCCGTCCAGATCCGGAGTTCCATCTCCCAATATCGGTGTCTCCGATGCCCCATCATGTGTTGAACTCACCCCTGAAGGGGTTGCCAACAATTTCCTTGTGCTAAGGTCTCTTCTCAACCAGCATGTGAGTAAAGAAAGAGAAAAGGGAGTGAGGATTCGTCTAGACTACGACGAACCTGAGCCAACATTGTCTCTTGGGCCACCTCCTCCTCTTTTTACAACAAGAAGTGAGGCTGGTCCCAGTAACCTTTCAAACCCTCACCCTTATCTATCCACTATGACAAATCCTACGGTGCACCCTATCTTCTCTTCCCAACCAGTTACTAGTGGTGCTCCTTTGGGACACGAGCTAACTCTTGACCAGCTCCTACAATCCCCAGTAACAAGCTATCCAGCATCTGCCACAACCATGTGGGAGCAAGCTTTATCCGTACTCCCTTTAGCACGAAGTGCTGTTATGAGTACTCCCCTCGGGATAAACTGCTCCGCTGGCCCAGGAAGCCTTCAAGGCCTCAACCCCATGCCCAAGCTGATGACCCAGATGATGGCCAACTTCCCATGGTAACACTTCATCAATCAAGTGCTTGCCACTCAGGGAAACAACGGCAATAGCAGTAATGTGGATGTAAGGACTGAAGAAGACTTGGCTAAACCATACAAGCCAAGTAACCTTTCATGCTTTTCAAGGCAGATAGCCGATTATGATTTCCAGTCAAAGATCAAAATGCCAGCCCATATCAGAACATATGATGGGACTGAAGATCCTGAGGACCATCTCCAGATCTTCACTGGTGCAGCTCGGATAGAGAAATGGTCCAACGCTGAGTGTTGCCTAATGTTCATGCAAACTCTTGTTGGATCCGCCAGGATCTGGTTCAACGATTTACCTGCTCAAAGCGTTCGAAGCTTTGACGATCTTATCAAGGGTTTCCTGGCCAATTTCTCCCAACAAAGGCGATATGTCAAAGACGCAACCGTGATCTTTCAGATAAAACAACGTGATGATGAAAGTCTCCGTGCTTTCATTGAACGATACAAGAAGGAAGGTCTGACTTATGTAGGGGCCGATGAGAAAATGAGGGTGGCTGGCTTCATGAATGCCATCGCCTCTAAATACCTTACAAGGGATTTCAACAAATCTCTACCCAAGACCTTAGAAGAAGCTCTTGAAAGGGCTGAAGCCCACATCCGAGGAGAGGAGGCAGTAGATATCAAGGAACAAAGAAAAAGAGGGTCCGGCTGGAGAAGCAACAGTCCAGCCAGAAAAAGAGGGAACTTCAACTCCTATGACAGGCGGTCAAAGGGTTCAGACCCTCGAAGGTCTGAAGGTCGGAACCTTTCAAGCAGGGAAAAAGGCATAAGTTTCACACCCCTCACAAAGACCCCTCAATAAATCCTTGCAATAGAAGAAGTTAAACAAAACTTTCGGCCTCCTAGACCTCTCCCCAAAAGCAGGAAAAATGAGAACTCCACCCAATACTGCGAGTTTCATGAAAAAAAGGGTCACCACACCAATGATTGCTTCCAACTCAAGAAAAGAATAGAAGAGGCTGTTAAGTCCGGAGAACTCGCTCATTTGGTAAAGGGAGTCCGGGACAAAATGGCTGAAGGAAAGGGTAAGGAAGTCAATATGGTAGATTTCGATGGAAAGGTTCCTCACAAGAGACAGAGGTTGGAAGCTTGGGAGCTTCAATGTGTCTGTTTCCCCCCTACGGAGAATAACCCTCTCTCTAGCCCTCTCGTGGTAGAAGCTACCGTGGGAACGTTGCAAACATGCAAGGCATACATAGACACGGGGGCAGCCACCGAAATCATGTTCGAAAAATTCTTCAACCGATTGAGCAATGAAGAACGTTCAAGGCTTCAACCCTCTGGAACCTCTATAAAAGGTATCGCTGATATACCCCTCAAGCCTTTAGGGCAACTGACACTTAATGTTCGTTTCAGTGAAGGTTTAAAAGAAAGAACCCAACCACTCACCTTTGTGGTTATCAACATCCCCTCAAGCTATGATGTGATCATCGGCAGACCAGGACAGTGTGCATTTTACATGGCCGTGTCTGTTGGCCATGTCACAGTCAAACTTCCCACCGAAAGAGGCATAGCAACCCTTCAACCCTCTCAGGAAGCCTACATGGTTGAAGGTGAAAGTTCAAACAGTGAAGAAGACAGGCAAAGGTTGGTCATAAACCCTAAATACCCTGAACAAAGAATAAGGGTCAACCCAGACCTTTCTCAAGAGACCCTTTCATACCTTAAAAAATTGCTAACACACTACAGCGACGTATTCGCTTGGTGCCCTGAAGATATGACCGGGATCCCCCGGGACATTGCCGAGCATGAGTTGAGAATACCACCGGAGGTCAAGCCCGTGGTCCAGAAGAAAAGAAGCTTAGCACCTGAGAGAAGTCTGGCAGCCTGCCAAGAGGTTGAAAAGCTTGTGTCAGCCGGTATTCTCCGAGAAGTCAAGTACCAGTCATGGGTTGCAAACCCGGTTATGGTCAAGAAACCAGACAACTCTTGGAGGATGTGCATAGACTTTAAGGATCTTAACAAAGCTTGCCCCAAGGATTGCTATCCACTACCAGAAATTGATCTCAAAGTTGACTCCCTCACAGGCTACTCGTTCAAATGCTTTCTTGATGCATACAAAGGCTATCACCAAATCCTCATGAAAAAAGAGGATGAGGAAAAGACAGCCTTTCACACGGACAAAGGGATCTTTTGCTATCAAAAGATGCCTTTCGGCCTCAAAAATGCAGGAGCAACCTATCAACGGCTCGTTGACAAAGCCTTCGAAAGCCAAATCGGCAAAAACATGGAGGCATATGTCGATGACTTGGTTATTAAAAGCAAGACGGAATACCAAATGCTCGATGATATTCAAGAAACTTTCAAAAACCTCAGAAAGGTTAACATGAAGCTTAATCCGGAAAAGTGTTCATTTGGATTCGAGGAAGGAAAATTCTTGGGCCACATTGTTGGAAAACAAAGCATCAAAGCTAACCCTAACAAAGTAAAAGCCGTCCTTGAAACCAAGCCACCGAAGACCAAGAAGGAGGTTGAAAGCTTGAACGGGAAGCTTGCAGCCTTGAAGCGTTTTACCTCAAAGTTAGCCGAAAGATCTCTGCCCTTCTACAAAACGCTCAAGAACTGCTCAGATAAAAAGGATTTCAAATGGACTGAAGAAGCTGAAGAAGCCTTCAACCAGATGAAGCAACATCTAGCTTCCCTACCAGACATTGCGGCACCGAAAACCGGGGAGCTAATATCGGTGTACCTCTCAATCACGGACGAGGCCATCAGTGTAGTCCTCACCATTGAGCGAGACAAGGCCCAGGTACCCGTTTATTTTTTCAGCAAAACTTTAAAATTAGCTGAAACGAAATACCCTCCCCTTGAAAAACTTGCCTTAGCCTTAGTTCAAACAGCTAGAAGGCTTCGAAGGTATTTCCAAGCACACCCCATACAAGTGGTCACCGACCAACCTATTAAGAGTGTGCTTGAAAAACCTGAAAACTCGGGGCGATTAGCCAAGTGGGCCATAGAACTAGGTGAACATAACATCACCTATGTCCCAAGGAAAGCTATCAAGGCTCAAGTCTTGGCCGATTTCATTGTGGAAGTCCCAAACCAAACAGTCACTGAAGTAAACACTGCCACCACTGAACCTTCCAACCCTGAAGCCTGGAAACTTTTTACCGACGGGGCTTCAAGCGTTGAAGGGTCAGGGGCTGGATTAATTTTGATCAACCCAAAAGGTTTGGAATTCACATATGCTCTTCGTTTTGATTTTCAGACCACCAATAACGAGGCTGAATACGAAGCACTAATAGCCGGCCTAAGGCTGGCCAAAGAAATGAAGGTTGAAAAGATTGAAGTGTTCACGGATTCGTTGCTGGTCTCAAGCCAAGTCAATGACAGCTACATAGCTAAAGAGCCCAACATGAAAAAATACAGAGAAAAATCCAAGGAACTGATGAGTACCTTCCAAGCGTGCAACATCAAACAGATCCCAAGATCTCAAAACAAGAAGGCCGATGCCCTAAGTAAGCTTGCATCCCTCACTTTGCCCACCTCACCAAGAAGGTACTGGTAGAAGTGTTGAAGGCCCCATCCATTGATGAATTGGAGGTTCAAGACGTGGTTACCGAAGAAGAACCAAACTGGATGACTCCCATAAGAAAGTTCCTCAAAAATGGTGAATTACCCAATGATCAAGTGGAAGCCAAAAGGGTTGAAATCAAGGCAAGGCAATACATACTACAAGGAGAAACCCTTTACAAAAAGGGTTACCTTGCTCCCTTGCTAAGATGTGTCGGTCCCGAGCAAAGTAAGTACTTGATCAAGGAAATTCATGAGGATGTGTGTGGAGCTCACTTTGGAGCTAGGTCGGTAGTTGCAAAGCTCATGAACCTCGGATATTTCTGGCCCTCAATGCATCGCGACACAACGGAAGAATTGAAGAAATGTGATGCCTGCCAGATCCACGCACCAGTCCCAAAAAGTCCCAAGCATGATTTAGTCCCAATAACCTCGGCTTGGCCATTCCATAAGTGGGGAATGGACATTGTTGGTCCATTTCCCCCAAGCAAAGGGGGAGTGAAATTCCTACTGGTGGCGGTAGACTATTTCACCAAGTGGCCCGAGGTCAAGCCACTTGCCAAGATCACAGGAAAGCAAGTCATTGACTTTGTCTGGGAAAACATCATTTGCCGTTATGGATTGCCAGGAGTACTTGTCACCGACAACGGAAGACAATTTGCTGAAAAACCTTTCAGCATTTGGTGCAAGGAATACAAAATCAATCAAGTTTTCAGCTCAGTGGCTTATTCGCAATCAAACGGCCAGGTTGAAAGAACAAATAGAAGCATAGTGGAAGGCATCAAGACAAGATTGGGAAGATACGAAAGCAACTGGCTCGAAGAATTGCCTAGTGTCCTATGGGCAATTAGAACAACAGAAAAAACAAGCCATAAGAAAACACCTTACAGCTTGGTATTTGGATCCGAGGCTGTGATCCCTGCCGAAATAGGAGTTGTAACCCAAAGAATTGTCAACATGGATCCCGAAGCAAACCAAAAAGAGACCATGTTGAATTTACAACTCCTAGAGGAAGCAAGAGATCAAGCCGCAATTCAAGAAGCCAAATACAAGCAACAAATGGAAGCTTACTACAACAAAAAAGTCAAGAACGAACGTTTCAAGCCAGGGGACCTGGTCCTCAGAAACAACGAAGCCAGCAAGAAAGAAAATCAAGGAAAGCTTGGCCCAAAATGGGAAGGCCCATACACCATCCTTGAAGCGCACAAAGGTGGATCCTACAAGCTGGCTGATTCAGAAGGCTAAAGGCTTCCAAGGCATTGGAACGGCAAAACCCTGAAAAGGTTCCATGTTTAGACGGAAAAGTTTGGTTTGTATCAAAATGTATTTCAAGCAGGGTTATGAATATCTTTTGTAAAAAGCAAGTATTGCTTTAATGAATGAAGTTGTTTTTATCAAACTTGTCTTTCTATCCCAAAATCAGGTTGAGAACCTAGCAAAAAACTCCATAGCAAGGGCCATGTAAGGGGATGAGCTCCCAGGCCACATCGCTCAATAGGTTCAAGGGTTGAATGAGCCTATATAAGGGGTGAGTTCCTAAATCAATACAACTCCATGAGACTTGTTAAGAAAACACAAAATTGTCTCATAGACGGGTATGAGCAGCCTACACCAAATGTTCCCTAAGCCTTAAAAATATAGTCCACAAAAAGGCTAAAAAACCAAAAGAAATAATAAAAAGGATAGGTGCCATCTCTTCTTGTTAAAAATACCAAGGCCAAGTGTCTGCAGCACTGAACCCTTTTAGGTATAAAAAACATATGGGCAGCACAAACTTGACAAAGACAAAGTTACAAAAAACAAAGCAAATCCAAAAAAAGAAAACAAAGTCAATTGGACAAAAATCACAAAGGTACAAATCAAGCCAGGACGCAAAACTAAGAAGCCTTCAAGGCTTCAAGCCACCCGGGCAATAACTCGAAACCTTAAAGGCTTCAACCTATTAACAGACAGCCAAAAGGCTTGGACGGTTAAAAGCCAAATGAACTGCCTTGACCAAAAAGGCAGAAGCATAAAACCATAATAAATGGAAAATAGCTAAAACATAACATCATATAAAAGAAAGCCCCAAAAAGACTTTCAAACATAAGTTAGAGCAAGTCCTAATAACTTGCAAGCTTAAACTACTGTTCCAGGGGCCACAAAGGCCTTAAAACACAACCAACAGGAACCTTAAGGGTTCCTAATAACCTAATATTGTTCAAATTAACATTACAAAACATAAATTGTTTTCAGTGCTAAGAAAGCTACGAATCAAGCATCAACAGATTTGGAAACTCCAGAACCTTCGCCCTTGGCCTTCTTTGTTTTCTTCAACTTTTTAGTCTTCATACCTCCATCACCACCAACCGCCGAAGCCTCCAAGCTCGCATCCTTGGGAGTGCAATAGATAAGTAACCACTTGGTGAAAACCCTGCTCTATGAGCCATTGGTTATCCACAGTAGCCTGAGCAACTGAAGCCTTCAACCTCTCTTTCTCCTTACCAAAAGCCTGTTGCTGAACAAACAAAGCTTCCCGGTCAGCCCTAAGTTTCAACCTATCAGCCTCGAAGCTCTTTTTCAAGTCACCCATCTCAATCTCATGCGCTTTTTCAGATCACTAACCCTCTTCTCCCATGCTGCTTCCTTCTCGGCAAAACCAGCTATCTCCTTTTTCATCCCAGCCATGGAGGATTTCATTTTATCCTTCTTCTTGGAGAATTCTTCATATTCCCGCATTTTCTGACGAAAACGGGCAATGCCTTGAGGAAGCATGGCAGCAAGGTTGCAAGTACTCAAAATCATACGGGACAACATCAGGTCTTCATCCATCCCAGCAATAGTCTCGTGCACTGAGGGAGGAGCAATGTGACTCAGAGCATCCTCACAAACAGCAGCATCTTTGAAACTGTCATCATTCTTCACCGACCAAGTAGGCACATAAATCCCTTCCGGATCCAACCCTTCAACGTCCCTGCTCGAAGACTCCTGAACAGGAGTGGCAACAACCTTCTTGCTTGAAACCTTTTTACCATGGACAACCAATTCCTTATCCTTCTCAGCACCTGCTTCAACACCTTGATCTTCCGAAACTTCAATATCGTCACTCAAGTCCACTGGTTCAGTAGAAGTGGATTGAGGACCAGCTTTCAACAATCGACGAGAAGATCGGCGGGTTGAAGATTTAGGAGCATTAGACTTAGAAAAACCCTTGGCAGTAGCAGCACTAACATAACCTGTGCCCTCAAACCTTTGATCAACAGTTCTAACCACAACATTCTCACCAGGAACAGACGGAGCATCCTCAAAAACAACATCAGAGGTATCGTCGCTCTTAATAAAATCCAAAGCAGACATGACTGCAAAAAACAACAACACATAAGTCATAGGTTAAGAAAAACATAAAGAGGACAAAAAAGGAAAATGCATACCAATTCCACTTCTCATAAGAACCGGATCCCGATCAACATTCCCCCAAATTTTACTAACCCCTAAAAGAACTAGTAAGTGTTCAGGAAAGGGACGAACCCTCGAAGGGCACCCCCGGATGGCATTGAGAAAAACAGCATTCAATTCAGACTCGGAAGGTTCCGAATCATTGAGAACAACATCCGGATTCCTCCACACCATTTTAAATGGGAGAATAGTATCGGAAACCCAGAAAAAGCGGTCTTTCCAAGCCCTAAGCGTAGTAACCATCGACGAAATAAGGCAGGTATCAACTTTTGTTGTTTCAAAAGTAAACCAATCGCCATTCTTAGCCAAGCGAAAAAACCGGCGAAAGAGTAAAAGGGAAGGATCATACCCAAGTGCACGACACAAAACCTCAAAATGCAAAACCCTAGCCATCCCCTTTGGATGAACTTGCCCAAAAGAAACCCGATAATACTCCAACAAGTTCAAAACAAAAAACGAAAAGGGATAACGAAGGTTCGAGAACTCAAAATGACTACAATAAAGGGCAATCGAACCAGAAGTCGGATTATTAACGGGAACATCACAAGCAGGGGCAGTTGGGTTAAACTTCCTATCAATACCATATTCCATACAAAATAAATCTACCTCCTCTTGTGTTAACCGGGAAAAAGATTTTGCTAAGTCCTTACGAGCACCCATTTTTTGAAAACGGAAAATGAAGAATGTAAGATGAAAAGGAAACCGGGACTAACCTTGGAGAAGGAGAGAAAATGGCAGAAACTTGGAAAGAATTATGAAACAAATGGATAAGTTTGGAAATATAAAATAAGTATAAGCCTACAATAGGGGTAATAATGGCAAAACAGTAACTCCTGCGAAAACCGCCACCCTATCAACTGTCATACATCAATCAAATCAATTGTCAGTTATTTAAAATTCAAATTCAAAACATTAACTGCCTTCAACCTCTCAAGCCTTCAAGCAACGAACCCTCGAAACCTTCAGGCAATAAAATACGTACATAAAAGTCAGAAGTCTTTGAGCTTATCACCCAAAAACCTCTGACTTGGGGGGCTGATGACGGGGGTAGCTCAAGACTAAATAAAATGATTAAATATGTAAACGCTCAAAATGTTAAACGGTTCAACGGTTGAAAAGCTGTGAGTTGGGAAAAGCAATGCGGAAACAGTGGCCGGTCACATCTGGAGATCGCTTCACCAACCAGCAGCCGCAAAAGCAAAGCAGGTCTACACAATGCACACTATTATACGGGGGTCAAAAGCCTTCAACCCCCGAAAGGGGAAACCCTCCACTGCAAGCGAGGTTACTAGTCTAATACATTCCACTTCGGGAGATGCCTTCTCTTATAAAATGACACTTCATTTACTTCAGAAAACATCTCCTGACCAGCTCTGATTCTCTAATCTCTGGTCATTCACATCGAATGCTTGTTTCACACAAGTCATTCACTTTCACATCCAACACACACATTCCCTTTGCTACCACTTCCAAATCTGGGTACGATTCAGAGGAGGATCCATAGCAAAGAACAACAATAAACTAGTAAACCTCCTTCCACGTCTCGCAAACGTGGGGGGACCCCACGACCTGCGTTAGGCAAGGTTGAACCCTTCAACCATTTTGCCTAGCCAGTCCAGCTACCAACGTTGGTCTTGTATTTGTTGCATCAACATGGTCCAATTATTAAATTTGGTTTTCTTGGGTCTTTGGACCGGAACCGACCCGAACCCGATAACATATGATATATTAGAACCGAACTAAAAACCTAAATTCTAGGGTCAGGTCGGTTTAGGTTCATTTTAGGGTCGATTATCGGTTCTTTTTGGTCCAGATCAAAAAATGTTCACCCCTAATTTTAACATACCGGACTCACAAATTGTGTTAACCACCCCACCCCAATGTAGTCCTTTGTCAAGAAAAAAAAATTTTGTACTTAACAAACATATATCTGAGATATAAAGCGTTTTTACGTTTTCGATTCGTGATATATTGCGTCAACACGAGTTCTGCACCGGATCAGAGAATCGTAAGAAAGCGTCTTAACCTGTTGTTCTTACTGCAATTTGGAGCGTTTGGCAGGCTAGAAACTGACATCAGTTTTTAGTTTTTAATATGAAGTCGAACTCTTTAACAAAGATAATAGAAGAAACAAAAGCTATAATTTTTTTTTGGAAATTTTTTAATGTTTTTAATCAGAACTCCAAATCTCCAATGACTTTGTCAATTGGACCCCACCCCACCAACCACAAAACATATTATCTTCTACATACAAATCGTTCTAAATTTAGAAACTACGATGGTTTGACGTCGATGGCTACTTTCTGACCACTTTGACAATGCTTTGTACAAATAAAAAAGTACATGCCAACATTTGACACGATGACTGTGGTGGGACCCAATGTTTCGATGGTCTTGGCGGCGGTGGTGTTGCATGTGTCGTATGCCACCTTTGGCACTTCCGCGACGGTATGCATTCCGGTACAAAAATCAAACACAAGAATATCGTCTTTGGTGAATTTCTCTCCTTTTGCCCATGTTTCGTAATGGTTGGGTTCCGAAGGCACATTCCATGCTTTACCGCCAACTAAATGTATATAAAAAGACAACGTTGCTGGAATTTGGGCATATGCCATCGCGATGGCGGTAACTACTACAAGATTTAACCTCATAGTTTTGGTTGAAGGGTTGTTGGCTTTCATAGGGTTGATTTGAGTTTATAGAGGTAATAAAAAAAGAAGTTTTAATTTCCAAAATTGAGTTCACACCTAAGTTATGATGTAATAATCTATTTAAATTGAAACATGTTCATGTGACATGAAAATCAAATGACTTATCGTATGTAATAATTCCTTTTGTCGTAAAACTAGCAATATAGTTTCTAAATTGATTTCAGATGAGATTTTAGTGCTTTGGTTTTTTCGTACTTATATTGGAAAAAAGAGTTCTATGTAGATCGACATCGTGAAGCCAATAGTTAGACCACACGGTGTGGGGAGCTTGAAATATGGGCGTTATGTGACATGTGGACGACACGTAAGTACAAGTTAGAAAATGGTGTAGTAGAAAGGGGGGTGTGGGAAGGGGCGTGGGAGAGGACGTTATTCGACACGTGGCACCTATTTAATATTATTATTTTCTATTTAAAAATTGTATAAAATCAATTAAATTTAATTTAAGAACATTAATTGAATAAAAAACATTAATTTTAAAAACCACATAAATTTAAGTTACATAAACCTAAAAATAAAAATTACATAAACTTAAAAAATGGAAGAGAATAGGTAGTTGGGAATAGATAAATGGATGATTGAGTGTGTGTTTATTAAAAATGGTGTGAAATATGTTAGTATATACAGGGTTTTTTTAAAGGTCAAACTAGTCGGTCAACGGTAGTTTGAAACAACCAATAACCAAGTTCCACATGGACTCGTGTTAGCCCTCTACGCCGACTCGTGTTAGCCCTCTACGCCGGTGGAATATCTCTCGCCCAAACAACAACGTCGTGCACAACGCTATGGACTGTGTGGGAAGGTGGGCGTTGACTGACAACAACGCCGAAGAACGACGCCCACACCGTGTGATCTTAGTATTCTAATTCACTTTGTTACTTAGCCATAGCTTATCATCTCTAAATTCAAATCAAAAGTTTCATCCCTAATTTATGTACCATCCTCTCATCCCATTCTATGTTTCAAACCTTCAATCACCATTCCCAAAGGTGGATCCAGGGGTTTCACAAGAACCCCCATGGTACAGAAAAAATGAAAAAAAAAGTGGAAACATTGATTTGGAAAAATAGTGAGAATTAATAAAAATCTACTAAAATGAACCCTCTGGAAAAGTTTATGTAATAAATATAAAAAAAAGAAAACTTAAAATGTACAAAAAGAAATATATATAGATCATGAGAAAGCTTACCCTAAACTCTAAGAACTAAATATGAAACCCCAGAAAACTAAAAGCAAAACCTCAAAGACCAAAAATCATAAAATTCGTTTCTATGGTTGTCTTGATGTGGTGGCATACAATTCATTAAAACAAAGTTTGTATTTGAAATAGAGTTTTTTTTTTAATCGTAACTTGTATCCATGGTACGACAACAATATTGTTACAAACTGAACCAATACCCGTCCTACAACATCGGTACAAGTACTCGTTTTATGTTTTGTGACCAATATCACCCAGATGTCTATTATCTTTTTATGCATGTCTATTTTGATTGCTATACCAAATGCCAATATTATACAAAGACTTTAACAAACCGAATTTTCGAAAACCTAGATAAATCTCACTAGCTATTAAATTTTTTAATCGCCTTAACCCCCCCCCCCCCCCCAAAAAAAAAAAAAAAACAATATATAATAATAGGATTAGGATCAAATACAAATGATCCTAATTGTAAGAAGTGTAAGAAGGATTTATAGAGTGACAAGTGTCCAATAACCTAAAAAACCCACTAAAAAAAAAAAAAAAAACCTTAAACATCCACCACCACCAACCCCCCCCCCCCCCACACCACCTCACCCACCAAAAAAAATATTTTTTTTTCCGAGGGAGTGGGGGGTGGGGGTTTAGGTTTTTGGGTGGTGGTGGGGGTGGGTGTTTAGTTTTTTTTATATTTTTTTTTTAGGTTTTTTGGGGTGGGGGGGGGAGGGTTAGGTTTTTTTAGGTTTTTTTTTTAGGGGGGGGGGGGGGGGGGGGCTAGGTTTTTTTGGGGTTTTTTTGGTGAGGTATAGTTTTTTTTTTTGTTTTTTTTTTTTTTGCGGGGGGGGGGGGGGGGGGGGGGGTTTAGGTTTTTGGGTGGTGGTGGGGTGGGGGTGGGTGTTTAGGTTTTTGGTGGTGATGTAGTGGGTTTAGTTTTAGGTTATTGGACACTTGTCACTCTATAAATCCTTCTTACACTTCTTACAATTAGAAGTCTTTGTAGAATAACTTGACCTGTAATAATAAATAAACCCTTCACACATGAATACACACGAGTCCCTTTTCATTCTACATTACGATCTTCGAATCTGAACGCATTATCTCCACCTTCAATCGTCAGATCTTTCTTGGTAAGCAGTCTTTATTCTTTACTATCCAACAAATTTGTCACTTTCTCACTTTCCATACCAATTTTACACACCATTATTAATTAAACAATCCCTTATTCCATGTGCACTTAAATCTTGAATTTAATCCCCCAAATATTAAAAGATCTGATACCCAAATCGCATATTATTCGATTTAGTTTATTTCATTGTTGTTTGATCTAGGGTTTTTATTATATTATTATCATTAGGGTAAACATTTATCTTCAAACAATTGAAAGATTTGATCTTGAATATTATTATTATTATTATGATAAAGGCTACAGTTTCTTCAATTTCCCACCAGTTTTCAAATCTTTCAACTGTTAGCCAATGGAATTATACTCTAAGAGAAGCTGTAAACCAGTTCAATTATCAAAAAGCCATTGTTTTGTTTACACAAATGATGCAAAAGGGTATGCAACCCAACCGTTTAACGTTCCCGATCATCGCGAAAGCGTGTGGGAAAGTTGGTAGCATCCGTTACTCCGAAATCGTTCATGGGTGTGTTGTGAAATCGGAGTTTAGTGCAGATTTGTATGTGCAAACAGCAATGATGGATGCTTATGTAAAATGTGGGTGTGTAAGCGTTGCCCGCCAAGTGTTTGATAAAATGCCTGAACGAGACATTGCGTCTTGGAACGCGTTGCTTTTGGGGTTGGCTCAGTTGGGTGTTGGTGATCAAGTCTTGTTATTGTTTAAACAAATGAGAGTTGAAGGAATTCGGCCTGATTCGGTTACGGTTATTGGGGTATTGCAGTCGGTTAAGGGTAGGGAAGGTGTTCGGGTTTTGAAGGCTGTTCATTGTTTCGGGATTCGGATTGGGGTGGATATAGACGTTTCGGTTTCCAACACGTGGGTTTCGTCGTACTCGAAAGTTAGAGATCTTGATTCAGCGGAAAAGGTGTTTCACGGGATTAACCCGGTCTTTGTAACAGTCGTTTCGTGGAATTCTATGATAGCGGGATACGCGTACTTTCATAAGTATTTAAAAGCTGTTAGTTTCTACAAATCGATGCTTTATGATGGGTTTAAACCCGACTCGAGTACCATCCTTAACTTGCTTTCGTCAATCAACCAACACGAAGCGCTTTTTCACGGTGGTTTGATCCACTGTCATGGAATCAAAACGGGTTGTGATTCGGACGTAACTATACTTAACACCCTAATTTCTATGTACTCGAAGTGCGACAACGTTAACGCTGCAAGACGAATATTCGACAACATGATGAACAAAACTTGTGTTTCGTGGACTGCTATGATCGGTGGTTACGCTGAAAAAGGCGATCTAGACGAAGCATTGACTTTGTTTGACTCTATGGAAGCCACTGGCGTGAAACCGGATTTAGTTACCATACTTAATTTAATCAGTGGCTGCGGAGAAACCGGAGCCCTTGAAATCGGAAAATGGGTTGAAAAATATGCGGTTTTAAACGGATTTTCGAATAATCTAATGGTTTCGAATGCGTTGATAGACATGTATGCGAAATGCGGAAGCCTAAAAGAAGCTTGCGAGATCTTTCATAACATGCGTGAACGAACCGTTGTTTCATGGACTTCGATGATTTCCGGGTGCGCGTTAAACGGAGAATTCAAACAATCGTTGACGCATTTTCGTCGCATGTTGGAATTACGGATAAAGCCAAACCACATAACGTTTCTCGCCGTTCTTCAAGCGTGTAATCACGGCGGTCTTATCGAAAAGGGACGGGAGATTTTCGATCTTATGACGAAAGTGTACGAAATCAATCCAGAACTCGACCATTATTCTTCGATGGCCGATCTTCTCGCGCGTGGTGGGAAGATAAACGAAGCTTTCGATCTTATCAAAACTATGCCTGTGGAACCGGATGTTGGCGTATGGGCCTCGTTGTTAAGTGCGTGCAAAGTTCACAAGAATGTCGAAATCGGTGAACTTGCGGCTCATCAGCTTTTTGAAATGGACCCGCAAGCTGCGGCTCCGTATGTAGAAATGGCGAATATTTACGCGTCGGTTGGACGTTGGGATGGCGTTATGGATGTTAGACGGTTGATGAAAACGAGTCGGGTTAAAAAGTTTCCGGGCGAAAGTGTTGTTCAAGTTAACGGGAAGAGTTTTAAGTTTACGGTTGAAGATCGGTGTCATCCTAAAGGGGAGGTTATATATGAAGTTTTAGATGGTTTAGCTTTACAGTTGAAAGATTTATCAAATTTAGAAGATTGTTTATCATGAGCAATGTGTTCCCAGGCACCATAATGCATTATATCCAACACATCGTGGGTGATGTTTATACGGTCGCATCGCATTAAATTCAATTACACTTTTCGTTCTTTACGTCTATACCTAATTTCAATGGATATTCTTTCCCTTTGAAAATGTCGGGAATCATCCTTTAAGTTTTAAAAACCTTGCACGGTTTGTCCTTTTGACACTAATGCAGTTAAAAATTCCAGTTAAGTTTGGGCAAATTTAGTTACTTTTATCCATTTATTTGAAAAAGCATATTAAAAATAAAACAAAAAGAATAAAAAATAGATATAAACACCACTTCTCTCTTTAAACACCGTAAAAAAGATGAAATTACCCTTATATGACTAGACTTACCTAAAAATTTTAACTGGGATATTATCAAGAAGGGGTGTTATATCTATTTTTTTATTCTTTTTGTTTTTCTCTCTAAACACCATAAAAAAGACAAAATTACCCTTATATGACGAGACTTAACTGAAAATTTTAACTGGGTTAGTATCAAAAGACAGACTGTGCAAGGTTTTTATGGCATTTTTAATAGTAAAGGTCATCCACTGAAATTTGGTATAAATTTAAAGGACGAAAAGTGCAATTTACCCTTTGGGAGAGAGGACATCCCATGTATTTTCGTTAGTTAAAGAACGCCTGAAATTTTGCCAAAACTTAAAGGACGTAAAACGTAATTTACCCTAACATTATGGTGTGATTTCTTTAATCATTTTTATCATGCATCAGGAAAATATGCAACCTTCGGTTAGCGTTAGGGTTACAGGGAGTCATCATCAAGATATGATAACCGGTTTCGATCCTCCACGTAAAAGGAAACAGCAAAACAACATCAGCGACAACGTTATCGAGTTATCATCCTCAGACTCAGAAGAAGACGAAAACACGCCGTCATGCAACAATAATCAACAACTAGTACTTTACGATCCCGGTGTGTCGTCCCCAGATGAAGATTTCCCGGTTCCAATTTCGTATAAACCTCCTCCACCGGTTAAACGAATACTGCCATCTGTGGGTGCTTTTACGGTTCAATGTGCCAACTGTTTTAAATGGAGATTTATTCCGACGAAACAGAGGTATGAGGAGATAAGGGAACATATTACCGAAAGGCCGTTTGTGTGTGCAACGGCTCAAGAGTGGCGGCCCAATGTTTCGTGTGATGATCCACCTGATATCGAGCCCGATGGAAGCAGGCTTTGGGCCATTGACAAGCCAAATATCGTGCAGCCCCCGCCTGGGTGGCAGAGGAGTCTCAGAATTAGAGGAGAAGGCGGCACCAAGTTTGCTGATATGTATGTATGGATGATCCTTTTCCCACAAATCGGTTAACCGGTTCGTTTAGACGGTTATATTCAAAATTTCACTTTAACCGGTTAATACTCACCAGTTCTTATTGGTGTACTGACTGTTAATAACCGGTTTCAGTTAATAAACCGGTTTTTTAAAGTGCGGGTCAAAATGCGTTTAAATGTAAACTTGTAGATTTACTAGGAATTATTATAAATAATTAATATGTTAAATAACTTTCTTTAACATGCTGAATACACTAAATATGATTGTAAAATCTATGCTGTTACTATAGTAATCTAATTTGTTGCATATGATGTGGCTACTTTGTATGCAATCATAATACACTTTAGGCAACTTTCGATCTATTTGACCTATTTTTATTTTGGCTAGATTTTTCAAGATTTGACTCATTTCAAATAAAAACGTTGCCCAAATTGACCCATTTATATATAAACGAGTCGAAATTCCCCCTTGCAGAATTGTACATTATATATGTAATGCGGGAAACTTCTACCTGTTTGACTCACTTGACCCGTTTTCTTTTAAGCTAGCTAAATTTTTTATTTGACCCGTTAGAGATAAACATGACCCGGGTCCAGTACTTGTATTATTTATTAAGGCTATCAAAATATCATTATAAACTTCAATTAATATTTTTATGGTAATCAGATATTATACGCCACCAGGAGGCAAAGTACTGCGGTCAATACATGATGTTGAAAAGTATGTTCCATACCCAATCATATCAGTGTTGTAATCACATTCAACGGTCCAATTGGTGTCTAATCGTTTTTTGTTAAACAGGTACTTGATTAAACATCCAGAATATGTGGAACAAGGGGTGACGCTAGCGCAGTTTTCATTTCAGATTCCGAAACCGTTACAGGAGAATTACGTTCGCAAACGTTCATCTAGTGTGGCTGCATTACAAGATGGTAGTTTTACAAGAATGCCTGAATCTTTTGAACCTTTCCCAGGTATTAAAATGATTTTTTGCGTGTGGGCGGGTTGGATGGGCTGGGTAACGGGTCAAGTAGGGTTTGGGTTAAATTGGTTGTGTTGACGCGCTGACACTTTGGGCTCACCTTTTAATTTATTTTTGGAAACTTGGATTTAAATAATCCCACGTATTGCCTATTGGCCGGAAACAGTCTTAACTAACGAAATGTTTTGTGACAGTCCCAACTTTTAACCTATTTTCTCCCAACGAGCCTTTTCTAACTCAGGTCTAACCCTGTTAGTTTTTGCTGACATGGACTGCCAAATACGCAGTCCACGTCATCAAAACTTTGCCACATATGTAGCTCACGTCATCAAAAGCAGTCCACGTCATCAAAATTTTGACTCTTTTTGCCACATAAGCAGCACACGTCATCAAAATTTTGAATGTCAACATACACACGTGTTGACATGGACTGCCAAATAAGCAGTCCACGTCATCAAAATTTTGACTCTTTTTGCCACATAAGCAGCACACGTCAGCACAACAAACTAACGGGGTTAGACCGTAGTTAGATATAGCTCGTTGGGAGAAAATAGGTTAAAAGTTGGGACTTACATTAAACTTTTTGTTAGTTGAGACTGTTGTTGGCCAATAGGTAATAAACATAATAGTATGGATTATTTAAATCCGTTTTTCCTTTATTTTTAGCGAGTATCTTTTGCGTTAAAAATACAATTTGGGCAACTTTTGGCCGTTCAACCATTTGGGTTTCTTTTAAGCATAATCCTAATCGAGCCGTTCATAAACAAACGGGTCATAACTCTTAATCACGCCTTTAGCTATATAACATTATAACCTTTATGATAACTATTTTCAGTACTTAACATGATCTGTAACGAGTACCCATTTTCGGTTTTCTTACAGAGAAAGCATTGGCATTACCAGGTCCAGAGCCTAGCATGAATTTGCAGATCAGTATGAACCCGTCACCAAAAAGAGCAAGGAGTTCACCGAGTAATCCAACACACAATCTTGACTGGATGTATATGCATCATCATGACATGTAGGCTAGGCAACTCACCTTGAAGACTTTATTTTCTTTTAACTCTTTTTTTTTCAAAGTTATGGTAGTTCTTGGTGAAATTGTGATTTTTCTGCTGGTGAATGTATTTTGGAAAAAAAGATCTATTATCGGCATCATATTTGAATTGTGTTTCCTTCATTTGGTTTAGCTCCGTGTTTAAACGGACTCGTTGGGTTATACATTTCAAAGTATCTAGAGATGGCAAAATGGGCGGATCCGATAAGGTTAAAACGGTTGGGTTTGTCTAAAATATTTCTGAAGTTATATTAGTTCTTTTATGGTATGATTGCAAAACGATATCCCAGCTGCTTCGGGCAGAGTGCACAATAGTGTTAGTCGAGTCCAAAGGGTCATGCACGGTAGTGTTACGACCCCGAGATCTTATGGATATAGTTTTCAAAAGACTTGGTTTTGTTATTCAAAAAGGGGTAACAACATAGCTTGTTGCCCGTTAACCTTCTATTTTGATGTAATTTCCTTTCGGAGAGTTGGTAAAATGAAATCATAAGAGTCACCTAGTCTTTCTTAGTTCATGCGTAGTCATAAAGCCCTCTAAGGGGCGTTATGCGACAAGTGGCGAAAAGTGTAATAGGGGGCCTTTATGGGACTTTATATCACAAGAGGGTGTAGTGGTAAGGGGGTTATATAACCCCTTCTATTATACATATGTATGTATATATATGTGTGTGAATGGGGATGAAGGGCAAAGGTCAAAAATTTGAAATCACCAAACTCTCACGCTGCTATCAATATCACGGGAGTTGGAATAAACCACCCCATAGCGCCCGCTGTGGTGGTGTTGGCGGTGCTATGGGGGCGCCATATATCATTTTTGGCGTTATACAACGGGCCACTACAGGTGGCCTTATAAAGATTGTAGATGCATGCATTATAATTTATGAATTTCTGACCCATTTAACATTTTTAACCTTTTTTTTTCTTTGACCCATTAGAGATAAAGACAACCCGTATCAACCCATATATAAATAACTGGGTTGAAACGTAACGTGTACGAATAATTTCTTATTAAGAATGGAATAAGGACCATTTGCACAACTCGTGTTACGTGTAGTCTTTCTCATTTGACTGGTGATGTTACACGTTTGTCATGTACTAACAAACGGTCTATTTTATCGGTATATCGCGCTTTTTAAGGTTATCCAAAAGTAACATTTTGGAATATTATGTTTTGTGGATGCTTGAAAGGTGAATACGATGATAGCAACAAAAAATATGAAATTAAAAAAAAAGATGGTCCCAAAAGGTAGTAGTATCACTTGTGAAAGGCAAATGTACAAAGGCCTTGAATGTTGAAACCGATCAAGATGGACCACTTTGGTTAGAGTTAGGCCTTCTGTTAGAGATGTGTAACTAATTACTCCGTCTTAAAGAAGATTTGATTGATATTATACGAAACTTAATGAAATAAATTTTATATAATGTTCATTCATTAAGTTTTAAAAGCATATTCAAAAGTAAATCTTTAGGTTTTCCCCTCTCTAGTGGTGTTTTATTATTTGAATTGCAATCGAATAACTCGAAATTCGACTTAAATTATACTAAATAAGTCGAATTCAAATATCTACTTATTCAAAATGAATAATTATTCGATTCGGATAAATAAGTCGAATTTGAGTCAAATTTAAACTTGATTCTGTATCATACGAACGTAAATATATATTGATTATCTAACATTTTCTGTCTCAAATATTCACTATTCATTTCTCTTTGACTTTTTTACTTTTCAATTTTCTTTACTTTTAACCTTTACATTTATAACCCCAATAGTTTTCATTTTCTACATAACCCCCATAGTTTTCATTTTTTACACTTTTAACTCCATAGTTTTCATTTTTTACATATTTGTCACAAACATTTTCTATTTTTAATCCCAACACTTTTTTCACTTTCAACTTTGGTCCCGTATACTTTACATCTTTAAGAAATTTGTGGTTTTACGATTCGTTCTAAATTTTGCGAGTTAACACGCTGCAACGGGCGCGTGTGGTTCAACGTTTTTACGTCTATTTTTTACGATTTAACAGCTCTGTCGAAACTCGCAGGTCCTAAACCGACTTAGTTAGTCTTTTCTATGTTTTATTTTCATCATTTTTACGTTTACGGTTGTAGTGTTTATATTCAAGACTGCAAACTTAAAATGTCACTTCAAGCTTAGAAAAGATTGTTTAATTTTGGTTTTGATTTGGTGCGTATCCCATTGGTTAAGCATTTAAAAGAAAATTACTAGCATGGGCAAGCTTATCATTACGTGTTTTTTTTTTTTTTTTTGGTTGCCAAGTTTATGAACCTAACTAGAATTCAAACCTAAATTTCATGTGTGCGTTATCTTTATAAAGTTAAGTATCAAAAGAGTATTACAAGTCTAATAAATTTTATTATAATATGTAAAAATTAAAATTTGTTTTGAAATGTGTAAAATAAAAATTTTCTTGTACTAATGTAATTCGTGATAATAATTATCTTATCTAAGAATGTAATTCGAGATAATAATTTACTAAGAAATAAATGATGTAATTCGAGATAATAATTAACTAAGAAATAAACGATGTAATACTTTTTTTAACGGCAAACCATCATTTAGGTTTATATGAACTTGCATTTTCATCCTTGATATTTAAAAAAGAAATCACGCTAACCATCCTTTATGTTTCGGTTTTATAAATGTTTCATCCTTTAGCCTAATCTCCATTTGTTTTTTGACATTAAATGAAGGCATATGTAAATCATGTGAGAGTAATTTGGTAATTTTTAGGTGAAAGAAGCGGTGACTATTTTTTGTTGGTTTTCCTCATCCATGGACGTCGCTAGTACAGGAAGCGAGGCCATACGTTTCTCTAGTGGCAGGGTAACCACAATGGTTGGGTGGGTGGGCACGGTGGTTGCCTCTATCGGTGCCAGGGGCGGACCTATGTGGACACAAGGGGGAGCGCCCGCTACCGCTTGGCGGGGAAAAAATTGACGTTTTTAGTGTAAATTTTGGAAAAATTTGACGTTTTTTCGATTTCGTTACCGCTTTTCTTATAAAACGTTCCTACTTGGCGTGAATCCTAGATCCGCCACTGATCGGTGCAAAACCCTATTAGGAGGATTCTGGTGGTTCTAGGTGGCCTTGCCTACAGATGCAACCATACGTTTCTCAGGTAAGAAGATTGACAGATGACCAGAGACATGCAGGGGAGTACTAGAGAAAAAAATATTAGTGTTAATTGTAGACAAAAATTTCGATCGCCCCCTTTAAAGTTTAGTAAAGTCCTCCTATTGCCCTTCATGAAAAAAAGCGTGGGTCTCCATTGGAGACATGGAGTGTGTGATGAACCAGAATTGGATAGTCAACAGTTATCATTGACACTGATATTGGGTCAAAGACTAGTTGGGTTTGAATCGTTGTTGCTCGTCGGAGAATGTGGATGAAAGAGAGTAGGCACTAAATGGGGTGGACGAAAGGACCGTTTTGCCCTCACATGAAATGCACGTGACTTGATTTAACTCTAAAACTATCGAATTTAAGGCTAAAACACCAAACCTGTTACAAAAGGAAACATAAAGTATTGTTAGCATGTTTTTTTGGACATTAATAATGAAACCTGTAAATTTATATATACCTAAGGACGTTTCCTTTACTTTTGTCAAGAATTAGTTTTGGTTTATGAAAATAAACTCAAATATATAGAATAGCATTTTAAAGTAGGTTCTGAGTTTTTTAGTGCAAATTTATACTTTTAGGGTAGCCATATGTGCCTAAAAATATTTATGTGTGTTTTGTATGCCATTTTATATCTTTTTGTACTACAACTTTGACAAATACTGCTAATACACAGGGCCGGCAAACTCGTGCCGACGCCCGAGACCCAAAATTTCAAAGGGCCCGAAAAATCTTTATAAGCTTGTATACATTTATTAAATTATATATTTAGTATATTTATCCGTTTATTATGCAAAAATAATATTGGTGGTGTAGTGGCAAAAACCACCTCAAAATAATGTAGAGATCTCAAGTTCAAGTCTTTGCTCCATTACTAAGTTTTTATTTTTGTAATTCATTTAGCCTTAACCATAATTTTGGGCCCAATTTTTTTCGTCGCCCGAAGCCTAAATTTTTTCGAGAGTTTTCGGAGAGGACTCTGCTAATACAATTAATATACTTATAAACTACAATACAACTCATCGTCACACAACTCACAACTTCCACTCACAGCTCTTTTTTTGTGAACAGCAATATATTTTATTACACATAAAGAAGTGGATTTTGTAACCAACCTACTCAACTAATGTTCAGCGTTGTATTCCTATTTACAAACAGTGGCGGACCTACTCACAGTCGTGGGTGGGCGGTCGCACCCCTTGAAAAAAATTTAGCGTATATTTTAGGCAAAAAAACTCGACCACACCCCTTGAAAATACGATTGAACGCCTCATCTGCACCCCCAACAAATAATTTCTGGGTCCTATTTACAAACCATAAATTGGAAAGATTTAAGATCAGATCAAATAAGCTTTCGTTTCTTCTATCATCGAGGGCAAACACAGTATCATTGTGAAATCTCCAAAGCACCCACCAAGCGGTCAAAATAAGGCCAATTGGATTTTAACACCTTTAACTTTGAAGAGTTGGCCGATAACACCCGCAACTAACACTTTGATCTGTGACACCCCAAACTTTTAATTTTGTTTGTCATTTCACCACTCAGTTAAAAAATAAGTAACTGAGTTAGTTTTCAATCCTAGGTGGCATCCTACGTGGACTATTTTTGCAGATGTGGCACATTCATGGGTATAAAACTCATCTCCCAATTCATCCAACAAACATACATCCGAATCCTATACTTACAAACCCTAAATTACAACACCTGCAAAAACATGGAGCTCGAGTCAGTTAAGATGGAGTGTCGTATGGGCAGATGATAGCCAGAAACATCCATCTTTCTGCCGTCCGTTACTCCCGAAGGTAAAACCCTAAACCCTAAACAGCCGCCACCTCAAAACTTACCTACATCAGCGATTGATCCGAAGTTGAACCATCAGGAGGATGGCGTTCATCCTTACGAGCATTTTAAGGGTGATTTGGGTTCTCCTGCTGTCAAAGATTCCTCTCAAAAGAGTTCGATCCCTACACCCTGCACTCCAGATGCGGAACTAGCACGAATTAGGGCAGAATTTGTTTTCGATCCCTACACCTTGGTGAGTCCATTATCACCTACCTGTTCTGTTTCTTTTTTGATCGAATCATGTTGTGATGATGATGTTTGGTGAATTGGGGGTGGTGATGGTGAGGTGAGGGTGGTGGCAGTTGGGTGAAGATATTGGTGGTGAGGGTGATTCGAGGGTGGTTGTGGGTTGAGGGTGGTAGTCGGAGATGGTGGTGGTTGGTGGATGGGGTGCTTTGGATGGAGTCGGAGTCGGAGACTAGTGCAGACGGT
Source organism: Helianthus tuberosus (assembly GCA_030545235.1). Classification (NCBI taxonomy): domain Eukaryota; kingdom Viridiplantae; phylum Streptophyta; class Magnoliopsida; order Asterales; family Asteraceae; genus Helianthus; species Helianthus tuberosus. Next base: position 192,192,515 of record CM060445.1, read on the forward strand.
GGCAACGCTGGGTTTTAGATACAGATTCTATATGAACTTTCGTCATATTTTAACCGGGGGTGCCGGAACTGGTGGTGGCGGAGGAGTTGAACCGGTGGTGCCGATTCCGGTGATGAAGATGAGGCTTTAAATTTGGGTTAAAGATGAAGATGATATGATGATTTGATTTTATGTATTGAATCTGGTATATTTATTGCCTATACATATACATACATACACATATTGTTATATATATAATATAATTGGCCACCTCATCATGACAACTCATTAAAAAAAGCCAAGTCATCAAAATATGGCCACGTCACTCGTGCCATGTAGGATTAATGATGCCACCTAGGATTGAAAACTAACTCAGTTACTGATTTTTTAACTGAGTGGTGAAATGACAAACAAAATTAAAAGTTTGGGGTGTCACAGATCAAAGTGTTAGTTGCGGGTGTTATCGGCCAACTCTTCACAGTTAAAGGTGTTAAAATCCAATTGGCCTCAAAATAATACCAAGCATAACTTTTTTTTTCCTTTTAGAAATCACTAAGGCATCGACCCAAATAACCAAAGTTGCCAAGGATAATGAGATGGCAAAGATGAATCTAACCATTTAGCAATTGATCCCTACACTTTTTTAGCATTCACACAATCACTGAGAACAAGATCCAATGTCTCGACTGCACCATCGCAGCTGGGACATAAAATACTAGGAACATCAATCCCCTCGATCAACCAACTTGAATTCGTTTGGGAAACGGTTCAATAAATAAGTCATCCCAAAATATAACCTTTAATGGGATATAACGGTTCCATCTATTGACCCCTAAGCCATCCGGTAAAATCATAGAATCAATAAATTTATCCACATCAAAATCCCAAAACCAACTATCTTGATCAAAACCCAATCTTGTATTATTTATAGCTTCAAGCATATTGTTCACTACTCTTACTCACGGTGTGACGCTTTTTTTTGATGTGTCCTTGTAACGACATGTTCAAATCACCCTCAATCGATTTTCTGTCTTTAACCTTTTGAAGATCATTTGCCCAGCGTAAGCTGTGTTGTATCTGATCTCATTGATTAAGAGGGTATTGTTGGCATGGCCGGCCCTGAGGGTGGGCGGGGAGGACCACCGGCCAGGGCCCGATATTTCAAAGGGCACGTTATTCTAAAAAAACGGATATGCATATGTAAAAAATAAATAAATTAATAGGTTATACCCATACAAACACCAACATAGGCTCATTTACAAAACTGTTTTTATGGTTTATATTAGTTATTAGCCCATTGACATTATATTTAAATCTTTACTGAGCCTAATACTCAATTTCGTTAACGTGTAAGGGCACGTTTTTTCGAGCTTGAACAGGGTACACGAATTCTTAGGACCAGCCCTGATTGTTGAGTCCTATGAGTTTTCGATACCAAGTTTTATTGATGAAAAACTTAACTCTAACTTACAACTCCCTCCGTCTCCAAGTCTAACGTTTACAATACTTTTGATTGAAAGGATACATGACATACAATCCATATTTTATTTATTCATAGTTACACATTATTTTAAAAACAAACTAATATTTATTATAGTGTGTAGAATTTGATTTGATAAACAAAATAATTAAATATCATTGACCATAATCAATAATACGTATATGAAAGCCAATAAATATATGAGATGTCACCAAGGGTATGCCATAATGCACATAGGATACCCTACTTACAACATGAGTTGTCTTGATCAACGATATAATGCATTATTTGGCATCCATAATGGGCTGTCTTTATATCAATTAAATTCTAACAATTTTTGCTCTTTTAAGTTTTTCAAAATTATTTTTCTGGATTTACAAGATAATTTGTAATCAATAATATAATTGAATATTGGTAAGTATGCTTTCTTATCATCTTGATTTTGCTTTCATAAACTTAATGTTCTCAACAAAGGGTAGTTTGAGTTAGTATTTTTATTATAAACATGATTGTTGGAAACCTCTAGTGCAACCTGCATACTATCAAACAAAAGCTCGTCTGTTAGATGGGCCTACATTTGAACACGGGTGGAGCTAGTGTATTAGAAGGGGTAGGACGGGCTACCTCTCAACCTCGTCTCCGTACCGATTTCGTAGTTTAAAAAAATAAAAAAAATCCGGTTTTATATAAATGATACCCTTGATCCTCAAAAAAAAAAAATAAATAAATAAACTGGGATGCCCCTGAATTTTTGGACTAGCTTCACCACTGCATTTAAAGTTATCTAAAATAAACTTTTTAAAAAAGTAAAAAAAAAATTATAAAGACATCAAACCCTTATAAAAAAAGTTTTAAAGTGACACTCAATTTTGAGATAAAATTCACACGTGGGTGGACTAGAGTAGGTTAGCGTTTACTCTTTAGTTGAACAAATTAACAGAGGTATCCAACATCATTGTTTTCTTATAGTTTGAAACCCCCCCCCCCCCCCCCCCCCCCCCCCCCCCCCCCCGTTATGTAATGCATGCATCATAGACAACATCTCCATATGACTTTATGCTAAAAATGTATAGGTCACGACTATTATTTCTACAATATGCTTGTGTCGGTTTAAAGTATAGGGCACGACTATTATTTCTACAATATGCTTGTGTTGGTTTAAAAAATACATGTATCTATAAAACGACGTAGTTTGTGAGACATGTATATATATATATAGAATTTGGAAGGTACTCTTTGCATTTAATATTTTGTTTGGCTTATCCTCTTTGCTAAAGCCAAATCCATAATGGTGATATGATATCCCCTCCCTACCTTCTTTGTGTTTGTGTGGCTTACTTTCCTTCCAATCAATCTTCATGTGGTTTGTGGCTCCACTAGAAGAGAATGTGATGCTCTTCATTTTCAATATTGATTACCTACAAAATTCTAATTTAGGTCCTTCAAAAACCAAGATTGTTGTCATATCAATAGATATAAAGTATACTTTTATTGATACTTAAAGAATAACCCGAAAAGGCGAAAACCATAAATCATACATGAAAGGCATGTATATGTATTGTATTTGTGGCATACTATACAAATGTGAGGTTTTAGTCTATAATCATTATGCTCTTCTAAACATACCTTAAACGTCTACGTAGGTCCAAATGATCGATTCGAATCAGATATATCAAGTTAGAACTACACGATCGAATCCAAAACTATCAAAACTTAGTTTGAACAACTTATTGTATTAAAAAGAATATATGTATTTTTTTAATAATTCTTAGTTATATACTTCTATAACTATATAAAATGCAACTACTCTCTATATTTTTTTATTTGTATAACCTTCACAAGAGTCAAAGGGTATCCAACTACCAACAATAGTCACAATTTTTATTTTTAATTTTGGTAAAAATGAGAATCCGTTACAGTAAAACTTTCATGAACCCGTCCTGCTAACCGATTAAACATTTAAATCAGGAAAAACGCCACTTGTGCTGGGTATGTGGTCTTCAAGTAGATTATAAACAGAAAACCAACGAAAGATAGACTCAAGCACTACAATACACCACCCCAGTTACAATAGTCACAACTTTCGAACATCATATGGCCAAATTTGTCATTGTGATAAACTTTGGATGCTAAAATACAATAAGGATTATGAAGTAGGCAAGAGCCATTAATGTAGGCCATCCAACATGAATTTCTTTTTCTCATAGCGTAATTAGAGATGCAAAAAACTGGGTCAGGACCGGTCCTAGGTCCGATGTCGATGGTTCGTGAATCATGGCCAGACGTTTTGAGAAACGTAGTCGTGGTTATGACCAGTCCCTGGTTATATTACCTAACAAAAGACTGATTAAGACTTGACGGTGTTGTGTTCGAACACCTTATCTATGTATGTAATATATGTGTCATAGAAGACTAGTGGACAATCTAATAAATGCTAATGTTTGAATAATTTTATAAGTTAATTATATATGTAGAGGAAGGTTAACGTATAATATTCTTTAACGTGTAATGGTATGATATGAAATTACGCATTTTATAAAACTCAAAACCATAATCACGCAAAAAAAAAAAAAAACCCCATAAATCACGCATGAACAAAAATAATAACCATGCATGATTATGGTTTATCTTCATGCAGATTATTGTTTTTTGTCCATGCGTGATTAGGGTTTTGAGTTTTGTAATTTGTAACATGCGTAATTTTATATCGTACTATCGCATGTTAAGGAATATTGTATTTTACACTTTCAGTATATATGTATTATATTTTTTCCTATACTTTTTGGAAATTACAAATGTAGTTCGTACAGTTCGTTTGCGTGTAACATATTTGGTCCCTAGCACTAACATACATAATAAATCGACTAGAAGTTTGTAAAATAACTAAAATAAAATACTCTTACTAAGAAAGTTATGAAATGATTTCATTTAAAAAAAAATAATTCCCAATTCTACCATCGCCTCATCGCTTTTTCTTTGTTGATGTAACCCCACCCCAATGCCTCACACTGAGCTGGTTGGGGAGCAGTAAGCGGTTGTGGTTACTCTTGATCGCTACCATGAGAAGTGGAGCATGTTTGTGGTGGTCGTCTTTGCATGTGATGCCTATCTTGACCCCCCTTGAGTAGCTGTAATGACTAGTGCGGGACGTTTGTGGTCGTTGTCTTCTCCGACGATTTTTCTCTAGACACGCTCTCCTTTGCAATGACCAAATATGTGAGGACCAAAGGTGCAGTTTTCATAAAACTATGGACCAAAACCGTAATATAGACATATCACATGACTATCCGTGTAAATAACTCTCGTTTTAATTGTACCGATAATATAGACATATATATTTTCTATGATTTTTTTTTTGTCAAATTGGATCGTGTGTATTTTTCTAAAAAGTGAGTTGGATTGACAAAAAATAAAAGTGTGCTTTAATAATTGAGCTAGAATGGCAAAAATATGAACTTGCTTTACCTTCACCTATTGTCGCCATAACCACTATCGTCACTACTACATACGATCACCGCCACTTTTGCCACCATGGTCACTACCACCAAGCGTCGTCACCTACTAGTACCGTCACATTCAGGGTTAGCTACATTAAACAGTTATGTCCCAACCCATTTTGACCTAAACTTATCTAAGATACTTTTTAGAAAGCTCATTTTAATCCAAGCCCAATTCAAATCATTAAACAATCTGACACGACCTATCCACTTTGCCACTCTTTATTTAATGAAAAAGTTAACTGTTAAATTAGGACAAAGCAACACATGTAACACATGAAAGTGCAAACTTAATAGTTAATATAATCTTGTTATTGCCTACTTGACTAAGTATTTGAATAGTTAGTTATTTATTTGACAATCTCAAATATAATCAATCTTAATTAATCCTCTCAAGATATGAATTAATTAAAGTTTAATTCATAACCGAGTTTCATGGTTTATTATTAATGTCCTATTCAGAACATTATGAAATAGATTCTCATAAAAGCTCATTTCAGTATCATTCCTAGCATCCTTTATCTCAAACGTGAAAGGATTGCTATTCTATATTTAAAAGAAAAGAATTCATTAATATGATGTCGTCTATCTATCATGCATGTCCATGGGCGGACCTAGGTGAAGCCTAGGGTGGGCGGGCGCACCCCTTGAAAAAAAAAATTAGTGTATTTTTAGGCAAAAAATCCGACCGCACCCCTGAAAATATGCTTGAACCACTCATCCGCACCCCCCAACAAATAATTTATAGGTCCGCCACTGTGCATGTCCTGTTGCAATATAGCTTTGTGTGTATCGATAATATATACAAGAAAAAAATGGTTACAATAGTTATGTCATCTTATTATGTTAATCTAATTAATACAATGATAAAGTAACGTGTTTTTTTTAAGAAAAAAGAAATGTCTAAAACGATTTTAATGTATTTTCTACTTTATATTAATGTCATTGTGTAAAAAGATAGTCATATGGTCAATATGGTCCAACTTAATTGGAGATTTATAACCTCGTTCTTACAATTTTTATCTCTCAAGTGTTTATAGCTATAGAAAAGTCAAAGTAACAATGATATAATGTAGTCAAAGTAATATATTTTTATCTTTTAATATTCTTTATAAATTAACTTATGCTTATATATACTACAAACACTACAGTGGGGAATATTGTCAGGCAGTTGTCAGATACTTTTCCATTATCCGCCAAATTACAATTTGTCATATTTAAATTTACAGTTTAGTTATTGTTTTGTTTTTTCCCTCTCAGTCAAATTATGATTTTGCTCTCATTTCAAATTTACAGTTTTGCCATCATTTTTGTTTTTTTTTTCTTGTCAAATTACTATTTCCTCCCCAGTGTAAACTTATAGTCATGCAATCGTTTTTTTTTTTTTTTGACAAAACGATGGTAGTGTTTTGTTTTAATTTATTGAGGGGCTGTTTGGCAACATCTGAATGGTTAAGTGCTGAACTAGTAAGAGGTCTGAACCATTAAGTGCTGAACCAGTAAGATGTCTGAACCATTAAGAGCTTGTATAATGGTTAACCGTTCAGAGGCAAATGTCTGACCAATTCAGATTAGAGGTCTTAGTCATTCAGACTTGGTATAAATCTTAACCATTCAGAGGCAAATATCTGAACCATTCAGACATCTACTCGTGAAACAAACAGTCTGAAGCATTTAGTGCTGAACCAGTAAGATGTCTGAACCATTAAGGGCCCCATTAAGAGGTAAACAAACAGCCCCTGACTCGGTGTAATTTTTGTTCGTGCCACGCTATTTGTCCTGAAAAAGTACAATTTTGCTCCCTGTTTAAAATTGTAGTCTTTTCATAGTTTTAGTTTTTTTTTAACAAAAGTATGGTAGTGTTTTGTTTTAATTGTTTGACAATGTGTAATTTTTATAGATCGTGTTATAAGTTGTATGCACAAGTAACCGAAACATAAACGTGCATGTTATAAGAAGGAAACATTCGGCTTAGTGTCCCGCAACGCGGGCGAGGTAAAAACTATTATTATTACAAAGATCCATGTAGTCAAAGTTATATTTTTATCTTTTAATATTCTTTATATTTCAAAGATCCATATAAACCGTTGATTTGAAAAGTAGTGTGTTTGGCACAACAATTCAACAAAATTTTGTTTCAAGGAAATTCCTCATGAGAACAAAAAATGTATGTCTCCAAAATGTCAAAGCAAACTCATTTATTTAAATTAAATTCATATATAAAATTGGAAAACAAAATAAATTATTGGGATGACCCAGTTGGGGCCTACTACTCCAAATATGTTGACCTTCCATGGAACATAGTGACCCAATTGGCCAATTTGATTTTGAATACATGTGTCCATGGATATACTTGAGAGGGGCACCTTTGGAAGGGTAAAGAATTTTACATAAGAAAACATTTAAGAAATCCATATATGTGTGTGTTATATCAAGTAAAGAATATAACTAAGGTGTAAATGTAGTTCAGGCTCGAGTTCGTTTTAATTTTAAAAGCTTAAGCTCGTGTTAGTTTTTTTAAGATTGAGTTTGGTTCAAGTATGACTCATTTGTTATTTATTAACTAATTTTATTAATTATAATTATTATTTTTATCAATTTATTTATTATATATATAATTTTTTATTTTACATAATATTATAAATAAAATTATTACTGTTTAAATTATATATCTAATTTATTAATTAAAAATTATATAAATAATTGGCTCGTTTAGGCTCGTGGGCCGGTTCAGCTCGATAAGTGAAGATCGGGCTCAAACTCGTTTACTAAACAAGCTTATTTTTAGGCTCGGCCTCGAGCTCGTTTAAGCTCGACTCATTTCTAGCTTTTTTCGAGCCGATCTCAATTAGCTCGGCTCGTTTACACCTAATTATAATAAGTTTTATATTAAAACTGAATTTTAATAAATCAAACTTTGACTTATTATTAGATAATACTTCATAATGATGGTATAAACAACACTCCAAACTTAAATTTCATTGTCTTAAACAATCTCACTTACAAAATCATCATAGATCTACACTTGGGTTCTACTCGATTTTCACTAGAACGAACGATTATGCGAATGAGATTGTCATTAGAAATGATACAAAAATTAAAAGTTGTTGCACATGTCAAAAAGTCCCTCAACTCAAATTTTCTAATTTAAATTCGGTACACTTTTCTGCAATGCATATACTAATGATAAATAATAATAATAACTTGTTACTCTTTAAATTCCTCAAAAAAAGATTAAAATTGAACGTCGCCTCATACAATTTTGATACATTGAGAGGTAAAGTGTCATTACTTTAAAGATTTGTTTACGAGTATATTTATTCAATACAAGTATATAGACTTTAATATAAGAAAAATAAGATTGAGAATTTTGTTCATGTTTTTTTTACATGTGTAAAGACTTTTATATACAAAAGTATGTTAGAGTGATTTTTTTTTAAATGTGAACGTTTCTTTATTTTTAATAAGACTATAGCGTGTGAAAGAGGCAAGTCCTTGAAGCCTGAAGGATGACCCTTCAAGGATGGACCAAGGGGATGGAGGATGGGTATTCCCTATTTATTATATATTCTTTTTAATTTTGACAAATTAAATATGCAATATATATATATATATATATAACTAAAATTAATTTAAACTCTAAAAGAAATATTAATTGTTACATTAGTACATTACATTAAAAAAACAACCTAAACTAAAAAAAAAAAAAACTACTAGTCTTCATCGGGTATGGCGTCATTGGGTTCGTTTTGTACGTTGTTCCAAATGTATTATACCAAGTCCGCTTGAAGGTTTTGTTGTGTGTACTCGTTACGTAGGGAGAATCCGTTTAAATCTTGTTGTTCTACACTTACGCGCGTTTTAGTTGTACTCACAAATCGCTCTACCTTCTTCTTCGATGATCATTTTATGCAACAAGATACAAGCATACATAGAGTATCGCAACCTCTGTGGTGTAAAAGCACGTGCTGGATGTTCAAGGATATGCCATTTTTTGTAGAACCCCAAAACATCGTTCAATATCTTTTCTCGCCGCCTCTTGAAAATTGGCAAATTTCTTTCTTTTATCGTCTGTCGGGTGCGGAATAGTATTAACGATTGGAGAGTACGTTTGGTATATTACATCCGCAAGGTAGTAACCGTGCTTATATTCCAACCCCCAAACTGTAAAACTAGTGTTTGGACCAGTTCCTGCTATGACATCGTTAAAGATCTCTGATTGGTAGATGATGTTAAGGTCGTTAAGTGAACCAGGAACACCAAAAAAGCATGCCAAATCCAGATATCCTGTGACGCAACAGCCTCTAGTATTATAGTTGGATGACCATGATCGCCTCGAGTATATGACCTCACCACGTAGTAGGGCAGTTCTGCCACGGCTAGCGCATGCAATCAATGCTCCCAAGCATTCCTGGAAAACCATGCCTTTCTTCGTGCGCTTGATATAATTTTTGGGCGTCATCGCAATTCAGTGTTGGTGGTCGGTCGCGGTGGTGTGACATTAATACTATTTGACACCGTTTTACGCCCCCGTCGCAACGCGGGTGTAACACCCCGAAAAAATGTAAAACCTTAAACTGGAATTAGTAAGGTTTAAATAAACGAGAATTTACTAACTAGGAATTTTAACCTAATTAGTTAAAAGTCTAGAAATAACCATAAAGTAGAGTAAAAATTTACTAAAATCAATGTTGATCAAAGTGGAGGGGTTTAAGTTGTTAAAATTGAAACTTTAATTCTAATAAACAAATAAAACACAAACTTAACCCCCACTTGAAATCCCTGGTCGACCAGAACCATCAGGGGCGACACCCACCTTCAATCAAACCTAGAATTCTACTAAAATCCACAAATTGAAGGAGCAAATTTGGTCCAAACGAAAATCCGAGCATAGAATCGTGATCCTCATCACAAGAGGATTACAAGGTATGTAAAATTTAAGGATTTCTCGCAACTTGAAATTTTCATGAATTGGGAAAAATCTGGAATTAGGGTTGCATGTGTATGTTATGATGATTGTGAACAACTATAGTGTCTAAGGACAAACCCTAGGTCAATAGAAGTTGAAATTATATGAAATTTTGGGTGAATCCATAATCACCATAGTAGGTGATTTGTGGGTCATGTGTATTTGGATGAACACTAGAAAGTAGATTGTTAATCTAGTATAATTTAGCAATCTGGAAGTGATTTCAGCAATTAGAAGCTAACATTCATGTAAACTGGTTGATTTATATGAAAATAGGGTTAAATGATAAACTAAAGATGTGATGTTTAATCATGTAAAAATCTGCTTATAAAGTGTTTGTTGAAATGCCTCTATGAAGGCTTAAAAAACTGAAATTTCGAGTTTAAACGCATAATCGTGATGTTCGGTGTATTATGCGAATTATGATATGAAGAGAGTTCTAAACATGTCTTGAATTGAACTCTATAGGACAAGATACCGGAACGTCGAGTGGACAAGCCGGTGGTGACTCACGGTTGAAGGGCGTGCGCTAAGGTATGTAACTTGACCCGTTACATTATTTAGACTTGATGATTTTAATGTGTAATTGAATCTTTGAATAAGAGTTGTTTGAATTAAGCGATGAAATCGTTATTGACTGATTTACTAAATTCGGTTGGTAGTCGTCATAGAGGAGTATTTCCGTAGACGAGCCAAACGGGCCAAATAATCAAGTAAAACGTGATTAAGGTTCCGGAATATGATGGATTGTTCTTTGATATTTCTTAATATATAACATGTTAGAATTGCTAGAATTTGATGTAGTACTTGTTAGAAAAATAAATTCCAAGAGTTGGGTTAGAGTGGAATGAACAAAACAAACAAGACATGAAATTTCCAGGTACCACCGTAACCGTAATTTACGGTGAAGAATATATATGTTACGGTGTAGATTTACTGGTTTACGGTGATCAACAAATCCCAGGACTCACCGTAAATTACGGTGATACCGTAATTTACGGTGGACCCAGAATAAGCTTTTATATTTTTGTTATTTCAAGATTGATGTTGAATCCTTGGAATCATATTATATAATAACATCAAAACTAATTTTTTCAACGGTTTTGATCATAGGTAAATTGGTGGATCTTACGGGTGGCGATCAAGTGATAAAATGAAGAACCGAACACTCTATTTTGAAGCTTCCGCAATGTTTTAGATCTTTTGTAGTCTTTGTATGGGTTGTAAACGCATTTTAAACAATTTTTGAAATTATGTAACTTAGTCATTAGTCGACTAAGGTCATGCTTACTTATGAACTTTGTTAATGAAAGTCATGTACTTAAACTATATTTTGTTCAAAATCAAGGGTACAAATTTTAGGGTGTTACAGCGGGGGTGCTTAATACTAGCTTATACTAAATAGAAACTTTACGATTGATTGATGATCATACTAGGTGTCTAATATACTCTAACGTCTATTGGCGTTAACCTAGTTGACATCCGTTAATACCCGTCGTACCGCTTATAGGGGTGTTAAGGGGCATTATAAGCTTCACGGTTAAGAAGTTAACTAGGAGAGAAAAGGGGGGGGGGGGATCAAGCATTGGGAAATTTGCACACACTCACACAACATGCCATATGTATGTATTTTAATTAATTTAAGGGGCGTTATTGGGGTTAAACTATTTCCTTAATGTGAGGTGAAGCGAAAGTGGGTGACGTGACGCCTACGTGTAGTTAAGAGGCGTGAAAATATACCCCATGACCTTACGATATACTAGTGTAAGTGGGTTTGTCATTATATGCATAATAATAACAACTAGTGTTCAGCCTCCGCGTTGCAGAGCAGCGCGTAAAACCGTAACCGTGCCCCCTGGGGTTTACCGATGCGGCTAATCGAAAACCATGAAAGCAAAAAAACGATATCAGTTCCAATAATAACAATATTTAAACCTTAAATCGTAAAAAACTAAACTCATTTAACTATTGTGGCTAAAATTATTAAAAAAACAAAAAATTGTTACAAAATTTAAAAACCCTAAAGTTTAGTATGCTTAAGAAAAGGAAAAAAAATACACAATAAGATAATTTAGACACTATTCATGGGAATGTTAGGAAGTAATATTATATGAAAAATATTTTTTTTATATCAAAAAGTAACCTAAATACATTGTTAACTTTCTAAAAATACGTATGTTGAAAGTTTGTTATTATTGTTGCGTCCTTGTTTGCTAGTTATTGTACATTGATAACTTTTACTAATTGAGGTAGCTTCTAATAGTTGCAATCAATTCATTGAATGATTAAGATTTTTTCCGTCCTTTCTATATATTGAATGATTATGATTTTTCCATCGTTTCTATACACATTATATATACGATAAATCTTGTATTCTTATGTTCATGTTTACGACTTTTTGTGCTACAATTGGAAATGCTAAAAAGAGTGATGGATCCATTAGAGGACAAAAGGGCAACCTAAATATTACATTATCAAGAGGAATTTGAAGTATGGATATGTATGACCACTGTATACGTCCATTGTCATACCCCAACCGATGACGAAAACATCGGGGCGCGACACTGAGCGAAACAGATTGTCCAAGAGAAATTCTATAACAACTAAATTGCTGGATAGTTAATATTATGTCCCATACCATAACCCATCAAGTATATCAGTTATTACAGACATAGTTATCTCAAAGACAAATAAGGCTGTTCCGACAACTCATAAATAAATATATTGTTTGTTCGTTTCTAGACTCTCATTCCTACTTGATTCCACAAAGCAGGTAAAGCACAACATCCTAGGCATTCAAACACCTGTCACATACGTTACAATAGCAGTCAATACACATAGTGTAAAGGTGAGCATACAAGTTTAATAGTAATAATGGAGTTCGAAAGCGTTTACGCATAACCAGCATGTATCATGTATAATGTGAAGCTAGTAGGTTTTCGACAATAAAATATGCACAAACTAGACTGCGAGTTGTAGAATGCGCAACACATATCACCACCGTGACACGTGAAGAGGTAACCTTAACAACCCCTGTCCACGATAGGTGCTGAGTCCAAACTATAGTACTATCGTTGCTAAGGCGTCAGGCAACAATCAGTGTGTTAACATAACATACAAGCATTCATCGAGTATCACGTAACATGCAATAACGGTCAGCGTATAAATAGTGTTCGCGTTGTGTGATCGATGTGATTTAGAATAGGTAACGTATGTAACACCCAAAAGTGCGTAAAGCAAAAAGGGGATCAAGTATACTCACAGCGATGGAAGTTAATGGATTGAAGGGAGCGCTAGAGTGATTAGCCTGAACAGTTAGCAATAGCATAAGCGAATGAACGGATTGACATTCGTTTGGGAAGGATGTGTTTGTGTATGATGGCTTTGAAGTTTTCTTTGTAGCATTTTGAAAACAGAGAAGTATCTCTACCCTTCAGGTCGATCGATCGAACAGTCATTCGATCGGATAGCGATCTGATTGGCAGGACACTTATTGAGAACAAGTTCACAGCAGGATGGTCACTCGATCGGATAGCAATCCGATCGGATGGCAATCCGTTGGATACTGATGTTCTTTGAAAAGTATGAAAATGATTAAGTGTTGAAGCTCAAGTGCAATCCGATTGGACGGCAATCTGTCCCACAATCTGATCGTCTTGAAGCTTGACAAATTTGCTAAGTTTTGAAAAGTTTTGCGGTTTGCTCGAGACGGTATGACAACGTGTCAAACAACGGAAACTCCATCAGACCCAGGTTATCCGATCAAATGGTAGTCACCCCAATCCAATCAGTTAACGGTTCGTGACGGGTGGTTTCATGTTCAACCAGAAATCTGTTGTCTCGTTGATAGAATTTAGATCTCAAACCGGCACATCACTAGAGAAGAGTAGAAGGCATGAATGAGCTCCGATTCTATCGGTTTTGAGTGCATTTAGTGTAAAAGAGTTGAAAGAAAGTTAGAAACCATCTTTCAATCCTTTTAACTTTGAAAATGTTTAGATCTATGCAAAATCGTAGTGAAATCATGTGGAAATCCTTCAGATCTGAGTTGTTCTCGGTGGAATAATGCCAAAACTTGAAGTTCATAAGAACTCCATGATGACATTATCCTAAAACACCTCAAATCCGTTGATTTCACGGTTAAAAGTTAACATTCAAAGGTGAAAATGATGAAGAAGTGCGTGTAGATCATAGAAGTACAAGATTTGAGTTGAAAACTTACAAGAATCGCGAGAAATCGAGAGAAAAAAAAGGGCTTGAGCGTGCTGGTCGACTGAGGAAGAGCAGTCTTGTGATGTGGGGGGGTATTTATAGGTTGCCAAAAGGGGAAAGGAGGAGCAAGGGTCGGATGGTGCACCGATCGGATGACACTTCGATCGGATGGCAATCCGGTCGGATGGCCATTCGATCGAACGACCATTCGATCGAGTGGCTCCGACGAGTTGCGTTTCGATGTTTCGTTTCGCGTATTGAGCGTTGCGATGCGATTCGAGTGAGCGATGCGATAGTATTACCCATTAGTTACACAAATAACCTAACTACTATATCTAACATACAATCGCTATAAATAACTTGCGTTTAGCGTTTGCGATTAGATTGTGATGCGATAGAATTAGCGATTGCGATGGCGATTAAACACCTCAACATAAACATAACATGCACAAGTAACACGTAAAAGGACACACACGTAAAACAACATCCAGAGCACATAACTCGAGTTGCGAATGCGATAGCGATGCGATTAGCGATAAGTCGATTAACGATTAAACATGCGATCAAATAGCGATTATTAATAGATACTCCACATAATACAATTAAAGCAAATAAATGATAGAATTCGATTACAAGTCAAGAAGCACAATCTACTAGTCAAGCAAGGAGTGACAGATCGCAATTAGCAATCTTTTCTTCCTTTGACTTTGACTTTGACTTGTACTTTGACTTTCCAAAAAGCGGGTTGTTACATCCATAATTATTGTATTTATACTATATAATAAAGTAAATCGATGTATGACATGTGTTATTAATATGAGCCATCTAATTTTTTGTTTTTTCGTCTTTTTTTCATACTTATCTTATAATAATTAAATAATAAATTAATATTAAATTTTATCTTACTTTGAATTTAAAATAGAATCCTTCTATTTTTCTAATAAAATATTATTTTCAAATTTAAATTGTTAATTTAAGATAAGATGTTTTAAAATAAACCAAGGGTCTGTTTGGTATGTGGTAATGGAATGGACAGGGGAATGGAATGGACGAGGTAATGGAATGGATGAGGTAAAGGAATTGATCATTACCATTCTGTAACACCCCAAAACCCGAATGTTTATATTCGTTAAATGTTATGATATGGCACATCAAGAAATAAATAACTAGGTTATTTATCCTAGTTAAAAGCATGGTAGAAACAATTAGAGAATGAGAGTTGTGCCAATTATAAATAAGAGAAAGAACATGAGGGACTAAGATTGCCAAAATGGAATATGAGTTTAATTAAAACAAGAATCTCACACACACTGGGTGTGTGTGTGCGTGAGATCGAGCAGGAGGAAGAAAGAATGGGTGTAAACCCTAGTTCACAAGAAAGCTTCAAATTGACAAGGAGATTAGTCTCAAATCCGATGCATGAACTCGTTTTCTTGATAATCTAGCCCTAGCAAACATGTGGTAAGTTGTAATTTAAGATTTGATGATATTGTAAGAAGTGGGTTATGATTAATCCACGAAATTGTATGAAATTAAGCATGAATATGTGTTAACATCATCATAGGGAACATGTGTTATGCATAATTTTGACTATTTTGATGTTTAAGGATGTAAACCCACTAGTTGGATGATTAAGATGACATGGGTGTTCATCATGTACAATCCTTGTTCAATATTCATGAATTATGTTGTGTTATGGTGAACTATCGTTAAATGAATCGAAAGAAATATGGTGTTGATATGTTTGATGTTTATGTGTTAATGGTATTTGTTAATAAGTAAGAAGATTTGATGAAATATGAATGAATTAGGAAGATTATGCATAAACTAGTTGTACATAGTGCCTAGGAAGTAGCACGCACACCATGTGTTTGATGAAATGTCTAAATGACAATAATATGTGAAGGTTGTGTTATGATGATGTTGAGTATGCTATATGCTTGTTTGAATCGACTAATGGAATACATATGTGAGATATGAACTTGATATGATCGTTCATATGAATAATCATGTATGCTAATAAGGATGTAAATGTAATGACATGAAAGCATAGGAATCATGTCATGATGGATGGGAGCATGGAAGGCTAACGGGACAAGAAGACTCAAGTAAGCGAATGCAAATACGGACGCGTAAGGTAAGTAAATCCCGGACTTACACCTTAGATGTAAAATATATTGTAGTATGATGATTATTGTGATTCATGTGAGAAAGTATTAACAATGGCAGTAAATAGGTAAGTTTACGGAAAAAGGAGTCGAAAGTGATAGGAAAGTATAATGATGCTAATTGTTTTCTGTTAAAAATGAAATGGAAGTGCAGGTATACTAATAATGGAGAATGAAGGTTAAGTATGGAAGTCAGACGAGAGTGTCCGAATGGATGGACGAGTGGACTTATATGAATGAGAATAAGAGATGTTGATGCTTGATTATGCACGTTTTAAAGTATATATATTATGTCACCGGATGCTAATGAAGTAATTGGTTGTGGTGACTGCAGGTTGTTCAGGTTTATAAATGTTTGCGCAAGATGTGTACGCTGTTGAAGATCGAGTCAAGACATGGATTGTACGTGGGTGTGTATGTGGTCATTTAATTCGATATACGTATGATAGTTTTTAATTAATTTATGAAAAGGGATTAATGTATTTAAGTGAAAGAAATAATATCATGAAAGAAATTTTTAGTATGTATTTTCCGCTGCGTTAAAATTGGTTAAATTTGGTTAAAACGTGTTAGGGCGTTACACATTCCATGTCTTGTTTGGTTACCATGTGTGAATGGAATGAACAATTACTTTTTGTTGTTTGGTATGCGAAAAAAAACAAAGAAATAAAATCAGATGGCGGTGGTCAGTGATGGGCGATGATGGTGTGTGGTTCTAGGTGTCAGTGGTGATGGGTGGAGACGATGGCAGATGGTGAGAACGGTGGTGGTGGATGACGGTGGAGGTAGGTGGCGGCGGTGGCGTTGGTGCTGGTGGGAGTGGTCGGAGGTGGTAGCAGCGACGACGGTGGTCGGAGGTGGTAGTGGTGGTGGCGGTTAATAGCGGTGGCGGCGGTGATAGGAGGTGGCAGTGGCAATGGTGGCGGCGATGATTGAAGGTGGGTGGTGGCGATGATCGGAGATGGCAGTGGCGACGGTGACTAGCGGCGACGGTGGTGGCGGGGACAGAGGTGGCGGGGATGGATGTGTGTGGCGGCGGTAGGTGGTGGCCACGGCGGTGGCAGGGGGTGGCGGCGGCGGATGATGGTGGCGGTGGTGGTGGTGGTGGTGGTGGTGAGTGGTGGTAGCAACGGTGGTTGGTTGTGGTATTGTTAATGAAGGGTGAAGATGGAATGGAATGGAAAAAAAAAACAGGGGTAACGGATAGAATGATTTTGAGGGAATGAAATGCATTTTGGAATGGACGATTCCATTCCATCGACCAACCAAACACTCTTTTCTTCATTCCCTCACAATGGTCCATTCCATTCCACCTCTTATTACTGCATACCAAACGCTACCCAAATTATCTCTCACGAAAACCAAACTTAATATTACTGGATAAGTGGAGGGTTCAAATGAGAAGAATTTTTTTGTAAGAAGAGAAAAGAAGAAGTTTCAACCAATAAAAATGATTTATTTCACTTCATTTAATATTTGCATTTAATTTTAATATAAGGGTATATTGGTAAACTTACAAAAATCTTTAATTTGTATTCTTCCACTTTAATAACTAACTAAATAAAATATGTAACTCCTTTTCAAAACATATACTTTTTCCAAATTAAAAAAACAACTTAATTTCAAGTGTAGAATAAATTACTAGTTGTGTAGGATAAATTACGAGTTGTGTAGGATATATTTCGAGGTGTGTAGGATAAATTTCGACTGTGTAGGATAAAATTCTATAATGTGTAGGTAAATGTAGGAAAAAATTGATATGTGTAGGTTTTGTAGATTATATGTAGGATAATTAATGATTTGTTTGACTAATTAATTAAAGAGTTAAAAATTAATGACATGAGTTATAAATGAAATAGTATTTTACTAATATGCTCTTTCTTCTTTTTCTTCTCACATTAAATTTCTTCTCAAATGAACCTTCCCCTACTGGATAAATATGATATCCACACAGTAACTAATATATTAATAAAAAATTAAAAGAATATTAATCAAAATTAAAAGAATAATATTAACATAAGATTACGTAAATTAATATTTCACATGTATTATACCAAAAATGTGATGATATATACCTTATCAGCTCTTCTTAGTCAAGTGTTCTAATCTTTGAGAAAGACGTTTTTATTTGAGTTTCGTATATAAAAATAAACCTAACTTTTAACCTTTTTATTATTTAATATGTAAAATTACATTTATTCAACCCATGTAATACACGAGGTTTTTTAAAGATATAGTTTTTTTATTTTATTATTTAGTATACAAAATCACATTTATTGAACTGTGTAATACCTATGTTTTTAAAGATATAATTTTTTTATTATTTGGTATACAAAATTACATTTATTATTCAACCATTGAAATACAAAAGGATTTTAAAGATATAATTCTTTTTTATTATTTTGTATATAAAACTACATTTATTTAACCCGTACAATATACGGGGGTTTCAATGTTTTTTATTATTTAAAATGTAAAACCATTTATTCAACCCATGTGATAAACAAGACTTTTAAAGATATATTGTTTTATCAGTATAGAAAATTACATTTATTCAACCCGTGTAATACACGGGATCCTAACCTAGGTGTGTGTGTGTGTATGTGTATATATATAATAAAGTAAACCAATGTGTGACATATATCATTCGTTAGAACCATCTAATTTTCTGTTTTCTCTCCATTTTTTCATACTTATCTTATATTAATTAAATAGTAAATGAATATTAAATCTTATTATACTTTGAATTTGAAATAGAATCCTTCTATTTTTCTAATAAAATATTATTTTCAAATTTAAGTCGTTAATTTAAAATAAGATATTTTTAAATAAACCAAATTATCTATCATCAAAACCAAACTTAATATTGTTGGATTAATATAATACTAGCCTAAGACCCCGCGAGCTTCGCGGGTGGCTAAACACCAACTAAACACATACAATAATTTAAACATAGAAGCGTTAAAGTGTGATTTGTTAAGCCTAATATTTTGAGACAGTTGAGCACGTCCCAATAGTACATCTACATAATATTCGTTACAAATTATGTTTTTGTCAACTAAACCTTCATGATGTTTTCATGATGTCTTCTTTAACTCCACTATCGTATTCATCCTATGAAATTATCAATTCCAATCAGGACGACTTAGAATTTAAAGCTCTATTGCTAGATTATTAAAAATATACATGAAATTAATTTGAAGAAAAAAATAGATTCTTACTTAAGTGTAAGAACAACTCAAACGGGTTCTTAGAGATATCAACTGGTTGGCTACCCTCCAACACTTGATTTGCTACAAATCCCTTTTACTGTTATAGAAAAAAATAAGGTTAATAAATTTAAACGTAGAACCGTTAAACTGTGATTTGTTAAGCCTAATATTTTGAGACAGTTGAGCACGTCCAAATAGTACATCTACATAATGTTCGTTACAAATTAAGTTTTTCTCAACTAAACCTTCATGATGTCTTCTTTAACTCCACTATCGCATTCATCCTCTGACATCGTCAATTCCAATCAGGACGACTTAGAATTTAAATCTCTATTGCTAGATTATTAAAAATATGCATGAAATTAATTTGAAAAAAAATAGATTCTTACTTAAGTGTAAGAACAACTCAAACGGGTTCTTAGAGATATCAACTGGTTGGCTACCCTCCAACACTTGATTTGCTATAAAATCCCTTTTACTGTTATAGAAAAAAAATAAGGTTAATAAATTAAAATACCCAAGATACCAATAACCAAAAAAACTACTATCCTACATCATCTTGAATTGCAAAACTTTATAAATTACATGTAGGTCTTCTCCTCAAATGCATAGCATGAATTAGATGATAGAGAGCTGCACAATTCATTATAATTTAAAAAATTTATGAAGAAATTGGTATTCCTATGAATAACAACCTTTAAAAAGATGTCCTAAAATCCTATGAACATAAGTTTAGCTTTTAAAACTAAGGCCTTAGATCAAGATACACAATAAGTCTTCAATGTACAATCTATATCTACATCATATACAAACCAAATAAAAAAATAACTTTGAAAAAAATAATATAACAGGATTTAAGTTCTATTTATTAAAAATAAACCAAAATTAAGTGACTACCGACTACTTCTTCGAGTCCTTTAACATGTTCTTTTTGTATCTAAATTGTTTCGTATTACTTTCCATAAATTAGACCAAATAAATATAATAATTTCGGCAACATGTATTCTTAATTGTATTCCCTTTTACACATTATAAAAGACAACTGAATATAATAAGATCCCGCGAGTTTCGCTGGTGGACTAACACACAAATATATAACTTAAAATTGTTGAAATAATAATTGGAAAGAAATAAACGTTCAAGTACTAATGAAATCAGTAAACTACAATGAATTGAAAAAATGAAGTAACGCAAAAATCACAAGTCAGTCTATATAATGAAATATGTGGACCGACAATAACCGAATTTGGATCGGAGGACTGGATGGCCTTTGTAGTCAAAGTTACCGTCGACAAAGTTGTTGAGCATCCGTGTAGCTCAGCTGAGTGCGGTGGGCGACTATCCCATTCTCTCCAAACTGTCTTCTGTTTTCGACATTAATCGTAATCTTACCAAGGTAAAAAACAAACAAAAAAAAAACCTAATCAATGAACAAAACAATGGCTAATCGTAATGTTTCAAGACAAAATCAAATTAGATCAAATGTAAATTACCTTGATGAGAACTAAGCTGTAAGATTGTGGTGTTTGCTAGTATCATGCGACATAGAAATCAATCTTGGGTTTGTCTTCTATGGAAAGTGGAAAGCAATTGCAATTAGGGAAAAACAAAACTGGTTATAATAAGAGGTTTAGCACCTAAACACAATCATTAAGGATTAATAGAATGCCATGTGGAAGACGACCCAAGCGGAGTTCCGATGGTGGGAAAAATCAATACCTGGATCCGAGCTTGAAGACGACCCAAGCGTAGGGTAAAACTGGATCAGAACTTGAATCATTTTACAAAGCTACATACGTAAAAAAATAATAATTAGCATTGTATGGCGGCAAAAAAGGGCCAGCCACATATAGTCACCAAAAGTTTATTCAAAATGCTTAAAATATTCGAAATCATTTTATTAAAAAATCAACTTATGTAAGTTCTTGATCATATTCACAAGTGTAAGCTGGCCCATTTTAGAAACATCTATTTTAACGTATTATTCAACCCGTCTATATCATAAAAGGATTAAGATAATAAAGATGTAGATCATCATCACCAAGCTAATGCATCTGTTGCCACTCTTTGCTGAATTGGCAGCCTGTTAGCTGCAGCCACGGCTTTGTTCACCCTCTTATCCACATCTGTTGTAGCGACTGCTTCCCAGTTATACGTCTTGCTTCCTGAAAACCACATATCAGATTCATAAACCATAAGATGGTAATGATAAAGAGCATTTAAAAGAAGAAGAATGGAAGAAAATGATTAAAAAAAACGCACATCAAATTCCTGAAAACAACCACACATCAGAGAAACTGTAGTGATAGTTGTTTGATTTATTTGTACTGCTTCAAGTACTTTGACATGAGAAACAGAAGAAGATGATCCAGGAAAAAAACACATCATGAGAAGTTGAAACAGGGAGAACGCCGTTATCCCAGTGACCCGATTGAGTTATGCCGTTTCTGAAAGTAAACATACAAAAACCTTGTCTTCCTACTTCATGCCAACCACCCTCATACAGTCATAACTATGCCCGTTTTCAAAACACTCTCCAACATGTGTCCCTGTTTCTACATCATGTAACTTAATGATACCATACATATCAATAATGTGACCAAGACAATGGCAAAATGTGTAGTTTCAGCTTTAAGGGATGCTGTAATATCATGGATGTAAATAACTCGAATTGCAAGAAACTCTAATCACAATCAATTGATTCAGCTATCCATTTTTTAGATTAATTCAGCATTGAACACCTAGTCATCACCACATTGCAACTTGTAAAGTTTTAGATGATGAAACACGGTTCACAAAACACAAATGCATCAATAATGCACCCTATGATCCACACTTAGAGCCCTAATTAAAACAAATAAATAAAACTCATTCAATTTCAATATAAGAATTACCTCCATGATTTCTATATAATTGTTACTGATTGACCCATCTAGCAAGAAATTGAGAAGATCCCATCTAAACAACACCAACATAGAAGTATAAACATAACCCAAAAGAGACCTGCAACTAAACTAAACAATAACCAACAAAAACCATATTTTTGATCATTTGGGATAAAGTCAGACCACCAACTCCATTCCCAAGTTGAAATCTTGGTGCGATTCAATAAACAGAGGTATGTCGTCTCTTTAATGTCTTCAATGGTTTTGGTAACCGAGCTTGGTCTACCATTAAATAACTTGCCATTCCGGATGATCCACAAACTCCATATAGTAGTATTTTCCTCAACGAAAGCAGTTCCAGGTGACCTGAAAACATGTAACTACCATATAAACCCATTGATTGGTCTTCATAAAAAACACAACTTTCATGAAAAATAGACTTACATGTACTTTTGACCACCTTTGACATAAAAATTGTCCCAACTATCGTTATGCTATACAAAAACGCCAAGCAATCCCATTAGTTTCACTGTCGTCTCTGCATAAGGTACAAATACTAAATTATCTACAAAGAAACCTAATCATTGCATCATTTTTTACAATAACCCGCAGAAGATTTAAACAAAAGTAAGGATATAACTTCATGCGTGGTTTGAATTATGCCTGAAGCATATAGAAGAATCGATTGTTTGACGACTGAGAAACGTCGAGCGAAAGAAACCACAATTGACATACGATTTTGAAATTTTCATATTTCCATGATTATAGAAATTACGATTGAGAAAGTATTAAAAATAATCAAATCGTAAGGATTAGAGAAAATGTGTATCAATTATCATAAAAAATGAAATGTGTTCATACATTACGCATGGAAGCAAGTGTGGGTAAGTGCACCGGCTCGGTTTCTCCTCTACTTCTCTACCAAACTGTAAAAAAATGAACAACAAACATAAAAAGCTCACTTCAAATAGCATGATTATTCACATAGAAAAACTTATCCGTATACACACATCCTCAAGTTTTATTATTATTAAAGCATTTAAAATATTGAACCACGCAATATTAAAAAGTCGTTGACTTTCACTTATGTGTTCTCGTTCTTCTTGTCTGCACACATCAAGTTAAGATTCCAAAAATATGATGACATTAATAAAGAGGTATTATATAGTAAATTCTACTTTTTACACAAATGTATGGATACCGTCCTCAAAGAAACGCCAGATCTCAGCAAGACGATTTGGTAAGAGTTCTTTGATGTCGGTTTAGTGATGGAATTCCGGGTCATCTGCAGATACTGCTATGATTTTGACATTTAAACATACCCGGCTCTTGTTGTACTTAGAAAAAGATATGAAGCATTTTAATTAGATTAATAAACAAAAAAATATATTAATCATGTTAATATTATAGAAGAACATACGTGTCAAAATATTAGCGAAAACTCTGAACCTAGAATAAACGCCAATTGTGAAGTAAATGATTGCAGTCATCTATCCGACTATATACGTGAGGAAAAAATAAAGCTGTAGAAACAAACCTTGCCACCTCTGCCAATTCATTAACAAAAAAATCATGTAGATATAAAGTTAACTTGAAGTATAGATATACTATGTGGAAGTTAGAACTTAGAAATCAAATAAAGAGAAAATTTTGAAGAAAATCATAGCCACTGTGAATAGCAATTTGTTACATTAGTTTGCTGACCAGTCTTCAATATTACAAAAGTAATCATTTGTATATGATGCAAAAGAGACTTTTCCATCTACAAAAGTAAGATTTAGCTTCTCGAATAAAAGAATTTTTCGAACCGAAGCACCTCTACAGATCTTCAACTTAAGATCCACCTACAAAATCCCAAAAAAGGAAAAATAGTCAAATATGGCAAAATTGTAATAAATTAGAGTAAAATCCTCATAATTGTATCCATCAAAATCAAAGTCAAAATCAAAATCAAATTCAAATTCAAATTATCTCAATTAAATGAGGTTTAATGCTCTTAATTGAGTAGCATTTAAAGTAAATCAATCAATTTTACCGATCAATTTCTTCAAAATTTGAAACAATTCCAAAAATAGCCCTACCAAGAGTCGTGTGTTGGAAGGCCATTCAGGTCATTTTGATTTTGAGAGCTGGCAAACATTTCCAACCAATGTACAAAAGACTGGATTAAAACATGTTCAATAAACTTGGATTGAAGATGATAAATATACAAATCATAAGAACACTTGCAAAAAAACATTAATCAATAACTCACTTGCAACCAACTGCTGCAATCAAATCAAATTCCCCACCTGTATTATAATAAAGTAAAAACAACAATATGAATAAAAATAGATATGCAACTTGATACCATTTTTTTGTAAAATATAAGGGTTTTTTTTCAAACAAATTTCCATTTACCTGATCTTGCAACTTGCACCAGCTCTGTAGAGATATCGAACTGAGATGAACAACGCCTAGCAACTTGCTCAGGATCAACTTGTCGAAACCATAGCCTTCAACATAAAAAAACTTATAAATTAAAAAAGGATTGTTCACAAATTGAAGATATAGATTACCATTTCAGAGGCTTTTTTCGGTGCTTAGAACGCACACGACGACCATGAAAATACCTGTTGAATATTGACCAAACATGAGATAGAGTGATGAACAAAACGGCGATAGATTCTAGGGTTTCGAGAAGCAGCTTATTAGGTCAAAATCCAATCAGAATCAAAATGCATGAATCAACTACAAAAAAATGATTAAACAAAAATCAAACATACAATACCATCGGTCTTCAACATTAGGGTTTCCGAATTTTAAAAACCCCCCAAAATCCACACTACGATTGAACAAAAACATTAATATAACCTGAATCGAAATATAACGAATACAAAAACCGGATGAATTAGACAATAAGATGGATCGTATTTGTGGCTAAAAACTTACCGATTTAAGAATTCTTCGATTCACCAAGATACGACAGAGGATTGTGATTCAGAGTAACCTCAAAAGTGGAGGATTGTGGCTAAAAACTTACCGATTTAAGAATTCTTCGACTCGTCAAATAAGAGGATTGAAGAAATCAATTGAAGAAAATGAAATGTGCGGCGTTATAGATCTAGGGTTTTTGATCAGATGGAAACTCATTTGTGGTTTGAGAGAAGATGAGAGAAACAAAGAATACAAAGCATGTATTCAATTTGCCGCTCAAAAGAAAAATTGGGGAAACAATACAATGCCACGTGTCAGCCACATGGTTAAGCTAATGACAAGTGGCTAAAGATTATTTTGCTTTATTAGAAGTAGTAGATCCACATGGTAACTAATATATTGATCAAAATTAAAAGAATATTAACATAACATTACGTAAATTAATATTTCACATGTTTTAATATTAATATAACATAACATAGTTTGATAATGATATTATATTAATAGAGTAAACTGTCATTTTGGTCCCTAATGTTTGGTCATTTTTGCCACTTTAGTCCAAAACTCAAACATTTTGCATCTGAGTCCCTGTGGTTTCAGTTTTATTGCCATTTTGGTCCAAAGTTGAAATCAGGTCATATTTGTTTTATAAATCCTGTTATTTTGTCATTTTCCTCAGGGGCAAAATGGTCATTTTGATCATTATTTCTTCTACCCTTACTTATTAAAAAAACAAAAATAAAAAGAGTTTAATTAAAACAATATACAACCCATCTCAGATCAAACTTCACCACCAAACTCCACCCACTTTCACCCACCAAACAATATACTACCCATCTCAAATCCGTTTTCCGGTGGCGTCCTCCGGTGGTGGTTGCCTGCCCGGTGGTGGAGGTATTCATTGGTGGTGGTGGGTTTCGGTGTTGGTGGGTGTTTTGGTGTTCGAGGGTGGAGGTGAGAAGTGGCGGAGGTGAGATGGTGGTGATGGGTGTTCTGGGGTTTGTGTGGTGGTGTTGGCGGTGGAGGTAGGGGTGGTGTTGTGGTGGAGGTGAGACCCGGAAGCCACCAACCCAAAATAGCTGATGAAAAGTCAAGAGTTTGGCTCTTAACTGATGAAAATTAGGCCTGATGTCACCATTTTCTATATTAAGAACAGTCGGTAATTATCATTCAATCCGTCAAGGATTTGTTAAACAAGAGCTCGATAAGAAACTGAATCTCCAACAGCATCAAGAAAATCTGCAAAATTCTTTCGCTTGAGTCAAATAATCTGTACTGGACTTTGAATCTTGTTTGAGAAGATGAATTTGAGTTCGAAACTGATTTTGTTTAGCAAATACCTACTGATTGAACGAGTCTTCGATATTTTTCCATAATTCTAATGACGAACTCGTGCTTCGAGCAAGATACATCAAAAAGGATGACAAAGTTGTTGTAATGAACATTGACACGTAACCATCTCGTTCTTTAGATCCAGGAGTTGGAACAGGTAACTCTCGATTTAAGAACTTCAAAAGGCCAAGAGTTTTTAGAACTGTCATTGATTGATGTTTCCAGTTTAGATAGGTAGTTTCATCAAGTTTAATTGAAACTAATTGTATAATATTTGGTAAAATTGGTGAAGAATTCGATTTAGAATTGGATGAAACATCGCTTGATGTAGTCATAGTGAAAGAAAATCAAGAAACAAAGTGAATCAAAGATGATCGGAACAATTGAATTTGAAACAGAAAATGAAGATAGTAATTGACGAAGAACTGATTGATGGGGTGGTGTTTTTTTAATAAGTAAGGGTAGAAGAAATAATGATCAAAATGACCATTTTGCTCCTGAGGAAAAGAACAAAATAGCAGGATTTTATAAGACAAATATGACCTGATTTCACTTTTGGACCAAAATGGCAATAAAACTAAAACCACAAAGATCCAGATGCAAAAGGTTTGAGTTTTGGACTAAAGTGGCAAAAGTGACCAAACCTCAGGGACCAAAATGGCAGTTTACTCATATTAATATAATAAACATAGTATTATACCAAAAGGGTGGGGTTCCGCTACAAAGTCAATTTTTCCTACAAAGTGTAAAAAGTCTTAAAACACCACAATTTCAGCCATAAAACACACTCAAAACCCACAAATAACATAGTGAAGATCACTAAAACACAATATCCAAACCCTAACATTCCTTAAAAACTTGAAACACACCATCGTACAACTATGAATATAAAACACAATATGATAATCAACATAAAACACACTAATGCTAGTCATTCGATAATCAAAGTCATATCATTCAAAACACAACACAAAACCCACAAATATGGTGTTTCAGTAACCTCCACTATGTTATTTGTGGGTTTTGATTGTGTTTTACGGTTGACATTATGGTGTTTTATGGCTTTATACACTTTGTAGGAAAAATGGACATTGTAGCCAACTCCCACCCTATACCAAAAAATGTGATGATATATATCTTATCAGCTCTTCTCGGTCAGGTGTTATAACCTTTGAGAAAGACGTTTTTATTTGATTGAGTTTAGTTTATAAAAACAAACCTAACTTTTAACCTTTTTATTACTTAACATGTAAAATTACGTTTATTCAACCTTGTAATACACAAGTTTTTTAAAGATATAACTTTTTTTTATTATTTAGTATACAAAATTATATTTATCCAAGCCGTGTAATACACATGTTAAAGATATATATATATACATATATATATATATATATATATATAGGGAGGGGCTCATGCGAGAACCACCCTTATTGTGAGAACCTTGAGAACCAATGTGAACACAACCTAAAATAGCTAAAAAAACCTAAAAAAACCCTAACCCCCACCCCCCCCCCCCCAAAAAAAAAACCTAACCCCCCCCCCCCCCAAAAACCTAACACCCCCCCCCCCCAAGCTAAAAAAACCTAAAAAAACCTAACCCCACCCCCCCCCCCCCCAAAAAAAAACCTAAACCCCCCTCCCCCACCCCCCAAAAACCTAAACCCCCCCCCCACCCCCCCCCCCCCCAAGCTAAAATGCTAAAAACTAAACCCCCCAAAAACCTAAAAAAATCTAAAAAAATCAAAAAAAAAATCCAAAATTTTTTTTTTGATTTTTTTAATATTTTTTAGGTTAAAATCGCTACTTTTCGCACCAAAAAAAAAAAAAAATTTAAAAAAAAAAAATTTAAAAATTTTTTTTTTTTTTTTTTTTTTTGGTGCGAAAAGTAGCGATTTTAACCTAAAAAATATTAAAAAAATCAAAAAAAAATTTTTGTGTGATTTTTAGCTATTTTTAGGCATTTTTGGTGTGTTCACATTGGTTCTCGCGGTTCTCGCAATAAGAGGTGGTTCTCGCATGATCTTCTCCCTATATATATATTATGTGGTATACAAACTACATTTATTAAACCCATGTAATGCACGTGGTTTTTAAAGATATATTTTTTTATTATCTGATATAAAATTACATTTATTCAACCCGTACAGTACACGAGATTCTTAAAGTTTTTTTATTTAATATGTAAAATTACATTTATTCAACTTGTGTGATAAACAAGACTTTTAAAGATTTGTTGTTTTTTTATTTAGTATATAAAATTATATTTATTGAACCCGTGTAATACACGGGGTTCTAACCTAGTTTATGTATAAAAAAGCATCGAAATATACGATAATACAATCAACTTGGTGCTCCAAACGATGAAAATGGTGCTTCAATTCGGGTGTTTAAATTTCCAATTAACCAAAATCAAGTCACTTGGAGCACCATTTCGAAGTAAGTTTTACATCAATG
Source organism: Helianthus tuberosus (assembly GCA_030545235.1). NCBI lineage: Eukaryota > Viridiplantae > Streptophyta > Magnoliopsida > Asterales > Asteraceae > Helianthus > Helianthus tuberosus. Next base: position 192,221,622 of record CM060445.1, read on the forward strand.
GACTCGTATCATCGTTCTGATCAAAAGCCCTAAAAATCAGTTTGTAATTTGGAAAAAAAAACTTAACGGTTAAGTTTTTTTAACGGTGGACAATTGTAGGAAAAATAGGTGAAAGGTGGGACTGGTGGGGGGAATATTCTAAGGTGAGATTATTAATGACCAATAAGGTCTAGGTGAGATTATTACAGACCAATTCCCCTAATTTATTTGAGATTATTTAATTTGTACATTAGACCAAAGGGTATGATAAGGATAGTCCCCAAAGGGATCATCCGCCATGTAGGCGCCAAGTAAGCAAAGGTGGAGGACCATCCCCTTGGGGACTACCCAAGGGTGTGGTGGATGGTCCTTCTCTATTTTTTTTATTATTATTGTTACTTAATTAATTAATTAAAACAAAGTAACTAAAAATAAAAAAGTTACATGTAAATAAAACCTAACAAAAAAACAACACACTTTAAAAAACCTAAAGTTACATTTAAATAAAAACACACTTAAAAAAACCTAAAGTTACATTTAAAAAAAACTACACTCCCCTACTCCATTTTTTCCTTCATCATTTGTAAAATGGGACTGTCTTCCGGTGGATATTCGCTAAGGTCGGTGGTCATTATTTTCCATTCCTCCAACTGTTGCGCTTCTTCTTGCCTCATTTGCTTCTCCTCGGCTTGTCGTTTCTTCACCTTTACCTTCTCGGTTTGCGTCTCGGTAAAGTTTTGGTTGAATGCTTTCAAATCGGCCATAATATCTTCCAACTTCGAACCACCACCACTTCCTGATGCGGCTTGTTTCCTTTTTTCAGCCGCTATCTTTTTACTTTTGTCCCTTCCTGGGGGACGTTCTTCCTCTCCAATCGGCTCCTCGTCATACTCGGGCTCGTCGTTGATATTTATTTGGCAACGACCGGTTGAGCCTCCAACGCTATAACTTCCTGACTCGGAAGTTTAGACCATTTGGTTGCTCGTTTCGGGCTTGCAACCACATTTGGAGTTCCCTTCCATTTTGGATGATCCTTTACAATTTGCCAAGCACAGACATGTGGGAAAGAAGTTTTATTGTCATTTTCGTATAAACGCAACGCTTCATTGAAAACATTTTCGTTGTTCCACCCACTCGGTTTGTTGGCGAGCGTTGTGTTATAAAACCCACAAAAGCATTGGATCAACGTATTCGTCTTGCGCCACTTGGAGCGGATAGAATCAACGGTTCTGTACTCGCCTTGTTCTATAATCGCGTGGAATATATCAAGGGTTTCTTGCCAAAACCCATCGCTTTGTTGATTGTTACCTACAAGTTAGTAACAATAATAATAATATTTTGTTAGAAAAATATAGTGTACAAATAAATGTTAGTAACAATAATAATATTTTCTAACAAAAATATAATGTACAAATAATATTTAATAACAATAATAATATAATGTACAAAAATTTTTTTTATCGATTGTAGGAGACGTTGACGAGTCGATATATGCCTTCGCCAACGCCTCTTCTTCAATTTTTTACCATGGCCGTTGTTGTTTGGCGGCTGCGTCTTTTTTTTTACCCTTTCCCTTTGTATTTTTCTTTTTTGAAGGTTTAGGTTGCGTTTCTGGCACAACCTCTACGTCATCATCTTCTTCCTCGATTTGTGTTGGACGTGCTTGTGGCGGTGGTTGATATGGCATATTTAGCGGGTTTTGCATTAGTTGCTGCATTTGATATGGCATTTGGTTGAACGGAATGTTGGGTTGTTGCATAGGGTATTGGTTTCGTTGGTTGAAAGCGTTGGGCATTTGTTGGTAACCCGCAAAAGAGTTTTCCATGACGGGTGTGTAGCCGGGTGACAAAAACGGGAGTGAACTTGAGTTGGGATTATTTGGGTTGTAGGGATCCATAATTTTTTTTAAGGTTGGGAGAGAATTTTTTATAAAAATAGGTGAAAACTGGAAGTTTTTAGTAAAAAAATGGGGTGAAAAGGGTTGATTTACAGTGGTGGGGGTGATTTATTTTTTAAATGGGATGTTACCGTTAGGGGGCCCACCTTTTCAAACAATTGCGCCGTCTCCAACGTCTCTTGGCGGACGAAGGCGCCGCGACGGGCCCCTAGGGGGCAGTGTGGGACGGTCCATGACGAGGGGACGGGCCGACGACGATGCCCATACCCTTTGGTCTTATACTCTTACATTTGTACTATATCATTTTGCTTTTCTTTCCGTGATTTACTTTTAATTTTATTAGACGAGTATACTTTATAAATTTATTTAATTATTACGACTACCACTACCACCATCACTATTATTATTATTATTATTATTATTATTATTATTATTATTATTATTATTATTCAAATCCGCTTGAACAAGTCTCGTCATAGTTATTTTTTTCTACGATAATGTATTACGTTGTGGTATAAATTTTACAAGTTAACATACCATAACTAACGTGCGTGATTCAACATTTAAGTCTAATTTAGACCTATTTAATTAAATAATAACATTCATGTTTCGTTTTTCTTATATAAAATCATATGTTATCAAGGTCCCTTCACGCTAGTCTTTTAGCGCATTTACACCCCCGCAACAACACAAAGGTTTTAATATTAGCTGTAATATTTCTACTCAAAATTAGTAATATATTATAAAAAGAATAAAAAGAAAAAGATAGCGAGCTTCACATCTCTTCTACCATTTTTATCCTATAATTACACTAAAAACAACTATATTTTCTCTATTCTGTCAATTAAAAAATATATTCTTTATACTTTCATAATTACAGTTTTTCTCCCCTTCACTCACAAATACTTTCAAAATATATTAAAAATTATAGAAAGTGAACAATATCCCCTTAAATATACAAATAAACAATAACTTTTCTCTATTTTTCACTCATAATTACTTACAACCACTTTTTTATAATATAAAAAATTACACTTAAAGAAATTTAATCTACAAGATGTGAATGCTCTTTACTTGAACATAATATGGTGTATACGCTCGTACACCTCTATTCTTGCTTTCTAATAAGCAATAATTAAATGAGTCTACCAACAATGTATTGCAGGCTATAATTAAACGCACATGGAGGGAATAAATAAATGAAGAGAATTTATTTTTTTAATACGTAATTAGTTTATATTATTTTCCTTACATAAATGAAGGTAAGTGTAGTAAGTACAGACGTAAACACACTTTTCTTACACGCACACTATATTTTTCAGTTTTTGTATGTCAATCAAAAGGGATTTTAATTTACTGGCCAAGTCATTAAAATTTTTTGTTACATTAAGTCGGGTCATTGAGATATTTTGGGTTTTTCTGGGTGTAAATTTAAGGTTTTTGATTTGATTTGGTTCGTATAACATTTTGAAGATGATTTCAATTTTTAACTTGAGTTTCTATTTAAAACAATTTTTCTTTTTTTTTGAACGGCTAGTCTTTCCCCTTAAATACTTACACCTTTCAAGGATTAACCTTGGTATCGTACAATATGGCTTGACATACGAAGCGTACGCAATATCAAATTCGCACATTATGTTAAGAAAAAATGAAAATCGCATATTTATAAAAAAACCAAACCTCGCATGTTAGTAAAAAACAAAATTCGCATGATGTTAAAGAATACCAAAATCGCATGTTATAAACCAATTTTCGCATGTTGATACTGAATCTCCGTACGCTTCGTACGTCAAGTCATATTGTACAATAACCGGTCTCTCTCTCTCTCTCTCTCTCTCTCTATATATATATATATATATATAGGGGATGGCTAAAATGAGAACCACCACGAGTTGTAAGAACCACGAGAACCGCGACCCGCCGCGTGCCGTCGGCGACGAAATTTTTTTTACACCTAGATCCGTATATTTTAACACCGGGGGTAAAAGTTGGGTTCAAACGGCGCGCCCGAGGGGGGTAGTTTTTTACGCCCAAAGTTTGGGTTTTTTTAATTTTTTTAATTTTTCTTTTTTTTTTACCAAACTTTGGGCGTAAAAAACTACCCCCTCGGGCGCGCCGTTTGAACCCAAAATTTACCCCCGGTGTTAAAATATACGGATCTAGGTGTAAAAAAAATTTCGTCGCCGACGGCACGCGGCGGGTCGCGGTTCTCGTGGGTTCTTACAACTCGTGGTGGTTCTCATTTTAACCTTCCCCCCTATATATATATATATATATATAATGGAAAAGAAAACAACTTATGCTATATAAGTTGACAAAAGGTTGATAATCATAAAGATTTTAATAGCTTTTATTTGAATCATAGTATATACACTTGTATGCACGTACGCTAAAATCATATAGTACATACACACAGTGATATTTTTATCACTAAACAAAACTTATTTTTAACTTTCCTCAAAACTCACTTTTAACTTTCTTCTCTATGTAACATATATAGTTTATGATGTAGTTATTTGTAGATTTTTTACACTAAAATGTAATGTACATTCAGTTCTACATAAAAAAAATATACATGAATATATGATATATAGAATACATCAAAAAAATATATATATGATATATATAGAATGGAAAAAAAACAACTTATGTCATATAAGTTGACAAAAGGTTGAAAGGAGTGTTACACTTTTTACCGATACCTCGTATATATTAGTGTTGAGGCATGTTTGAGAGTGAGAGATACTTAAACTTCTCTACATCATTTTTCTTATTATGTTCATTTAATTCGGCTGCACTAATAAAGTATTTTGTAATGAAACTAAAACTTATCTATAATAAGATGAATATACATGTAGAAGGAAATGCTTTAGATCTAAACTAATATTTAAGCATCTAAGTGCGAAACTACTTTTAGCATTATTAATGATGAATTAATGATAGTTAGTTTACACCTCCAATTATAAAAGTTTGTCTACCCTTGCATGGAAACAACCTTGGTCATTAAAGAGAGAATAAATGACGATATTAAGTGAGTACAAGTAATAGCAGCTAATCAGATTTATGAGAAACAAATAAAAGCAAAAACTTTTTTTAACTTTTAAATATTTATAGAAGTTGTTTCCTTTACAATGATATCAACAAAGTTATTTTTAGGGTCATGCTAATCACACACGGAGAAAATTATTTTCACATCCCAAAGCGCCGCGCTATGGCCAAAGCGCGGCGCTATGCTCGACAAAAGGTGCTTCGATTGACGTTTGAGACATTCCCTACTGTTTGACAGACATAAAGCTGATTATGATGTTTTGTCGTTAACCCTAAGCGCCGTGCTTTGGCCATAGCGCGGCGCTTCGACCCAAATTTTCACTTTTAAAAGCAAGCTACTGATTGAGGTTGGCCAAGCATACGTTCTTCTTCTTCTTCTTCTTCTTCTTCTTCAGAAAAGCATCGTTCGAGACAAGGTCGAGGCCTCAGATGATCTTCCCCGTCACAGCTCGTACATATCACCCGAAGATTCTAGAAGACAAAAGAATACCAAACCGATCAACCTGCACCCTGATTTCCCGATGATCAAGCTCGGTCCTAAGACGGATATAGCGATCCGCAACTACGCATCTCAGATTCCCGAAGTGATCCATCCATACATCGTTAGAATAAAGGACGTGAAACCAGATGGTCATTGTGGGTTTCGATCGGTGGCTGTTGGGTTAGGAGTGAAACAAAACAACTTATAAAGGAGTTACGTACGAACGAATCGCTTTGGAGGCAGTTTTTCGATCCGGAAAACATAGGACATTATGATGCGCTGCTTAGACGGATCGATTTCAAGGGGGTGGGACGAGCAGATATCGAAAATTACATGACGATGCCTGACACGGGGTTTCTTATTGCCCAACGATACGGTGTGATTGTTCACACCTTCGACATGCGTGGGAGCAATACAATTTTCCCTCTGCTGGGCGGGCCAAACGAAGCTGAGCAACCTCACCTGGTGGTTGCGGTTGTGTTCGTCGACCATGGGCATTTCATACATGTAGAGTTTGGAGGTTGTTATCCAATGCCTCCCCCAAACCCACTCTGGACAGCGAACAGAACAGAGCGCGCAGCAGCCTGGCACACATTATACAGGGATCAGATCAACGCGTACGAAATGCTTACGTATCGTGCCCCTGACCTTAATGTAACCCCATATGTTCACGATGTATGTTAAACGTGTTTAATAATAACCACGTTTGTGTTTGTTCAATATATGCGTTACATCACGTTAAAACCGAATGTCACCGGCGCGACCCAATCAGATTCAATACGCACTTGTACGACCCAAAATGACAATATACATCATAACGGAATAAGACATCACACGTAACCGATTTGATTCGGAACTTGCAGTATAGTCCATATATAATAAAAAATGATGTATAATGGAAAAAACGTAAAATTTAGACTATTATCGACGCGTTTGTGAATTAAAAATAATTTTAAAAAATTTAAAAAAGGTCCAAAGCGCCCCGCTTTGGCCATAGCGGGGCGCTTTGGTCCCTCGTTATACCTGAAGCGAGGCAGCTTCTCCCCCATTTCAACACAAAACACAAAACGCCCCGCTATGGCCTAAGCGGGGCGCTTTGAGTGTGCAAAAAGACAGGTCGTGTGCGAATAGACCAGGCCTATTTTTATTTGGGGATGACCGTTTGAAATATAACATCACTTCATCTACTGTATATGATAATAGGGTTGGTGATCTATTTGGAAAAGACAAAGGAATATTTAGGTTTAAAAATCTTGAGTTTAAATTCTACATGTGACAATATTAAAGAATTTTGCCTTAAAAAAATCTATTGTATATGATACTTCATATATGAGCTATACAATTTACTATACTATTCCTTATTTAATAGTGATTCTTAGGATAATTGTAACACCTCAACTTAGCTATGGTTGACGTATCACTTATACAGTAATCTAATCACAAACATAATTCCATTAATAATAAAAATTACATTACTTGAAACAAAGTTAAAAAACATCATTAAGTTTTACAAAAATCCTTGTACGTCTTTATTTTTTCGAACTCTCTTCTATAACTTCTTGGATAACCTTGTAACCTAATGTACGAGAAAGACATGCAAGGATTTTACTCAATAGTCAATAGGACCACAACTATATAATAATATACTTAACAATATCTGTATATAAGATAGCCGATTATAATATACACATTCGTAAGCACATTCGGTAGCACCTTCGATAGACAGACGATAGTTCACATTTGATGGTCACCTTTCGGTGTTTTATATCAGTGGTCACCTTTTGGTGCTCGGTTCAATTCGTCAAGACGCCAATATGATCAAGACATTCACTATAACTTACAATACCAAAAAAAAAATTATTTTGAATACAACTTAGTTTTTAACAAAATTCATATTAGAATGCCAGAAAAAATTAAACATAACTGCTTATTCAGCTCTTCGTAAAGCGTTAACTAGCGAAAATTATTTAGAGAAAAACCAAATCAAATAAAACGTTAACGGGTTAAATGTATATAGTATAATAGATAAAATAGATTTGTAATGCTAATATATAACTATGAAAATATAGAAATAATATTTATTAATTAATTAATAACTAATGTAAAGCTAATGTATTTTATTAAAGTAGATTTGCATATTACATGAGAAAGAAACTAGTCTCACTCAAATATATAACTATGAAAAATACAGAAATAATTAATTTATATAAAATTTTGTAGATTAATTAAAGTTTCATCAACAATATTGTAATATTACACAGTATTTATTTATTTTTCAATCTCATTACATTGAAGTATGCTATAATAAAAAAAAAGTTTTATATTTATGGCTTTGTTTATTTCTTAATGATCGTTATAAGATATTTATTATAATAGGGGAAGGATCCACTAAAAAGTGGATATTGCCTAAGTAGCCTAAGAACGAATCTTAACCATTCATTTTTCAAATCAATGGTTAAGATAAAATGGTAGGAGAAAGGAGGAGTGCAAGGGTATCTTGGGAAAATCCTATTTATGGATTTTCTCTCTCCACATGCATATTCCACCCTCATTTTTTAAACGTTCATAACTTTTTTATATGACATTATTTTTTCATAAAAATTTCACCGTAAAATCGAGCGTCTTTTTATCTTTAATTTGAGTACCATATTGCTATATAAAATATGAAAACTAAAAAAACCCACTTAAATGTGTTGTATTTCTATGTTATATAACACTTTTTTGTGCTGAATTTTTTTGTCTTAAATTTTTTTTTCCTCAATTTTTTTGTGCTAGATTTTTTTGTACTACATTTTTTGCTAAATTTTTCCGTGCTATATTTCTTTGCACTAGATTTTTTTGTGCTATATTTCTTTGTACTACATTTTTTGTGCTAGATTTTTTGTGCTAGATTTTTTTGTACTAGATTTTTTTGTTTATATTTTTTTAAAAACAAAAGGGGTGCCACATGTCATTTTCACTCCTACTTATAAGGACCAAAATGCCCTTCATTCCTACTTATTAGGAGTGCCACATGTCATCATCACAATCCTTCTTAGGCTACTCAGGCAAAATCCACTCTTTAGTGGATCCTTCCCCTATTATAATAAGTTCTTTTGTTAACTTATACGGTTATTCATCATACGTCAATAATATGTCAAAAATATATAATAAATCAAACTTTGAAACTACTATAAACCAGTATTCAATACGTGTTTATAAAAACATAAATAAAATATGCATCAGAAAGTTACGCTTTGGAGGCGAAATAAAAATAGATAAGCTTAACATACATATATACTTTTTCTTCTATTTTTTTTTAAATAAATATCGATTGACTTAGCGATGCATCAACAACCAATAATAATCAAAATTTTAGAGTTTGCTCAAAATTGTGGCAACTGATATGGAGTCGACAATGATCAAAACATGTCGTCAATATTTAGATACATGCAATCATTTTCAGAGGGTGGTTTCCTTTGTTTTGCCAAAGATTCTTAATTACCCTCTAATTTTCTTATCAAAATATACTTATTCTTTTCGACTTTATATAATAGTTTAAGGGTGCAAACGAGTTGAGCCGAAACTGAGCTCGTCTAGGCTCGAGCTCATTTAACTGATGAAAGCTCGAGCTCGGTTCGGTTCGAGCTTTGTTGCTAAAGCTCGAGCTCAGTTCGCAGGTAGTTTTCAAGTTCAAGTTCAAGTTCGGCTTGGGCTCAACTCGTTTATTATTTATTAATTGATTTATATTATATCAATTATAATTATCATTTTACATATAATTTAGTATTTTTTTTTTCAAAATTTTATATATAGTAATTATTACTATAAATCTATATTTAATATATTGATTGAAAATTTTATTACTAACGGGCTTATTTAGGCTCGCGAGCCGGCTTGAGCTTTATAAGTGAAGTTCGTGCTCGGGCACGTTTACTAAACAAGCTTAACCTTAGGCTTGAGCTCGTTTAAGCTCGCCTCGTTCGAGCTTTTTTTCGAGCCGAGCTCAAGTAACACGCGAGTAACTCGGCTCGTTTGCAACCCTAAACAACCATTCAATTTTAGGACCCTTCTATAAAATGGTTCTAGTTTGCTAATGTATAGTTATTTACATAATTAATATAAGGTATCCCATCATTTATATAGATTTAAGATTAAGAAAAAGGTAGTTCAAACATTAAAAAAGGTGGTTCAAACGTTCCCATATTAGTTTTTTAATTTAATTTGAATTAATAACATAATTAAAAAATCAAATAAAAAGTGTCATAGAAAAAAAAGTATTTAAAAAAAGGCGATGTGATAGTGAAGTAATTATCAGAAATTCCACCACTACCCATGTGGATTAGTTCGGCATCAAACCCAGGATAAGATTAGATAATAATGGAGGACAACCCATAAATTGTTTTTAGCAAATATTATAAACATACTTTTCTTTCAATAAAAAACGAAAATTTTTAAATATATATAGTTTGGGACAAATAAAAATATAAAAGTAGAATCTTGTAAAAAAGCATAGGAAGTAATCTGGATCGTTAATCTCACTGAAAAGATAATTACAATGTTTTAAAGTACTAAAAAGGAGTTAGCTTTCTATGTTATATTAATTTTTTTTATAAATCTAACTTCATTAATATTTTAAGTTCAAATTGGTTTTACATAGTTAAACTTTTTTATTAAGTTTTTCATCGTCACTATTTCGAGTGTTGATGTGTATATATATTCAAAAAGAAGTTATAATATATAGAGTGAAATGCAATTTTTGTCCTTTATCTTTAGGCCACTTTGCAAGTTTTGTCCTTTATGTTTAAATTTGACGGGTTTTGTCCTTTATGTTTAAAAATCAAGCACGTTTTACCCTTTGGGCCTTAAAAATCAAGCATGTTTGTCCTTTATGTTAAAAAATCAAGCACGTTTTGTCCTTTATGTTTAAAAAATCAAGCACGTTTTACAGACTGGTTTATGCCCAAAGGGTAAAACGTGCTTGATTTTTAAACATAAAGGACAAAACTCGTCAAATTTAAACATAAAGGACAAAACTTGCAAAGTGGCCTAAAAATAAAGGACAAAACTTGCAATCCACTCTAATAATATATTGTTGGTTCTATATAGTGTGCATAACTAGTAGTTTGTTACAAATTTAGAATGATACGTTTAAACCAACTATTATTTGATTATAATGGTACCTCTAAAACTACCTTGAATATAACGGTGGTATATATCCTGCACTATCTTTTGACTACATATGCATGTTAAAATAAAGTTTCACACTCATATTAACTAAATGTTTTAGACCAATTTTAAGTAAGTTAAATACCACAAATGATGATTATGAAAGTAGGGTGGAGATACAATAGGAAGTTAATTTGGCTAGGAAGGCTAGGAAGTGATCTTGACCATCCATTTAGTTAATCAATGGCTAAGATTAAATCAGGGAAATTGAAAAGAAGAAAAGAGGCGCGTGAGTTTGTTCAAGGGCATTCTAGTCAATCCAAGCCAATAGTTTCTCTCTCCTCCAATTCCCCCCCATTTTTTAAACGTTAATAACTCTTTCATACGACATTATTTTTTTATAAAAATTGCACCAAAAAAACGAGCGTTTTTTTATCTTTAAAACGAGTATACTATTGCTATATTTAAAAAAAATTAAACCCAGTTGTGTAAAACGCAATAGAAAAACCACCAGTTACGTAAAACGCAATGAAAAAAAAAACCTAAAAATGACATTTTTCTAAAACGCAATGCACCAAAAAACACAAAGAAATGAGTTATTTGTAAAATGCAATGGCCAGAAAACACAAAAAAAATGTCTTATTTCTAAAACGCAATAGGCTGAAAACACATAAAAAAATGTTTTACCTAAAACGCAATGCACAAAAAACACAAAGAAATGTCTTATTTATAAAACGCAATGGCCAGAAAACACAAAGAAATGTTTTATTTGTAAAACGCAATGACCAGATAACACTTAAAAATGTCTCATTTCTAAAACGCAATTACCTAAAAAAACAAAAGAAAGTGTTCTCTGTAAAACGCAATGGACTGAAAACACCTAAAAATGTGTTTTACCTAAAACGCAATGACTAAAAACACTTCAAAAATGTGTTTTACCTAAAACGCAATGACTAAAGATACTTAAAAATGTGTTTTTTCTAAAACGCAATAGCCAGAAAACACATAAAACTCTCTTATTTCTAAAACGCAATGGACACATAAAACTGTTTCTGAACTGTTTGTGAATTGTCTGTGAACTGTCTGAATTGTCTACGAATTACTGTCTTTGAAATGAGCCAATTTCTGGAAAATTAATTTTTCTGATGCGTTTTTAGTACAGCAATTTAATCGGAAAAAAAATTCTCCAGCCAGGGGCTCTGCCCCTTGGACCCCGCCAGGGGCTGCCGCCCCTGGGACCCCGCTACCCGGGGGCTGCCGCCCCCGGACCCCCGCCAAGATCGTAAAACGCAATGACTAAATAAAAACCCAGATCGTGAAAATGAAATTAAAGAATTTCTTACATAGATCGAAGCCGGTTTCTTCATCAATTAACAAAATTTGAAATGATAGAAACACTTATCAGCGATTGAATCGAACAAATCGAGTGATTATCTTCAAAATCACCGGAAAAACGAGATTTTGTATGAAATTAAACTGGGTTTTCTTCAAAAAAAACTGAAGAACACGTTGATCGGGGGTTTGAATCATTGATTGGTGATGAAAATCGCACTATAATGTAGTGATTATTGAGATAGAAAGTGAAAAATGGTTGAAGATGGTGGGTTTTGAAAATGGTGGGTTTTGAAGTTGCTGGGTTTTGAAAAAGGAAGAAGAAAGGGTTGGATTGACTAAAATACTTTTTTTCTTTATTTTAAATGTTGCCACATGTCATCCTCTTATTGCTTCCTATCTTTCCTAGCGAAATTAATCTTCCTATTTGATCTTTTCCCTTTAAAGTATACACTATAAAAATATAATGTAAAAGGAATATGAATCATTTTGAATTTATTATCGTTAACGTTATACTTTGATAATTTTTAATAGTTATAATTTTCTGTAAGAAATGAATACAGAAATCTTTTATTAATAAGTATACTCACTTTAATATTTAAGAAATACTGTACCATTCTATTTTCATTAACTAATATAACTAGTTTTTTTTTACGTCGTGCGTTCCGGCGAAACCGAGCAAACAATGATTTGAAAATAAAGCATGTTTAAAGCCAAACCATTAGAACTGTTTAATTTATCATTGTACCGTTTTATGATACCAAATAAATACTTTATTTTGAATACAACTTCGTTTTTAACAAAACTCATAACAGAATGTTGAGGGAAAAATCAAGCACAACTACGTATTTAAGTTTTTAAAAACAGTTATAAACGTAAATTATTAAAGAAGTATCAAATTATTTGATAAATTAATATATGTTCTAAAAAAGGAACCATTAAAAATGGTATAGGAAATATATAGTTTTAAAAAAGGAAAAAAAATATGTTATTAAAAGTAAATATAGTAATAAACTATTATAAAATATTAAATAAAAAAGTAAATAAAAGTTATATATTATTTTAAAAATAAAGTTAAAATTTTGATAAATTAATATATGTTCTACAAAAAGTAAAAGGAATTATTAAAAAATGGTAAAGGAAATATACGATTTTAAAGAAGTAAAAAAAATCAAAAATATGTTATTAAAAGTAAATATAATAATAAACTATTATAATATATTAAATAAAATAATAATAAAAAGCTATATATTATTTTAAAAATATAGTTACTATTCTTCGTTCTTTTTCAAAATAAAGTTACTATTTTGATAAATTAATATATGTTCTAAAAAATAAAAAGAATTATTAAAAAAATGGTAACGGAAATATACGGTTTTAAAAAAGGAAAAAACAAAAATATGCTATTAAAAGTAAATATAATAATAAACTATTATAATATATTAAATAAAATAATAATAAAAAGCTATATATTACTTTAAAAAAAGTTATTATTCATCGTCTTTCGTTATATATATATATATATATATATATATATGTATAATTTCTTTTAATATAATATAATTGTTTTACATATAACGAGAAAAAAAAACATAAACACATCACTAAGGCTGGTAGGTGTGGTATAAAGCCCATATGGGCAATATCACGGCACATTAGCGCCACGTAGGCTTCATATCACATAGGGGGTTTTAAAGTCTCTCCCTTTAATTTGTATGCAATGGTTTAAAACCCTATCATGTTTATCTAATTATTTGTTTTTATTATATTTTGTATTTTTTTAATTTATATACCATTATCATTTAAAACAAAATTAAAAAAATAATACCAATAAAATAAATAAAAGATTACAAACTACTTAAAAATAAAAATAAAAATAAAAACTACAAAGTTACTTAAAAAACAACCAATTCAAAAATAAAAATAAAAACCTACTAAAAAACTACATATATTTTGTTCAGATTTTTGCCTTACGAGCCTCTAAAATGACTTGGTCCTTCGCCGGTAGGTTGGAAAAGTCTCTCTCGAGAAACTTCATATGTTTCCCCATTTGTTTCTCAATTTTAAGTTCATGTTCATTTTCCTTGATCGAGAGAAGCCGAGTGGGTCTATCGTCAAACTCGTCCAATCTTGATGAGTCATCCGATGGCGTTGAAGAGGAGATGTCTCGTGCTCGTGCTATTGCCTTGCCTCTATCCCTAACCTTTGGTCGTGGCAGCTCTTGAGGTTCCTCAAAATGCAATTCATCCAAGGCGTCGTTTATATTAATGGTAGTACGAGCATCATACTCAGATGGTTCGCTAGTCGTTGTTGATTTGGACTGCTTTGACCTATGGGTCATTGAGTCAAACGGTGGTACAAGATGCCATTTGAAGATTGCGTAGACGCTCCCAGGTATCATCGTAAACAGATGGCCATGATACATTTTATATTCGTTGTGGGCGGCGGTCATAATGTCCACGTCGCTTGAACTGCTTCTTCTTGTGTGATTGTTGACGAGGGTATCGTGTATGTTGTTGAAGTTGTTAATCTTGGTGCGCATTGCGGTCCACTTGCCCTAAAACAAATCGGGCGTACGATATTCACCAGGACCAATTGCGGCGAAAAACTTCTCACGTATACGCCTCCAAAAGACGACTATATTTTGGTCGGTTGCTATAATTTAAAAAAAAATTAGTAGCAACAAAATAAAACTAAAAATATACTTATAAAAAGTTAATGGAGAAAAATATTACAAACAATTGGATCCTTCAACATGTCGAGCCATGCTTGTGACAATGTAAGTTTTTCAGTAGGCGTCCACATGTCGATCATTTTAGGAGCACGTTCGACATTCTCACCCTTCTTACGGTGCCTTCTCGATCGTCCACCTTTTGTGGAAGTGAGTTGGGTTTCGGGTATGTTTTGGGTTTGGGGAAAAATTGGTGGTGCGGAATAGTATCCAAAAATACCCGGGAAGCAGCGGTGGCGTTGTCGGATGAGGGGAGGTTGGGTTGATAGGTGGCATTGGATAATACCCAATCTCACCTGTTCGCGTGTCTCTTCGTTATCGCTCTTCTTACTCGTTGTTTGCTAAATTACCCTAAAACGGATTGTTGGGGTCCCACACGTTTTGATTGTTGGGAAACATTGAGCGAGTATGATAGAATTTATAAAATTTATGGAGAATAGATGGTAGAAATGGTATGGTTTGGTAGGATATATATAATGTGAAAATTTAAAAGTACAGGTTATTTTTTATATAATATTACTGTTGTCAACGATAAAGTGAACGGGGACCACCAAAATCAAGCCTTTGGCGCTCGTTACCAGGCTAATAGCGGATTAATGGCGCCCCCCTCCCCCTTTGACGCCTGGGACATTGGGGAGAGACGCTAACGGGGTGATGTGGCCAGGGGCGGTATACCACACCCCTGGCCTATTCAAGAGTTTTAAAAACACCTTAAACTGTTATGTAATATCTTTAGAATTCGAAAAAACTTTTTTTTCCTACAATCTTACATTTTTTCTACAATCTTACATTCTTAAATATATTTTTACATTTCTACTTCATCAACACTTTATATATTTACTATTTATATACTATTAATTTGAAACATTTGTGTGCATGTTTGGTTGTAAGTTATGTTTAAATACTTGTACCTTAATCAAATATAGGTTGTAAGTTGTGTTTAAGTTGTTGTACCTTAATCAAATAATAATGGTTTCATTACCTTACCAAATTCAATATGTTTTGTATGCATGTATAGTTGTAAATTGTGCTTAAGTGGTTGTACCATAATCAAATAATGGTTTCATTATCTTACCATATTAAATCGGTTTGATCCATTCAAGGTTGTGTTGTTTTATTTGTAAACTATTATTATTTATAATAATTTAATTAATTTAGCCAAAATCTTGTATAAATATAATTTGCAACATATTGATGCAATAGTTGTTGTAATGTATGCATTATGGTTTGTATAGTGGTAATGATATATATTATATATAGATTACGATGAACCTGTCAAACGGGAAAAAATAGACGCGGGTTCATCATAACGCACGAGTCCTAGACAACTTAGTTGTTTTATTCTATTTTTAAGTTCCTGTTTAATTTATTCGCATTAACACCGCAACTTCAGTGTCGGTGGTCGCTGACAATAGTGTGCCATTAGTGCTCGCCCCTACCATAACGCTGGAGGTGCTTAATACTAGTTCATAATCAAATTTTTAGAGCAAAACAACTTTTTAGCTTCATACTACAAAAAAAAAAAATAACTATTAACTATTATCTAATATTACAATTACCAAGTATGGTTAATAGTAGTTTGACCTTTTTTTTCTTTTTTTTGCGTTTTATATTTTTAAATACTTTTATTCCTCAACTTTGAGTATTAACACTTATAAACCCTTAACTTTGTAATTGAGTTTTACGTGTTTATTTGTATGTACGTATCGGTATAAATATTCAAGTTGATTGACGTTTAGACGTAAAGTTATTCAATTGGTCTACGTTTTGACTTAAATTTTATTTTATTTTTCCGGAAATAGTCGTGTCAAATATAATACGTTTTCGTGCTTATTTTTATATATGTTTTCAATTGGTCTACGTTAGACGTAAATTTTGTCTGGAAACGAGTCGGGTCAAATATAAGATGTTTTCATTAGAAGTATAAATTCGAGTCACTTTACGTTTCGACAGCACCGCAACGCGTTGTACCATTCTTTAACTTAAAAAACACTATTTTCTTACGTGCTTCTTTTTATGTACTTGTCGGTATAAATATAAGTTGGTTTATGCTTCGACGTATTTTTTCGGAAATATGTTATGTCAAATATGACACGTTTTCGTGGTTATTTTTATGTACGTTTTCTGTTATTCTACGTTTTAACGTAATTTTTTCTCAAAAAACAGTCAGGTAAAATATAATACGTTTTCATTATATTGTATAAATTCGAGGTACTTTACATTTCAACGTCGCGGTAACGCGCTACGTTTCCATTTAAATTTTGTTAAAAGTTAGGTCGGCTCTGCCGTGAAGCACGGGTATAACCCACTAGCTATATTTAGGGCTTCCACTATTTCCCACGCCCCTAAATCTTATTTGGGTAAATTACACTTTTCGTCCTTTATGTTTGTACCGAATTGTAACGGATAGCTTTTAACTTCAATAATTACAGTCGCAATCCTTTATTTGCAAAACCCGTTACACTCTACGTCCTTTATTACTAACCACATTAAAAATTTCAATTAAGTTTATTCACATAAGGGTATTTTGGTCAATTCATGTTTTTATCTAAATGTTTAATAAATAAAACCAAAAAAATTGCATACACACTTCATCTTCCCCAATTTCTTAACCCTAAAACCCTAACCACCACATCTTGCCACCGCTACCTCATCCTGCCGCCACCGCTCCGGCCACACCCACGCCCCTAACCCTTTGCAGATCTGTATCAATACTATCATTGAATATATTTGTGTAACTATCCTTTGCATATCTTTGTCATTTAAATATATGAATATAGAGTTTTTATACCTTTTCCCAAATCTTCTCCTACATCTTCTCTTCTCTATCTGTTTCTTTTTCTTAAATTTATTCCCAAAATCATCTAATACTTCATGTCCATCTTTTCCTCTATCTGCAACCGACAATGTTTTCTCCCTCATTCAACAGCTCCTATTTCAGACTAAGCGGTATGGGGGCTGGCTTAGGCCCGGCGAGGCCCGGCGAGGCCCGGCGCCGGTCCCCCACACCGCCCCTCTCAGAACGTCCCGGCTAAACCGGCTGACTACAGACGAAGTCGACGGGCCTTGTTTCAAATTAATAGCCGTTACAAACGGCTAGATTTAATAAAAAAAAATTTACTTTTTCACTTTAAATATATACCACTTTCAACCATTTTTTATACCATTCTCATCCATTTCTTCCATTCTTCTCCCATTCTCTCATCCTTTTTTTATAAAAAACAATCCCATTTTTTATACAATCATGAATCCCTTCAACCCAAACAACCCCAACCCGAACAATCCTAACTTTTTTTCGAGTCCCGCTTACACTCCGACTATGGATCCTTCGTGGGGGTCTCCACCATTTACGTTTTCGGGTTTCCAACAATCACCTAACGCCTTCTCCCAAATGTCCCAAGTTCAACAAATGCAACAATACCAAGCACTACAACAATTCATGCAATGCAACTCGGTTCAACTTGATCAATTCCAATCGCAACCGCCAACTTCGCAACCGCAACCCTCGGTTCAACTTGACGATGATGATGAAGTCGTCCCCGAATCGACACCTAAAGAACTCAAGCGCAAAAAAAAACATGGGGAAGGCGGTTGAAACCGAACCCGACACCGCAAAAAAAAAGCGGTTCGAGAGCAAAGCCGAGACAGTGGACAAAAGTAGAGGAGGAGGCGCTAGCAATTGCGTATGTTAAGACCTCAACTTGCTCGATTGTCGGTATGAACCAAAGTTAATTTTTTTAATTTAAATTTAAAAAGAATTATTTTTTAGTTTTACTAATGCAATTTTTTTTAATTTTAGGGAACAATCAAACGGGTTCTGGTTTTTGGAAGGCATGTACGGATAGATTTAATCACCTTATGGGGGAAGGCCCGATACGTGATCTCGATTCCGTATAGGGCAAGGGGCGGAAAATGAACAAGATCGTGAATGATTTTTGCGGGATTTATAACCCACTTTACATCAATCGTCCTAGTGGGAGTAGCGACGAGGACGTTCTTAACCTTGCGATGGCTAAATGAGAAGCAAAAAATCCGCCCTTCCCGCACCTCCGAGCATGGAACATTTTAAAGAAAGAACCTAAATGGGCGCCGGTTCCAAATGAGGTCGCAACCGCCAAACGAACTAAAACTTCCGAGTCCGGAAGTTATAGTGCGGGAGGCTCCACCGCTCGTTGTCAAATCGACATAAACGACGAACCGAAATATGACGAGGATGCGTTGCCCGCTCACGAGATCGAACGTCCCGGCGGAAGAGACAAAGCAAAAAAAAAGAGGCGGCCGGAAAGCGCAAAGGGGCCGGCTCGAGTGGAGGGGGCGGCTCGGGTGGAGTTGGCGGCTCGAAGGCGTCTTCGAAAATGGACGAGTTGATTTCCGAGTTCCGTTCGTTTAAAGACTTTGCGGCCGAAAAATATAGTCACAAGAAAAACGTGTCGGCTGACTATGCTCGAGCGGAGGATTTTAGGATAATGAGGTTGGATCTCGACTCGGTTCCGGAGGATGAACGAGAGGTGTATCGGAGGATGAAGGAAGAGGTGAAGAAAAAATGAACGTCGTAGGTTTTTTTTTTTAGGAAATGTAATTTTTTTTTATTTTTCGAAAATGTTTTTTTTTTTAGGAAATGTAATTTTTTTTTATGTTATGAAATGAATTTATTTATGTTGTATTTTTAAATTTTTATAAAGTTTTTATTAAGTTAATAAAAAAAACTTAGAAAATTATAAAATATTTAGGTGGGGTAGCCCCATCCTCCACCCCCCTCAAAAGTGAATGAGACCCATGCTCCATGAGCCGGTGATGTGGCACCTACGTGGCGGCCAATCCTTATGGGGATGAGCCTTCCCATACCCTCTAGTATCACAAACCATTTCTCTCCCAAACTAGCTAATTTGGCAAATCTGCTATTAAGCTTGACAATGACAATTATCTTGCCTGGAAACATCAAATCCTCACATTTCTCAAAACAATAGGATTACTATCATATTTGAAGAGAGATATTATACCGCCGACAGTAAACCCACCCCGAACGTTTAAACTGGGAAAGAGCAGATGGTTTCGTCACTTCATGCATGAATAAATAACACGCGAGTCAAATAGACTCCATCTGCAAAGGGTTAGGGGCGGTGCGTGTGGCTGGAGTTGTGGCGGCAGGATGAGGAGGTAGTGGCAAGATGCGGTGGTTAGGGTTAGAAAAAATGGGGAAGATGAAGTGTATATGCAATTTTTTTTTGTTTTATTTATTAAACATTTAGATAAAAACATGAATTGACCAAAATACCCTTAAGTGAATAAACTTAACTGAAATTTTTAATCTGGTTAGTATTAAAGGACGTAGAGTGTAACGGGTTTTGCAAATAAAGAATTTTAACTGTAATTATTGAAGTTAAAGGTTACCCGTTGCAATCCGATACAAAAATAAAAAACGAAAAATGTAATTTACCTATCTTATTTTCACATCTATTTTCACTTTTAACATCCACTAGCTATATTTAAGGCTTCCACTCCCTTTATATAACTCACTAGTTAACATCCATCCAGGTTCCATCTTACACAAACTTCCTCACATACTCATCCATATCACATAGCCTAGGCATGTAAGCTAACAAATGCCCAAAAATGTCTGCGTTGCCAACACTCTAATCTTTTGCTGAAATGTAAGCAAAAAAGAAAGTAAATATGAAAAGGACTCAATTGGGTCTATGATTTTGACTTTATAATTAAAACAAAAATGCGTATTATGATGAAATGATTAATAGTAGCTAAACACTTTGCGTGTGCAATAAATACCCTTCATTTGCTCGAGCATGCTCGTTACATCATATAGTGAACAAATCATTAAAAGTTACCATTACACATATACAAATAAAAACATATTTATATAAGCATATCTAAATGCAAAAGCACATACATCTAACACACATACGAATACGTAATACGCATATACAACACAAGTTGGTTGACAAATGACAATCATTGTATTATAAATTGGTAAACAGCGGATCTAGAAAATCACTATAGGGGCAACGTTTAAAAAAAATTATAAAGGGGTAACGAAATTGAAAAAACGTCAATTTTTTTTTTCCAAAATTTACACTACTGCTGGAACGTCAAGGGGCAACGGAGATTACCCCTTCTTACACTCTATATCCGCCCCTGTTGGTAAAAGATAAGCTTAAAATGACTCTACATGAGTATTATAAAAAAATAATTGGGACATTAGATTTAAATTACCCCAACTTTCACCATTTGGTCGATAACACTTCCAACTTACGCATTGTACCAACACCACTCCCAACTAGGGGTGAGCAGAAAACCGAAATAACTGAATCGAAAAAGAAACCGACGGTTCGGTTTTCGGATTTTTAATAATCGAAAATTTCGGTTCGGTTTTCGGATAACCATTTTCAATAACCGAAAAAAACCGAACCGATAAGTTATAATCTATATATTTTTATTTTTAAGTTGTTTAATTGTTTAAACCAATGCTAGTAGAAATTATTAATTTTATTATGTTAAATGTTTATAATAAAAACCTTACATGTTTATTTATCATTGAAATAGTTTATTTATTTATTACCTACAAGAAATAACAAAATTTTATATCACTTTTACCCTTTTAGCCAAAAAAGTAATCTTTTAACATCAGAGCCATGAACGTCTATTTTTTTTTAACCCTTTTGACCCTTAACACTAACCCCATCCATTTACTTTTAGAGGCCAAAAGGGTTAGAAAAAAAGACGTTGGAGGCCAAAAGAGTTAGAAAAAAAAGACGTCGGTGGCTTAAATGTTAAAAGATTACTTTTTGGGCTAAAAGGATAAAAATGATATAAATACAGGGGCCAAAATCGGAATTTACTCTAAAAATTAAATGATCTTAAAATTATTATAAAAGAAAATGTCTTAACAAACCTTTGAAGAAACATAAAATAGAATAGAATGTTTGGTTTATGCATCAAACATACAATCGTGCTGTAATAAATTACCAGAAGAAAAGATTTTAGAAGAAGAAGCTGTTCGAAAGCCATATAGATTACCTGTGGATGATGTCGCAAAGAGCTTGAAGAAACCTGTCTTTTCGTTCTCGCAATTTAGGTCAGGAAGATGTAAACCTTCGATGTGAGTTCTAGGGCTATTGTCACACCCCAACCAATGGCGGAATCATCGGAGTGGGACTTGTTCAAGATTGTAAGAGACTTCATAACACTATTTGTGACGATATTTAATTCAACCGATTTCATTTCATAGATAAATTGTCAAAACATTACAAGAATTCAAATAACAACATTGTTCAAACATGATAATAACAAAATTGATACAACACCTTAAACCTAAACGTCTAAGTGAGTATCTAGGCATATTTGCTAGTCCGTTTTCATAGCATCATCAATCCTCAACCTGTAACATGTTTAAAATACAATTCAATGCAAAAGCAAAGGCGAGTATACAAGTTTATGAATAAGTATAAGTATAAAGTTTAAAAAAACGAATCCACATGTCAACTTAGTTTATACGAGATCAACCTAACATGGCATGCAATATTTCTAGCCAATCCTCTGTTTACGCAAGAAAGTTTAGTTAATTCGACATGACCACAAGTTTAAGGGGGGCGGTGCGTTACTCCTATAGCGCTATACATGTCAAATGGAGGCTCGTGAAAGCTAATGACTAAAACATATCACATAAGTATGGTCCATGTAAGCATCAAGTATCATAACATAGTATTCATGTATAAGGATTGTTTTGTGCATTGCATAAAGAATAAGTTTAAGTGTGTTTAAATAAGGTAAACACGTTACACCCCAAAAAGTGGTAAACCTAAAAAGGGGGTTGCGAGTATACTCACAAAATTGCTAAGTCTTCCGATTATCCAATTGTTGACGAGTGTATGAGATTAGGAGGATGGAACACTGAGATCACCCTATGTGGGTAAACGAAAGTGCATGAGTGATTGGAATTAATGACGGAGTTTTGAATTGGAATATAGAGTATGAGTTTATAAAAATATATCTTGTTAGTATATGTATGTATATGGACATATAGTATTTTTGAGCTAAGTCCATCAAGAGTATGTTAGATTGTTATATTAGATAAGTTAAGCATGAAGAATTAACCTCATGGTATGATTCACCAAACACAAACCTTGCCACATTATCTTATGGTAGACTTTGGTTGGTTTTACCAAAACACGCGTCACCACAAGAACTACGGTAGATTTGGATGGTTTAATCATTTGTAGGTTGTATTAGACTTTGTTAACAGAATGTCTAGAGTGTTTTCACACCCCTAAACTCATAATAACTAACCACACATAAGCACCACAATCATGGTTTTGATTATGGGCAAAGTAGGTACAAGATTCATGTAAGTAAGTTAAGAGTTTAAGAAGGTTAGAGTTTATTCTTCAAAAACAGGAAGTTTGGACCTCAAAATGATGTTGTTTTACCTTAGATTATCGAAGTAATCTGATGTAAACAATCCTAGAGGTGTTCCAAGCTTTGTAGAAGAAGAATTGATGCAGAAAAGATGAAGAAATGGGAGTTTGAACTTCACTTTCGGTTCTTGAGAATTCTGCCTTGTTCTTGTAAAATCAGAGAATTTGGGAGTGTTTGGAGGTTATAGAAGTGTTTAGCAAGTTCAAAATGGAAGTTATGAAGGGTCTATTTATAGTTGGGGATTAGAGAAAACCGTTTGGATGAGCTAGAAAGTCACACAAGTGGACAAATGGGTCAAAACGGCTAGTTTTCACAACCTTCTGTCTGCAGATCCCCTTACGGACGTAAGACACTATTCACGGTCAGTAAGGCACTATTCACGTATTTTTTTTTGAATTCTAGGGATTAAAACACGCACTTTTTACAAAAGGGACCTATGCTAGAAAAATTTCTAAAAATTATTAAAAATTCTTTTTGTAAGATTTTACGGTAAAATCCTAAAAATTATAAAGGAAAAATCTTTTGTAATGTTTTTCGGTTTCGTATAAAATCATGTGATTGAAAATGTATTTCCATTATAATTAACGCCTCGAAAAATAAAATACACATATGAACTTTAGAAAATAATAATACGAAAATACGAGGCGTTACAACTATATTTGAAAGAAGAGTTCTAATAGGCTTCAACCCACAAGCCCATTCTGAAAGTTAATTGGATCAATAACATTTATTGAATTATTGAATTGTGTTATTGTTCAATTTTAGTTTTACTGAATTGGATTATTTACATCCTAAATTGAATAGGCCTTTTATTGAATTATACAATAACAATGGACCTTTACTGAATTTTACACTAACAATGTGTAAAAAAAAATTAAGGTCATATATAAGAAGCTACTAAACAACATAAAATTAGGTCATGCTTTCATTTTAGACAAAATATTATCAATTACTTACCTTATTTCTATATCAAACATGTACACTAAAACAAACCGTCTTTACATTGTTTTATAAAGATATGTAACTAAATGGAAATAATTTAAATGATATATTACAATCTGTTTTTTAGTATTTGATTTGGATCGTTATTAAACATACTCGTGTATTCACACGGGTGTACAACTAGTATTAATTAAAGAGGTTAACTACAATAACTTAAATGTAAACATATAAAAAAATTTCTTATATTTTAAATTATACTTTCTATTTTTTGAATCTTAAATTATTTTGTTCCAAAAACCGAACCGAAATCGAAAAAAACCAAAACCGAACAGTTTTAATAATCGAAAACCGATATTTCAGTTTCGGTTTTGATTTTGCCCAAAAATCGAACCGAACGGTGCACACCCCTGTTTCCGAACTTATTTTCCTCTAGTATTCTCAAATTAAAAAAAATATATAAAAATGATGAAAATGTTATTAGCCAAATGATAAAAGTTTGGGTTACATAAATCAAATATTCTAAAAAAATATAAAAAATGAAGATTTACAAAATCACAATTGGATTTGGGTAATATTAACAAACAATTAATGAACTAAACAATCTAATTAAATACAGTCTAAAAAGTAACTTTCCAAAATGACAAAACTACCCTCATCTGGTCAACCTTTTCCCTTTCTTTCTACTACTACTACCGATTGCGTAGAGAGAGAAAGATTGCTTTCAGACCAGAAGAGAGAGAAAGATACAGATTCAGATATATACATACATACACTTTTAGAGAGAGAAACATAGAGAGATTCAGATATATACACACACCAGAAACAAACTTTTCTAGAGAGAGAAACAAGAGGCAAAGGTGCAGCATTTTTGGTCTCTACATCACTCAGCAATCTCTCCTTTATTAAAGTGTCTCCGGTCTTCATATTGTCTCCTTCCACCTTTTCCGGCCGCTTGTTTTAATAATATTTTAATCTATCGTTTTCCGTTTCTGTTTCCGGCGACCTTTGCCGGAAACCTAAGCCGGTGTATAGTTTTCGGCGTTTTCACCGAGCTGATTTACAGTGACTGAAAGCTCCGGTGAATCTCCGGCTGTAGGACTCTCCGTTCGTCTGTTATACGACGCCGTCGCGGTGATTTTACTATTTTAGGCGTTTTCTCTAAAAGCTCCGGTGAATCTACGGCTTTAGGACTCCGTAATCCGACGTCTTCAGTCGGTGAGTTTAGGCGTTTTTTCCGATAAAATTTGCAGCAACTGAAAGCTCCGGTGAATCTCTGGCGGTAGGAGTCTCCTGTTGTTTGTAATACGACGTCGTTTGCCGGTGATTTTAGGCGTTTTCTCCGATCTGATTTTCAGTAACTGAATCTCCGACGGTAAGACTCTCCGGTCGTGTGTAATACGACGCCGTTTATCAGTGATTTTAGGCGTTTTCTTCGAACTGATTTACAGTAACTGAAAGCTCCGATGAATCTCTGGCGGTAGAACGCTCAGCCGCTCAGGTTATCCGTAATACGACGCTGTTTTTCGGTGATTTGATTTGAGAAACGAGCAATGAAGATATCGGCGAACAGTTCCGGATCGAGTTTAACAACTGCGAATCCAGTTGAAGGTGAGTTTATCATCTTCTCCGATAAATTTTCCGTCGAATTTATTAAACTTTTGTAGCGATTTTGATTACTTTTGTGAAGAATTTGATCGATTAGGTTTAAAAAGTGCGAAAAGTTACTTTTTCGATTGTAATCAGTTTGTTTACTAATATGTTTTGGAAGCAGGTGGAGAGAAGAACCGGATAATCAATCCGGAGCTATGGCAGGCCTGTGCCGGACCTCTGGTCAACTTACCGGTGGCCGGTACACACGTCGTCTATTTTCCTCAAGGCCATAGCGAACAGGTAATTTTTTTTTTTTTTATTTTTGTTGCTATCTTGCGCCGATACAGGCTAACGTGAACCGAATCTCTCATTTTTTATTATTGTTTCTGTTTAGTTACCGCTAGAGCTCCCCGCATGATGCGGTGAGAACTCGGTCAGTATCGGTTTGTTTGGGTACTCGGTACTGTACAGGCACTTGGTACAGAATTCTAAAGAGAAAACAAAAAATAAAGTTGCCGTATAGCCAGAAGCATATCTTCACGTGGTTTACTGTTACATCGATTAAAAACCATAAAAACGAATACCACCATACATGTACCGATGTTGTTCGGTTGGTATCGGTTCGGGTTACCACCGATACCGGTACTCATAATAGCTTACGATAAAAAAAAGCTGTTTTTTGATTTCAACACAACTTTTTAGGAAAATAATTTAACGAATAATAGTTATTAAATAAATGAGGTTTTCAACACAGTCGCATATTCAACTTTTTATATTTAAATAAAAATAGAATTGAGACCCGCCGCAATGCGGCGGAGATTCTTTAGTTATGACTAAGTCGATCTAGGACCCGCACGTTATGTTAAACCTGTCAAACGGAGAAAAATAGACGATGTAAAAACGTTCACCCACACACGCACTTTGCGTCATGTTAACTCTCAAAATTTAGAACGAAAACTAAAAAAGTTAAACCAAAGACGCACGTTGCGATGTGTTAAGTCACAAAATTTAGAACCAAGCATAAAGCGAAAAATTTACGGAAAATGAAAACTGTAAAGGACCAAAGTTGAAAGTAAAAAAAGTTGTGAGGTTACATTGCAAAAGATAAAAAGTTTTGGGTTAAAAGTAAAAAAAACAAATAGTTTTGGATTAAAAGTAATTTATGAGATACTTTTGGGTGAAAAGTAAAAAAATTAATTTTTTTTGGAAACCCCCAAAGCACACGCCGCATTGCGGCGGGGCGTAAAACGGTGTCAAATAGTACTAATGTCACACAACCGTTATCGACCACCAACACTGACTCGACCTAGGGTCTACGTGTTGCGACGGACCTGTTAAACCCGTCAAACATGAAAAAATAGAGGTAAAAAGGCAAAATGGATTAAAAAGACAAACAAGTAACAACTATGAATATCCCTCACATAAAAGCTGGTGGTATTTGTTAGTTATATTACAGTTTTTTTTGTTGCTATCTTGGGCCTAAACAGGCTAACGTAAACCGAATCTCTCATTTAATTATTGAAGAAAAACCCTGAACATAGAGGGAGATGGTGCACAGGTGTTGATGCGTAACGTACAACTTGTAGTGTAGTGATTGATGAGCCGTGAGTGTTTAAGCATTTTGGTTTAGCAGTTGTACCGTACAACCTTTTTTCTGGCTAAAACAGAAACAGGATTGATATCAATTTTGGAATAATTGTACAGAGGGTTGTTGGTAATTGTAGTATAGTCTTAATTTTAATTTTCATTTAATTTAATTTAATTTGATATCACTACAGGAAAATACTTGTTTGTAGTTTCTATAATTATGGTCTTGCTTTTAATAAATCCAGTAGTCCTGCAAAAAAAATCCCCTAAAGTTAAATCAGAGGGCAAATCTGGTATAATAAAAATAGGGGGCTACTAAACGTACCCCCACTTGTTACTTTTTATACCCCTTTTCCATAAAATCACATTTAAACTTGTCATGTTTACCCCCTAAACAAGTCATATTTTTTAAAGTATTCTTTTTTGTTACAAAACAAATTCAAAAGTGAAAATATATTTTAGACGTTTTTTAAAAAAAATGTTTATTTTTATGTTTATTTAAAAAACCATATTTTTTTAAAAGGTTTTCAGATATTTTTTACACTTTCTCAAATAGTATTTTGATTATGTTTTCTTTTATTGAACATCTTTACAAATTACTAATAACGTTTTTCATATAAAAACAATAATAAAAAAAGTTTTGAATTTTCTTTTTGAAAAAAGTCTACATTATATTTTTTTCCTCGTCTAGTTTGTATTTTAAATGTCTTATATTTATTATTTTTAATATTTTAAAATGTTTTTATTTTATTGTGGAATGACTTGAAGTGGGTATCTGATGCGTGATCGAAAACCGATGATTATTCGTAATTAAGTTTATGCTTTTACGTGACTTTTGGTTTCGAATGACCTACTTTTAATTACAAAAAAATCCACATATATTTTTGAAATCAACCAGTTTGATATATTTTTTAAATGAAGAAGAGAAAAATATTTGTGAATCAACCATATCCATTTGTTTTCCTTTAGGAAAGTGTTCACATCAATCCAAGTCTTAAACTGGTTTTAATTATTTTATAAACACGTCAAAAGTATTAAAAAATATAAACGTAAGACCTTTAGAATACAAACTAGACGAGGAAAAAACATAATATAGACTTTTTTTCAAAAAGAAAGTTCAAAACCTTTTTTATTATTTTTATAAGAAAAAATGTTATTATTTATTTGTAAAGATGTTCAATAAAAAACATAATCAAAATACTATTTGAGAAAGTGTCTTTAGAAACTATATATGAAAACTTTTAAAAAATATGATTTAAATAAAAATTAAAAAATAAATATTTAAAAAAATGTCTGTAATCTTTCTTTACACTTTTAAATTTGTTTTGTAACAAAAAGAATATTTTTTAAAATGATGATTTGTATAGGGGTAAATATTAAAAGTTTTAATGTGATTTTATAGAAAGGGGGGTATAAAAAGTAATAAGGGGGGGTATATTTAGCCTACCCCTAAAAATATAACTAATTCCTATAAGCATTTATAGATGGGGTTTATGTTCATTAAATGATTCTTAAGTTAGACAAACAAACCCTATAAATAAATGTAAAATTTGTTTTCTATGATAAAAAGGGGTAAGAGGAACCTGTATTTCCTGATAAATATTTATTTTGTTATTAACAATTTGGCAGTGAAGTATAGTTGAATTAATGCAAAATCTGCTAACATACACATGATATGGTGCTGGTTGGTGAGATGGAACTATCTTCTCTGGAAGTTCCTTTTAGTCTTTACTACCATAGGTTCAGCTATGTGTAGTCATAACGCCCCTTTGTGGGCGTTATGCGACACGTGTCGCGCCACGTCAGCGTGGGGCTTTATGGGGCGTTATGCAATTTGAGGCCGTAGTCATAAAGCCCCTGTCTAATCATTACTCAATTATTAATTTCTAATTTTTTATAATTATTTTCTAACTTTATAAAATTAAAATTCATTTCATTAAATTAAAAAACATTACACTAAAATAAAAATAAAAACATTACACTAAAAAAAAAAAAAAAAAAAAAAAAACGGTTACACTAAAAAAAAAAAAGTTTGACTAAAAAAATAAAAAAACAACACTTCAAAGATTATATTTTTTTTCGATCCTTTCCTTTTGGGCCAACGCCATCTTCAAAGCTTTTCCGGTAAGGTGGTCGTGCGGTTTCGAGTAGAACTCAAAGTCCCGTTCCCATTGTCTATCCCGCATAATCTCCGTAACCTCGTGGTTCTCCTCCAAACGTTTATTACCGAGTTCGTGTAACTCATGAAGTCGTGTGTTTATCTCCGAAAATGCGTTACTCATATCCGTTCCCATAGACATCGACGACGACTCGGGTTTTTTCGCTCGGCTTTTTCTTCCGGGCGGTCTTGGTAACTCCTCCGCCGGCTCGTCATCCGGAATATCCTCGTTCAAGTCGGTGTTTCGAGCGTCGGAGGTTGGCGTTTCGGGTTCACCCGACTCGTTTGTTTTGGACCTCTTTGACGGCCGTTTACCTTGATAGTTTGCTACAAAAAAAGTGCTCGTATTCGGCTCCAAAAAACTGATTTATCTTGATAGTTTGCTACAAAAAAAAGATATAATTTATTAGTCTAAAAAAACTGCAAAAAAACAGAAAAATAAAAACAGAAAATAAATAAAAAAACTGCAAAAAAACAGAAAAATAAAAACAGAAAATAAATAAAAAAAACTGCAAAAAAACAGAAAAATAAAAACAGAAAATAAATAAAAAAACTGCAAAAAAACAGAAAAATAAAAACAGAAAATAAATAAAAAAAACTGCAAAAAAACAGAAAAATAAAAATAGAAAAATAAAAACAGAAAAAAAAAAACAGAAAAAAATTAAAAAATATACCTATAACCGGGTCCTCCGACACATCGATGAAAGCGCGGGTTAACGCATACTCCTCATCGGGCTCCCACCGGATCACATTTTTTTTCGCTCGGGTGCTAGTTTCCGCTTTTTTTTTATGTGGCCGTTTTGCTTTTCCTTTTTGGGTCTCCGCTACTTCGGGTTGTGTTTCCGGAACAACGTCGGGTTCGTGTTGTGGGGAGCCGAAAGCTTGAGCCGACCCGAACGCTTGAGACGACCCCATTCCGTCGGTGTTTTGATTCGGGTTCCACCCGTAGAGATTCGGGTCCCATGATAGCGGTTGGTTCAAAAGATTCATGAACCCGGGATTTTGTTGATTGTAGTCGAGAAAACCGGAGCCGAAAGGGTTGGGTCTAGTGGGAACCGGCAACACGGGCCGAGTAGGATTACCACTTTGGTTTGGGTCCGCACTAGATCGGGGAGGAACGAAGCCACGGTTGTATGGATGCATTGTACAAAATATCAAGATTTGTAAAAAAAATGGAAGAGATGAGAGTTTTTGAGTGTTTGTGGTAAAAAAAATAGGAGAGGAGGTAATGATTTAAAGGAAAGTTTGAAAAATAATTTTTTTTTTTTTTTTTTATTAAAATGACCGTTTGTAAACGGTCAAAATAATCAAATCTTCGTTCGATAGCGCCGCGATATATATCGCGCTTTGAATTTTTTTTTGGGCATAGCGCCCTTCGTCCCGGTGTTCTCGGCGCTATAGGGGCTTATACCGCCCCACTACGCAAGGTCTAATGGAAGTCTTGATTTCTTTTCTCCTTTTTGATGAAAAAGCTGCAGAAATATCATATGATATGCTGTCTTCGGGACCCACTTCCCATTTCCTTCTTATATGCAATTCTGCAGGGTCACTATCATCTTCTCAAATTACCTTACTTTTAGTCTTCTATCAATTGTCAAAATTTTTGGTCTAAAAATCATGGTTGTAAAAATCGCATCTAGCCTCCAATTAATCGCTAGTTGGAGGTTCACCGAGTAATTTTCATCAAATCGGCCAATTAATCACTAGGCGGTCAACAGTGGTCAAATCCGGTCCTAATCGGCCAAAAATTGGTGGGAGTCTAACGATTCCGGCCAAAACCTGTAAATACTAGCCATATTTTGGCCAAAACCTGTAAATTCTGGCAACTAATCCTATCTACTTCAAAATATGGGTCGAAGAAGGTGTTAAAACATGTCTACTTAAAAATTTACAAATCAAAATGTGTGTATATACATATAAAATAAAAAATTACATATAAAATCTCAATCCGATTAATCGCTAGTCGATACCCCACCGATCGATTAGCACCTAGCGATTCTTACAACACTGCTAAAAATATTAGTTGAAGGGTATATTGGACTTGATTAATTTTACATCATCATTTAAACTAATCCTTTTATTACTTATAGTCGATAAGATTGGGCAGCTCGAGTGTACCAAAAAAAGGAAGCTAAAGCTTGAGGCCCCACGGGGCCCCAATTTTTTTAAGGCTTAGCTACCTTCAGTCGCATTCTATTCTTTCTTTCCGGTCTCAGCTCTCAATACCTCAATTTTTTAAGGAATTGTGTGATTTTGTGTCTTTTAAAAATCGCGTTTAAAATGTGTCGTATTATTCCCACGTGTTAGGATCCTTAACAAGACTTTTTCTTTACGGAAGGGTCCCCAGTTTTAGAATCCGCTATAGGCCTCCAAAAAGGTTGAGTTGACCCTGCATAAGATCCTAATTGTATGGTATGTTGGATAATTGACTTATACTCAAACATTTAAGGGACCAGAGAACACGTATTTTGTTATATATGTATTCAGGTTGTTTGAAAATGATATAGTATTTAGTTATGAGGTTTCAGTTAATTGAATTGAGGGGCTGTTTGGGTAAGCTTTTCAAAATGACTTATTTGCTTATTTGCTTTCTGAAAAGCAAATAAGCAAATAAGTCATTTTGAAAAGCTCCATTTTAAACCTTTTCAAAACAGCTTATTTACTTATTTGCTTTTCAGAAAAGCAAATAAGCAAATAAGTCATTTTGAAAAGCTTAGCCAAACAGCCCCTGAGTAGAACTTCCTTTTTTTACTTGACTAAGTAATATTTTGTTATATATGTATTCAGGTTGCCGCATCTATGAAGAAGGATGTGGATGCTCAAATTCCAAGCTATCCAAATCTTCAGTCAAAATTGATCTGCATCCTTCATAAAATCACATTACATGTATGCCCTTTTCTAAAACTGTTTTATTGTTTTAAATACCAGTTACTTTTGCAAATTTATCTTTAAAATAACCAATAAACTTGCGAAACTGCAAAAAAAGAAACAAAAACATCTGATCGGCAAAAGAAACTGATGACGTATATGCTCAGATGACAGAAACTGAATTGCTATTATTTTGTTTATATATTCATTCCAAAAATTATACTTTTTACAGGCTGATACAGAAACTGATGAAGTATATGCTCAGATGACACTCCAACCCGTTCCTTCGGTACTGACCTGAATTAATTAATAATTCACGAGGCTAAAATTTAGGTTGTTGACTAGAATAATTAATTGTTTACATTTATTTGCAGTTTGATAGAGAAGCAGTATTGAGGTCTGATCTGTCAATGAAGGCACTTAAGCCACAAACCGAGTTTTTTTGTAAAACTTTGACAGCAAGTGATACTAGCACTCATGGAGGTTTTTCTGTTCCTCGTCGAGCAGCTGAAAAAATATTCCCACCTCTTGTGTGTGAATTTTTCTTACACTTTTTTTGTTTGATGAAAAGTTGGATTATATGTGCTAACAATCGGTTTTTATTTATTGTTCTATAGGATTTTAATATGCAACCACCTGCACAAGAGCTTATGGCCAGAGATTTACATGACAATGTATGGACGTTTCGCCATATCTATCGTGGTAAGTCAATTAGTCAAACTAAGTTTTTCTTTACCAAAGTGCACCATCAATAGCATATTAGCATACGGAATAAAAAGATAAAAGATACTGAAACTGAGCACTAAGTAACAAAATATCACCCGACTTGTAAATCTCCATCTGGGGGCGATCTTTTGGTGTATTTAAAGAAAATATGTTCGTTGAATTAAACAAATTATTCTTCGAAATTCAGGGCAACCTAAACGTCACTTGCTCACGACTGGCTGGAGTCTCTTTGTTAGTGGGAAGAGGCTTTTTGCAGGAGACTCGGTCTTGTTTATACGGTACTTCCATGACTATATCAAAATTTGTGTACTTTTTTTATGTATACTATATTATATACATACACACTACACACACACACATATATAGGGGAAGGTTAACGCACAATAGCCCCTTATCGTGCGACGGTACGCGACCACAACAATAACATGCGTAATTATGCGACGGTGCGAAGTGAATTACGCATGTTCATTTTTAAAATACACACGTTATAATACATAATTACGCACGTTATTGCATAATTACGCATGGGTTGGGTTAAACCCTAATCACGCACGTTATTTGCATAACTACGCATGGGTTGGGTTAACCCTAATTACGCACGTTATTGTTGTGGTCGCGTACCATCGCACGTTAAGAGCCTTTTTGTATTTAAACCTTTCACTATATATAATTGTGTGTGCGCGCACACATCTAATACATCCTGAAGCTTAATCTATATAACAGGGATGAAAAACAGCAGCTTCTATTGGGTATTAGACGAGCTAACAGACAACCAGCAAATATATCATCATCAGTTTTGTCCAGTGACAGTATGCATATTGGAGTATTAGCTGCTGCTGCCCATGCAGCTTCAAACAACAGCCCTTTCACTGTATTTTATAATCCAAGGTAAAATATAAATCAACTTATTTTCCAAGTTGCAACGTGTTACAATGATGTATTTGACCATACATCATCATTACTAATCATTTGAGTAAAGCTAGCTCAGATATTTATTTTCACTTTTTTTAATGTTTTGAAAACAGGGCTAGCCCCTCAGAGTTTGTGATTCCGTTAGCCAAGTACTACAAAGCAGTCTGCAGTAACCAAATATCTCTCGGCATGCGCTTCCGGATGATGTTCGAGACGGAAGAATCTGGAACAAGAAGGTAATATAACTTTTATATTTTAAATAGAGTAAAATGCCGTTTTCCTCTGAGGTTTGGCCAGTTTTGCGACTTTCGTCCAAAGGTTTATTTTTCCGCATCTGGATCAAAAAGGTTTGAAATCTTGCCATTTTCATCCGGCTCGTTAACTCCATCCACTTTTCTTCATTAGGTCAGGGGTA
The DNA here is from genome assembly GCA_030545235.1 of Helianthus tuberosus. Taxonomy (NCBI): domain Eukaryota; kingdom Viridiplantae; phylum Streptophyta; class Magnoliopsida; order Asterales; family Asteraceae; genus Helianthus; species Helianthus tuberosus. The sequence continues at coordinate 192,255,866 of CM060445.1, forward strand.
TTTCTGTCTTTTTTGTTAACTTAAAGGGCAATTCGGTCTTTTTCACTTTGTGTACAAGCATTTAGCATAATGTGCAAGTATTCAACAGACCGAATTGCCCTTTAAGTTAACAAAAAGGCGAAAATACCCCTGACTTAACTAAGAAAAATGGATGGAGTTAACGAGCTGGACGAAAACTGCAAGATTTCAACCTTTTGGATCCAGATGCGGAAAAACAAACCTTTGGACGAAAGTCGCAGAACTGGTCAAACCTCAGGGACGAAAATGGCATTTTACTCTTTTGAATATGAATGCTTTCTTTTTTGTAAATTGTGTAAATATTTTTTTATAAAAAAATATGCAGGTATATGGGTACAATTACTGGCATCAGTGACCTGGATGGTGTGAGATGGAAGAACTCACAATGGCGTAACCTACAGGTATATACCTAGCATATTACTCGCGTGACATTTTTTGGTCAACTGAAGTGTTGACCACGGTAATCATTTTATGGTCTGGAGTAGGTTGGTTGGGACGAAGCAACAGCTGGCGAAAGGCGTAACCGTGTATCGATATGGGAGATTGAGCCCGTTACTGCTCCATTTTTCATGTGCCCGACCCCACCATTTTACCCAGGAAAACGGCCTAGACAACCGGGAATGTTAGGTGATGATTCAGCGGATTTCGACAATATATTCAAGCGAACCATGCCATGGCTCGGTGAAGATATGTCCATGAAGGATCCGGGCCTGAGTTTAGCCCAATGGATGAACATGCAGCAAAACCCGTCTTTGGTTAATCAAATCCAACCGGGGTATTTGAACTCATTGGCGGGTCCGGTTTTGCAAAACTATGGCGGGGCACAAATGCTTACTCAGAATAACCTTCAGTTCAATGGTCTTAATGGTCAACGGTCAACATCACAGCTTGATCAGCTACAAAAGCTACCTCAACCTGCTACTACAAACCCGTTAGCCATGATGATGCAGTCACAACAGTTGACTGATCTGACCCAGCAAACGGTTAGACAAAATCTGTTAAATCAAACATTACCTCAGAACCAAGTTCAGTCACAGATTCAATCTCAAAATATTTTTCAACTTCAACAACAACAACAACAACAACAACTGCAACAACAGCAGCAACAATTGCAACAACAACAGCAGCAGCAATTGCAACAGCAGCAGCAGCAGCAACAACTACAACAACAACAGCAGCAACATCAACTGCAACAACAACAGCAGCAACATCAACAACAACAACAACAGCAACAACAGCAGCAACATCAACTGCAACAACAGCTGCAATTACAGCAGCAGCAGATGATGGTCAGTCAAAGTCAAAGTCAACAGAAAGTTTCATTGCCGTCGCAATTTCCCGATCCGCAATTTGGTCAAAAGCTACAGATCCCGGAAAATCAGTTTCAGCTTCTACAGAAGCTTCAACAACAGTCACTTTTAGCACAGCAAGTACAACATCCCCAAGATCAAACCTTTACAAGGTCAATTTCAACCAGTCAAACGACGGAAACGCCCTCGCAAACACCCGTCACATCACTCCCTCAACAGATGTCAAGAAACAATAACGAACAAAATTTCCGATTTTCACATCTTCCTCAACAACCAAAGCTTCAACATGAGTTGTCAGGGCAGATGACAGTGCAAACTAATCAGCTCTCGACAAATAGCAGTAGTTTATTGACTGGAACCGGGAGTGATGATGTGCCGTCATGTTCCACATCACCTTCGACTAATAACTGCCCAAATGTGGGGCCCGCTATGATCAACAACCGATCGTACCAGAGAACAGCAACTGTGGCTGGTGAAGACATAATTCAGGCTTCTTCTACTCATTTAATGAATACAAATGGTTTGGAAACAATATCAGCAAACGAAAACTTTAGTAAAGAATTGCAGCAAAAAGCTGATGTGAAACCTTCAGTGAACGTTTCAAAGATTCAAAATCAAGGATTTTTAGCTCCACGGACATATTTACAGAATCTCGGTGGGCCCCAGATGGATTATCTGGACAGCTCATCATCAGCTACCTCGGTTTGCATTTCCCAAAACGACGTACATTTGCAACCTCATAACTCCAATCACATGTCGTTTAACTCACAACCATTGCCGTTTAGAGACACGGTTCAAGATGAGGAAGCTCGAAATGATCCCAGAACGGATATTAATCCATTTGGGGTAAACATGTCGTCGATGATTCCTGACCCTTTGATCACAAAAGGAATGATGGGGTCTGAAAATAATATCAGCTCAGGTGGAGGCTTGATTTCGAGTTACGAAAACCCCGTTAAAGAAACTCAACCTGAACTCTCGTCTTCAATGGTGTCTCAGTCGTTTGGAGTTCCTGATATGACTTTCAACTCCATCGATTCTACCATAAATGATGACGCTTTGTTAAGTAACGGTGTATGGGCCCCACCACCGCAACCGTTTCAGCGACTGCGGACGTATACCAAGGTTTGATATTGGCTATTTATTGTCTTTTTGCTTAGAGTAAAATGCCATTTTCGTCCCCGAGGTTTGGCCAATTTTGCGACTTTCGTCCAAAGGTTTGTCTTTCCTCGTTTGGATCCAAAAGGTTTGAAATCTTGCGATTTTCATCCGGCTCGTTAACTCCGTCCATTATTCTACATTACTTCAGGGGTATTTTCACCTTTTTTGTTAAATTAAAGGGCAATTCGGTCTTTTTCACTTTATGTACAAGCATTTAGCATCTTGTACAAGCGAGTCCTTAAGTGAAACAGACCAAATTGCCCTTTAAATTGACGAAAATACCCCTGACTTAACGGAGAAAATGGCAAGATTGCAAACCTTTTGGATCCAGATGCGGAAAAACAAACCTTCGGACGAAAGTCGCAAAATTGGCCAAACCTCAGGGACGAAAATGGCATTTTACTCTTTTGCTTATCTCCATACTTCTTATGTACACATTGTTCTTCAGTATTTAAATTTTTATTGGGATCATATAGGTCCACAAACGAGGAGCAGTTGGAAGATCAATCGACATTTCTGCATATTCAGGCTATGATGAACTTAAACAAGACCTGGCCCGAAGGTTTGGTATCGAGGGTCAACTGGAAGATCGACAAAGAGTTGGCTGGAAACTTGTCTATGTGGATCATGAGAATGATGTTCTCCTTGTTGGGGATGACCCTTGGGAGTAAGTTCACAATACTCTTAGTATATACTTTAGGAGTGTAAACGCGCCGAGCCGCTAGTGAGCTACTCGAGATCGGATCGCTAAAAGCTTGAATCGAACTGAGCCTGAGCTTAAATGAGCCTCAGGCCGAGCCTAAATAAGCTCGTTTAGTAAACAAGCCCAAGCCCTAGCTTTATTTACCGGGCTCAGCTAGGCTAGCAAAGCCTAAACGGGCCTATTATTTATATCAATATAATAATTTGTATGTAATATATATAATCATGATAAAAAATAACTAAATGATATAGGTTATATTATATATATATATATATATAAAAATCATAGATATATAAAAATAGTTATGTATGTACATAAATAAAATATTAAATACTTAATAAATAATAAACGAGTGGAACTTAGGCTCGACTCATTCACACCCAATATGGTAAATTGGGCTGGTTGTGGACAGGTCGTTGGGTAACGTTTCAAAACGCACCTGGCTCAAAAAGAGACGTTTTGGTACTCATCGGGTGTGGTTGACATAACTTTACTTTTTGTCCAAAAAAATTATATTCTTTATACATAATGTGTGCGAAATATGACAGACAATATATAGATTAATTTTTTTTTTCATGTTGTATTATATTATGTTAATGACTTGGGTGTCATGTATGCAATTCAGAGAGTTTGTAAACTGCGTACGCTGCATCAAAATATTGTCGCCGCAAGAAGTCCAGCAGATGAGTTTGGATGGAGATTTTGGCGGGAATAGTGTTCTACCAAATCAAGCTTGTAGTAGCTCGGGTGGCGGACAAGTGTAAAAACCGTCTTTCCAAGTTTTAACCTCTTAAGAAGTTTGTTCATACTATCATCGGCCGTTGGACTTTTACTAGATTAGCCGGCCATTGACCCGTGTTCCTAGTTTCTTGGAGCATGGGTTATAATCCATGAACGGGTCCACAATCTAACGAGTGATACAGGTAGTTGTTAAACTTAATTATGTCTAGACGCCATGCTTTGTTGCGGGAAATTTCTGCTTTTATTAGTATAGAATCTCATCATCCATTTGTACAAAATCGATGTGGTCTTGCTCACTCCTCTTCAAGCCTTTCCATGATTTCATCATAGAATTAATTATAAGTTTTGGTCATGTCATTGATTTGATACTTATCATATCACAAACTTAAATTTGCATGCAATATCTTGAATTTTGCATTTTATCCAATTGTTCACTAGGTTTGTTATACATGCTATGCTTATGGATTGAGCAAACTACCTAGCTTGAACCTTTGATATTATACGCGAACATGAACGTACTATGAGCTTGAAAATCATGTCGAGGCATATCAATTTGAGCATAATTGGTGTGTTAGTATGCTGATGCAAGAACAACTGTCACAACCCTCGGCCCTGGACGAGAGCCGTGAACAACACAAGATGGTACCGGTGTTTATTAAAATTATCGCAACACAAATTTCATCAGGATCGTGTGTAGGGCTGTTCAAATTGCTCGGCGCTCGACGCCCGTTCGATGCTCGCTTGAAAAATGCTTGGAATTTGCTCGTTCGATTCAGCTCGACTGAAAAAATGCTCGGTTCAGATTGGTTCGGTTTGTAAACGAACCAAGCACGAGCAAAGATCCGTCTGGTTCGGCTCGGATGGCTCGATTTATTTTTTAATATATGGGCATGTTTGGCTAAGCTTTTTGAAACAACTTATTGACTTATTGACTTTTCGGAAAAGTCAGTATGGAGTGACTTATTGACTTAGTGGCTTTTTCCCCTCACATATACCCTCATTGTCAAACATCATTTTGGAGCTTATGACTTTTCAAAAAGCCAATAAGTCAATAAGTTGTTTCAAAAAGCCAATAAGTCAATAAGTTGTTTCAAAAAGCTTAGCCAAACATGCCCTATATATATGTGTGTGAGTATGCGCGTGTATCACTTTTAATGAAATGACTAAAGACCCATATTAACAATGGTTGGTCCAATATTCAAATAGAGCTCATTTATGTAATTAGAATTGGAGTCTAATACCAATAGTTTATTTCCAATATTTAGATGTCCATTTGAATAATTGAGTCAAAATTTCAAAAACTAAATGTGAAGCGTCGATCAATACTTAAACCTCAACCCACCATTCGATTTAGAAGTACAAGACCCTGATCAAAACCCCCATTGGCCATCACTATTTGATTTCTCCATCGCCACTCGTCAAGACGCCAACTCGCGAGGGTTTTGCTTCAATCGGTTCATTCAATTTCAAACTTTCGATAGAACTATGGTATGTTTCAATCAGTCGACGATTTATCTTACCGTTTAGTTAATCTCGATAGAACTAGTTGAGTGTTTTTGTATTCCTTATTATTAGTTAAATTTTTACTTGTTTTCCATTGGACAAAACATTAGGGACTAAAACTGCACTTTATTCTAATAACTAGCACCCCCCTCGTCACTTTTTTTGTTTGTTTGTTCTGTGACGCTCGATACTCGCTCGACGTTCGTTCGAAAAATATCAGAGTTTCGAACACTGTAGTTTGATTAAACCCATATTTACATACATGATTTTCATGGGGATAAACCCTCAATTTTTATTCAGGTGATATAGCCACTTATTTAAGCTTGAGTGCCTCGTAGTACTTTTTCCTCCCCTTCACAATAAATCACCTGAAACACGTTTAAAAACATTTAATCATCGGAAAATACTGGTGAGTTTATTCATATGTATGAAAGACATATTTCTTATAATTAAAACATTAAGGTTTTTTACATTCTTTTATATCTTAAAACTACCCAAAGGTATTTGTCACTCGGCATTCCCTGTGACTGTGATCATATCACTGTTGACCATTCTCTCAACTAGTGAAGCTTATCAATTAGTGTATACAAAACCCCCCACATACTGACAGTTTTCTAGTAAGAATACAAAGACTTAGTCACTGTAATATAAGTAACAATTGGAAAACATTTAGGGTTTAGAAAGCATTTGATAAAAGATAATGACTCATATTGCAGAATTTATGGTTTTTAAGTCTCTTGGGTTTAAGTCATGGTTCCTAGATAAACACATAATGTAACATGTATTAGTGTAAGAAACCAAATCAAACTTCAACAATAATCACGAGATCAAAACCGCAACATATAAAGTCTCACCGTATTTAGACGGAACTTCAGTTTTTTGTTGCTAGGGTTTTGGATCAATCGGACAGGGTATCGTTTTAGCGATTAGGGTTTCGTACACGGGAATTGAAACATAGATATGAGAGGTTTAGAGTTTGAATTTCGCGAATTCGTTAGTGCATTTGAACTGCCCCTGATCAGCTCTGTATATCGCTAAAAACAAGCACCGTCGCACCACGCGGTAGGCACACATGACCTGCTCGCGCAATGTGACGATGAACATTTTTTAACTCTTTTCGCTTAGGTTTTTGTCGGCGTGCGTTCAGAGTTTCGATTACGAGTCGTTCAAGAATTTTTTGAGAGTTGTTACAACAATCATATATATAGGGTTAGGTTCATTAGTGAACAACCCCCTTGATAGTGAACACCGTGAACTAATCCTAGACCTTGATTATCAATACACAAGTGTAAATCAATGGCCATGATTTGTTGTTCACAAATACACTAGTGTTCACTCTAGAACCCTACCCTATACACACACACACACATATATATATATATAGAGGCCGGTTATTGTACAATAGGGCTTAACGTACATTGCGTACGCGAGGAATTATCAACATACGATTTTGGTATTATTGGACGTCATGCGATTTGGGTTATCTTTTATACATGCGATAATGATTTTTTTTATACACACATGCGATTTATACACAATACATGCGAATCTGGTTAGTTTTTTTGAACATGCGAAGTTTGATTCCCCACATGCGATTTCATGTTATGAACAGGCGATTTCATGTTATGAACGTGCGATTTCTAATCGCGTACGTAATATACGTTAAGTCCAATTCTACTATATCTATGTTTTTTCACATGAGACGCATCTTCTTCCCACTCATCATACTCTCTTTATCCCCATAGATTCCAGTGAAGATTCCCATTTTCCTGAAAATATACGATGTTGATTGATTCCAAACAAAAGGGATACACCTATAAATACAGCACAGACCCTAACAAACCAAGAGCTAATCTAGGGAGCTAATCTCGGAAACTATCAATTAGAGATATACACATTAAAATACAATATATGACAATATATAAAATATATTTGACTAATAGTCCCCCTCAGTCGCAGCGGTAGATGGACGAACGCACAGACTGGACTTGAATCTGTTAAATAATTGTTTAGGTAGCCCCTTGGTGAAGATATCTGCATACTGGTAATCGGCTGGAATGTGTAACACGCGAATATCTCCAATACGAACTTTCTCACGGACAAAGTGAATATCGATTTCGACGTGCTTCGTTCGTTGATGCTGAACAGGATTACCGGATAAGTACACGGCTGATACATTATCACAAAAAATAATGGTGGCTTCGCGTGTAACGATGTGTAGCTCGAGAAGAAGATTGCGAAGCCAACTTGTTTCAGCAGCCGTGTTTGCGACACCCCTATACTCGGCTTCAGCGCTCGAGCGAGAGACTGTGTGTTTCCGTTTAGATGACCACGATACTAAATTATCTCCCAGAAACACACAGTAACCTGAAGTGGATCGTCTCGAGTCTGGACAACCCCCCCAATCAGCATCCGAATAGGCTGTAAGTTTCAGCGACTTGGAGGGTTTGATACGAAGAGCATGATTTGCAGTACCTTTAAGATACCGAAGAATGCGTTTTAAATATTGAAAATGAGGTTCGCGTGGCTCATGCATAAATAAACACACCTGTTGGACGGCATAAGAGATATCGGGTCGAGTAAATGTTAAGTACTGCAGTGCCCCGGCGAGGCTGCGATAAAGGGTGGCATCAGACATGAGAGAACCTGTTGTAGCACTTAACTTGGAGTCCGTGTCACATGGGGTGTTGCAAGGCTTACACGTGGACATGTTGGCTCTAGTTAGAATGTCTTTTACATAAGATTCTTGAGAAAGGAGAAGGCCATTTTGATTTCGTGTAACCTGTATACCCAAAAAGTGATGTAGGTTGCCCAAGTCTGACATGGCAAATTCTGTTGACAAAGAGTGAATAATTTCATGAAGTAAGCTGTCATCAGATGCGGTTACTATAATGTCGTCGACATATAATAATAAATAAGCCATGCGCGATCCTTTGTGGTATACAAAAAGCGATGTGTCACATGAGGTACTACGAAAACCGCACCTGGTAATGTACGTGGCAAACCTGTGATACCAAGCTCTTGGAGCTTGTTTGAGTCCGTATAAAGATTTTCGCAGCCGGCATACGAATGATGGATGTTGTTTGTCCACAAATCCAGGTGGTTGAAACATGTAGACTGTTTCATTAAGGTCCCCGTGTAGGAAGGCGTTTTTGACATCTAGTTGGTGAATGGGCCAATCACGGGAGATGGCAATGCTGAGCACGGTCCGAATTGTAGTGGGTTTAACTACAGGACTGAAAGTGTCAAAACAGTCGATACCAACCTGTTGTGATTTCCCGTTAACGACCAAACGTGCTTTGTACCTTTGCAAAGTGCCATTAGCATGAAACTTGTGTTTAAATAACCACATGCAACAAATTATGTGAGCGTTTTCTGGTCGTGGAACTAACTCCCACGTGTTATTTTCCATTAATGCTCTATACTCATCGTTCATAGCCATTTGCCAATTTGGATCAGTTTGAGCGGCTAGGTGAGATTTCGGGAGCGGGGATATGGACGGGTGGTTAGTGGTGTGAAGATTTATGGGGACTTTGGGTTTCGTGATACCGGATTTGAGCCGGGTGGTCATGTGGTGAGTTGGTTGGGGAGGTGGCGGAGGAGGATGGGGTGGTGGTGTAGGCGTCGCGGAAGACGATGTAGGTGGCGGGTGGTTATGTGTTGGAGGTGACTCTGAGTGGTGTAAAGGACTAGTGGTAAAGGGCTGGTACGAGGAGTCGGTACGTGTGATTGGAGATTGTACAATAGGATTTGGAGTGGGATGTGTATGGGTAGGAGCAACAGTAGTGTGTCGTGTGGGGTTTGCATGGGTGGGAGAATAATATGATGTAGGATGAGTGAAAATGGTAGTGGAAAGATCATTTTCTAAGGGTGAATAGTCATAGTTGGGGTGTGATTGAGAAAAGGGGAAGGTAGTTTCATCAAACGTTACGTGGCGAGAGAAAAAAGTTTTCCCCGTTTCTAAGTTTAAGCATCTATAGCCTCGGTAGTCCGCGGGATACCCGAGGAAGACGCATAGTGAAGACCGATGGGATAGTTTGTGTGGACGAGTTGACGAATGGTTTGGATAACATGCACAACCGAATACTCGTAGGTGGTCGTAGGTTGGGTGTCGGAGATACAAGGCGGATGTGGGTGTGTGATTGTTTAGGATCTTAGTGGGTAGAATATTATGAAGATAAACCGCCGTGTGAACGGCTTCTACCCAGTAAGTGGTAGGAATAGATGCTCGGACAAGGATGGAAAGCATAATTTCGTTGATGCGACGAATCATGCGCTCGGCTTTGCCATTTTGTTGGGAAGTATGTGGACACGAGAATCGAAATTGTATACCATGGTTTGATGCAAAATTTTTAAATTGATGATTATCGAACTCACCACCATTATCACATTGAAACGATTTAATAGGCAGGTGGAATTGAGTTTTAATGTAAGTATAGAATTTCATGAATTTGGTCACGGTTTCCGATTTATAGCGAAGAGGGAAGAGACAAGTGTAGTTTGTGTAATCATCGATCAAAATCATATAGTATTTATAACCTATGTTAGACACAATTGGGGACGTCCACAAGTCACAATGCACAATATCAAATGGCAAAATAGTAGTGGAATTAGATAAAACAAAAGGCAAGCGTTTATGTTTCGCAAGTTGGCACGAATGGCAAAACATTCGGCTAGTTTTATTACATGAAATAAATTTATTGGAAACAAGAAAATCAACAATAGAAACTCCCGGGTGGCCTAGTCGATCATGCCACGAGTCGGAAGCGGAAGCAATAAAAACAGAAGGTGCGGGAACTTGAGTAGGAGCGGTGACCGGATAGAGATGACTATCATCACTGTTGTGACGGGTCAATATTTTCCCATTCTTGAAGTCCTTCACAAAAAATCCAAATGGGTCAAATTCCACAGATACATTATTATCACGAGTAAATTGTTTGACAGAGATAAGGTTTTTGATCACTTTGGGAGCATACAAGACATTATTAAGGCAAAGGTTGTGTTGAGAATGAGGAAAGCTAATGTTCCCTGATCCAAGTATTGGCATTTTGTGACCATTTCCGACAAGAATTGATTTAATGGAAGTAACAGTAGGAGAGTTAGAACATATACCTGGATCTGCACTGAGATGATTATATGCCCCTGTATCCATATGCCAATCCAGTTCATTCGAGTCCATAGCTAGCGCCAGAAAAGCCTCTCCAATGTCAGTAGGTTGGAGTGGGTCAAACTCAGTGATGTGGGCTTGGGGTGGAGCCCGTGATGAAGAGGGTCTGCTATTGTTACTATTGGACCGGTTATTGGGCTGCCAAGGGCTCTGCTGATAGGGAGTGGCCCACCCCTGTTGGGTTGGGTATGGGCACGGTGGGGGAGTCCAAGTCGCTGGGGGCCCATATGGAGAGGCCCACCAAGGAGCATAGGCAGGTGGCCCATTAGGCTGAGCGGAAAACCAAGACCCAGTACGATTCTGATTGGAGCTACTTTGGGGTTGCGAGTGGGCCTGCTGAGATGGACCACGATTGGGCCGAGGTCCATTGGAACGGCGCTGATGATTGTTGTACCTGGGTTGGCCACGAGGCCCATTATCACGACGCTGAGGTTGTGGGTTGGGTTCAGGGGCAGGGGCAGGAGGTTCAATAGCAGCTGCAGCAACCGGGGTTTCCCGTGCCGATTGACAACGTTCTTCCAGATCTAGCAGATTCACAGCGACTTCCCAAGATGGAAGTGTTTGATTAAGTTGAGCAGCAACAGTGTCGTATTCAGGCGGTAATCCACGCACAAGCTGAATAACTAGGCGATTTTCACTAACCGGACTTTCCACATCAGAGAGTTGATCCGCAATTTCCTTCAGTTTCTGGCAGTAGGCTTGCAGCGAGGGCATGGATTTCAGGGTGAGGTTCGTAAAAGCATGTTCCAAGGCGGCGGCTCCGGATCCTTTGTTGTTCAAGAAAATACTTTTGACACGACCCCATGCTTCAAGAGCAGTCGACTCAGGTTCAAGAATGCGAACAAGAATTTCATCAGACACGGATCCGTAGATCCACTGAAGCACAATTGCGTCTATCTCCATCCATGACTCGTAGTTGGGATCTTCCTTTCCCGGTGGCTTGGTTCCGTCAATGTGATCAAGAACCTTGTAGCCACGAGCATTTAACTGAAACAATTTCACCCATGATGAATATGTTACCTTGGTGCCATCTAATACTCGAACTTTGTTTTGTATGTTGTTCACAGTGTAAACTGGATGCAGAGCAGCAGTTTTGGCAGAGGTGTCTCCTTTGTCACCCATAGTGAGAACAAAGAGAGATGTGAGTTAATTGGGATTGGGTGAGGGGGGGGGGGGGGGGGAAAGGTGTGAGACCGTAGCCTCAAAGAAGAGAGAAAAGCAGTGTAGAGACCGTAGCCTCAACAGTGGCGGCAATAGGTTTGCTAGGGTTCAGAGCGTTTGCTCTGATACCATGAAAATATACGATGTTGATTGATTCCAAACAAAAGGGATACACCTATAAATACAGCACAGACCCTAACAAACCAAGAGCTAATCTAGGGAGCTAATATCGGAAACTATCAATTAGAGATATACACATTAAAATACAATATATGACAATATATAAAATATATTTGACTAATATTTCCAATATAACTCCTCACACCCCTTAACGAATTTTAAAGACCACAATCGACTTCCACCACTCTTTATGAAGCTTTCGCAGACCTTTCAGCCATCAACAAAGCACCATAAAACCATTTTAAAAACAAAACATGCAATAAAGATAAACCACAAACACTATTCGCGTAAAGTAAAACTTATTTGTATAAGCTTATCTATGTATCCATCTCTAAAAGTAAACGCATAAATTTCGTGTCAGGTTTTTTATTAGGGTAAATTAAATTTTCCGTCCTTTATGTTTATATTGAATTGCAATGGATAACCTTTAACTTCAATAATTACAGTCACAGTCATTTATTTGACAAACTCATTACATCTTTGGTCCTTTGACTCTAACCTAGTTAAATTTTTTAGTTAAATCCAGTTATGTGACTTGGACATAAGGGTAACTTAGTAATTTTACTGGTATAAAGGATGAAAAATGTAATTTATACTTATATTTGCAAACAAAACACACAGACCCATCACTCTATCTCAGTCTAGTCCTTCTTCTCCAAAAAGCCTCTTTTCTCTCTCTCTCTCTAAAAAACAAAACACACAGACCCATCACTCTATCTCAGTCTAGTCCTTCTTCTCCAAAAAGCCTCTTTTCTCTCTCTCTCTCTAAAAAGCCCTAAAACCTATTATATTATTCTATGTTACAGATGCCCTAAGACTATCCTCATTCACAACCCAACCCAACCCAACCCAACTTTTAATAAAAAATTAATTTCTCTCTCTTCCACCTACACACCCCAACCCAACCTTTCACACTCATTAACAACCCAACCTAAACCATTTTTTTATTAAATAAATATGACTTAGGTTATAATTTATTTTATAAAATTTATTATAACTAATAAAAATGTTTATATTTTTAAACTTTATTATTTTAAATATAAAAAGTTATTAAAAATAAAAAAGAAATTTTATCAAAAAAATCCAACAAAACAATAGAATGTTGACATGTGTCAAATAAGATAATGTTAGATAAAAAACAATTAAAATAATATATCAATTTTTATAAGTTTTATATCTGAATGTTCACAAAAAAAATAAACAAAAATGTGATATATTGGAAAATATATTTTTTCAAACGATCTGGAAAATATTAAAAAGTTAAAAAGTTAAACAATCAATATATATAATATGCTGGAAAATATATTTTTTCAAACGAACTCCGTTTTTTATAAAATTTATATCGTAATGTTCACAAAATTTATTTTAGGAAATATGGTGTATTTAGTTTTGTTATTAAGTTTAAATATTAAAAATTATTTGAGTAATTAAATTATTGGGGGAATTGTTAATTAGAAAATAAAACAAAAAATGAAAATTAGAAGATGGAACCAATCTGATTTTGACAAGTGGCAAAAAGGTATGAGCAACCTCTTGCAACCTTGGGTTGCTTGGCTAACCAGGTTGTGGAGAAAACTATAATTTTTATTTTCTTTTAATTTATTTAGACAACCTAGGTTGGAGGAAAGTCACCAATGGGGATAGTCTAAGAAGGTTCCCTAGTCAGACAAGTGTAACCAAATTGCAGATGTCGGAAGGTTCCCTCTTTCTCCCTGTCCTTGTAACCTAAAGCCACCACCCCAGGCACTCTATGGCCACCACTCAAGCCCCCACCACAACGACCACTTCATCATGCGATTCATCATAAACTCCAATTAATCTCACAAGATTCTGCAAAAATTGGCTTCGATTGTAACCTCCGCATCTCTTATCTTCTCCCCTCAAGATTTCAATGCACCGCCCCAACTATACGGACCTCCAAATCTGAATCGCCCACCCATCTTCTTTCTTTCTTAGCACCACCAAGCCATACCACCCACCTGCAAACTGGAACAATGATCTTCAGTAACTTAAAAATCGCCACTTGAAACTCTTTAATCTAGAAAAATCCCACTTCTAACCTTGTGAGTCGTGATTGTAGTTTAAGATCAGGAATAATCCATCTTCTTTTGAAATCCACAATATAATCAAATCACTTCTCGAAACCCTAAAACTCATTACTTTAAAAATTCTCCTTCAATTCGCTTTGTTTCACTCTAAAAACATAGGAAATTTCATGGCTACAACGTTACGAACAACGACAATCATGCATTAGAGGATTCACGATCTGACGACCGACCGTCAAACCACCGTTCATCAACTCTCCGGTCATCTCACCACCACATCCTCCATCTCTTTCGCTCTAATTCACGTTTTCCGATCAATTTCTTTCAACAGTTTCATTCCAGATCCATCTTTGGCGAAGAAGATCTAGGGGGTGTTTGGCCTAGCTTTTTTAACAAAGCTTATAGCTTTTTTAGCTTTTTTTTACAAAATAAGCTTAACTTGGTGTTTGTTTTAGCTTTTAAAGCTTATGCTTATTAGCTTATATAAGCTAATTTGAATAAGCTTATTTGAGGATGGTTTTCTAGCTTATTGAAGAATGATAGGAAATAAGCTATAAGCTAATCCAAACACTTAAAAATAGCTTATCAAATGATAGAAAATAAGCTATAAGCTATTTTAAAATAGAGTAAACTGCAATTTTACACCCTGAGGTTAGGGGTGATTGGCACTCCTACCCCCCCTAAGGAAATAATTGCAAAAATACACCCCACTGTTAACCCTTATGTCGCACTTTTACCCCCCGGACCAAGATGCCGTTAGAATCTAGCTTTTTCTGTTAATGGTCAAAGGGTAAATAGGTAATTTTGGTAACATGTTGTCTTGCATCCTCATAAAAACCCAATTTCATCACTATTGAACCCTGAGGTTAACCCTAACTCAAAATTGAAGAACTCTGCACTCGCGTTCAAGCATCCTTCAACAATTACAGGTGATTAGAAGTTGGGTTACGAGCATGGATCATCGATTGTGGAAGCTACGAGCTGAAGATCAGTATTTCAAACCGGCTGTAATGTACCGTAAGTGACATGCAAGCTCACAGCGTTTGAATCAGGTAAAATTTTAACATATTTCTCTGTTAATTTGTTTTTGTTGTTTGCTTACAGGTGAAACCCAATCTGAATTTAGCATAAAATTTCACAATGGAGGTAATTTTGTAGAAAACCCAAATAGGAAATACCTTGGTGGGAAGATGAACTACATTGATCATGTAGATTTTAGAGTGTTGAATACTGATGTTTTAGAGGCGATGGTTAAGCAATTAGGATACAATGATAGGCAATATGGCTGCATTCATTACAAGGAACCATACTGTGCGCTGGATTTTGGTCTTAGGACAATAAAATGTAATGTTGACTTAGAGCCTATATTTGATCATGTGCGTCAAAGAGTCCACATGATAGACATGTATGTTGAACACCGTAGGTCAACAATATTGGAAAATACAAGTGAAGGTCCTATAGGGGCTAGTAAAGCAATTGTTCCAGCATCATTTACACAAAATGATGACAATGATAGTATGAATGAAGATGAGGAAGAGAGTGACGGTAGTGATCCTGATTATGAGTACGTTGAGGAAGATAATATGGTTTATGAAATAGAGGTGGATATGCAGAGGTTCAGGGCTAATGTTGAAATTTCTAGGGAAGAACTGGATGGTTCAAGTGATGGGGATCATGATTATGAGAGAAGCGAAGAAGGTCATCAACCTGTTGACTTGGAGGTTTTTGAAAGTGGCTCTGATGACAATTCAAGCCTTAGAGATAAGGTTGCCAAGAAGATAAGGAGGAGAAACAAGAATGCTTTAAAAGGTCCAAATGATTTGCCATTCTATGTTGGTCAGCTTATTGATGACAAGAAAACGATGAATCAGATGGTGAAAAGTTATGCTCTTAAGGCTAGGAGGGATGTGTTTATTCTAAAAAATGAATTGTTAAGGTATAGGGTAGTATCTATTCCATACTTTAACAAAGCTATGGAAGAAATTAAGACAACAGAACGAGCTATGTATGACTGGCTGAATGAGATCCCATTCACCGCTTGGTCAAGAGCATATTTTTCTGGAAGAGCTAAATGTGATATGTTGAGCAGGAGTTCGACAAAGGAGGTAAAATGACCAGAAAGGGAAGTAGCATCAAGTGTGGTAAATGTGGGAACGTGGGTCACAATGTCAGGAGCTGTAAAGGACAAGGTGGTGAACAATCAACTGCTTCACAGGAATCACACACTGCCACTCAATGTGCACCAATTTACAATCTTGATGAGTGATGGATGGTTTGTAAGTTTAGACTATGTTTGTTAGGTTTGTCAACTTTGTTGCAGACATTGTTTGGTTGGTTTGTATCTTTATCTTTGGTGTGGTTTGTTCAAGACAATGTTTGGATGGTTTGTAAGTTAAGACTATGTTTGTTTGGTTTGTTTAAGACAAAGTTTGGTTGGTTTGACTTGTTTATAAGGTCAAAATGTCCATTTTGGTCATTTGCAGCAGGTTTGACTTGTTCATAACTGGCATGCATGTTTGATTGTGTTTAGATGATCACAGGCATGTTAAGCAAATGTCAATTGCAGCAGCCTATATATATTTGCAGCCTATGTAATTGCTTTGCAGCTTGTTTGGATAATTGGTACTAGTACAATGACCATTTATAAGGTCAAAATGACCATTTTGGTACAAATAAGAGGCAGAAAGTGATTCGATTAGATTACATTGCAACATTTAGTACAAATAACAAGTCCAACATACAAACTTAAAACCAAACAAAATCTAGCCTATTTCCAGTGACAATCATCCAAACAAGACCAATCCGAATCCGAACCATGCTCCCCTTCATATGGGTCAAAGTACCAATCATCATCTTCATCCCAATATGTGTAATCCCATGCATGTTCCAGCACTTCAGGGTCATACTCCTTTGTCGGATCTCCGAATATCTTTTCATAATCAGTTTCTTGCTCCATGTAAGGTCTGAGTATCTCAGACTCTTGATCTTCAAAGTATACATAACTGTCTGGTTCTTCGGCTGCAATATCTTTCTCATTCTCAACTTTATCATTCTCCTTGTCACCCATACCTACATAATTACAACCAGGCTACCAAAACAAACATATAAGAACTTTAAAAGGACCATTGCATAAACTTCAAAACTCATAATCCAAATACGGTTACACTCTAAATACACAACCAAATCTACTTAAGCAAAAAAAAATAGAACAATCAAGACCCAAGTAATCACAAAATACATCTTCAGTTTCAACACATCGCCATTCTTGTACCGAGCCAACTGTTCTTTGCACTTAGCCAACTCATCCTTATCTTTAATGCTTTGAATTAAAGCAGGCATTACCTCTCAACAAACCGGACATCCCTGTTCTTCACTAACATCAGCCCATCTGAGGAATCCACATCCTCCAACCTGTTATCGGACATCATAAGCAAGAGAAGAATGAAACTTGTGTTTCAATAACCATTAAACACAAGAAACTTACACATCTAAGATACCATCGACCAGGATTAGCTTTGGATTGTGACTCTTTGAACATTGTTTTCGCAACACAAGGACATATGATGTCTGAAGCTTGACTTTTGTTCATGGTCTCCTTGGATCGAAGCACAGAGGAAGAAGATGAAGACATGTTCAGCGATTGAAAGGGTTGAACACAGACAAATTAGGGCTTGAACTTCTTAAATGAGGAAGGGGATAAACGTTGGGGGGTAATTTGGACATTTCACCTAACTCTAACGGTAAGTGTAACGGCATCTTGGTCCGGGGGGTAAAAGTGCGACATAAGGGTTAACAGTGGGGTGTATTTTTGCAATTATTTCCTTAGGGGGGTAGGAGTGCCAATCACCCCTAACCTCAGGGTGTAAAATTGCAGTTTACTCTTTAAAATATAAGCATAAGCCAAAAAATAAAAGCTAGGCCAAACACCCCCTAGATTTTGTTGTCTGCCACATGAATTTGAGAGGGGGGTTTCATAAAGGGGAAGAAACAAGATGTGAAAAGACATAAATGCCCTCACATGAGGTGCACATGCCATACTTAACTTATAATTTTAACCTACTTAGTGTCAAAGGACGAAAGATGTAATGAGTTTTCCAAGTAAAGGACTGTGGCTGTAATTATTGAAGGTAAAGAGTATCCATTGCAATTTGATACAAACATAAAGGACGAAAAGTGTAATTTATCCTTTTTATTATAAGATTTCCATATTGAAAAGACATCCATCTAGTTTTGTAGTGAAAGTAAAATCTACCCCTTAAACATTTGTACCATATGTGAATTCAACCCCTTCAAATTTGTGACCCCAACTGAGGTGTACAAAAAACCTGGTTTTAGAACCGTAACCGGAAAAAAAAACGAAACCGGTTTTTTTAACAATTTTTTTAAAAACCGGTTTGAGAACCGAACTGAACTGACGGTTTGTGACCGGTTACTATTCTTGATCTGAAAAACCGGTTAAACCCCCCCCCCCCCCCCCCCTTTTTGGGCCAAAATCGGTTAAACACCTATCCCAATCGACTACACCGGTTACTTTTTGTACTTGAAAAACCGATTAGTAACCGAAACCGGTTATTAAAAAAACCGGAACGGTTTTTCAAAAAAAACCGATTTGTACACCTCGGCCAACACCATAATCATTCCCCAACTTAAAATTTAGGTCAAAAAAATTCCTGTGCTTATTATTTTTTACCCTCCGTTTAGCAACAACAGAAGATCAAATCAATTGGGTTTAGGGTTTATCCACATTAATTTCACAATTTCAGCAGCCATTATATTGGATCATAAGGTAACATATCTTCATTCTCTTCACCCTTCGCTCTTATTTGAATTTTTTCCGTTAAAAATCATGCAACAGAAACGATTAAATTAGGGTTCACATAGTCTATTGCAAATCACCCATTATATATTCCTGTAATTGTGTCTTTATAATGATAGAATATAATGATCAAAATGGCTCATTTGTGGGGATGAATTTGTTCCAGAAATAGTTAATAATGGAGGATAATTCAGCTTCTGAAAAACGGAAGTTACCCGAAGAACCCTCGGTGGATAATGCGGAAACCGAGAACGAAGAATCGGCATCGAAGAAGCAACGGGTTGTGGCAAGAACTTGTGTTCATGAGGTAGCGGTTCCGAAAGGGTATACCGCGAGTAAAGACGAAACGATCCATGGGACGTTATCGGACCCGGTTTATAACAGCGAGATGGCTAAAACCTACCCGTTTGTCCTCGACCCGTTTCAGCAGATATCTGTTTCGTGTTTGGAGCGAAAAGAGTCGGTTTTAGTATCAGCGCATACGTCGGCTGGGAAAACCGCGGTTGCAGAGTATGCGATCGCTATGGCGTTTAGAGACAAGCAAAGAGTCATTTACACGTCTCCGTTGAAAGCGTTAAGCAATCAGAAATACAGAGAGTTGAGTCAAGAGTTTTCGGATGTCGGGTTGATGACGGGTGACGTCACACTCTCGCCGAACGCGAGTTGTTTAGTCATGACTACGGAGATTCTTAGGGGGATGCTTTATAGAGGGTCAGAGGTTTTGAAAGAAGTCGCGTGGGTTATATTTGACGAGATTCATTACATGAAGGATCGTGAACGAGGGGTAGTTTGGGAAGAAAGTATAATATTTTTGCCTCCGGCGATTAAGATGGTTTTTCTTTCTGCAACGATGTCGAATGCTACGGAATTTGCTGAATGGATATGCAACATACATAAACAGCCTTGTCATGTGGTGTATACGGATTTTCGACCCACACCTTTGCAGCATTACGTGTTTCCGATGGGTGGTTCGGGATTGTATCTTGTAGTCGATGAAAATGAGCAGTTTCGAGAGGATAATTTCCTCAAGCTGCAAGACACTTTTATCAAGCAGAGGTTAACCGGTGGAAATAGTAAACCGAGTGGGAGAATCGCTAAAGCAGGAAACGCTTCCGGTGGATCTGATATATATAAAATCGTCAAGGTTTTTCTCCCTTTTTTTTACTTTTGATCATAAAAAGTTTTTTGATTAAGGAATAATTCTTTATGTGACAGATGATAATGGAAAGAAAATTTCAACCGGTTATTATCTTTAGTTTTAGTAGAAGAGAATGTGAGCAACATGCAATGTCGATGACCAAACTTGATTTCAATAGCCAAGAAGAAAAAGACGTTGTGGAGCAGGTTTTCAAAAATGCTATTATGTGCCTGAGTGAGGAAGATAGAAATCTTCCGGCGATTGAGCTCATGTTGCCTTTATTACAACGAGGCATTGCTGTTCATCATTCGGGACTTCTTCCGATTATTAAAGAACTTGTCGAACTTTTATTTCAAGAAGGCCTTGTAAAAGCACTTTTTGCCACAGAGACGGTAAGATTTCGTCTCTTTTTAGAAATGCATTATACAGTTTAATGTTAGAGGCATGGTTTAAAAAAACGCTTGAGGCGTGCGCCTCAAGGCGAAACGGCCAAAAAACGATTCTGAGGCGCGCCTCAGGGGGTTTATACTGTATGTGCGCCTCAGAGGGGGGCTGAGGCGCTAAAAAGGCTGCGCCTCAGGGGTTTTTGATATTTGTTTTTGAGTTTTTGTGTCAATTTCAAGCAATTTATGTCTTTTTTATGTGTGTTTTTGATTATTTTGATGAATTTGATGATGAATTTAGTTAGTATTACTATTTTTATAAGATATATAATATTGATATTTATTTTTATTTTTTAACTCCGCCTCGGTTCGCCTCGAGGCTTACGCCTCGTGAGGCGAAGGGAAAACACCTCGAAACTCGTTTCCGTTTTTTTAAACCTTGGTTAGAGGTTACACAAACTGTGCCTGTCGGGACTTGGGTAACATATTAAATAATTATTGTGTTAAATTTGAATAGAAATTGTATATATTTACAATATCACTCTAGTTTTTCGAGTACAATGATTTATGTTGTTCGAACTTGTGTGGAGTTAAATCATGCTTCAATTAATTTAGTCCCTAGCTTTTTTAAACTACACGGATGGTCCCTGTGGTTTGTAACGCATTTAGTCCCCAACTTTTGCCAATAGTACATGGATGGTCCCTGTGGTATGCACTTTGTTACGCATGGAGGGTCACTAAACGTTGGGGACTAAATGTGTTACAAAGTGCAAACCACAGGGACCATCCATGTACTTTTAGCAAAAGTTGGGAACTAAATACGTTACAAAGTGCAAACCACATGGACCATCCGTGTACTTTTCAAAAAGCTAGGGACTGAATCCAAAATTTTGGTTAACCACAGGGACCATCCACGTACTTTACTCTATGTTTTGATTTGGCACATTAGACACGTTAAAGATAAAGCGTAACCCAAATCTACCAATTCACAGTAAATGGGTCAAGCTTGTCACCTCTACTTAAGGTTCTTTATCACCGTCTTTGTTTTAGATTGTATTAATAATATGTTTCACTTGGCTAAAATGTCTAACAGTTTGCTATGGGGTTGAACATGCCTGCAAAAACAGTTGTGTTTACTAGCGTTAGGAAATGGGATGGTGATAGCTTTCGGTATGTAGGATCTGGTGAGTATATTCAGGTGCGTATCATAACATAATAGTTACGTTCATTTTGTCTTGAAATAAGTTTCTTATTGTGTCTTCTTTACTTATAGATGAGTGGGAGAGCTGGACGTCGTGGAAAAGATGAGCGAGGTATATGTCTTATAATGATTGATGAACAGGTATAATTAAATTGCTACCTTCTTAATTTTTAAATGAGTTAATTACTGTTTTCGTCCCTGTGGTTTGTCATAAATCACTATTTCAGTCCATTAGTTTAAAAATTGCGATTTCGGTCCCTGTGGTTTCACTTTCGTAACCATTTCAGTCCACCTCGTAACCATTTCCGTCCCTGTACTAACAGAATAAATGGATTGAAATGGTTACGAAAGTGAAACCACAGGGACTGAAATGGTTAGGAAAGTGAAAACACAGGGACTGAAATCGCAATTTTTAAACTAATGGACTAAAATAGTGATTTTTGACAAACCACAGTGACGAAAACAGTAATTAACTCTTTTTAAATAAATAAATTAATTAATAATAACTTTTTTTTTCATTTCAGATGGAGATGAATACTCTAAAGGACATGGTGTTAGGGAAACCAGCCCCACTGGTCAGTACTTTTAGGTTAAGTTATTACTCAATATTGAACTTAATGAGACGTGCCGAAGGCCAGTTTACAGCAGAGCATGTTATCCGAAATTCTTTTCACCAGTTTCAATATGAAAAGGTTTCTTCTAATCCAAAACATCACCACTTCATTATTTCAAATAATTATAATAACTTCTAACATATGTTTCGTCACCCATTTTCAGACTTTACCTGATATAGGGAAAAAGGTTGCCGAGCTAGAAGAGGAAGCCACTAAGCTTGATGCTTCCGGAGAGGTAACTATAATTTGATTATAAGTAGTATTTTAGTAACTCAATGCACATTGAATTTTTATTTGTTATTAT
The DNA here is from genome assembly GCA_030545235.1 of Helianthus tuberosus. Taxonomy (NCBI): domain Eukaryota; kingdom Viridiplantae; phylum Streptophyta; class Magnoliopsida; order Asterales; family Asteraceae; genus Helianthus; species Helianthus tuberosus. The sequence goes on from CM060445.1 coordinate 192,278,311, forward strand.
TATTTTTTTTAATATTGTTTGTTAGGTGGATGTTGCGGAATATCATAAGCTTAAACTTGAAATCTCCGAACTTGAGAAGAAAATGATGGCTGAAATAACAAAGCCTGAGAGAGCTTTATATTTTCTTCTACCCGGGAGATTGGTATGTGGTGAGATCGATGATTTTTATTTCATTTATTTTTGTTGGCAACGTTTTCTTTTCTACTAGAGTAAAATGCCATTTTCGTCCCTGAGGTTTGGCTAGTTTTGCGACTTTCGTCCAAAGGTTTGTTTTTTCGCATTTGGATCCAAAAAGTTTGAAATCTTGCCATTTTTATCCAACTCGTTAACTCCAGCCATTTTTCTTCGTTAAGTCAGAGGCATTACCGTCTTTTTAGACATTTTTTTTATTTAACTAAAAACATTATAAGAAATAAAGATCCACCGCTGTTGACGTTATTTCTTATAGTGTTTTTAGAATAATATTTTTTTTAAAAAGACGGTAATACCCTTGACTTAACGGAGAAAAATGGATGGAGTCAACGGGTTTAGATGAAAATGGCAAGATTTTAAACCTTTTGGATCCAGATGCGAAAAAACTAACCTTTGGACGAAAGTCGCTAAACTGGCCAAACCTCAGGGACAAAAATGGCATTTTACTCTTTCAACTAGATTGTTATATTTTTACTGTATGTTTATTACTTGATCTGTTTTCAGGTTAAAGTTAGAGAAGGTGGAACAGACTGGGGGTGGGGTGTGGTTGTCAATGTCGTTAAAAAACCGGCCCCATCACTAGGCTCGTTAGCCCCTACATCACGTGGCAGTAGCTATATAGTCGACACTTTGCTTCATTGTTCCATTGGTTCAAGTGAAAGTGGTTCTCGCCCTAGACCATGCCCACCACGTTCTGGTCAAAAGGGTGAAATGCATGTGGTGAGTAACTTTGACCAAGTTGACCTTTTTTCACCGTCTTGACTTATGTTCAAAAACGTTGGTAAAAACCTCAAAAACTTTCAATTCTTTTTTTTTTCATAAAACCTTCGAATTCTTTTAAGGTTACACTGTCAACCTTGGTTTTAAAATGCGTGATGCGCTCCGATGCGTTTTGATCCCAAAAGCCAATGCGTGATGCGTGCGCATTACATATGCGAAGCGTTTGTTAATTAAAAAATTATTTATGGATAATATTTCAACTTGTTAACTTTAAACACTAAAAATTTATAGATAAAAATAAACAAATACAAAAAAAAAAAAATAGCTCTATTACCATCAAAGAAGTTCAATACAACCAAAATAAGCCTTGAACTCTTATGTGTCCTAGTAGTCCATGCAAAAGGAACAAGTAATCTATGTAGGAACTCACTTAACAACTTCATCAGCTCATTGTACAAGCTTATTAAGCACATTGTACAAGATCATTGGGCCAGTTTCAGAAAAAGGCGCGCATCAGGGCGCATCATGCGAGCGCATCATCCTCGCATCATGTAAATGCCGTGCATCACATCACCTGATGTGATCTCATCAGCGCATCATGCGAATCACGCATTATGCGCTTCTGATGCGCGCATTTTAAAGCCAAGCTGTCAACACTGATGATGTGGTAGTAACTTTGACCATGTTGACTAAAAAACTTTTTTTTCAGGTTCCTGTTCAGTTGCCTCTGATATCGGGATTAAGCAAACTGAGAATATCGGTTCCTTCTGATCTTCGTCCAATGGAAGCGCGCCAAAATATATTATTGGCAGTACAAGAGCTTGAAAAACGGTTTCCTCAAGGTCTTCCAAAACTTAATCCTGTTAAGGTACATATTTGAAATCTATAAAGTGGGATTAGACATTTATAACGAGAATCTGTTTTCTTTGTTTTTTTGGAAGATTTTGATCCTTACTCCGTTTTTTTTTCCGCAGGATATGGGCATAGAAGAACCTGAGTTTGTTGAGCTAGTAAATCAGATCGAGAAACTTGAACAACAATTGCTTTCTCATCCACTAAACAAGGTTAGGCAGCTAGTCCTTTTTTAGAGTAAAATACACGGATGGTCCCTATGGGTGGCCAAATTTTGGATTTGGTCTTAGCTTTCCAAAAGTACACGGATAGACGGATGGTCCCTGTGGTTTGCGCTTTGTAACACATTTATTCCCCAACTTTTGCCAAAAGTGCACGGATGGTCCTTGTGGTTTGCACTTTGTAACGCATGTAGTCCCTAACTTGGACCTGCTGAAACCTTTAGATATGTTCGCCTGGGGACTAAATGCGTTACAAAGTGCAAACCACAAGGATCATCTGTGTACTTTTTGAAAAGCTAGGGACCAAATCCAAAATTTTGGTTAACCACAAGGACCATCCGTGTACTCTACTCTTTGTTTTTTACTTTTTATTCCGCATCAATCTTTTTGCGGGTATTGAGTACTTCTTTAGTGTTTCTTTCATATTCTAAAATCACACATGAATTGTATTTTTCAGTCTCAAGATGAAAACCAGATCAAACGTTTCAAGAGGAAAGCAGAAGTGAATCATGAAATTCAACAGTTGAAAACAAAAATTCGTGATTCACAGGTATACTATATGTGCATGTGCATATTTATTAGCATGTTTAATTTTTTTTTAATCTTTTTAAGTTTATATATTACATTAGTTTACATGTTACATATTCCTGGTTACATCATTTTTTTTTAAACAGCTTCAAAAATTCCGCGATGAGCTTAAAAACCGATCACGCGTTCTAAAGAAACTTGGACATATTGACGCTGAAGGAATAGTGCAAGTAAAAGGTCGTGCAGCATGCTTAATTGACACAGGAGATGAACTCTTAGTCACCGAATTAATGTTCAACGGTAATGAAAGAAATTACTTTCACATATAATATAACTAAACGTGGCTGCAAGACATATATTCCGATTTTATTAATTTATATTTCTCTTAACGAATCAGGTACGTTTAACGATCTCGATCATCATCAGATTGCAGCTCTTGCAAGTTGTTTTATTCCCGGAGACAAATCAACAGAACAAATACATTTAAGATCGGAACTTGCTAAACCGTTGCAACAGCTTCAAGATAGTGCACGTAGAATAGCGGAGGTGAGTTGGCATCATAACCGTATAAATGTATAAAGTAACAGTTATTGACTAAAGGTTTAAAAAGATGATGATAATTTGAATACGCAGATACAACATGAATGTAAATTGGAAGTTAATGTGGACGAGTATGTAGAGGCAGCAGTTAGACCGTTCTTGATGGATGTCATATATTGTTGGTCAAAAGTAAGATATTTCCACGCGTTTACCAAAGAATTTCACTATATGTAGTTAGCGTGTCCACTATGCAGTTAATGCGGTAAAATATCGGATATCGGTCAAGGACCGATATTTGAGATATAGTTTATCTCGGTGAGATATCGGTAATTTTAATATCATGCAGAATTTATATATATAGCAATTTAACACTTAACATTCAGAAATATATGGGTGATAGGTTATATCAGTCAAATATTGGTGATATATTGGTCAATATCGCCAATAATATGGTACCGATATTCTGACCAATATTTGACACCGATATTTTACATGGGGACCAATAACCTATCACCGATATTTAACTGCATAGGGTGTCCAATATTTTATAGTAATAATGTATTATCTTTATTTTTGAGTTAAATATTGTGGGAGGTTTTAACATACACTTTAGGTGATTTATGACCTCTTCAACAGGTTTCTTTTTAAGCTGTTTTTTACCTTTTATATAATTTTTCTTGCATTTGGTATAAATACTGACAACGCGTTAATATTTTTGTAGGGATCATCTTTTTCTGAAGTTATACAAATGACTGATATCTTTGAAGGGAGTATTATAAGACTTGCTAGAAGGCTTGACGAGTTTCTAAATCAGGTTAGTTGATCTATGCTCGAAAAAATTAAATTCTTGTAGTTTGCAATTTTCTGGAAATTATTAGCCTTCGTTTGACACTTTAATCGCATATGGATGAAATTTTTTTGAGGCAAATTGTTGGCGGTGAAGTGGTAGGGTTTGGGTATAAATTCAAATTATGTAAATTTTGTTTTTGTACGCGTCATATTTGGTTTGTCCAAAATTCAGTCTAAAATATCTTAAATATTTGTAAACAATTAGCGTGTCGTGGTATATGTGATCACAAAACGTAGATTATTTCAACGATAATTAAATTTTCAATAGCGACTTCGAACCAACAATTTGACATTTTTTTGAGGTACTTTTTTATTTTATTTTGCAGTTTAGAGATAACAAAACATATATGACATGTACCCGAAAATCCTGAATATTACATGTACCCAAAAAATCATGTCAAAGGCATGAATATTTGCGGGTTGACACGAATGCGACCTGTTTAACCCAATTTTTGTTTGTTTTATTAATTTTTTTTTCATATTATAACATCTAAATCTACAAGCAAAATTACAAATGCGTATCAAATAAATACGTTTAAATTTCAAACCTAACACTTATTTTTTTTTAACTTTCAAGATTTGACATAAAATACGTAACCATTTTAATTTAACAAAAAAATACGTTATTTTTTAAATAAACATGTGAATTTTGTGTCGTGCCAGAAAGTCACACTCTGCCTCTAAACTTATCCGCTGATGAAATTTTCATAACTCGACTATAACAGTTACGTGCTGCTGCTCATGCTGTTGGAGAAGCCGGTTTAGAGGAAAAGTTTGGTGCCGCCAGTGAAAGCCTGCGTCGCGGTATTATGTTTGCAAATTCTCTATATCTATAATCACCCAACATTTAACATGAATATATACACCACATGAAGTTAGTTGGATTCATGATCATAGCAAAGGTCCAACAGTAACCCTTTCCAATTCAGAAAGGGGTGGCGGCGCAGCTTGTTGCCCGTCTACCTTCTGTTTTGATGTAACTTGGCAAGTATGAATGAAAAATATGTGTTTGGATAAAAAAAATTGTTTAAAAATGATATTGTCAAATATTGAGGCATGGCAATCTAAATCTTAATTTTAATGTCTAGTTGTATATAGTAGGCTTGAATATACATATATATGGATATAGGTGTTGGAGTCCACATGCATTGATGGATTACCTGATAGTCATTGGCGTAGCTTTCAAGGGGCCGGAAGGGGCGCCCGACCCCCCGAACTTTTCGCTCAGTAGCGTTATGTATGTACGTTTCGTATAGAAATTTTTAGGTATATACGTTTTCGACCCCCCGGTTTTATAAAAATAAAATTTACTTATATAGAATTTTTAGGTCCGGTGACTTCCGACCCCCCGGTGGAAATTTTCAAGCTTCGCCACTGCTGATAGTGTGGGCAGTGTGTACACATGGTGTGTATGTATACATATAGGTCCATGGGCCTCTTATAGGCCCACATGCATTGATGGATTTGTGTATATCCGGCTAAATATGTAAATGGAAATATGACCGTTTGATTTTATTAGTCCAGATATTGACTAGACCAGAGATTCTAATTTCAATATATATATATATATATATATATATATATATATATATATATATATATATATATATATATATATATATATATATATATATATATATATATTTTAAAGAGTTAAGTGACATTCTCGTCCTTGTGGTTTGTCCACTTTTGCCATTTCAGTCTAAAGTTCAAAAATGTACAATTTTCCTCACTGTCATTCTCGAAACATGCTATTTTAGTCTTAAAAACTAATCCCAATTAAAAAACTCGGTTAACTTAGAGTTAAAATAGTCATTTTACATAGGGGTCCAGAACGGTTTAGAGGTTGGTGCACGGTAGAGGGTATGTAAAACCTCCGAACCACTCTGAATCACTCCAAACCACTATGTAAAATGACAATTTTACCCCCGAGCTAACTGAGTTTTTAATTAGAGTTAGTTTTTGAACTGAAATGACATGTTTCGAGAATGACAGTGAGGAAAATGATACAATTTTGAAATTTGATCTGAAATGGGAAAAGTGGTCAAACCACAGGGACGTATATGACACTTAACTCTTTTTTAAATTTCAAGGTTTTTTTATTTGCAATTCAAAATTTTATATTTTATTTTTTATATATTTAGAATATATATGTGTGTATATATAAATATTTTTTAATTTCTATTTTAGTTTTAGACTTCATGCTTCTAAAAGGAAAAGAGTAAATTACGATTTTGGCCTCTGTGGTTTTATCACTTTTACCTTTTTAGCCCAAAAAGAATCCTTTAATATCTGAGCCTTTAACGTCTTTTTTTCTAATTCTTTTGGCCCTCAATGTCTTTTTTTCAAACCATTTTGGCCCCTAAAAGTAAATGGATGAGGTTAGTGTTAGGGGCCAAAATGGTTAGAAAAAAAGACGTTGGGGGCTTAGATGTTAAAAATTCATTTTTGAGCTAAAAGGGTAAAAGTGATATGACCACAGGGGCCAAAATCGTAATTTACTCAAAGGATAAAAAAACAAAAGAAAAATAATAGTACTGTATGGGGCTTGATAAATTTGTTTGACTAAAACTTTAAGTGCCATTTTATGGAGTCATGGAGAAAATGTCACTAGATTCTTATCATTAATAGCTTGCAATGGTAGCTAATTAATATGTAGACTCCATTTTCCAGCATTAATTTTGAGTTTTAATATCTGAAGAGTCAAATATACGACCATTGACTGAGATTTATATCTTACATTTTAAAGCATGAGTCAGCTTTTTAAGTATTTAAATTAAACCATTGACTGAGATTTATATCTTACATTAAGCGGTGATACTATTTACACCCCCTATTTACTAATTACACCCCCTATCAAAAACATCACATCCATCAATCATTTGCTTTTTGTTTTTAATTTTTTTTGTCTTTTTGTTGTCTTTTTTTATTATATTTTATTGTCTTTTTTTTCTTTTTGTTATTATTATTATTTTTAATATTAGTAATGAATTATTATTATTATTATTATTATTATTATTATTATTATTATTATTATTATTATTATTAAGCTTATTACTTAAGTCTTAAACTTTTTTTTTTTTTTTACCTTTTTAGTTTTTTTATGCTAGACATCTTTTTATTTTTTTACCTTTTTAGGTAAAAATGAGAGCATCCAATTGCCGGCACAAACAATGAGTTAGGTAAAAAGGAGAGCATCCAACAACCTTAGATAAGATTGTTCGTCACATTGATGAAGTAGTGAACTCGCAATATACAATAGTTAAAGATAGCTTCGAAAAAAGTAGAACTGTTCTAATGCATAAACACAACCTACCAATGTTGAAGCTATTACATGGCTCTGTTTCTCATGAAGCACTTGATATAATAATAGCAGAGCGTCATTTAAAGCGTTCACATTGTCGTTGTCAAGTTCGTAAGTGTTATGGATTACCATGTGCTTGTGAAATCTCAAAGTATAAGAAAGCAGGTAAGTGTATTAAACTAAGATTCGGTCGATGTGCTTGGTAATATTTAAAAGCTGACAACTTATGCTTTAATGCAGGTCAATCTATTCCTTTAGATTCGGTCGATGAATTTTGGAGGAAACTCGAGTTACCAGTATATTGTGAGGATATTACTTGTGACGTCGAGTTGGAAAGTTTTAAAAAAGCCTTCGATAATCGATCCAAGCCTGGAAAGAAAAGTTTACTACAAAAGTTAAAAGCATTAACCAATCCAAGTATACCTTTTGTTGAAGAACCTGATGTCAAAAAAAATACTCGTGGACGACCAACTACAAAATCCAATCAACAAAAAATACCGAACCCTGCAATTGCTAAACCGCCCCTTCAACGAAGCTACTCTCAGAAGCCTCCAAGGCACAGTCCGTTTGGGAACTCCCAAGATCATGATTACACTCAAGAGCCTGCAAGGCACAGTTCATTTACGAACTATCAAGAGCAGGATTACACTCAAGAACCTGCAAGGCATAGTTCATTTGTGAACTCCCAAGATCATGATTACACTCAAGAGCCTTGGAGACATAGTTCATTCGGGTATCTAGAGGCTGCTACAGAAAGTTCATTAAGGGGCCATAATGATTATGTTGGTTACATCAGTCCAGACGTGAACTATCAAGTGCCTGGTGAAACAAGTCCGTTCATAAATCAAGATATTTACGGAAAAAAACCATTCAAGGACTATGATGATAATATGGGCTACTACGCCAGTCCATTTGTAAACTGCCAAGTTCCTGGTGAACCAAGTCCGTTCATGACACAAGAAACAGACGGACAAGGTTTTTTTGCCAACCTTTTAAACACACCGGGATATGATTTCATGGGGTTGAACCAAGATATTGTCGGACAAAGTTCTTTCGCCAACTCTACAAGTGCGCTAGGCTATGACTTCATGGGGTTGAACCAAGATCAAGCATCACAGGTGATACACAACTATATTCATCTAATTCCAAAAATCTTCCATGCGTATGTTACACGCATACATAACGTGTTAGGTGATGGAAATTGTGGGTTTCGGGCGACAGCTTCTGCTCTCGGGTACGGTGAAGATGAATGGTTATTTATCCGGAGGTCACTGATGGAAGAGCTACTAGAGTTTAGAAATAAGTACACTAAGGCTTTCTTAGGCTCATTTGAAGATGTGTTAACGTCCTTGGATTGGTCAGGATCGGGGGTTGCACCAGAAAAACACTGGATGATTATGCCAGAGACAGGATTCTTGATTGCGAACAAATTTAATGTAATCGTTCATTTTTTATCTCAAGAAAAAAGAAACAGTTCGACTTGTTTTTCGCTTTGGAGAGGCCCTCACCGGTTCCCAGAAAAAAAAAATTACAATTGCACACGTGAATGGTAACCATTTTATAATGGTAGAATTGCAAGGAGAGCATCCAATTGCCGGCACAACCAACCTATGGAAATTATCGAGAGAAAATGATGCAGCTGGCTGGGAGAATATATTTGAATCACGTCAAAATATGTATAATTATTGGATAGCCCAACCTGCTACATTTGGGGGATGTATAGATTAAACCTCGGTATGTAAATTATTAAATGATAATAATTTTATAAAAAAATACTTATTTTTATATAGCTTTTGTTACAGCTATAAATATAATTTGATAAATTATAACAATAAAAACTAATAATAAATAATATAGCATTACTACTACTACTACTACTAATAACTAAATAAATAATAAACAAATAATAAATAACTAATAATTAAATAAAAGAATAAAAAAAAAGACAACAAAAAGACTAAAAACAAAAGCAAATGATTGATGGATGTGATGTTTTTATAGGGGGGTGTAATTAGTAAAAAGGGGGGGGGGGGGTGTAAATAGAATGAGCCTTTAAAGCATGAGTAAGCTTTTTAAGTATTTAAATTAAAACCAATGGGGTGGTGGTCCATTGGTAAATGTAAAACCTTTAAACACCTTGGGAGGATGAGGTCTTGGGTTCAAGTCCAACAGACGACAGGAGTACTCTCTTTGGCGTTCAAAAAAAAAGTATTTAAATTAATAATTATCTTAGTTTAAAACTTTCCAACTAATATAATCAAGAGTAAACTGCAATTTTACCCCCTGGGGTTTAGGCCAATTGGCACTCTGACCCCCTCTAACGAAATAATTGCAATTTTACCCCCCAACGTTGGTGTTATGTCGCACATTTACCCCCTGGCGTCAATTATGTTAACAGATCTGTTAACTTTAATGTGAAATGACTATCTTACCCTTTAATATTACCCCCCAACGTTTTTGTTATGTCGCATACCCCCACTGGTAAATTACTAAATTGTCATTTCTTATTACCCCATATACTTTGTGTTAAGAAACAATATTACCCCCTGCAACTTCCAAAACCCTCCCCGCCAAAAAAGTTTGACCAGCCAAAGTCAAATCCTACCCTGATTAACTAACATTGGGCGATTGTACCTGCTGTGTGGCGGATGACGTAGCGGATCAGCCAACAAAGAAGCGGTATTGTAGGGTGTCGCCGGAGACGTAGCGGATCTGAAGGTGGTGTCGCCGGAGGTTGATCGATTTTAGCAGGAGGTGGAGGATCGGTGGGAAGGTGGGGGGGGGGGGTAAATGTGCTTTGATATCTTACTTATAGGGTGTTGTATTGAATAAGCTACACAATGGTTTGTTGGAAATTACATTTTTACCCTTTGACCTTTACATTGTTATGTTGACTGTTAACCATAATTGACGCCGGGGGGTAAATGTGCGACATAACAACAACGGTGGGGGGGGGGGGGGGGAATTGCAATTATTTCGTTAGAGGGGGTCAGAGTGCCAACTGGCCTAAACCCCAGGGGGTAAAATTGCAGTTTACTCTATAATCAATGAAGTTGTACTTATTAGGTTATCCAAATATTCTTTTAAAATAGTATACAAGTTTCATGGCAATCATCTGTATAGCTATAACAAACACTAAATTCATGATATTAGTGACATATCGAAAACGATGATTCGCATGAGTAGATGCTCATGATGTGCGATTCTCCATTAAAGCGGATGATGGAAGATAAGAAACTATTAACACTACCTATACGTAAGCTTAACGATGGAAGATATATGAAGCTTGGAAAGAAGATAGGGGTCCGTTGGTCAGGAGACCGGACGACATATTATGATGTCACATGACGATGAATCACCATATTACCCGGACGACAAATTGGCACCAATATTGTCACACCACAAGCCGGTGGACAAAGGGCCTAGCATAGCACTCAACCTTGGTACCCGACTTAGTAACTCTTTGTTGTTTCTTGAAACTCAACGCATGGGATTGGGTCTAAGAAAACATGATATTCACTAGCAAACCGACAATCATCAGGGGCATCGAAGCGAGTCTACCTCATTGTAAACGTGTTACATAGTATTGGTCGAGTTTCTATTAGTCAAACTATGAGAACTAGTAAGATACTTGAAATTTATGCTTGAACATAGTCTAATGCATTTCAATTTAGAAACCTTACTAACAACATAAACAACCTATGGCCGAGTAATAAGTCACGAGTCACATGTATTATCTCCGCCAAATCAAAGTGTAAAAACACATTATTAAATCTACATGATGAATATCCCATCGGTGTCAAAAAAAAAAAAAAATCGAACAAATGGTCATTAGCTTGACTACCATACTAAAAGTCTTGGTTAGTCAATATGGAGTTTTTGCTTTACGGAGACCAAAATAGTACCACTAGGGCGTCTCTAAACTCTATACACCCATTTTCACCCAACTATGTGACCTATAGAGGAGTGAAGCACATAAATTTGGACCACATTACTAACATGTTTGTGCTTGAGAGAAAATGGATGGCTTAGTATAAGGTGAAGAAGAAGCATAATGGAGCATACGGTTAGGAGATGGATTAGTGTGACGACAAAGAGAGTGTCAAGATCAAGTTACAATAAGATTGAAAAAGACAAGGAAAGGTCCCTTCACACTCTCTTTGCTTTTTTCCTTCTATGGAAGGTGGGGGAGGAGAATTGTTGGTCCCAATTTAATAATTTTCATGTCTTATAATGTGGGTGAATGCACTTTTTCAATTTTTAACATACAAGTTATACTTTTTAATTGATTAAGATAATCTTCACAATTATACCCTTGTTATATGAAAACCAATAGGGGCAAAAGCTCACATTATATATATATATGTAATTGTGAATGTGGGGTAAGCCCACTTCTCGGAGGCATATGCTTCTTAAAAGAGAGGTCCCAGGTTCAATCTAGAGGAAGAGTGAATAATGTAGAATTATTAATCTAACAGAGCAGAAGCAAGCGTTATCATATGTATGTATGTATGTATGTATGTATGTATGTATGTATGTATGTATGTAACTAGTGAACACATAATTTTCAGTTTTTATATATTCTATTAGTTATCAACAATCGTTAAATTATCCTTTTTTGCTCATGGTTTGAATGTAGGACTTTAGCTTTTGTAAGCGTCTGAAGGGGTATGGTCCCAAATATCGCGTCAGCACGACCGCGAATGACCATTACCCTCGTTAAAAACCCCCAACAGCAATTAACTCTCCAGTGTCCGCGTAGACACACGCGAACACTGCGGTCCAATCTGTCCATCGATGAGAAGACTTACCTTAAGGACGGAAACTAATGTTACGCATAGCGATGCGGTCTCGCACCGCATCCTATGAACATTTTCGTCACGACAAGGGATCTGGACAACAGTAACAGTCACTCAACAGGCGATGCGGCACAACACCGCATCCCGCGCAAATCATGGATGGAACAACCAATGCGGGAACAACATCAATGACCGCAAGCAGCGATGCGGCTTGGCACCGCATCCTGCCTACAAGGCAAGTGGGTCTGACACCACAGTGCAAGTGGCACTGGGAACAGTCGCCTACTAGCCCACGTATGAACAACAGTCTGACACCACAGCCGGACGTGGCATCACCACAGCATCCGACAGGTCTGACACACCTGCAAATAGCTGTGCGATGTCAGACTAGCTACTCAACTACCCTCCTTCACTCCTCGGCTATAAATACTCACCCCAAACCAGGTTTGAGGTATCACTTTCTAACTCTCTCACTACTACTACTATCATACTTTGCTTCTCAAGCAAATTACTGATTCTCACGCCGGAGAGTGGTAACAAGGAGCACCCCCCACCCCATCCTCCTTGTTACGAGTCACGGTTTGTTTCCTTGTGCAGGAAACCCACCACCAGACGATCCAGCCAACGATCCTCGGAAAGAAGAGATTAACCCTCTTGACGAGATCAGTGAGTTAACCCCACCCGGTCAACCATTGTTTCATCATTGGCGCCCACCGTGCTCTCTTAGCACTTTTTTCCAATCATCCTTTTCTTTCCAAAGATGTCTGATCGTCAAAACAACACTACCGGGGATAACCTAAACCCCGCAAACCAAGGGCCTGCGGGAACCATTCCCCTAGGCCCAAATGCCGAACACATTGGCACATCAGCGCAAGGGGGCGTATCCCTTACGTTTGGACATGATCTGTCACAATACGCTGCTGTCATACCTCCAGGCATGAACCCTCATACCTGGTATGACCAACAAGCGGCCCTTCTGGCCGCAACGTACAACAGAGCTTGTGCAGACGAACAAGGAGGTATCGGACCTACCCCGATACCGCGTACACCTGCCGGTCGTGTTTTACGATACGACGACAGGGCCCCCACACATCCAGCCTCCAGAAGCAGACAGGAGGACCGCGGCTCCTCCTATTGTGATGTCCGCACAATCAATGAGGACGATTCCTCGTACGGGTCCCGCCGCAGGGACTCCGTACATAGCCGTTTAGGCTCTCAAGAAGAAAGAAGGCGGCAGTCTACAATGCGCCGCCACACAAACATTCATAGTCGTTTGGGACCACAGTCCCACCATGAAGGGTATGGCCATACTGATCCAGATGACAGTACATACCGCGGAGAGTCCCATTCCACCAACAGTAGACCGGGCGGACGCAACTATGTTCCTCCCAGTCAACCCCGCAACACATACCTCCGCGCTGCAAAGCGCAACCAGGGCAAACCTTACAGGCCGAAATCTGCGGCCGAAAACTCTAAATTTGTCCCAGAGATCGCCAACGCCGATGTCACCACCACAAAATTCCCATTAAACATTGGGAAATACAACGGCTCGACCGACCCTGATGATCACAACAACATCTTCGTCGGCGCCGGGTGCAACGGTAAGTGGGACGAACCTACCTGGTGCCATTTTTTCCCACAGACCCTAACAGGTCTGGCCAGGGCATGGTTCGATTCTCTCCCACCAGCGTCACTGACCTCATTCGAGGACTTACAACAAAAGTTCCTCGCACACTTCAGCCAGCAACGACGCCATGAACGTGATTCAATGGACGTCATGAACATCTGGCGCAGAGACAACGAATCGCTTGACGCATTCGTTGTCCGTTACAATAAAGAAATCCTAGAGATAGGCGACGTTGCCGACCAGATGGCACGTAACCATTTCATTGTTGCAGTCAAAGACGAACAAATGGTTATGAATATTTCCGGCGGTAACGGCTTGCCTAAGAAGTGGGAAGATGTCATGGCTAAGGTCAAAACATATGCCCAAACGCAGCGGTCTCTCAGACCGCACATGTCAAAGGCACAACCCCTAGCGGAAGGCCAGTCTTCCCGACAAGAATCCAAGCGCAGCAATAAGCGCAACAGGGACACATGGAATCGCGGCAGCGATCCCAAGCCATATGTCCCCCGGAACAACCAGCCCGACGCAAGGGCTACAATCAACGCCCAACGAGAAAACTGGGCGTCAAAGAAAGAGTCTCGGGACCGCAGCTGGACTGAGATCAACCAGTTGCCAAGCGACGTTCTCCTCACGGATGCGCAATTCCTGAGACCGGCCCAACCAATGAAGTCCAAAAAGAATCAAGATCTCGCACTCTACTGCGAGTATCACAAGGACTCGGGCCACACCACGAACAACTGCATCAGTCTCCGACTGGAGATTGAGCGAGCCCTAAAAGAGGGGAAACTGCAACACCTGTTGACAGGCGCACAAAAAGCAACCAAGCGCATCACTCCCCACAATGAGGGCACCTCCACGGGTAAGAGGGCCATGTACGTGGCTTCTACCCACATGATCAATGGAGGAAAAGGAAGACCGCGTAAGGCGGCGAGAAGACCGGACAATGACTGGAAGGACGAGCAAGTCGTCTTTCCAAAAGTCCGAGGCGGGCCGCGCGATAGGCGCGCCGTCGTTATCACTGGGCACCTAGCTCACTACTGCACCGAGCGATTGTTCATCGACCCAGGCAGTACGTCCGATATTATATACGAGCAGTGCTTCAACCAGTTCAATCAAGAAGACAAAGATCGACTGCAGCCAGCGGACTACCCGTTGGCTGGATTTTCAGGGGAAACTGTGTTCCCCCTGGGACAAATTACTTTCCCTGTGCGCCTCACCAACGGAAGGCACACAAGGACGGAGGAGGTGAACTTCATGGTTTTACCTCACACCTCAAAGTATGACGTAATTCTCGGGAGGGAGTCCCAAGGCGACTTCAACATGATAACATCCGTCCCCCACTCTGCCATCGGTTTTCCAACCGAAACGGGGATCGCGATAATATACGCCCAAAGAGAAGTCATGTCTACGGACGAACTGCGTCCGACAAAGGTAGCAAGGCCTACCCCCAACACTCAACCAGAAAAATGGGTTCTTAATGCAAGACACCCAGAACAAACAGTCACGTTGGGCCATGCCTTGACACCTACCATCAGAGCGCCCCTGAAGCAACTCCTCTTCAGAAACCAAGATATTTTCGCGTGGAAACCCGCAGATATGATAGGAGTACCACGCGAAATTGCGCAACACTTCTTGAATACCATGCCAGGTATCAAGCCTGTGATCCAAGGCCAACGCCACCTTGGATCAGCAAAAAACGCGGCGATGGAAGAGCAGGTACAGGAACTGCTCTCCGCAGGCATCCTGCGGGAAGTAAAATACCAGACTTGGCTGTCCAACCCAGT
This sequence comes from Helianthus tuberosus, assembly GCA_030545235.1. Lineage (NCBI taxonomy): Eukaryota > Viridiplantae > Streptophyta > Magnoliopsida > Asterales > Asteraceae > Helianthus > Helianthus tuberosus. Next base: position 192,293,727 of record CM060445.1, read on the forward strand.
CATGGTAGAAAAACCGAGCGGGGGCTGGCGCATGTGTGTCGATTACAAAGACCTCAATAAGGCCTGCCCCAAGGATTGTTACGCACTTCCAGAGATCGACGAGAAGGTCGATAACCTCGCACCATTCCGATGGAAGTGCTTCCTCGATTGTTATAAAGGCTATCACCAAGTACAAATGGCAATCGACGATGAAGATAAAACGGCATTCCGCACTCCTACCGGGAATTACTGCTACACCAAAATGCCGTTCGGGCTGCGCAACGCGGGCGCAACCTATCAAAAGTTGATGAACGACACTTTTCGCGGTCAAATCAGCAAAAGTGTCGAAATCTATATGGACGACCTGGTCTTCATGAGCATGGAGGAAAACACCATGCTCGACGACATCGACAGAACATTCCAAACTCTGCGAAGCGTTAACATGAAGCTCAACCCAGGGAAATGCTCGTTTGGAATGGAAGAAGGCAAATTCCTTGGATTCATCGTAACCAAAGATGGATTCAAGGTGAACCCGGAAAAAGTTCAGGCGATCGAGCGCATGCCATCGCCTTCTACGATGAAGGAAATGCAACGACTAGCCGGTAGGCTAGCCGCACTCAATAGATTCTTAGCCAACCATGCAGCTAAGTCTTACCCTTTCATCAAGACCCTGCGGAGCTGTCTAAAAAAGGAACAATTCCAATGGACCGCAGAGGCCGAAAAAGCTTTCCGGGAAATGAAAGAGTGTTTGATCCAACTCCCAACCTTAACCGCACCACAAAAAGATGAGCCACTTATCTTATACCTGTCTGCCGCGGACAACGCGGTAGGCGCGGTACTTATAGTGGAGCGGGAAGGAGTCCAAACACCCATCTACTACATCAGCAAAATGCTCAACGACCCAGAGACAAGGTACTCCATCATGGAAAAATTGGTACTGGCACTAGTGCACGCATCGAGACGTTTACGACGTTACTTTGCAAACCACGTCATCATAGTGTTAACCAACTATAGGATCGGCCCGATCCTATCAAAACCCGACATCTCTGGGAGGTTAGCAAAATGGGCAATCGAGCTGGGCGCGCTTTCACTGAACTATAAGCCGCGCCCCGCAATCAAAGGCCAGGTCTTGGCTGACTTCGTCGCTGAAATACCAGCAAACCGCATCCAAGAATGCGAAGAAGAACAAAACCCTGTATCACAACCATCCTCCACAGAAACCTGGGCACTATTCACAGATGGTGCATCCAACGAAGATGGTTCAGGCGCAGGTTTGCGACTTGTCAGCCCCGACGGCCAAGAGCTAACCTACGCAATACGCCTCGGTTTCGAAAGTACGAATAACGAAGCGGAGTATGAGGCTCTACTGGCAGGGTTGCGTTTAGCAATTAAACTCGACGTCAAACATTTGGAAGCACACGTCGATTCACTACTAGTTGCAGGGCAGATACGCGGTGACTATACCGCAAAGGGGGATACCATGATCCTCTATCTCGAACAAGCCCTGCAACTGAAGTCAAAGTTTACCTCCTTCAATATTCGCCACATCAACAGGAGTGAAAATAAACCCGCGGACGCACTATCAAAACTTGCGTCCACCAGCTTCCAACACCTGGCAAAAGAGGTACGCATCGAAGTCCTGCAAAATCCTTCAGTACCCCTGCGCCAAGTCAATGTCATCCAATATGGTACAACATCCTGGATGACACCGCTCATTGCATACTTACAATCAGGGGTTACTCCCGAAAGCAAAGCAGAGGCACGCAAGTTGCAACACAAAGCGTGTCATTACCAAATGGTAGACGGTATCTTATACCGTAAATCATACATGGGGCCACTCCTACGATGCGTCAACCCCCAAGATGCCACATACCTTATCAAAGAAATTCACGAGGGCATATGCGGCATTCACGCAGGACCACGCATGGTGGTGGCCAAAATCATGAACGCCGGCTACTATTGGCCGGGCATGCACCTGGATGCAGTCACAGTCTTACGCAAGTGTTTCAATTGTCAGCAACATGCTCCCAAGACCTTGCGTCCCAAGAACAACTTGATCCCCGTCACCACCGCATGGCCATTCCAAAAATGGGCAATCGATGTGGTGGGACCATTTCCAGACGCACCAGGAGCAGAGAAATTTATCATAGTAGCTGTTGATTACTTTACAAAATGGGTAGAAGCAAAGCCACTTGCATCAACCACCGCTATGATAACAAGGAAATTCGTGTGGGAACATATCATCTGCCGTTTCGGTCTACCAATGTGCATCGTCACCGACAACGGTACCAATTTCGCTGCCGACGACTTTCAAAAATGGCTAAAAGAGCTTAACATTGAACACATATTATCCTCAGTGGCGCATCCGCAAGGGAACGGCCAAGTCGAGAGTATCAATAAAAGCTTAGTCGAAGGCATCAAAGCACGGTTGGGAACAGCCAGACGCGGCTGGGTTGATGAACTCCCAAGTATTCTATAGGCTCACAGGACAAGCCCAAAAACAAGCAACGGCGAGACCCCCTTCAGCTTAGTCTACGGTACTGAAGCGGTGATCCCCGCGGAAGTAGGCCTCCCCTCACCTAGAATGTTGGCCATCAATAAGATGGACAACAATGAGGAACGCAGGGTTGACTTAGACCTCTTGGAAGAAAGGCGCGAAAACGCTGCAATCAACGAGGCCAAGTACAAAACCAAGTTGGAAAAATACTACAATACACGCGTTCGCATTTGTACTTTCAACCCTGGAGACTATGTCCTTCGTGACAATGAAACATCCAACGCAGAACGCCCGGGAAAACTTGCCCCCAAGTGGGAAGGACCGTACCTCATCCAAGAGGTCCTGGGCAAAGGCGCGTATAAACTACAAACATTAGAAGGCGAAACTATCGCACGCACATGGAACGCACAGCAACTTCGACGCTGTTATATGTAAGCCATGTTTCTGCATGTAATCTATTGGGCCACAGGCCATTTGCAAATAAATAAATAGACGATTCAATGCAATAGTTTATTTATTTCTATTACAAATGCGTGTTCCATTCTGAGATATACACAAAAACAGATCAGCAAAATCTTCATTCGTGATACCCACACAGAATGGTAACCACACGCAACTATTGTAATAGGCCAGCAATGGCAATACTGTTTGTTTAACCAGAGAAATCTTCATACTTGCATATCACCTAGATATGCAAAAGGCAATTACAGATTTAGTATTGCTCACAGTAACACTAAACGTGTACAAATTCAAACATGCAAGTACTAAAAACACTTGTAAAAATTGAAACAACAATTCTTTATATTCAAAAAATTCCTGCACCTGCGCGGTGCACAAGGAATTTACATAAAGTTTTGTAACGGTTACATAAGGAACCAAAAGAGGCACGCAGGCCAAATCTAATCTTCCTTTGTACCACTGGGGCCCGCACCATCCGTGCCCTCAACATTTGGTTTTTCCTCATCATCTTCATCAGCGTATAAGACTCGCAAGCGGTCCACATAATCCTCCGATTCTAGACACTTTTCAAGTTCTTCAAGATCTGTGAGGGTTGTTTCATTAAACTCCTTAACCGTGGCAACAAGAAGCGCTTCAGTGTCTACGCCATGAAACCCGGACCGCTCATCAGTAAGCCCGCCACGCGCTGCAACGTTCAAATGACTAATACAACGGTTGTAGCCAGCCTTGAAACCAGCATCCCGGGCACGCTCCCTGATCTCGTTAATACCTGCTACGGTCTCGGGTGCGTCAAGAATGGCAGTAACAATCTGCGAAACATGAATACAATGGTTATCAAAGGCAAAGCTACAACAAAAATAACAAGGCAACGGATACTTACATTCCCGATCCCGCGCATACGCATCCATTCATGATCAGCCTTGAGCAACTCAAGTGAAGAAGCGTGGCTATCTCTAGCCTCTTCGGCCTCTCTTGCTCGCACTTCAGCTTCCGCAGCACGGGCAGAGGTTTCCTCAAGAGCGACCCCCCGGGTCCGCACTTCAGCCTTTTTAAAAAGAAATCAGAAGTATACAAAAAGAATCAACAAATTTGTGAGGCACAATTTCTAAGTTAGGAAGAACTTATACCTGAAGATCCAAGATAGTTTTACTTAACTTGGTGCGGTCAACATTTGCCCCTTCAAGAGCTTTCGCAGCACGAGCCTCCGCCTCCTTGGCCTCTTCCAGAGCCTTGGCAAGACGAACCTCTGCTTCCTTGGCCCCTTGGGCAGCCGCAACGGCCTCAGCTTTTTCTTTAGCCAACGCAGAAATTGCTGCCTTAGCATTTATAAGCTCCTGACGAACATGAAAGAGAGTTTCATTCTGTTTACCCCAAGATTCTTTCCAAGTCTTGCGCTCATGAGATAGCGTCTTGCGATCATCAGAAAGGGTTTCTTTCCAACGCTTACGCTCATCAGACAGCAGTTTTGCAAGAGTACGAACCTGTTTAAGCTCAGCAGTTGCAGCCCATTCTTCAGTCTGCTTATGCTTCTCAAACGCAGCTCTATCCCTCTCAAGCTGCTCTCTATCCCTCTCAAGCTGCGCTGCACCCTCACGTGCAGCCTTCACCAACTCCTCAGCCTCGGCCCGTAAACGCGCATTCTCCTCCCCCTTGCGCCCCAACACCTTACACTTCTCCATAAGGGCATTCGCCATTATGGAGCCCCCCACAAGCATGGAGGAGAGTTGGTTCATCTGGACCTCAGTCGGTAAAGAACGGGCTCGGTTTACCTCAAAAGGGGTGCCCAAACCATTCAAAACCTCCCTACAAGCGGAGGGGTCAACGGTAATGTCATCCCCTTGCAATACAGTCCACGGGGGCGGTGATAGGACGTAGCCCGGCCTTCTGTGTAGGAGCGATAATAATACTCCAATTCAGTCTCGTCAGGCTGAATAGGAGTTTCTACAAAACCTGCATCACCAGAAACGGAACCGGAAGCCTTCTCGGCAGCTGGAGACTTTGGCTTTCCGGTGTCACCAAACTTCAAATCCAGATCAACAGTATCCTCTGGGGTGATAACATTATCGCTCGAATCAACTGTGTCATAGATTTGAGCCGCAGGACGCTTCCCAGTGTCCACCCCCCGCACAGAGGCTTCAGGAGTAACAACCTTATGAACCCCCGCACCCGCAGCAGTGTCGTGCGGGGGAGGGGGAGGAGGAGCATCAAAGTCGAAGAACCCTTCATCTTGCGGTTCTGAAATCAACACAGATACTTTAAAGTAACAATTATAAACACATAATACTTGTTAAAGTCATGCATCACATACCAGATACAACCGCAGGCTTCCTTGGTCCAACAAAGGCCTTGCGCCTGGTCTGAATTTTCGGCTTTTTTCTCCCACCAGCATCACCAGCTTCCTCCGTTTTCCTCTTCTTCTCGTCACCTTGTTTGGAACCCGCAGTAGTTCCACCTGTGGCCGCACCAGCACCTGGAACACCCAAGCCCTCAAGGGTGTCAGATACTACCACGTAATCGGTATATCTGCGGAAATGAGAACGAGAGATACCTGCTGCATGCGGCGCCAAAGGCGGAACAACATGCGCCTCAGGGTTTTTCTTTCCGCGACCCCGCACGGCTTTATCTGCGTGTTTCTTCTCAGCATGTTTTTTGGGGGCACCCTTTGACTCAAATTTACCAAGGTCCCCAAGTGTACCTGCGTATAGAATATCAGCAACAAACCTGGTAAAGCAATAAAGGTTATGAGTAATACCTTTGCCCTGCGGCAGGGGTGCAGTCATCACCGCGCGTGAAGCAACGCGGAAGAGAGGGACAATCGTCAAGTTAAAACCTTTACCCTCCGCAGTCGGAATAAGATCAACTTTGCCAGTAAAAGTTGGATCAAATATCTTCCACACTTCCACAATTTCTGATAATACATGTCCAAATTAATAACAAACACAGGAATAAAGAAACCGCAAAAGAGTGGTAACACTTACCACCAGTTTTCTCCCGCACCACAGGCGTAAAATTCCTCTTAGGCCGGGTCAACATCATCCGCAGCACCCACAACTCATTGTTGGTCAGCTGCCTATGCTCAATAGGTTTCAGCTTTGAGAACCACTCCGCAGTCTCTGCGGTAGGCATAGCAATATCCTCCGCAGGGATAGGCTCATTGACGTTCCGCATATTCATGTCCACAACAACTGCGGCAGCTTTAACGTAGAAGAACTTACACTTCCACTTCGTAATACCCTTCGGAGGGGTCATCAACTTGATGCTTCCATACCGTTCTCTAAAGGAAAAGAAACCGGTGTTCACCGTCAACTGGTAAAACCCCCGGAAGTTTTCAACGGTAACCGGCAGACCAAGAGCTCGAAAAGTTGATTCAAAATGTCTAATACGGATCATCCCAAAAGGACTCATCTGGGAGATATGGATCTTGTAATATTCCAAGACCTGAGCAACAAAAACTGTTAATGGTAAACGAAGGTTACCATCAGTAAAACACTCGGCCCACATGGTGATGTAACCGGCCGGAGCACAGGCACCAGTATCACCAGTTTGAGGATAAACAGCCCCAAACTCGTGAGGCATCTCAATCTTGGCCATCAGTTGGTCGAATGAAACTCTCGACCACTTCAATGGTGGTAGGCCACCACCAGGAACACTGCCACCATCATCTTCTTCTTCTCCGGCAACCGGAGAAGATGCTTCAGGGTTTTCACCCTCCACATTATGTGGGTTGAATGGATCAGCCATCAGAAATATGTAGAACAGAAGTTTCGAGTTAAAGAAAAACTCAGAAAACTCAAAAGATTGCCGGAATAAAAGACAGATTGGTCGGAGAAGACGAAGGGAATGCTCTCTCTCTCTCAACAGAAATTTTTTGAAAATTTTGAACAGTAAGGAGAAACCAAACGGTTCCCCCTTTATATACTCATCGCAATAAATGCGATACAGTAAACCGCCTCAACACGTTCAAAATAGGCGAGTTACAAGGCGACACGTGGTCAGCGACCTTTCCGCTGACGGTTATCACTCGCGCGTGGCCGCCCACGCGCCTGACAAAGAAGACTTTTTCACTCCCTGCTACAGTGCAGTTATGACCTCGGTCAGTGTAAACGTCTTTTCAAATCAGCACATGTCAGAATCCTACCAACTTCAACAACCCACACGTGCAAGCGTGACGTAGGCAACAGAAAGCGACAACCTTATCCAAACACAAGCGGCATGCGGTTTCTCTGGTTTACCGCACCATAACCCATACCGCATGTCGTTTTTTACATACCCCTCAAAAAAGGCAAAAATATATATCTTTAAATTATATAAAGGGGTATAAGTCATAAACCGCACATATCCACGAGCACACGTGGAATATGCGGAGATGACGCACACCAACCCGCACAGGTGTGTCAGATACTCAGAACCAGCACGGTTCTTTGGACTGCGAAAACCACTTCTCAGGATGCGGTAAACCGCACCCCATGAAAGCTTCTTCAAGCTTCAAAACCCTCGTTTCTGGTTCACAACCACAGAGGGAACGCAAACAGCTTCTCCTTAAGGAACAGGACAAGTATGCTGAGCAACCGCACATCAGCAACCCTGTCCCCTGAACCTTCAAGAGCCACATCCAGGCTACAAGACTTCTAGAAGCGAGTTCTTTGCTGCAAACCGCAACCATTCTTACGTAGTTACTGCAAACCGCAACTATGCGAACGGTAGCTACGGAAGAGCCACAACTAAGCCACCACGCGGAAGAGCAAAGCTATTTCAAGAAAAACTGCTTTTCAACTAAGCGTGAAGGAAAATGGCTACAAAATGAATGCGGAAGAGTTTCAACCAACTTCCCAAGTACCTAAAACGATCTCTTCCGGCAACGCTACTTACAGGGAAACTACTTTCCACCAAAGCGTGAAGGAAAGTGGCTCCAGAACAGCGGTAACAAGTCTGCCTATGACTAGTTACCCACCTATGGACCGCACAGAATAAACAATGGTGGGCACAACCCTGCCTATGATCATGTTTATTTGCCCATAGTCCAGATTCACATTGTTCGACCAAACACGACCAACAATGACGCAACTACCCCACGATCCTCAAAGAAACATGGCAAACGAGGTTCGGCAATGAGGTAACCGCAAAGAGCGAACGGTTACCAGAGAGCTACACCTCTGAGGACGTGCGGTTACTTGAGAGATAAATCGCAGAAGACGTGCGGTTACTAGAAAGCTTAACTGGAGAACACGAACACCCCACAAAACAGGGATCATCGTTACATGTCCAGTTGCTGAACATAGAGCTTGAGCAAAGTACTTACAACTTTGCACCAACTGACGCAGAGGTTCCAACTACACTGAAGAAGACATCTTCAATCACGGTCTCAAAGGTTGGTTCGAACCCTGCTAATACCTTCAGTCACCGTCTCAAAGGTTGGTCCGAGACACCAACAGGTGGCTGATGACATCAGCAAAAGGTAGACAGAGTCAACTCCTTGACTGAGAATTCCGCATCAGACGGAACTTGCTCACCATGCACCCTTCTCAAAGGAAGAAACAATCCACTAGAAAGGGCCTACTACTTAAAGAAGATGCCATCTGCATGGCACAATCTTAACCTTCTAGACAACATAGTCCAGTATCCCTCCCACATGCGACTCGCATACGGAAGGAACACTAGACTGGGGGGACTTGAAGGGGTATGGTCCCAAATATCGCGTCAGCACGACCGCGAATGACCATTACCCTCATTAAAAACCCCCAACAGCAATTAACTCTCCAGTGTCCGCGTAGACACACGCGAACACTGCGGTCCAATCTGTCCATCGATGAGAAGACTTACCTTAAGGACGGAAACTAATGTTACGCATAGCGATGCGGTCTCGCACCGCATCCTATGAACATTTTCATCACGACAAGGGATCTGGACAACAGTAACAGTCACTCAACAGGCGATGCGGCACAACACCGCATCCCGCGCAAATCATGGATGGAACAACCAATGCGGGAACAACATCAATGACCGCAAGCAGCGATGCGGCTTGGCACCGCATCCTGCCTACAAGGCAAGTGGGTCTGACACCACAGTGCAAGTGGCACTGGGAACAGTCGCCTACTAGCCCACGTATGAACAACAGTCTGACACCACAGCCGGACGTGGCATCACCACAGCATCCGACAGGTCTGACACACCTGCAAATAGCTGTGCGATGTCAGACTAGCTACTCAACTACCCTCCTTCACTCCTCGGCTATAAATACTCACCCCAAACCAGGTTTGAGGTATCACTTTCTAACTCTCTCACTACTACTACTATCATACTTTGCTTCTCAAGCAAATTACTGATTCTCACGCCGGAGAGTGGTAACAAGGAGCACCCCCCACCCCATCCTCCTTGTTACGAGTCACGGTTTGTTTCCTTGTGCAGGAAACCCACCACCAGACGATCCAGCCAACGATCCTCGGAAAGAAGAGATTAACCCTCTTGACGAGATCAGTGAGTTAACCCCACCCGGTCAACCATTGTTTCATCATTGGCGCCCACCGTGCTCTCTTAGCACTTTTTTCCAATCATCATTTTCTTTCCAAAGATGTCTGATCGTCAAAACAACACTACCGGGGATAACCTAAACCCCGCAAACCAAGGGCCTGCGGGAACCATTCCCCTAGGCCCAAATGCCGAACACATTGGCACATCAGCGCAAGGGGGCGTATCCCTTACGTTTGGACATGATCTGTCACAATACGCTGCTGTCATACCTCCAGGCATGAACCCTCATACCTGGTATGACCAACAAGCGGCCCTTCTGGCTGCAACGTACAACAGAGCTTGTGCAGACGAACAAGGAGGTATCGGACCTACCCCGATACCGCGTACACCTGCCGGTCGTGTTTTACGATACGACGACAGGGCCCCCACACATCCAGCCTCCAGAAGCAGACAGGAGGACCGCGGCTCCTCCTATTGTGATGTCCGCACAATCAATGAGGACGATTCCTCGTACGGGTCCCGCCGCAGGGACTCCGTACATAGCCGTTTAGGCTCTCAAGAAGAAAGAAGGCGGCAGTCTACAATGCGCCGCCACACAAACATTCATAGTCGTTTGGGACCACAGTCCCACCATGAAGGGTATGGCCATACTGATCCAGATGACAGTACATACCGCGGAGAGTCCCATTCCACCAACAGTAGACCGGGCGGACGCAACTATGTTCCTCCCAGTCAACCCCGCAACACATACCTCCGCGCTGCAAAGCGCAACCAGGGCAAACCTTACAGGCCGAAATCTGCGGCCGAAAACTCTAAATTTGTCCCAGAGATCGCCAACGCCGATGTCACCACCACAAAATTCCCATTAAACATTGGGAAATACAACGGCTCGACCGACCCTGATGATCACAACATCTTCGTCGGCGCCGGGTGCAACGGTAAGTGGGACGAACCTACCTGGTGTCATTTTTTCCCACAGACCCTAACAGGTCTGGCCAGGGCATGGTTCGATTCTCTCCCACCAGCGTCACTGACCTCATTCGAGGACTTACAACAACAGTCTGACACCACAGCCGGACGTGGCATCACCACAGCATCCGACAGGTCTGACACACCTGCAAATAGCTGTGCGATGTCAGACTAGCTACTCAACTACCCTCCTTCACTCCTCGGCTATAAATACTCACCCCAAACCAGGTTTGAGGTATCACTTTCTAACTCTCTCACTACTACTACTACTATCATACTTTGCTTCTCAAGCAAATTACTGATTCTCACGCCGGAGAGTGGTAACAAGGAGCACCCCCCACCCCATCCTCCTTGTTACGAGTCACGGTTTGTTTCCTTGTGCAGGAAACCCACCACCAGACGATCCAGCCAACGATCCTCGGAAAGAAGGGATTAACCCTCTTGACGAGATCAGTGAGTTAACCCCACCCGGTCAACCATTGTTTCATCAGCGTCTTTATTTTTGATTGAGTTCATCGTTGATTTTAAAATCTTAATATGAACGTCTTCTAAATCTTCATCCGTAATCACATCCTTACAAACAATCGTATATGATAATTTTGTCAAATTTAGATTCTTGAATAACATACACATACCCTTGGATCTTTCTTAGGGATGATCTTGTATACCAGGACGTCAACATGTAAACACTTGCTAGAGATTGGTCTAGGTGTAGACAAATAAATAGCAACCCCTTATAGGCTAGTGTGTAAACATCTAGACATAAATGCATTCATTTATATTAGAAACTAATTGCTAGTGTATGTAGACACTTAGATATATTTATGCATACACCGGTTCCTAAAGACCTAGGACCCCTTTTGTGTACACAATATTTAGGTTATACTTTATGAACACCAACCAACTATCTAGTATATTTTCAGATTTTCCCGGATGTCACATCAGCTTTCTACTCATTTCCCTCCAGATTGTAGAGAGTTGTCCCACCTTTTCAGGTTCATATTTCACATTTGATTTTAAAATAAAAGGTAATTAATATACATAGTCACATACACATATGTGTTGTGTGTATAAAGATGTATGTATATATGTGTTTCTTTGCTTCCTCTTTGATCGGTGATAAGTCACCGAAATTTGGTGAAAAAAAAACTCGGAACCGAGGGGGTGGTGGGCCTGGTCGGGGCCAGCTCTCACCAAGCCTTCATGGTTCTCACTCTTGAGTGCCCTAATTGGACTAGAAAAGAAGACTAAAAATAAAGAATTTGCAAATAGATTAGTATTTAAATATTTATGTAATTTTAAAACTATTATATATATATATAGGGAGGGGCTCATGCGAGAACCACCCTTATTGTGAGAACCTTGAGAACCAATGTGAACACAACCTAAAATAGCTAAAAAAACCCTAAAAAAAACCTAACCCCCACCCCCCCACCCCCCAAAAACCTAAACCCCCCCCCCCCCCCAAAAAAAAAACCTAACCCCACCCCCCCCCCCCCAAGCTAAATGCTAAAAAAAACCTAAAAAAAAACCTAACCCCACCCCCCCCCCCCAAAAAAAAAAACCTAAACCCCCCTCCCCCACCCCCCAAAAACCTAAGCCCCCCCCCCCCCCCCACCCCCCCCAAGCTAAAATGCTAAAAACTAAACCCCCAAAAAACCTAAAAAAATCTAAAAAAAAAATCTAAAAATTTTTTTAAATTTTTTTTTTTTGCTTCGAAAAGTAGCGATTTTAACCTAAAAAAATATTAAAAAAATAAAAAAAAAATTTGTGTGATTTTTAGCTATTTTTAGGCATTTTTGGTTGTGTTCACATTGGTTCTCGCGGTTCTCGCAATAAGAGGTGGTTCTCGCATGATCTTCTCCCTATATATATATATATATATATATATAGGGAGAAGATCATGCGAGAACCACCTCTTATTGCGAGAACCGCGAGAACCAATGTGAACACAACCAAAAATGCCTAAAAATAGCTAAAAATCACACAAATTTTTTTTTTAATATTTTTTATAAAAAAATCGCTACTTTTCGAAGCAAAAAAAAAAAAAAAAAAAAATTTTGGCTTCTAAAAGTAGCGATTTTAACATAAAAAATATTTTAAAAAAATATTTTAGAATTTTTTTTTGATTTTTTTAGGTTTTTGGGGGTTTAGTTTTTAGCATTTTAGCTTGGAGGGGGGGTTAGGTTTTTTAGAGGTTTTAGTTTTTAGCATTTAGCTTGGGGGGGGGGGGGGGGGTGGGGGGTTTAGGTTTTTTTTTTTGGGGGGGGGGGGGGGGGGAGGGGGGGTGGGGGTTAGGTTTTTTTAGCTATTTTAGGTTGTGTTCAGATTGGTTCTCGCGGTTCTCACAATAAAGGTGGTTCTCGCATGAGCTCCTCCCTATATATATATATAGGGAGAAGATCATGCGAGAACCACCTCTTATTGTGAGAACCGCGAGAACCAATGTGAACACACCAAAAATGCCTAAAAATCACACAAAAATTTTTTTTTTGAATTTTTTAATATTTTTTATAAAAAAATCGCTACTTTTCGAAGCAAAAAAAAAAAAATTTAATTTTTTTTAAAATTTTTTTTTTTTTTGGTTCTAAAAGTAGCGATTTTAACATAAAAAATTCAAAAAAAAATTTTTAGATTTTTTTTTATTTTTTTAGGTTTTTTGGGGGTTTAGTTTTTAGCATTTTAGCTTGGGGGGGGTTAGGTTTTTGGGGGGTGTGGGAGGGGGTTTAGGTTTTTTTGGGGGGGGGGGGGGGGTGGGGGGTTTAGGTTTTTTTTGGGGGGGGGGGGGGGTGGGGGTTAGGTTTTTTTAACTATTTTAGGTTGTGTTCACATTGGTTCTCACAATAAGGGTGGTTCTCGCATGAGCCCCTCCCTATATATATATATATATTAAATATTATTTTATTAATTAATAATAATAATAATAAATAAATAAATAATATAACAATAATAATAATATAATAATAACTAATTATTATTTTATTATTTATTTATTTATTTTATATTAATAAACAAACCTAATGAATAGCACTTTTATAATTTGAGTTTTAAAACATTTATTTCTTTATTATTTTTCTTAACTTTAATGATTTTTTTTATCTCGAGTACGGGTTGGGATAAATGTTACCGGTACCATTTGCTCATCCCTGATTATGGGTATTGTACAAATAATAACAGTATCGTACAACTTTTTTTTTGTTGATTTTCTTCAACTTTTACTGATTTCTTTTTTTAGTTTCAGAAGTAGGGATGAACTTGGTGCCAACCGATAATCGGTACTGGTACTGAAAATACCGGTTACGGTACTGAACATACCGGTTATGCTACCGGTATATGAAGGTAAAAACCGGTACCGAACCGGTACCAGGAATGCCGAAAGTCGGTACCAAATTGGTACTTAAGATCTTTCGGTTCGGGAATTCGGTACCGATACCCAGTACCATTTGCTCATCTCTGACCATGGGTTTCATACGAAGAAAATCATCACCATACAACTTTTTTTGTTGATTTTTTTTCGATTATCTTTTGGTATTTTTTATACTTCTTTTTTTTATTCTTGTTAGCGGTTCCGTGCGTAAGACGCTCGTAGAGATCTCAATTTTGAATTTTCTCGTATGGAACAATCACCTTTAAAATCCATAACCTAGGCCAACGTGCAGTAGACAGGCCCACATGCATTGAAGGACAGCCCTTTTATCTAGTCCAATAATGGCCAGAAAGACAGATATAAGTCTCCATTTGTCCTAAAGAATGCTTTATATTTGGAAAGTGTTTCACATTCAAATTTTGAAAGAGATTTTAATTCTTTAGGTTTGAATTCAAAAACAATTAGCACTTAAAATTTGAGATTTGACAAACATTAGGTTCACTAATAATCTTTAACTAATACTTAAAAACGCCATTGAAGTGAGACGGCCATACCAACCGGCCGTATGGTCAAATGAGAGACGTACACACACAAATCGCAGATTAATGACATTAGATTAAGGTTTGCTTCTTGGTTCGCTATTTTTGTCTTGTATGTTCGTGGCCGCAGTGACAGATTCAGAAATTTTTTTCAGGGGGTTCCTTTTGGTAGATTCTCGCTATTTTTTACCAAATCACACAAGGTTTCCACTAACTATTTCAAATTGTTTTCCAAACCAAGGGGGTTCCTCGGAACCCAGGAACCCCCTAGATCCGCCACTGCTGTATGTTTATGACCATTAATCACGAGAAGACGAATATCGTATATTATGAGACAAAGCGAAATGAAAGTATATTATGAGATAAAGCGAAATGAAATATTATGAGACAAAGCGAAATGAATAGGCATTGTAGTAGAATTGCGTATTTTCAACGCGTTTTCTACAAAATAATCCAATACTAAAACAGATGAAAATTGCGTGATTAATCTAACACATGCATATTGTTGATTGTATAACGGCAACGCGCAATTATATTAATCGATAGAAGTCCCATTGGTTAAACCACATGATTAACAACAAAGCAAGGTGCCAAACAAACTCAGAAGTTGGTAACTCATGACTCAATGGGTTGTACATCATGCGCGACTAGTTGTACCGGATACATCAAAATCGCGAATCATTCGTTACAAGCTACAAAGTACAAACAACCATACTCTTCAACAAAACTTCCTTGTTATATAAACAATAATACTACCCCAAAACCCCTCTTTCACCTTAGATTCCCCTCATTACCATTGTTCATTGTTCTTTCCGCCGTCCGAAGGTAAATAACTTATTTCGGGTTCATATTTGAACCAAACTTAGTATTACATTTTTGTTATTTATATCTATATATATGTATAAAGATAGGTATACTGATAAAAAACCTCTATGCTCCAGCCATCCCGGCATGAAACTGCATAGGACTAGAGCATAGAGGCGCAACGTATTCGCTTATGCTACAGCCATCCCGGCAGGGAGCTGCATAGGACTGGAGCATAGCGTCTCGACATATTCGGGCTGTTTCTTCACCCTTGATGCATACTTTTCTTTGTGTTCATCAATGGAGATCTGCTGGTACCGGCATTCTTCGCTGCAAAATGCTTTCTCACCTCTGAAAATAAAATAGATAAGCGAACACTCAGCCGCTAATAGATGTAGTATATATTTTCTTGTAATGATCAAAAGAACGCGTACGAATCTCTAAATAGATTTTAATTCATGACAGAAAACAGAATATTTATACAATTGCAAACCAAAGCTTTCATATCGATATGCTATAAAGATCATGATCGCATTAATCGATCAGTAAGAAGCAAAACCGACCGGCAAATCTAGGACTTTCGACTGGAATATGCACTACCATAACAAAATCAAGCTTCGTACTTTTATATTATTTTTTTTGGTAACCGTGAGAACCTATGAGGACACTAGTGCTTTTAGACTAGCGCGTCTAAACCCAGTCAACACCCTGCTAACCAGTAAGAACTAGATAAACCTCGGTTGGATTCAAACCCGAGACCTCTGCTAGAAGAAATCAAACGCACAAGAAGACCACATAAACATGTTGTAACCTAATTATGTACAAGATTATCAATATATCTTTCCTTAAACATGAGATTATATCCTAAAACAATAGCTCAAGATGGATTCTTTATATTTTTTTAAATCAAGAACAACCTTAACACTTCCAATCATCTTATACTTCAAACACCCCCTTCAAAAACTCTCCAACAAAAAAACAAGAAAAACCAATCAACTCAAAAGTCATCTACTCAGGGGCGAATCTAGGCCACTTTTGTGAGTTCTCATAATCCATTCGGTTTAGACAAAATTAGTGAGAATCTAATAAAAGAAACTTGGTGAAAAAAGTTCTTAAATCCGCCACTCCGTCTACTTATACAAACACACAAAAACATAACCATAAAAACATAACACAAATTTAACATAAATAAACATAAAAACAAAGTATGTTCATACCTATACATGAATATATCCAACCCATGAAGCTTCTTCTTGCAAAGATTACAACAACTCAAGAAATCCACCTCATCAAACACCACCCCACCCCCACCACCACAAACCACCGGAGGTGACGGTGAACAAAACACCCCACCACCATAACAACCACCACCACCACCACCATTAGTGCTAACCCAATCACTAACAAGACTCTTTTTCTTAAACCCATCATCAAAATACTCTCTTTTCTTCACCATATTATTCCCCACGTGCGAAATCACACACGTGTACTCCTCCAACAACTCAATCTCCACATCTTCTAAACCGGGTCTTTTGCTAAATATCGGAATCGGGTCGGATCTTGGTGAAACTGAAAAAACCGGGTTCTGGGTATTATGACCCGATGACTCATCATTCAAAGCAACCACAATTCCCAGCCCTACGACGCCGTTTTGCTCCCTGAATCTCTTTGATTGCTTGTTTTGATCAAAGAAAAAAGGTAGGGTTTTTAGTGTTAATCTTGATTTGTTATTGCTTTTTGCCTTGAATTCTGCCATTTTTAGACAAGATTCTTTCTGGGTTTTGTTAAAAATCAAATCTTTACATACAAATCATCAGAAACAAAACATGGTTTTGAGTGAAATTGAAAATTGACTTTGATTTGACTGTATTGTACATATATATGTATGTATAGATACACTTGGAGGTGTATGTATGAAATGGGTTTAGAGAGAGAGTAGAGAGAGAAGGCCACCTGCCTCTCTTCTTCTGCTTCTTCTTCACTGAAATAGGCTCAAGGGATTTATGGAGAATAAAGAAGACATGATGGCAATCTTGTAAATAACTCATAATTGAGGGGTAAAGATTTGTTTCCTACTTTTGGCAATTTTTTAGTTTACTCCCTTGGGTTTTGGTGTTTAAGCATTTTTACTCCCTTGAGAATATTATTTTTTTGTTAATTGTTAAAAACATCTAGAGAACTCTAAAAGTGCATAAAGAGAATCATCATATTATGGATGGGTTGATTCGGGTCATGTAACGGGTCAAACGGGGTACAGGCTGGAGCAAACTGTTTTAAAAGTGTATTGTTTTGATTAGGATAAAGAGGTATCGTTCTAAATGGATACTGAGTCGAAACAAATTGTTCTAGAACAAAAGTATGAAATCTGTTTATCTTATGTATTTTTTATGGCGGATGGTGATAGTGATAAGTAGAAGCGGTGGGCAGCTATAAAGTTTTGTAAGAATGGCCTATTATATGATTTAAGTAGATTAAATAACTGTTGTATTAGTGAAATAAATACTTTTTTAAGCACAATTATGATTTAATGACATATGTGCAACCATTTTTTCTTGTATATGATAATATTTTGCAAATCATAAGATTAAGGTTTGGTTTAGAAAATATGATAATTGTTTCCACACTTTATCTAAGATAACACCTAAAAAAGAGGTTCAAAATTTTCAAGCGCGAGAGTTATTGGTGCTAAACATATTATAAAAAAGTTCACTAGAGTTACTTTAATATGTCTAAAACAGTGGTATAATGAGAAATATAAGTTTTTTTACACAATAGATGTTAGTGTTTAGTTACATGCGGTGCTAAACATATTATAAAAAAGTTCACTAGAGTTACTTTAATATGTCTAAAACAGTGGTATAATGAGAAATATAAGTTTTTTACACAATAGATGTTAGTGTTTAGTTACATGCATGATTTAGATTTTTAAAAAAAATTGTCAAGTCTTCATATTTACACGATTCATGATGTCTATATGTGAAGATCTTTATAAAAAAATGTATAGCTTATATATCCAATAAACCAATCAAAGTTACCAAGTGTATCTTTGACTGTGAATCATCAAAATATTGGGAGTCCATATTGTTTGATTACTAGTTTTTTAACAATATTTTTAACATCTAAATACCACAAAACCTTGTACTTGCAAATATTTAGAACCACATCACTTTTATGAGAGGCAAATATCATACCACAAAACCACTAGACCATTGGGTGTTTAATTACTTGTTCACTAGCATTTCATCATGTGGGTCCTTTTTGTCTAGCAAGCTTCTTATTTGGCAATAGCCAACAACCTTTCAAATATTCCAATGTAATTTGGGAAATAGAGACTATACTTGCCTAAGTTTCTATCATTATAACAAACTCTCATAATGATTGAACAAAATTATTCACTATTTGCCAAACAAACCTAATGGATTGCCGAATAATATCGATATGACATTGCTTGTAATTACTTGCACGCCGAATAAATAATATGGTTTTTTCTATAAATAGATGAGCTATTAGTCGGTTCATAATCATCATAAAGAGTCATTAGTTAGACTTTTCGTGTTGTACATATTTAGATAAAGTGTTTCTATAGTTGTAGTATTGTTTTGAAGAACTGTTTTAAGGTTGTCATGTTTTCTGATCAAGTGTGTTACTTATGGACGGTGTTCTACTATTTCACGTAAAAGGCTAGTTGTTATCATAAGTAAATATGGATGGCTAAAAATATCCTTTATTATTATTTATTAGTTTCGAGTTCTTAAAATCAAGAAAAGTATATGACTAGGAAAATAAAAAGTATGCAAGTGTGTTGATATTTTGATTTAGTCGTCACTTGTATATAATAATGCAGAGATATTTATTTTTGCCTGTTGATGATGGGATATTTTGAATTTTGTGTATAACATATTAAACCTGAGGGTTTGATAAGCTAATTTATGAACTACTGGGACCTTTGGACCCACTACTGAAAACCTCAAGGTGTTATACAGTATTTTCTTCTTGTTTTCTTCTCCATATTTTTTTTTCTATTTTTTAATTTCTATCTTTTTCAGAATATAATAATTTCTGCCGATAATACCTACAAAGATTCTTTTTGATTTTTTTAATGCCAAATGGAGACATTGTATTTATAGACAGAGATCGGTTAACCTACAATTGTGTACGTGATTCAGAATCAATGTATGAAATTGAGTTTATAACGTACGACTTTCTTTTTTTTAATGCGATTTCCCTTTTATTTAACACATGCGATTTCCAGTTTCTAACACACATGCGATTTCACTGTTTATACACATAACGTGCGACTTTAGTTTTTTTTTTTCAAACACATGCGATTTTCACTTTTTGTAACACAACATGCGATTTGTCATCGCGTACGCCATGTACGTTAAGGCATATTGTACGATATATATATATATATATAGGGGTAGATTATCATACAAAAGGGCTTATCATACAAAAGGTACGCTACGCTTCCAACCGTCCGATCAAGGGAATAATCACGCTTTGGACATGTAATCACGCATGGACATGTAATCACGCATGGGGGTTGGTTTTTTTTGGAAAATCACGCATGAAACCAAAAATAACGCACGTTATATTGATCAAAAAATGTAATTACGCACGTTATACCCTTTGTCGCGTACGATAATGTAGGATAAGCCTTTTTGTACATTATACTTTCTCTATATATATATATATATATAGGGGAAGGTTCATTTGAGAATAAATTTAATTTGAGAAGAAAAAGAAAAAAGAGCATATTAGTAAAATACTATTTCATTTATAACTCATATCATTAATTTTTAACTCTTTAATTAATTAGTCCACTAATCATTAATTATCCTATATATAATCTACAAAACCTACACATATCAAAATTTTCCTACATATACCCTACACATTATAGAATTTTATCCTACACAATCGAAATTTACCCTACACACCTCGAAATATATCCTACACAACTCGTAATTTATCCTACACAACTAGTACTTTATTCTACACTTTAAATTAAGTTGTTTTTTTAATTTGGAAAAAGTATATATTTTGAAAAGGAGTTACAAATTTAATTTAGTTAACTATTAAAGGGGAAGAATACAAATTAATAATTTTTGTAAGTTTACCCACATACCCTTATATTAAAATTAAATGAAGTAAAATAAAGCATTCTTATTGGTTGAAACTTCTTCTTTTTTCTTCTTACAAAAAAATTATTCTCATTTGAACCCTCCACTATATATATTGCGAGAACCGTTAGGAACCACCTCTTATTGCGAGAACCGCGAGAACTAATGTGAACACAACCAAAAATGCCTAAAATAGCTAAAAATCACACAATTTTTTTTTTTAATATTTTTTATAAAAAAAATCGCTACTTTTCGAAGCAAAAAAAAATTAAACATTTTTTTTTTGCTACTAAAATAACGATTTTAACATAAAAAATATTAAAAAAAAATTAGATTTGTTTTGATTTTTAAAGATTTTTTTAGGTTTTTTGGGGGTTTAGTTTTTAGCATTTTAGCTTGTGGGTGGGGGGCGGGGGATTTTTAGGTTTTTGGGGGGTGGGGGAGGGGGGTTTAGGTTTTTTTTTTTTTTTTTTGGGGGGGGGGGGGGGAGGGGTTAGGTTTTTTTTAGCTATTTTAGGTTGTGTTCACATTGGTTCTCGCGGTTCTCGCAATAAGGGTGGTTCTCGCATGAACCTTACCCTATATATATATATATATAATGTAAGTATCTATAGAAAACCCATATAATTTAGAAAACTTTGGAAACTCTAACCTCCCGATTTTTTTTTTAAATTTACACATGTTATATACGCGTTTTTAAGGGTTTTGGGCAAAAAAAAAAATAAAAAAAAACGCCGAGTAGATATTTTTAGAAAAAAATAAACAAGTTTTTTTTTTTTTTGGGGGGGGGGGGGGGGGTTAGGTTTTTTTAGCTATTTTAGGTTGTGTTCACATTGGTTCTCGCGGTTCTCGCAATAAGGGTGGTTCTCGCATGAACCTTACCCTATATATATATATATAATGTAAGTATCTATAGAAAACCCATATAATTTAGAAAAATTTGGAAACTCTAACCTCCCGATTTTTTTTTTTTAAATTTACACATGTTATATACATGTTTTTAAGGGTTTTGGGCAAAAAAAAATCAAAAAAAACGCCGAGTAGATATTTTTAGAAAAAAATAAACAAGTTTTGGTGTAACATATGTTACAAATATGTCAGATGAATGTAACATATGTTACACCAAAACTTGTTTATTTATTTTTTTAAATATCTACTCGGCGCTTTTTTTATTTTTTTTTTGCCCAAAACCCTTAAAAACATGTATATAACATGTGTAAATATTTTCAAAAGAAAAAACATCGGGAGCTTTGAGTTTCCCGGGGTTTTCTAACCAAAAGTGAGTTTTCTATACATCCTTCCCCTATATATATAAAGTATATCGTACATTATGGCTTAACGTACTTCACGTACAACAACGTGCGTGATTTGTTCTATATCATGCGTGATTAATGTTTTCTATATGCGTGATTATTGTGTTTCAACATACGTGATTTTAGAATTTTGAGTTATAACGTGCGTAATTTTAAAATGAACGTGCGTAATTACATGTCGTACGTGATGTACGTTAAGCCGTAATGTACGTTAACCTTCATATATATATATATATATATATATATATATATATATATATATATATATATATATATATATACGGGAAGGATGTATAGAAAACCCACTTGTGGTTAGAAAACCCGAGAAACTCAAAGCTCCCGATTGTTTTTTTTTTTAAATTACACATGTTATATACATGTTTTTAAGGGTTTTGGGCCAAAAAATCAAAAAAGCGCCGAGTAGATATTTTTAAAATAAATAAACAAGTTTTGGTGTAACATATGTTACATTCCTCTGACATATGTTACCCCAGAAATTTGTTTATTTTTTTTTAAATATCCACTCGGCGCTTTTTCGATTTTTTTTTTCCCAAAACCCTTAAAAACATGTATATAACATGTGTAAATTTAAAAAAAAAATCGGGAGGTTAGAGTTTCCCAAGTTTTCTAAATTATAAGGGTTTTCTATAGATACTTCCATTATATATATATATATATGGTGGAGTTTCTCTACAAATATATATATGGTGGAGTTTCTCTACAAACTATGTTTTTTCTACAAAGTCTAAAAGTGTTGTGGTTCGATGAGTTAATTAATGATTGAGATTAAGTGAGTGACATTTTTGTAAGACCATGTGTATTGGGACATTATCATAATACCCATTCATTAGGCATGAAGCGACATGTAGCATCCAGGACATTACGGAATGTGAAGTAAAAAAGAGGTGTAGTGGTATAATGTCTCATAATGCACTTGCAATAATTACACAATTATTGTTATTTTTTAGAAAAATAAAACAAAAAAGCAAACAGTTCTATTAGACAAACCAAAATCATCCGGGCGTTTCTACAAACACGCCATTCAAAATTTTGGACGAATCATGCCCACGGGGGCGGTGTACATGGTGTTTTGGGGCATGAAGTGGCAAGAACACGGCCACATGTAAGCAACAGTCTGACACCACAGCAGGACGTGGCATCACCACCGTGACCGACAGGCCTGACACACCTGCAAGGAACTGTGTAATGTTAGATTAGCCACTCAACTACCCTCCTTCACTCCTCGGCTATAAATACCCATCCCAAACCAGGTTTGATGTATCTCTTCACAACTCTCTCACTACTACTATCACACTTTGCTTCCCAAGCAAATTACTGATTCTCACGCCGGAGAGTGGTAACAAGGAGCACCCCCCACCCCATCCTCCTTGTTATGAGTCACGGTGTGTTTCCTTGTGCAGGAAATCAACCAGCAGACGATCCAGCCGGCGATCCTCGATAAGAAGGGATTGACCCTACTTGACGAGACCAGTGAGTTAACCCTCTCGGTTAACCATTGTTTCATCATTGGCGCCCACCGCTACTCTTAGAATTTTCTTCCACATTCCTTTTTCTTTCCGAAGATCATGTCTGATCATCTAAACAATACTACCGGGGATAACCTAAACCCCGCAAACCCAGGGCCTACGGGGACCGCTCCTCCAGCCCCAAATCCTAGCCACATCGGCACTTCAACGCAAGGGGGCGCACCCCTTACGTTCGGACACGATATTTCACAGTACGCTGCTGTGATACCTCCAGACATGAGCCTTCATGCCTGGTACGACCAGCAACAAGCTCTGCTGGCCGCAGCATACAACAGAGCCTGTGCATAAGCGCATGTACCTGGCGGTCCCACACCCGCACCTTACACACCTGCGGGTCGTATCTTGCGATACGACAGTAGGGCCCCCATGCACCCAGCCTCCTGAAGTAGGCATGAAGACTGCGGTTCCTCTTACTGTAAGGTCCGCACAATTAATGAGGATGATTCCTGTAACACCCTTATTTATATTTAATGCGTTTATGAAGATAAACGGGTAAGTATGATTATAAATACATTGAAAATACGGGTTTACTGAAACTTTTACAAAATTAATAGTATAAAACATAACGTGTGTGTGTTCGTTATTTAACATAACAACGATGTATAGTGCGGAAGCTTGAAACTTGATCGTGTTCGGTTCTTCATTGAACTTGATCGTCCTACGGTACTGAAGATTATACCTACAATTCAATAAAAACATGAATTTAATCAGTCATACGTAGTTCGAAACTTGTCTAAACGAGTCCGGGAAGCGAAACCGTTTAAAATACAAATTTTTCTCCAAAACAGGGTTCCGTCGCGCCACGCGACGGCGCCACGTTGCTCCCTCGCGTGGCGCGGGGGAGACCAGTTTCCAGCAGGTTTGGAGCTGGGTCCTGCATTTTTCAGCAATACCGATTTTTACGGAAATGGCCATAACTTCTTCGTTATTGATCCGTTTTACGCGATTCTTTTTCCTACGCGTCCGTAATTTAATTCTCCATCTTATGGAGTTAAAATCCTACATCCAACATAAGAAATTTTTGAGACTTTTAAGCCCTCGACTCATTACCTTTTTACCGAATTTTAACCCGTTTATGCATTTTATCGAGCAAACATATTTGTTTGATCCTTATTTCACACGCACATCTTCAAACTAATGTTATCTATCATAATAGGTTCTAGTCACAGATTTCTTACACAATTTAAACCCGTTTTCGCTCGTATGCTTATTTTGACCCGTTAAGGGTATTTACGCATTTTAGTCTAGAACTTGTGCTTTTCTTTTGACGCTACAAAAATTCCATGTCTAATTAACTACAAATATTCCTCCACAACTATTTTGTGGTGGATTTAACATAATGAACCCCTTTTTCCCAATTTTACCCATCGGTTGGTCATTTTACGCAAATGACCATTTTTGAGCATTTAACCCACGAATGTGTATTCCTATGACTTTTATTCATATTAAATGATTCCATAATCTTAATGCAAGTTCCTAAACAACCCCTATGGGTCGTTTGCCCAATATACCCTTCAAGGGTGTTATGGTCAACTTTAGTCCCTCACTTTACGACGAATGACTTTCGCTAAAAATTTGACCAAAAATTGTATGTTTAACTAAAAGCTTATTTATACGTACCTGACTCGGGTCAAAGTATTGACCCGTTTACATAACTTTCGCTTTAAATCTTTCTAGTTAAAGCAACGCAAGCTTATGTTATTTCCTGTGATTACAAAACTCAACAAGCGATTGTCAAATGTTATTGTCAAATGGTGTTAACAACACCATTTGACCCATTTAGTCTAATTGACCATTTGTCCGTATGAGATGGTATTTAATTACCATTTCATCCCTTTAAACCTATCCCGGTTTTCCCTTGAACTCGTTTTACTTAAAACCGTTTTTATTTGTTCGTCATTACATGACTAATTTACCGTTTTACCTCTTTTACCATAACTCATTTAGGTATTTGTCTTTTTCGTAATTAATACGACAAAATAATATTCTAAAATATATGACTAGTGTAAGATATACTTACCTTGCATCCAAATTACGCTTTTCCTTCATACTTGCTTCGTTTGACCCGCTTCCTTTCCAAGCCTCCACCTAGCTTGTCAAGCGTCAAACTATCATCATAATTCGTAAGACGGTTAGATTAGTCATCATTAATTATGACTATTCCATCTTACGGGTTTTACATCAAAATTCACCATTTGATTTCATTTTGGTCAGTTTGACTTTTAAAGGTCAAACTGCCTATTAACATAAGTGATTATATTATAAACCTCGACAATTCATTTAAGCACTTTGTCAAGTATCCGATAGGCATTATTCTTACGCCACCGTTTTAACTACTTTTCAAGTCTAAGTTCATGCTATTATTAACACCAATTTAACTTAGCTCTTGATTATCAAAGTTAATTATTCATTTGTTAAGCAAGAACTAAAGGTTTCTATCTACATGTAAAAACCCGTTTCATCATAGCATTAGACATTCATCTGAACATCTAATATAATAAAGTTCTACAAATTAATTAGTAGATATCATGATTCCAAACACCTATTTACATGAACAAAACACTAATTTTCATCATAATATACAAAACCCATTTCAAGTCACATATGAGCATTCATTCGAACTTATAAATTGTTCAAGTATTTTGCTCCAACTATCAAATATGATGATTCTAAGCACATGCATATCATCATCTTCACTATTTAGTCAAAACCCACTTGGCTCATACTTGGTTAATTGACTAATCACTAGTTTATGGCACAATTTTACAAGTTTGCATCTAGGGTTTGTTTCTAGACATAGATTCAACCCAATATCAATCATATATACAATATTCATCACAGAAATTTCGATTTTTGGTGTTCATCATGAATTCAAAACATCACCAAATTACAAAATTTGACATACCTTGTGATCTCCTAGCTTAGGTGATCACGAATTTGTGTTCATTCATTGATTTAGGGCCTGAATTGAGCTCCAATTTTGTAGATTCTTGAAGAACTAGAGTTTGCTCCATAGGAGCTCCCTCCTGGTCGATCTCCACACACACCTATGTGTGTCTTTTCATTTTTTTTTTATAAATGTTATAGTTAAAACATTTTCCAATTTAACCACCTTTAGCCCCTCATATTTTGGTTTGTTATTAAGTAGGCTATAACCTACTTATTTCTAGTAACATTCCCTCTTATTAACTAGGTTAATTATTCCTAGTTAACTTAATGGGTTCGGGAAGTCATAACCCGTTTTATTTCAAGTCCCGTTAACTCGGGCCTTTTACATACTTTGTTTTTCTCAAAGTATTTATCCTCCTTTTAATTAATTTCAAGTTTATTTATTTACATCCTAATTTTTACGACTAACGGTATTTTACTCATTTTCACTATTAACGTGATTTGATTTCCAAACCCGTTTTTGGGGTGTTACAATTCCTCATACGGGTCCCGCAGTAGAGGCCCAATACATAGCCGCCTAGGCCCTCATGGCGAAAACAGGCGGCAATCCACAGCCCACCGCGACTCCGGCATACATAGCCGGCTGGGACCTCAGCCCCCCCATGAAGGATATGGCCGTACCGATCCGGACGACCATACATACTGCGGGGAGTCCCACGCTACAAGCAGCAGACCGGGAGGACGCAATTATGTTCCTACCACTAAGCCCCGCACCACATACCTCCGCGCTGCAAAGCGCCACCAGAGCCAACCCTACAGGCCAAAATCTGCGGCCGAAAACTCTAAGTTCGCCCCGGAGATCGCCCACGCCGATGTCACCACCACTAAATTCCCATTAAACATTGGGAAATACAATGGTTCGTCCGACCCGGACGATCACATGAACATCTTCACCGGCGCAGGATGCAACGGCAGGTGGGACGAGCCCACCTGGTGTCATTTTTTTCCCCAGACCCTTACGGGTCGGGCGAGGGCTTGGTTCGATTCTTTGCCAGTGGGATCATTGGCCTCATTTGAGAACTTTCAAGCAAAGTTCCTCGCACATTTTAGCCAGCAGCGACGTCACGAACGTGATTCTATGGACGTCATGAACATCTGGCGCGGAGACAACGAATCTCTCGAGGTGTTTGTAATCCGTTACAACAAAGAGTGCCTGGAGATAGGCGGCGTTGCAGACCAAATGGCACGCAACCATTTCATTCGAGCCGTCAAGGACGAAGAAATGGTTATGACCATCTCCGGAAAGGAAGGCTTGCCAAAGAAATGGGAAGACGTCATGGCCGCGGTCAAGACATACGCCCAGACTCAGCGGTCCCTCAAGCCGTACGTCACAAAGGCACAGCCCCATGCGGAAGGACAGTCCTCCCGCCAAGAGCACAAGCGCAACAACAAGCGCAAACGGGACACATGGAATCGCGGCAGCGATCCCAAACCATATGCCCCGCGTAATAACTAGCCCGACGCAAGGGCAACAATCAACGCCCAACGTGAAAACCGGGCATCGAAGAAGGAATATCGGGACCGTAACTGGACCGAGATCAACCAGTCGCTAAGCGACGTCCTGCTCACGGACGCGCAATTCCTGCGACCGGCCCAACCAATGAAGTCCAAGAAAAACCAGGATCTCACACTCTACGGTGAGTATCACAAGGACTCGGGCCACACAACAAACAACTGCATCAGTCTCCGACTCGAGATTGAGCGAGCCCTAAAAGAGGGGAAGCTGCAACATCTGTTGCCAGCCGCGCAAAAGCAAACCAAGCGCATCACCCCCCACAACGAGGGCACCTCCACGGGTAAGAGGACCATGCACGTGGCCTAAACCCACATGATTAATGGAGGGCGAGGAAAGCCGCGCAAGGCGGCAAGAAGACCGGACAATGACTGGAAAGACGAGCAAGTTGTCTTTCCAAAAGTCCGAGGCGGACCGCGCGACAGGCGCGCCGTCATTATCACAGGCTACCTGGCTCACTACTGCACCGAGCGACTATTCATCGACCCGGGCAATACATCTGACATCATATACGAGCAGTGCTTCAACCAGTTCGACCAAGAAGACAAGGATCGGTTGCAGCCGGTAGACTACCCTTTGGCCGGATTTACGAGGGAAACCGTATTCCCACTGGGCCAAATAACTTTTCCTGTGCGCCTCACCAACGGAAGGCACACACGAACGGATGAGGTAAATTTCATGGTTTTACCCCACACCTCCAGATACGACGTGCTTCTCGGGAGGGAGTCCCAAGGCGACTTCAATATGATTACGTCCGTACCCCACTCTGCTGTCGGTTTCCCAAACGAAACGGGGGTCGCGATAATCTACGCACGCAGAGAGGTCATGTCGACGGACGAACTGCGTCCGACCAAGATCGCAAGGCCTACCCCCAACACCCAACAAGAAAAATGGATTCTTAACGCAAGACACCCAGAGCAAACAGTCACGTTGGGCCACGCCTTGTCTCATAACATCAGAGCGCGCCTGAAGCAGCTCCTCTTCAGGAACCAGGATATTTTTGCGTGGACACCCGCAGACATGACAGGGGTACCACGCGAAATTGCGCAGCATTTCTTGAATACCAAGCCGGGTATCAAGTCGGTGATCCAAGGCCAACGCCACCTCGGATCCGCAAAGAACGCGACGATGCATGAGCAGGTCCAAGAACTGCTCTCCCCAGGCATCCTGCGGGAAGTCAAGTACCAGACTTGGTTATCCAACCCAGTCATGGTAGAAAAACCAACCGGGGGCTGGCGCATGTGCGTCGATTATAAAGATCTCAACAAAGCTTGCCCCAAGGATTGTTACGCACTTCCGGAGATTGACGAGAAAGTCGACAACCTCGCACCATTTCGATGGAAGTGTTTCCTCGATTGTTACAAAGGTTATCACCAGGTACAAATGGCAATCGAGGACGAAGATAAAACGGCATTCCGCACGCCTACCGGGAATTACTGCTACACGAAAATGCCGTTTGGGTTGCGCAACGCGGGTGCAACCTACCAAAAGTTGATGAACGACACTTTCCGCGGTCAGATCAGCAAAAGTGTCGAAATCTACATGGACGACCTGGTCGTCATGAGCATGGAAGAGGATACCATGCTCACCGATATTGAAAGAACATTCCAAACAGTCAGTTTTCAACACTCCCTACAATCTCGTGACTTCTTCAAACCTTCTTCTTCGTCTTCATCTGAGAATTTCAATTCGAATTAAAATCCCTACAATCATGCAGAATGATAAAAACATTTTGGTCTACAATACA
Source organism: Helianthus tuberosus (assembly GCA_030545235.1). Lineage (NCBI taxonomy): Eukaryota > Viridiplantae > Streptophyta > Magnoliopsida > Asterales > Asteraceae > Helianthus > Helianthus tuberosus. Next base: position 192,323,001 of record CM060445.1, read on the forward strand.
AACGTAAGACGAAATCTACTTCATTATTGTGTTTAATAACCTAAACTCCCATACATGTTGTGCGATCATGTTTTTTTACCAAATCTGAAATAAAATACTATGCGAAGAAATAAACAAGGTACATGCAATTACACGAGGAATTTGAAGGAATGTTGTGTTCTATATAATGATGTGTTTTATAGTTTGGATGGTATTTCTCCTCATGAATTTTAAGGAATGTTTTGTTTTAAAATACATCTTTCATGAAATTTTAGGAAGTTTGAAAGGATAAAATCAAGAATAGTATTAATAATACGTAAATTTTAATATTGTTTTAATAAAGCGATTTAAATTTTTTTAACTATAAAACCACTCAAGTTTCGTTATTGTTATGAATTACTTTTTCTCAATAGTGTAACTAAATTACCTTTTCCTTAATAGTTTAAGTGTTTAACCAAATTACCTACATGGAATGGAACTGTTATAGATCCTGGGTTACAGCCCAGTGGTCAGAGGAAATGATGGGGAAGGGCCGGTCACCGGTTCGACTCTTGATCCCGACTCGAGTTTCTAGTACGGTGCATTTACTCCAGAGAGTCTCGGCTCTTGTGGAGGGTGCAACTCCCGCTCCTGGTAACGGGTTCAACGGGGGGCCAGGAAATTTCTCGGGGAACGCCTAGCCAAACTCTGACGCCAGATTGTGGGCACGGTTAAGACACCATACTGGCCGGAGTGGGGTGGTGGGGCTATCATGTCGACTGATAGCAGTGGTCCTATCGTTTGTTGTAGTACACCGCCGTTCAAAAAAAAAAACATGGAACTGTTATAAAATTTGGTTATTCATTAGTGACTTTTATTCGTCACAGTTACCTACTACTATTTAAGATTAATTATACTTGAAAAAAAATCATTAAATAGTAATTAAGCTGCATATTACTCAACTTAGTTTACATAATTTAAATTTTTGTAACATTTATAAAAAAATCGCAAAACCCTGAACAATATTAACATTTGAGTGATTTTGTGGTTAGAAAAAACAGTGAGTGATTTTAGTATATCTTATCTAGTGGAGATACAATAGCAAGTTTATTTGGCTAGGAAGGCTAGGAAGTGATCTTGGCCATCCATTTAGTTAATCAAAGGCTAAGATAAATGATGGAAATTGAACGGAAGAAAAGAAGCGCGTGAGTTTGTTTAAGGGCATTCTAGTCAATCCAAGGCAATAGTTTCTCTCTCCTCCAATTCCCCCCATTTTTTAAATGTTAATAACTCTTTCATACGACATTATTTTTTTTTTTATAAAAATTGCACCAAAAAAACGAGCGTTTTTTTATCTTTAAAACGAGTATACTATTGCTATATTTAAAAAAAATTAAAAACCCAGTTGCGTAAAACGCAATAGAAAAACCCTCAGTTTCGTAAAACGCAATGAAAAAAAAAACCTAAAAAATGACATTTTTCTAAAACGCAATGCACCAAAAATACAAAGAAATGTCTTATTTGTAAAACGCAATGGCCAGAAAATACAAAGAAATGTCTTATTTCTAAAACGCAATAGCCTAAAAACTCAAAAGAAAATGTACTTTCTAAAACGCAATAGACTAAAAACACATAAAAATGTGTTTTACCTAAAACGCAATGCACAAAAAACACAAACAAATGTCTTATTTCTAAAACGCAATGGCCAGAAGACACTTAAAATGTCTGTTTTCTAAAACGCAATGGACTGAAAACACATAAAAAAGTGTTTTACCTAAAACGCAATGCACAAAAAACACAAAGAAATGTCTTATTTGTAAAACGCAATGGCCAGAAAACACTTAAAAATGACTCATTCTAAAACGCAATTGCCTAAAAATCAAAAGAAAGTGTTCTCTGTAAAACGCAATGGACTGAAAACACCTAAAAAAGTGTTTTACCTAAAACGCAATGCACCAAAAACACTTTAAAAATGTGTTTTTCTAAAACGTAATGGCCAGAAAACACATAAAAGTGTTTTACCTAAAACGCAATGCACCAAAAACACTTCAAAAATGTCTGAACCAATGCAGTTTACGAATGCAGTTTCCAGAGGCAGGGGCTCTGCCCCTTGGACCCCGCCAGGGGCTGCCGCCCTTGGGACCCCGCTACCAGGGGCGCTGCCCCCGGACCCCCGCCAAGATCGTAAAACGCAATGACTAAATCAAAAACCCACATCGTAAAAATGAAATTAAAGAATTTCTTACATGGATCGAAAGTGATTTCTTCAACAATTGACGAATTTTGAATGGTTGAAACACTTATCAGTGCTCGAATCGAACGGATCGAGTGATTGTCTTCAAAATCACCGGAAAAAACGAGATTTTGTATGAAATTAAACTGGGTTTTCTTCAAAAAAGCTGAAGAACACGTTGATCGGGTGTTTGAATCATTGATTGGTGATGAAAATCGCACTATAATGTAGTGATTATTGAGATAGAAAGTGAAGAAATGGTTGAAGATGGTGGGTTTTAAAAATGGTGGGTTTTGAAGTTAATGGGTTTTGAAAAGGAAGAAGAAAGGGTTTGATTGACTAAAATACCTTTTTTCTTTATTTTAAATGTTGCCACATGTCCTAATCCTATTGCTTCCTACACTTCCTAGCCAAAATAAACTTCCTGTTTAATCTTTTCCCTATCTTATATTCTTATTATACTTAGGGCTGCAAACGAACCGAACGAACACGAACATGACCTTGTTTGTGTTCGTTTGTTAAGCAGGTCTGTTAATTTTAGGCAAAATAGATTTTAATAGATTTTAATTTTAGGCAAAATAGATTTTAATAATCTGAACTATGTTACATTGATCAATACTGGTTCATACTGATAACGTGGCCTATGCACCCTTAACTTTCACTTTCGTTGCGAAAATCAATCTCACTCAAACGGAAAGTAACTACGTATGCCCCTAATGAACAGCTTAGTGATTATTATCCCAGTCAAAATGTTGTAAATTATTTTGAAATTACATATATGAAAACTAGAGTAAGATGAAGTTAATTATTTGTTATTGTAAGATTGATCTTAACAACGAAAGTGACAGTTATGAGTATCATAGATCACATTATCGATATGAATTATTATAGGTTTTTAAGTTTTTAAAATTCAGTTTTCCTTATATTTATAAAGCAAATCAATAAAATATTTAGGCTAAAAACAATTGAAGAGGTTTGAAGGATTATAGTACCATGAAAATATTTAGTCATTCAACTTTCTTTTGTTGTTATTTATTTTAATCCCATTACGATGATCATTTTATGTTTTCAACTTTCTTTATCGTTATTTATTTTAATCCCATTACGATAATCATTTTATGTTTACAAATCAGTGTATTTGAGTGAATATGTACTTTATTTAATTTTATATCTGTTTAATTATTATTACAAATCAATTAAAACTCAAAAGATCGACTATTGTCGTTAAAGGCTTAAAGCGGTCATCAGTCTTTGACTATATAACATTTTAATTTTATTGTTTATGTTATTTACAATAGTTTAGATGTTCATTATATCATTTGTTCTGTAGTTTTACTATGTGTTCTTTCATGGTCGGCTCTATAGGCTTGGTAATCTAGGCACAGGTTTAGGGCCACCAAAAAATAAGAGCCTCTAAGTTTTTAGAAAGTTTTTATATATTATATTAGGCCTAAATAAATACGGCTATTTTAAAATTAAACTGGTTTTTCATTGAAGGAACAACAAATAAATATTGTTTAGTAAAAAAAGGCCAAGTTTCAAAACCCATTTTTGTCTTGATTTCCAACTATTACAACACAACAACCGTAGACCTAATCATCAATATTTAGCGGCCTAAAGCTCCTAAATACAGCCGCAATCATCGTTCCCACTCCCCATCACTTTGAATTTCTAGGCTATCAGCTATCACTAGACGAAAAAGTAAGGGTAATCACCCATGGCGTCGGAATTGGATGAGAGTTTATCGGTGAAATTAGGGTCCCACTTCATAATTCGCTTAGGTTCTCCAGAAACGTAAGAACGACTCTGTGTTCTTTAGGTTTTTGTCCTAAGTATTTGAATAATTTAACCTATAAAACTTAAGATACATTAGAAGCTTATAAAATAACGATTGATTTTTCATGTCACCATACATGTTTTTAATTCCTGTAAATACTAAAATATTGGTTAGAAATATAGATATGGATATTGAAAATAAAAATGAATTGTGTTATTGGACAAGTTTGTTCAAATATTATTCTTACAAAAGCTATTCTTTGTTCTTGCATTTTAATTAAAAAATTATTATTCTGTTTGAAAAAAAAAGTTAGCTAATAATTCACAGGGCTAATAGTTTGCATATAACTTCCCAAATAGAAAATATTATCATAACAATTTAATAAAGTAAAGAAAATAAATTATGCTCACTAAGAATCTTGAATTGATTAAAATATATAAGTAAAATGATAGTGAGTGACCCCTTGTGAAACACTTTATGATTGTTTCCTCCAAAACTCAATCTTCAATAAACAAATTGCATACATGCTTCAAAAGTGGTTCACACCAACATCAAAGTATTCATCATCCGATGCATTGTACTGATTTGGCGAAACATCATTATAATATATTACTTTATATATTGCTATTGTATTTCATGATACATTATAACACGTTTCGTTAGATAATTTGAAGAAAATTCATCAAATTCTATCATCTATTCACTAGTTGAATGTATTCAACGTTTGAACCGAACTTAAACTGTCATAATTAGTTTTAAGAGTAATTCAAAATGTACATAAACTTTAAATACTATGTTGCTAATTTGTTATGCTGTTGTAGTTTTAAGAGTTAATTATTGTTTTTATCCCTATGATTTGTCAAAAATTACTATTTCAGTCCGTTAGTTTAAAACTTGCGATTTCAGTCCCTATGGTTTCACTTTCGTAACAATTTCAGTCCACCTCGTAACCATTTCAGTCCCTGTACTAACAGAATAAATGGATTGAAATGGTTACGAGAGTGAAACCACAGGGACTGAAATGGTTACGGAAGTGAAACTACAGGGACTGAAATCGCAATTTTTAAACTAATGGACTGAAATAGTGATTTTTGACAAATCACAGGAATGAAAACAGTAATTAACTCTTTTTTTTCAAGAAAAGAAAAACGAAGATTTAGTTTACGTGAGAGTATTTAATTAGGTTACTAAACGATATAACATTAACGATTCAACTCATACTAACAAAGTGTCAAAAAAAAAAAAAAAAATCCACATACATCCTGTCTCAACCAATTTTAACAAATATTAAAAAAACTCTTATCATTAGAACTATTCGTCAATTTATTATGTTCAACTTTCACAAAATATAAAACTATTTTCGATATAAAATATTTAGAGTAAATTACTATTTTGGCATATGTGTTTTAACCAGTTTAACCATTTCAGTCCAAAAATAAATATTTTGACATATCAAACTCTAAAATTGTATTTTATAACGGTTTGGCCCCTAACACAACTATGTTCCTCTATTTCTAGTTAAGCCTAAGGGTATTATTGTCCTTTTATAGCTTAAGGGTTGTTTATGTAAGTTATAATTATAAAGTTCTTTTAATATTATTTATTTGTGTAATTACTTAATTTTTTTATTCCTTTATTTCACGATTATTATTTAACAAAAATACGTTTTAAATATACAAAAATACATATTTCTTTAAGCATTTTTTTTATAAATATTATTTTTGAAAACATTTGTTTTTAACCCTTTTATAACCGTCTATCATTTTTAAAATCGTTTCTTTTTAAACTGTTTGTTTTTAATACGTTCTTTTTCAAGTCATTCGCTATTTATAAAAAAACTTAATAGTTCATTTTTACCATTCTTTTTAAAACCATATGTTTTTAAACAATTAATTTTTTAAAGTCGTTCATTTTTAAAATCGTTTATTTTTAACGCGTTCCCTTTAGAACGGTTTATGTCAAGCGTTACTTTTATTTTTAAAGCGTTATTTGAATCGTTTATTCTTTTAAAAATCCTCCATTTTTATACTGTTTTTTTGTTCGAAATTCATTCATTTTTAAACCTTTTGTTTACTAAAATCATTAAACCTTATATTTTTAACATAATTTTTAATAATATTTGTTTTTTTAATCTTCGAAAAAACCGTTCGTTTGTTTAAAATTGTTCATTTTTTACCTTAATTTTTTTAACAATTGTTTTTTAAACTTTGTATTATATTATTTATTGCCGATAGCAAAAATAAGCTTTAAAAATGAACGATTTTAAAAATCAAAGGAATTTAAAAATGAACGATTTTAAAAATCAAAAGAATTTAAAAATAAACAATTTTAAACAAACTAACTTTTTTACGAAGATCTAAGAAATGACGTTTATAAACATAAAGCAAAAGGTACTAAAAATATGTTAAAAATATATCGTTTTAAAAAACGTGTGGTTTTAATAAATAAAAAGTTTAAAAAATAAATAAATTTCGAACAAACGAACGGTCAAAAAAATGGAAACTCTAATAAAAAGATAAACGATTCAAATAACGCTTTAAAAGTAAAAGTAATGTTTTACAAAAATGGTTCTAAAAAGAATGCTTTAAAAATAAATTGTTTTAAAAATGAACGACTTTAAAAAATGAATTGTTTAAAAAACATATAGTTTTAAAAAGAATGGTAAAAATGAACTTTTCCATTAAAAAAAAACGAAGGATTTTTTTAATGATTTAAAAAACATACAGTTTAAAAAGAAACGGTTTCAAAAACGATAGACGATTCTAAAAAGGTTAACAAAATTTTTAACAACATTTATAAAGGAACAAATTGTTAAAGAAATATGTATTATTTATATATTTAAAATGTATTTTGTTAAATAATAATGATGAAATAAAGAAATAAAAAAATAAGTAATTACACAAATAAATATATTAAAAAAACTCTATAACTTACATAAACAACCCCTAAGCTATAAAAGGACCATAATACGCTTAGGCTTAACTGGAAAAAAGTAACATTGTTAGTGTTAGTGGTCAAAACCATTATAAACTGCAATCTCAAGGTTTGATATGTCAAAAGATTTTATTTTAGACTGAAATGGTTAAACTGGTTATGACACAAGGGCCAAAATAGTAATTTACTCAAATATTTAATATATTACTTAAAGACGAACCAAACTTTGACTATATATTAGGGATGATGTCATAAGTTATTTTAAATAATATTCCATACCTCTTGGGAATGAGTTTATTTAAAAACTAAAACTAGTTGACAAAAACAATTAGAAAATGTTTGTATAGTGAGTAATGACGAACGGCGATTAATCTATGACAAGTTGCTTTTATAATAACATGTTCCGGATCAATCATTTTATTTCCATAAAAATATTGATACTTTTCAAAAGATGTATTTCTAAAAATGGTTTTGTAGTTAAATTTTACCTTTTATAATTGTTTATGGTTGTTAGCTGTAAAGAACTACTGATTAATTATGATTATTTTTTGGTTTGTCAATTATAATAATTTAGTTACATTTTGCATCCTTAACCAAAACTTTATGAACTCTTGTTATCTGAATTATTATTAAAAATGAATAATTTCTATAACAACGTATTTTTACAAATGATTTAGCTTTTAAAATGAACGCAAACCTCACCTCACCCTTGAGTTTAAGACGAAGACGTGTTGAAAATGAGATCAAAGTCTCACAAACTCTCCCTCAAATACATTAAAATGGTAACTAAGTAGTTTATCATTTACCAATGAGGTGATGATTCATTGATAAAGACAAAACCTTTAGACATCTGAGTTTGAGAGGAGGAATTTTAAAAAATACACCAATTTCCTCCCTGACATACTGAAAACGTGCTACTCCAGGCCAAAAATTAAAACCCAGTTAAGTTAGACATGTTAAATGAAGGGTATTATTGTCAATTCATAAAATAAGGTGAAAATAAAAGATATATGAATTGACAATAATACCCTTCATTTAACCTGTCTGTCTGACTTAACTGAGTTTTAATTTTTAGACTGAAGTGACACGTTTCCATTATGTCAGGGAGGAAACTGGTGCATTTTTGAAAATTGGTCTGAAATGGCAAAAGTGAACAAATCAAAGGGACGAAAATGACAGTTAACTCTTAAAAGAAATTTGCCGCTATAAAAGGAATTTACCATTTATCAAAGGACTTATAGCTTAGTGGTATCAAAGTACGAAGAAAAGGCATCACTCGTTAAGAGATTGAGGATTCAAGTTCCAAAGTGAATAAATGTATAGATTTTGAAGTACGATTATAAGGGTGTGTGTGTTAGCTACAGGGCCCTTCCTAAGAATTTGAATGCTCTGTGTGACTAGAAAAAAATGGCCTCTAAAATATAGACTTATATGTATAATAAAATCAATAATATGAAGATAATTGTGATTAAAAAAATAAACTATTGTAACAAAATGATCTATTTTAAATTTTTAAATGAATCACGAGGCTCTATTAGCATCTTTAGTAGCCAAGTTGTTAATCAACTCTTCATAACTAATACTCTTTGATAGTTTTTCTGATGTTCAATTGAGCCTACTTGATCGACGATGCTCCATGATTGCCCATGAGCCCATGATGATAGATGCCCACGATTTTTAGTTTGCCGCTACTAATTTTCTAGTCATGTTTAGTTTGCAAATTGGGTTAAATGTGAAATGAGTTTATACGAGGTCAAAACTAAAAAGGTTCTTGGGTTTGTATAACTGGGGTAGGGACTGTTTGACAACATCTGAATGGTTAAGTGCTGAACTAGTAAGAGGTCTGAACCATTAAGTGCTGAACCAGTAAGATGTCTGAACCATTAAGAGCATGTATAATACTTAACCGTTTAGAGGCAAATGTCTGACCAATTCAGATTAGAGGTCTTAACCATTCAGACTCTGTATAAATCTTAACCATTCAGAGGCAAATGTCTGAACCATTCAGACATCTGCTCATGAAACAAACAGTCTGAACAATTAAGTGCTGAACCAGTAAGAGATCTGAACCATTAAAAGCCTTATTAAGAGGTAAACAAACAACCCCTTAGTTTTTTCTTTTAAATGGTTTACTAGGTTTTCAAATGCTATTGTATTTTAAACCGTCTTTTTTATTTATTTTTAAAGTAAACTTATATAAAAAAATCTTTCGATTTGCCGCTTGCAACTGACTTTAAAAAGTTAATAATTTGGATTTTTTTTTTACTCAAAACGGCAAATTACATAAGAATAGCAGGTAGACGGACAACAAACTGCGCCGCCATCCCCTTGTAAGGGTGAGAGGGGCACTTAATTAATGGGCTCATACGCTCGCACTTCTTGCATCCTCTTTAGGTGGTAAAAAAACTAAACTACCACTTGACTTTGACCCGTCTTTTGACTTGTTTGACTTCTGTGAACCTCTCTCAAATTTATACCAAGTTGTAAGGGTGAGAGGGGCACTCCCCTCTTAGGGGAGTCCCCTCTCTTACGCACACCCAATCAGGTTATGTCACGTCAACTCCCCTCTTAAACTCCTATCACACCCCAATTTGATGGCGGCACTCCCTTCTTAGGTGACTTGTTTTTTTATTAAAAAAAAGGAAAATAATTGATTGGTTGAAAATGAGGGTGGCCCACCATCTCCTCTCTCCTTCATGCGGTGAAACAATACCGAAACCTCTCCCCGATTTGGGTCCCCGCGGTGACGGCGGCAGTGTTCCCGATCGGGGACTGGGGTCACCGATCCCCCTCCCCGCTTGTGCCCCGTACACCCTAACAACTTATACCATATATTTTCCGTTTTATGCACCCAACCTTTTGAACGATAATTTTGATTTTATTTGGTAATAGAACTTCATTTTACATCTAGTCAAGATTTATTATTTATACCCATTCTTAAAACTTAATAATAATACAAAGTATTATATAACACACCCACCTTTGCTATCTATGACTAATAATCCCTGGTAATAATATTTTTTTCACTTTCAAATTCGATGGTGTTATATCGATTAATATGACTTATATAGAGTTATAGCCCACACCTCCAAGTGCAAGATACCATCATATAAGTATAATTAATATAACAACCAAGTCAGAAGATCCGTCATTAAGATAATATCAAACAATCAAGATAAAAAAACTCTTTGGATTTTAGTGATATTGTATTTTTTGGGTTCTTTTGTTTTTTACGGATTTGGTGTTTATAATTGATAGAGTCTAGGATGGATAGCTAACAAGAGCGTCATACAAAAATAATTAATTAGAATAATGGTTGTAACTAATGTCATTAGGATGCATACTCAAACTCCGCGCCAAAAATGTCTTATTGAAATCACAAATTATCAATGGTTCTCGTCATAAAACATAATGCAACTTACCATTTCTTTCTACCACAAAAGTCCATGACCCTTTTGCTTTGCTCTTTAGTTTATGTCTTAGCTAACTTTCCCACATCAAAAAATCGACCTTTGTTATCGGCCTTCTTCATCGTGAACTTAAGCTCAACCTGTATAGACAAGTCATATTCAACGAATTATATCAAAACCTTATAGACTTTACTATTGGTCAACTTTACGATCAAATTTTATTTTGATTGTTGACCTATGATTTGAAGGCTAATGTTGGTTCCATGGTCAAAGTTCAAGCTACAAGTACTCAAATTTTCGACATCTAACTCCGATATTGCCAATGATCTCTAGATCAAGTGGTGGAGGGCTTGCATTTCTCTTGAGAGATGCAGGTTCGACTCCCACTTGGTACAGAGTGAGGCATTGGTGGACAATGATAGGAGACCCAGGGAAACCTGGGTTGGATCCTTGAGCTAAACGGGTTTTACCGGTAATTTCACCGTCGTGCCTACGGGCGGGTGGGTTACCGGGTTTTCCCCGGAATTGATGGTGGACTCGGGTTACTCTCGGAGTACTCCGTTTGTCCAGTGGGTGCCCCGAGAGTGCCCGGGATTGAGTTTGTTGGCCGTTCAAAAAAAAAAAAAAAAAACTCCTATATTAAGGATGGCCAAAGTCTTAACTTGATGGTGATTCAACTTTGACCATATATAATCAAACTTGGCATGACGGTGAAACTTAAATGTGTATAATCAACATTTCCCATAACGATCAATTAAACCGTGTGGTAATCAAATTTATGATAATTACAGATCAACCAAAACTAACCTGTTAACTAAGCAATCAAATCTTTAAGTTATCTTTGTAACACCGTTACATAATAATGATATCATTTGTCGAGTTATAGGCAACAAGAGATACAATATATCAATTGTCTCATCACATATATGATAAGTGCGATTTATCACACCTCAAGTGGTACTTTATATCACCGTTCTTTTACAACTTTGACTTTACAGTTTTGTATCAACATTGATTTGTCTTTTGTGTTGATGTTTTACTTTTCATGTCACAAAATCTTGCCTAAGGCCATGTGTAGTCACAAAGTCCTTTGTGGGGCGTTATGAGACAAGTGACGAAACGCGTAAGAGAGGGGCTTTATATAACTTGAGTGTGTAGTGGGGTGTATGGGGCTTTATATATAGGTATGTATATATATATATGTGTGAGAGTGGGGAAGAATGGGTCACGCCGTGATGGTGTTGGCGATGATTGAAATTTTCTCATCCATAGCGCCCCCTGTAATGGTATTCATGGGCGCTATGGGACGTTATGAGAGGATATGACGTGATATAAGGCCGCATTACAGATGGTCTCAATGATAAAAAAAATACCCTCTACATAAAGCATGTGGTATGTAGAGTGACATATGCTAAACCTCCACTACATATGTGACCATGTCCACTCAAATAGAAACACTTATTGGATGTGCAAAAGAATAATACAATACTTTTGAAAAATGTCTATTTGGAATTTGGGACCATTTTTAAAGAGTTTAAAGCGTGATCCCCTCAAAGACAAACAACTGTATTAAATTTTTGTACAATAAAAAGAAGAATTGTTCTTTAAAATACCTAAAGATGTTTCCTTTTTATATATTATAATAACCATTCAAATGAAATTTGTTCACAATTTTACTTTAATAATTGAACATAAAGAAATATGCTTCTGTTTATGCATCAATAGTCAAGATTTATTCCACATCATTTTAAAAGTACAAGAACATGAAATGTATATATCATCTTTTTGTCTAATAAGTTTCATAAAGTGGGTATCATAAAGTATGGATGACATCCCATATTTTTAATGGTATATGAATAGGAACTAGTTTTGAAATTGGTCATAAAATATAAGATTTACTAGAATGTAAAATAGATCTTTTTAAGGGTGTTAGGATGTGTCGACTTTAAAGAAATATTAAAAAAAATATGAAGATAAAAGTTATGTTATTATAGCTAACTATTTTTTTTGAACGATGTACGGTTAAGATGTCGCTAACTGGGTTAGTAGTTAGTATTTCTTCTTATATGGATCTAACTTTTATTACTAGTATGGATCATTATAACTTTTAATACTAGACAAATAAACATTAAACATAAGTGGTGGTGAAGGAGAGCATATTGTAGTGTTTGAATATGCAAAAGATCAAGTGAAATGGATGACTGAAGATGTTTTCTATTCCACCATTGGAGTGATTGTCTTCTTGACTTCGCACTTGAAAATTGGTTCGCTGGTGGTTCGTAGGGGGACTAGTGTTTTTATCTTTGTTTTTTTTAGCTAGAAAGATATATAGCAACTAGCTTAGAAACCCGTGTATTACAAATGTTAAATAAAAAAATATTAAATGGTATGTAATGAAGTAATTATAAAATGATATCTTGAGTTGAGATAATATGATTGTAATTAAATTTTTTATATTAATTAACAATATACGAATGGTGAAATACGAGAAGTGAGAAAAAGAATATTGAACTCACATAATTGTAACCTGTGGTACAACCAGTTACTTATTTATTAGGCATAGATTTCCTAAAATTTAACATAAAAAATTATCGCTTGGTGTGGATGACCAAAAGTATTATGGGTTAGTAGAATTGGGAGGGCTAAACCCATAAATTTTATGAAGGTTGGGAGCAAAATTATAATATGAACATGCCAATTCTTTAGAAAAAACTGTTTTATGCATTCCCATTAATTTCTAAAATTAACTTGATATAGCTACTACTATGGTTATAAATTTAAGAGTAAACTGCCATTTTGGTCCCTGTGGTTTGGCCAGTTTTGCCATTTTAGTCCAAATCTCAAACTTTTTACAGTTGGGTCCCTGTGGTTTGCATTTTTTTGCCATTTTGGTCCAAAAGTGATATTTGACCAGAATCACCAAATTAAAACCTCCCGTTTTGTCCTTACCCTCAGGGGTATTTTGGTCATTTTAAATTATTATAACTAAATAAAAGCATCTTCATCTTTCATCTTTCCCCAGATTAAAACCTCCCCTCTCTCTCTCTAAAGTCTCCCACCTCTCTCTCTCTTCTCTCTCTCTCTGTCTAAATATAAATCTAGTTCAGATGCTTGCTTCTCCTCCACCATATCTGTATTTTTCTAAATCGAAATTAAGACTCCATGTGCCAAATCGAAACCTAAGCTCGCCAACCACCATCCTCTAAATTCCCCATATCGTCAAAATTAAGGATCTTAACAGGTGTCGGCACTTCAACAGACATTGAATTTGTTGTGCACGGAGATTTAGAGGGTGTAGAACAAGAAACAGGGGGGATTATACCTGGGTCATCTGTTGAAGACCATCATGCTCCTCACCTGAAACAATTTCAATAATCACACATTTACATAGACAAAAAACAAAACCATTCAAAACAACCACCGATCAGAAACATCAGCAACCAAACAACACAATGTACCCACAATCAACACATGCAATCAGTCAAACAAGAAAACAACACAAACCCACCTCAAAACCCCTGAAAAATCAAGATTTAAACAAAACCCAAAAACAAAAAGCCACATAATCTGCATATGAGAGAGAGAGAGAGAGATGAAAGAGAAAGAGAGAGAGGCGGTGGCATCCGGCGGAGGAACGGCGATGATGAAGATGATGACGCCGGTGGTGGTGGTGGTGGTGGCGGGGTAGCCGGTGACTAGTCGCCTGAGTTTCTTTCTAGTTAGGGTTTTATTTGGGGATGATGATGATTTATTTGGGGAAACTTCGAACCTCCTTCATCAGCATCAATCAACGCTGTCGTTTTCCGATGTCGGTTCTCATCGGTGTCGTTTTCCGATGTCGGTTCTCATCACGGTGGTGGTGGTGTTCGACAGAGAGGAGAGAGAGAGAAGAGAGAGATGGGTGTTTGGAGAGAGAAAGAGAGAGTGTGTGTCTGCAGGTTTTAGAGAGAAGAGATGGTGGTGGTGGGGATGATGCGGTGGTGGGGGGTGGTGGTGGTGGTGTGGTGGTAGTTCAGAGAAGAGAGAGAGAGCTGATGTCGATGATGAAGATGAACCGCAGATTGTGTGTATATTAATATATATATATATATATATATATAGGGAGGGGCTCATGCGAGAACCACCCTTATTGTGAGAACCTTGAGAACCAATGTGAACACAACCTAAAATAGCTAAAAAAACCTAAAAAAACCCTAACCCCCCCCCCCCCAAAAAAAAACCTAAACCCCCCACCCACCCCCCCCCCCCCCAAAAAAAAAACCTACCCCCCCCCCCCCCCCCCCAAAAAAAAAACCTAAACCCCCCCCCCCCCCCAATCAAGCTAAATGCTAAAAAAAACCTAAAAAAAACCTAACCCCACCCCCTCCCCCACCCCCCAAAAACCTAAAACCCCCCCCCCCCACCCCCCCTCAAGCTAAAATGCTAAAAAACTAACCCCCCAAAAAACCTAAAAAAATCTAAAAAAAATCTAAATTTTTTTTTTTTAATTTTTATTGGATTTAAATAAAACCAACTCACTGTTATTGGCCAATAATAATCCCAACTCATTTAATCACCAATAATAATCCGAACTATTCACTTTTGTTTGTAAAATACTCCCAGTTAAAAAAACACTAACTAGGTTAAAAATTTGTTGACGTGGCATCTGATGTGGCCCTTTTAGCTGATGTGTCATATGACGTGGCAGTTGATGTGATATTTTTTGATGACGTGACAGCTGATGTGGCAGTCTACATGGCATTTTTGATGACGTGGCAGCTGATGTGGCAGTCTACGTGGCATTTTTCGATTACGTGGCAACTGATGTGGCAGGTGACGTGGCAAGCCACATCAGCAAATTTTTAACCTAGTTAGTGTTTTTTTAACTGGGAGTATTTTACAAACAAAAGTGAATAGTTCGGATTATTATTGGTGATTAAATGAGTTGGGATTATTATTGGCCAATAACAGTGAGTTGGGATTATTTAAATCCAATTTGCCTAATATTTTTATGTTAAAATCGCTACTTTTAGAAGCAAAAAAAAAAAAAAAAAAATTTTTTTTAAAAAAAAATTTTTTAAATTTTTTTTTTTTTTTGCTTCGAAAAGTAGCGATTTTTTTATAAAAAATATTAAAAAATTGAAAAAAAAAATTTTTGTGTGATTTTTAGCTATTTTTAGGCATTTTTGGTGTGTTCACATTGGTTCTCGCGGTTCTCACAATAAGAGGTGGTTCTCGCATGATCTTCTCCCTATATATATGTATATATATATATTAATTTTTGAATTAAGAAAATGTTAAATGAAAAGCAAAATGACCAAAATGCACCTGAACTAAAAGACAAAATAGGAGGTTGCAACAGTCAAAAAATAGGGTTTTTAAATTTTGGACTAAAATGACAACAAAATGCAAACCACAGGGACCCAGATGTAAAAAGTTTGAGATTTGGACTAAAATGGCAAAAGGGCCCAAATCACAGGGACCAAAATAGCAGTTTACTCTAAATTTAAATAAGTTCTTGTAACTTTATATAATTTTGATTTGAGTTTATTACACCAATGGTACATGTGATATACAGTTTTTTACGGATTGATCATTTACGGGTTGGTCCAGAAAATATAGCGCAAGTCATATGTCGTCACTCTATTGAGTTAGGCATCCGGCTCTCGGGTGGTGGTGCACAAAGAGAGCAACAATTGCCTAGTCTTGTCATTGTTTCCCTACACGACTGACGTTAAGATATATCTTTGAGTAACTTGTTTACTTTAACCTTACATGCATATTATAGGTTAAAGCAAGTCATGCCAGAAAAAAAGTATATGCATGGTATTGGATTTGTATATGTCTAATTGTTTATTAACATGTTATAAAAATATAACACCTAGAAAGTACTTACTTGGCGATTCTAACACA
This sequence comes from Helianthus tuberosus, assembly GCA_030545235.1. Classification (NCBI taxonomy): domain Eukaryota; kingdom Viridiplantae; phylum Streptophyta; class Magnoliopsida; order Asterales; family Asteraceae; genus Helianthus; species Helianthus tuberosus. The sequence goes on from CM060445.1 coordinate 192,339,205, forward strand.
CACATATATAAATATAGAGGCGGCTATTCTAAAAGGAGTTGGAAGCATGAGTGGCAACTAAGACATGACACATATTTTTTACGACGATTGGCGGATCTAGAAAATCTTAATAGAGGTAACGTTTAAAAAAAAGGGCAACAAAATCGAAACATCAAAAAACGTCAATTTTTTTTTCTAAAATTTACACTATCGCCGGAGCGCTAAGGGGTAGCGGAGGCTACCCCTTATCATAAGGTAGGTTCGTCCCTGATGACGAGGGCATTCCCACATGTCTAACTACACAGCTTTTTAGCATTAAAACACGTGAACCTAACACATCATGTAATCGACGAGGGGTACCAATAAAGAGACCTAGACAACTTAGCCGTGCTATGTAAATGAGGGTGGGGTTCGGCTACAAGGTCCATTTTTCCTACAAAGTGTATAAAGTCATAAAACACCACAATTTTAGACATAAAACACACTCAAAACCCACAAATAATAGAGGGAAGACCACTAAAACACAATATCCAAACCCTAACAGTCCATAAAACTTCAAACACACAATCGTAGAACTATGATTATAAAACACAACATGATAATCAACATAAAACACAGTAATGTTAGTTATTCATAGGGGTGTGCAATAACCGAACCGTTAACCGAAATCGAACCGAAAACTGACAAAACCGAACCGAAATTAACCGAAACCGAATTAACCGAAAGTCGGTTAACGGATATTTTTTTACCATCGGTTAACCGAAATTAACCGAACCGAACCGAACCGAATCATTTTTTTTTTGTATATCTCTAGCTTTTATACATCTATTTTATGTATTTCATGTTTTATACTTTCATTTCATGTAATAATACCTCTATTTCATTTATTTATGCATTTATTTCATTTATTTATACCTTCATTTCATTTATTTAAACATCTATTCATGCATTTATACCTTCATTTCATTTATTTATACATCCATTTCATGTATTTATACATCTATTTCATGTATTTATACATCCATTACATGTATTTCTGAGCAAAAAAATTAGCCCTTGTTTGAATTGGTTATTAACCGAACCGAATCGAAAACCGACGAATTAACCGAATTAACTGAACCGATTAACCGATGACTTCAGTTACGGTTACGGATAATGCTAATAACCGAACCGAACCGAATCGTGCACACCCCTAGTTATTCAATAATCAAAGTCTTATCATCCAAAACACAACACAAAACCCACAAATATGACGTTTTAGTAATCTTCACTTTGTTATTTGTGGGTTTTAACTTTTAAGTGTATTTTATGGTTGACATTATGGTGTTTTATAACTTTTTACACTTTGTAGGAAAAATGAACTTTGTAGCCAACTCTCACCCATGTAAATGATTTCTCATTCATGATGTATCATAAACTATGCAAGACTTGAAAAGAATAAAATTTTCGATTTTTTTAATATAAAATTCTTTTAAACAATTGCGTTTATAAAATTATAAAACTAGATAAAAATCAACAAATGTGTTATGTTCCAGGGGCGGAGACAACATAGAACCAGCCGTAGCACGGGCTACGGCTCAAACTCGTGTTCGCAGTGTTTCGCAGTGTTAATTTTTTGTTTTTTTTTCGATTTTATATAAAGGATACCCCTAAAAAAATACGAGGATACCCCTATAAAGGATTTTATATGAATACACCGTAATTTTTTTTTTGGGATACCCCTGGTGTTAAAGTCTAGCTCCGCCACTATTATGTTCCACTTTTGCTCATCTCGATCGTAACTAACTTTGATTTAGTTACGAAATTACCCGCATCTCATCTTTGGCATTAGGTATTTAAGTGTTACTTGGTCGATCCAAATATGTTCCTACAATTTTCATAATCGTGTGAGAGAGTGTGTGTATAACTTTCGTTTTGCTCTCTGTGGTTTGGTCGTTTTAACGGTTTTGCCCCAAACCTTTAAAAATAGCCATTTTACTCCCTGATCTATGAAGCTAATATCTATTTCACTCCCCGCCTCTAACGTCATCCAATTAAACAGTTAAATCCTGGTCACATGCCCCTCACATGAGGGCATTTTAGTCTTTTCCCATCTAAATATTTTTAACATCTTTTTTATTGATAAAACAAAAAGAAGATGACCCACCCCATTATCTTCTCTTCATCTTTATTTACACACACCAAATTCACAACTTTAACCATCTTCTTCAAACTAAATCAGTCTTCATCTACTAAAACCCACGCTTCCCTGTAAATCCAAATGCCCCTGTTCTCTGTTCACCAACCATCGTCATCTTAAACTGCCATCGCATGACAAACACCATCTGCAATTGAACAACCTCTTCTTCATCGTTCATGCTCCATTGCCCTTGTTTTCCCCCCAATATTTGATAGTGATTTCTCTGAGCAGAGCACCCTTGTTACCCCCAATTTTGACAGTGATTTTACAATTCCAAACATGTAACAGCGAACTAGCGAAACATGGAGTATAGTGGGCGACAACATCATCCTTACCGTCTGCAAACAGGTAACGCCGGTCAGATCAATCGCCGCCGTTAAATCTCCACTGGTCCACCGGCGAAACGAGATACAATGACTAATTTTAGGGTTAAAGTGATGTGCGTGAAGTGTGTTATGGTTTTAATGTTTATTTTAAGCCCTTTTACACTTTCTTTAGCCAAGTTTTAAATTTATAAAACACGATATTTACTAACATAAACACACATATGGGCAAGTGCACCCATCGTGAGCGTAGTATAGTATTGGTAAGATACCGAGGTCGTCCAAGGACACAAGAGCTTTTAGTACCGGTTTATCCTCAACGTCTAATCAAATCAAAAAGTTTAGAAAAAAAGGTTTTAAGCTAAGAAAAATAAAAACTAATTAAAATGCTGAAAAATAAAAATAAAAAATAAAAACAGATAGACAAGATGAATCACTTGGTTCCGACTCGTGTATAGTGTAACCTTTGATTATTTCCGCACTTTTGCACTTATTTAAGAGATTATCTTAGTTATTGTAGTAGGCCCCTCTTTTGAAGGTGACGTTACCCTCAACCCAGTAGTTTGAGTCAGGAAGGATACAATCCTAAAGGGTCGGATTATTGAAAGATAGTGAATTAAGTTATTAATGCAAATTATGGTAGGCCCCTCTTTTGGAGGTGACGTTACCCTCGACTAAGTAGTCTGAGTCAGCAGGGATACAGTCCTAAATAGCCGGGTTATAGTATTAATAGTAGTTAACTTATGAGGGGATCAAAGAGTTTGGACCCCCGCCATCCAATACCGTTAAGTATTGAAGGAGGTCCTACTAAATTTGACCCAGGTCCATTGCAGGACCTCTAAACGCTGAACAATGGCAAGACTCTTACCAAACCGTTCCCTTAACCCCCGACCAGGTAGCCAACATACCTCCATATAGACCGTGGAGATATGAATGGTGAAAATCTTTTATTTTATATAGACAGTAAAATAATGCCAAGACACCACGGACAAACGATAAGGAAGAATCACCTTCAACATAAGAAACTAGTTATTAAAGTCATTAATACAAAACCAAGTAAAAAGTGCGAAAAGATTAGAAATAAAAAGTATTACACTAGACACTTGTCTTCACCAAGTGATGTAAGAGACTTAGGCAAACATGGCCTTGATTGTCAAGAACTCTTACGATCAATCTTGGATCCCGAGACGACTCACACACTCTATGATGGACAATGGATGATGGTGGTGGATGATGGTGTTATGGTGGTGGTGGGTGGTGTGTGAAGTGTGAGAGAGGTAGTGTGCCAAGGGATGGTTTGAGCTTGAGCCAAGCACTCCTATTTATAGGCTGAACAGAAGCTCGGGCACGGCCCCGTGTCCAGTGAGCACGGCCCCGTGTCCACATCCTTCTCTTTTTTCATTTAATGCAGCTTGTCTTATTAGTTGACCACGCCCCCGTGTCCGCTGAGCACGACCCCGTGTGCAGAAGAATCTTTGTACTATGAAGATTTGCCTGGATTGTGCGAATCTTATAGTTGACCACGACCCCGTGGTGGGCAATAGAAGCTTCTACCACTTTGTCTTTTCTGCTGACACTTGGGCACGCCCCCGTGCTGGCTGAGCACGGGGCGTGTTCAGTCTTCTGTCTTCTTGTTTTGCTTGGGAAGATGCTGTCGTGGGGTCGGGCATGTCACGTTTGCTCATTTTCTTGTATTTATGTTAGATTTTGATGTCTTTTTGCTTCTTTTGTTAATTTGAGCTCATTTAATCCTGAAAATACAAAAGAAAGACAAAAGCACACTTTTTCCAACATTAGTACTAAAAAAGGGTTAGTTTTATGCCACAATTGATGTAATTTATATGTTGCATTTTGCACACCTCATAAAGCTATGAATTTGGTGTGATGTGTCTGTGTAAATAAAGATGAAGAAGAAGATAATGGGGTGGGTCATCTTCTTTTTGTTTTATTAATAAAAAAGATGTTAAAAATATCTAGATGGGAAAAGACTAAAATGCCCTCATGTGAGGGGCATGTGACCAAGATTTAACTGTTGAATTGGATGGCGTTAGAGGCGGGGAGTGAAATAGAGATTAGTTTCATAGATCAGGGAGTAAAATGACTATTTTTAAAGGTTTGGGACAAAACCGTTAAAACGACCAAACCACAGGGAGCAAAACGGAAGTTTACTCTTTATAAATTTATCAAGAAAAAAATAATAAATCCTTCCATTTCATGTGTTGCTTAAAAGGGGAGATGTCAAAAGGCACTAGGGGACCATTGCATCTCTCTCTTTAATGGGACATTGGAGAAGAGTAATGAGGGTTGGTATTTTAGTGCAAGATGGACCCAACCTACTTTTGAACTCATGGTGCATATTATTTTTTTAATCTCAAATCTCAAAATACAAATATATAGTCAAACATTGTTATATATATATATATAGGGTAGGTTAACGTACAAATGCCCTTATCGTACAATATGTACGCGATCATCTCAGTCGTCCGATCTGGTGCGAATTCACTTTTAAACATGCGATTTGTGCTGAAAAACCAACATGCGAAATTGCAATATATACCAACGCGATTTCATCATATTTATCAATATGCGAAATTGCTAAAAAAAACCAACATGCGATTTCATCAAAAAAACCAACATGCGATTTCGAACATGCTTTTTTATAACGTGCGATTTCACAATATCATACGTATTGTAAGTTAAGTGATATTGTATTTTACACTTTCACTATATATATATACACACACACATACGGGTGAGATCATGTACAAATAAAATTAAACTACTAAACGTATCAAAAACTAGAGTAATTAGAGTAACTAGAGTTTTGAATTAAAGTAATTACACTACTAAACAACGTATCAAAAGCTATAGAGTAATAATGATTACAATAATTATTTGTATGTTTAGTACGTTAAATGTATTTTTATTTGATCCTTATCATTATATATAAAAATCATTCTAGTCATCATTTTTACATATTATGACTTTTATTTAATCCTTTTGTCACATACATTAAAATCGAAACGTCTACAGAGGTGCAGAAACAAACAAAACGGGTGAAAATTCAAAATTTCACAAAACTATACCTCCAGCAGTAGTAGAACAAATATACAGCTGCCAGTTGGCCCATAAACCGAACCCACTTGAAACTCAAATCCATTTAAAACAGGAGGAGCAAGTGAACAAACCCACAACCCACAACCACCTAGAGGTGGCAAAAAAAAACCTGTTAATTAACTGGAACCGGTTATTAACCGGTAGAATGTTAACTGGTTAATGGTTAGTTTTAACCGTTGGTTAGTAACCGGTTATAGATATTTAGTATATGTACCGGTTATTAACTGGTAGACTAGTAAACAGAAAAAAAGAACTGAAAAATAAAAAAAAAAAGGCAAAAATATCGGTTAATTAACCGAAAATAACCGGTTATTAACCGAGTTGGTTAAAGTGATTAATCGGACCAGTTAAAGCAATAAGCAGTTAAAGTAAAAAAAAAAAAAAAAACCGAAAACTTTACAAACGCAACCATCAAAGATGGTTTGAGAATGGAATAATACCCAAAAATAAAATAAAAATTCGTTCATAATCTGATCAATTATACCCAATTCATGTAGATCAAACTTATTTCAGAGTTATATAAGGATTAGAAGAAAGGAATTCATTTGCAAAGTTATATCAGTGATGCTAGATCAAACTTATTTCAGAGTTGCGTGAGAGAAAAATTCCGACGTATGAATGTTTAACTTACTAAATGGCTCAAGAGAGTGTTTATCATTGGTTTTTTTTTTATCTCCCCCCACATGAGCATGAGTTATATTTTCTTGCAGTAGAGGAATTACGGTGTCGTAAACAAATATTTAAGAAGACAAAAGGCGTTAAATAATACTAGAGGTGGCGAAATGGGTAGGTTGAATACTGGGTTAAAATGGGTTATCCTTCACTATGGGTTGACCCGAGACAGTGTTTGTCCAATTTGTTCTCCTTTCTAATAAATAATAATTAGACAGAACTACAATATTACGACATCAATTGAACTTTCTAAATAAATCAATTTAAATGATCGTAGACACTAAAAATACACTTTGGGCAACTTCCAACCCATTTGAACGATTTGATATGTTTCCTTTTCTAATAATTATTTATTTGACCTATTTGACCCTTTAGAGATAAATATAACAGAAGTAGTGACTTAACCACACGTAAATGGATCGAAATTGCCACCTCCAATTCATGATTTGATAAGTAGAGGGCACCTAAAAACTAGAGGTTGCACCTCAAGAAACCACCCCCCCCCCCCCCCCTGAAAAAAAAAACAACTCTCTTTTTGTTTGCTTTCATCAAGTACCACAAGATCACTAAGAAGAACACAAGTAAACGGGTCACAATTGGCACACACAATAAATCCTACCAATAACAAAGCTAAGGTAAGGTCTGAGGAGGGTAAGATCTAGACAGTCTTACCTCTATTTCTTAGGAATAGTGAGACTACTTCCAGTGAGACCCCTGACTTGATAGTAGTTTTGTTTCAAGCCTTGGACACGAGGCATATAACACTCAGCAATCAATCGGGACAAAGGCAGATTTATGCATGTACCCTTGTCTTTCGACTATCAATGCCACCACATGATGCACGATTAGGCAAGTTGTTAAACCAAAGTCGTTATACCCAACATCTACAAAACAAAGGCCATCAGGAGTGCTCGTAGGGGCCGTGGCACGTCTTCATGCAGTATCCATCAGCTTTGTTAATGTGTCATCATCAGCAACAATAGTTGCTTCCCTTATTGATGTTGCCACAAGAACACAAACCATCTACCAAACGGCCATTAGCCGTTTAATTCTTAAAACACTATATCATCCTACCTGTACGTAGAACGTGTTTCTAGTTTTATATATATGTATGTATCCATTGATGGGGGATAAAAATAGAAAGGGGGGATGCACATCAAGCCAAAACTGTTATATTGTTGTGGCAATTTCAACCCATTTAGATTGATTCAAGTTATGTTTTATTTCCATGGTTAAAATGGGTAAAAAAAAGTTAGCTAAAAACAAAACGGGTCTAAAGGGATAGCCGGATTGAAAGTCACCCAAAGTGTATTTTCTGTGCATACCACCTACAATATTGCGTTTAAAAAGAACTAGATTATTAAGGTAAAAACATAACTTTGTAATAAAATTTAACAGACTATTCTGGGTCAACCTGACCGAACGTGGCCCGTTTCAATATGTACTAAAGCAATACTAGTTTTGACCCATTACCTGACCCACCCATTTTGATACCTCTAATGTTAGATATATAGTTTCTCTGGTTTGCATATAAGATCGTCTGAATTAGATATTATACCTTGCGTAAGAAGTGATTAGCAACCAATAACTTTCTTGACGGTTTTCTACCACGAGCAAACATCTTGTTAGAATATAATTTTCCTGTTAACCGTTGAAGAAGCTTGTTAACCTTGCTAATTCTGAACCTGCTTGGTTTACTACTTTAGAATCGTTAATCTTAAAATACAAATAATGCTTCCATTTTGCAGAGAAATCTTATGGAATGTATGTGGTACATGTAATAACTAAAAAGTCAGTGTTTTCTAAAGTTAAATAGATGACACATATTGACCACATAACTGGAGGTTCATATTTTGGCTCATTTATTTATGAATGGGTCAATGCAGGTTATGTTTTATTTAACGGGTTAAATAGACAAAGTGGCCCCAAATTAGATTAAAAATGTATGGGTCCAAAGTCGTCCATGATGTATTTTTGATGTGTAAACCTACAAAATAATTGTATTAGATAACTTAGACTATATATAAGTGTTACAAGGGCACTTTCGTTAAAAAACAAACTTTAAGTAGAAAACTGCGAGAATCACATAAACACTTGTACTTTTTGCTTTTAATGTGACACATATGAAGGTTACGTAACCGCCTAGCCCACTCTCCTTCTAAGTCACACTCGTGAACAACTAATGTTTTCTTGAGGTCTTCAATCCTTTCTCCAAGTATCTAAACTCAAGAAATTGCAACAATATTATACAGCATGTGCATTTAGGAGCTCGTTGTTCCATTTGATGCATAAGTTTATAAAAAAAATGAAATAAAATACCGAAAGAGCAGACTTCTTGGAAACCAGTGACTCCCTTGTCCGTTCTTCCAGCAACAATGGCGTTGTCTTCAAGTGTAGACTTCTCGGTCACTCTGTGTAGATCACGCTTGGCATATGTGTGTGTGTATATATATATATATATATATATACAGTAGAAACTCTATAAAATAATACACTTGGGACCACCAAAATTTATTAATTAAAAGAGGTATTAATTAATCGATAAATTAATAATTATTAATTAATCGATAAATTAATAATTATTAATTTATATATTAATTAATATTTTATTAATTTATAGTAGAATACTTAGTTTACAAACACCTTTCAAGCTTCCACTTAATTATTGTATACAATGCATGTATATCAAATGAACGGCCCAAATTGAAAGAAACCTTCAATCTCTCACCTTATTATGCTTCTTGTGTTCAATGTATCACTTTATGGACATTAAAAATATTTTCTATATAAATACAAGATCAAAATAGGTTAACACAAACAAATCATACACACAACATGGCTTCCCATCTTAAAGGTGTGAAAAAAACAACAATGACAGACGAGATTCGAAGAGCATTATGCAAGCACAACAAGGATAATCCAAGTCTCACTCAAAAGCAATTGCAAGAATGGGTTCATAGTAACTATGGTTTGCAGGTGAGTCAAGCGACAATATCGAATACAGTTAAGCGGTCTTTAGAGTATCTCTCACTTGCTCCCGAAAGAGGCGATGTTAAGCGACACAAACCGGCAAAATTGCGAACTGCTTTCGTCATTGTAAACTTCGATCAACAGATAACATGACTTTTGAGAACTCGGATGAAGGTGGTGAAAGCACTCAAGAACTCCAGAATTTGATCAAAGAGTTGGGTTATCGCAATGCAATGGATGTCGAAGATGTTCTGACTCACCCAGAAGAAAATGTAGTTGCACAGTTGTTGACTGATGAAGAAATTATTGAAAGCGTTATTGGAATTAATAAAGATGATATCGATGAAGAAGATGATGAAAGTTCTACAATGGAGCCCCCTTCGCGAAACGAAGCTATTAAAGCGGCAATCACATTGAACAATTTCTTGTTGAGCTATGAGAAAACAACACCAGAAGTTCTTACCATGCTAAGGAAAATTAGAGACGAGATTCAAGGGGAAATTGATTTCAACAAAAAACAAAAGACAATTGAGTCATTTTTCAAGAAACCTTCATAAATCATTCATGTAATATGTTATATATAAGGAATTATTAATTTATATTTTATATGGGGTCTAAAGAAATTATCAAAAATGTATTATCTTATAATTTTAGCGAATTATTAATTTAGCACCCTATCCCCGAGTCGGGACCGGCAAAAAATATTATCTTAGAGAGTTTATTAAATAATCGAGTATTAATTTATCGAGTTTCTACTGTATAGAGTAAACTTCCGTTTGGCTCTCTGTGGTTTGGTCACTTTAACGGTTTTGCCCCAAACCTTTAAAAATAGCAATTTTCCTCCAATAGTTTGCTATGGTTTTTCCATTTTGATAAAACATACAATTTGGATGGAGTTAGAGGCGGGGAGCAAAATGGAAAAACCATAGCAAACTATTGGAGGAAAATGGCTATTTTTAAAGGTTTGGGCCAAAATCGTTAAAGTGACCAAACCACAGGGAGCAAAACGGAAGTTTACACACACACACACACATACATACATATATATATATATATATATATATATATATAGGGTAAGGTTCATGTGAGAACCACCTTTATTGCGAGAACCGCGAGAACCAATGTGAACACAACCTAAAATAGCAAAAAAAACCTAAAATGAAAATAGCAAAAAAAAAAACCAATGTAAAATAGCAAAAAAAACCTATATATATAGAGCCGCTAAAATGAAAACTACATCCAGTTGTAAGAACCGCGAGAACCACTCTCAACCAATCAGATTATGCCAACTAAAAGGGTATTTTGCTCTTTTCCCCCAAATGTCAAATCCCCACTCTCTCTCCATTTAATGCTTCTCTCTCCTCATCCTCTCTCTCTCTATTTAATGCTTCTCTTTCATCTTTCTCTCATAAAAGAAATCCAGATCTTCATCTCAAAAAATTCAAAATCCAAACTCCTTCTCTCCATTCAATCTCTCTGCATCCAAATGACCACCGCCATCGTCAACAACTACCTCTCATCTCCTTCATAAAACTCCGGTCATCGGAGAGATCCCAGCCGGTTCTGGCCGTAATTCCGACGCCCCTTTCTTCTCCAACAAGCTCACTCAACCCTCCCTCCTTTCATCACTCTCACGCACACACCCCAGCCCCTGTTTTTCTTTGAGTAGACGGCCGACCACCACCAATCGGTGGTGGCATACGGCGGCACACAGCATAGAAGCAGAGAGAGAGGTAGTTCGAAGAGAGAGAGAGGGAGACGACGGAGAACAACGACATGTTTACCGGTCGTTCGTTTCTCTTGCGAACACCCCCTTCTTCGTATGTCTGATGATGATGATGTTGCTGACGGCGGTGATAATCCTCCGACGGTTCCTTTATTTTTTCCCGTTAACTCCTCATAACTCTTATTTTCTTTTGATTTTTTTAAGATCCGATTATGCTTCGGCCAATGGGTGGTGGTTTCAGGTGGAACTTGGTGGTGGTCGATGATGTACGGGATTTTGACGGCGGTGGACGTGGTGGCAGCGAAGTCTGCGGGCAATCGGTCGGCGGCGATGTGCCGACGACATCGCTAATGGTGATGGGTATTTTTGGCGTTCGGATTAGTTTCAGGGGGATCGGGTTTCGTGGCTCAGTCGGGTCCGGGTCAGCTCAGTTCAGGTTCTGTCACACCTCGATAATTCCACGTATTACCGGTGGGCCCGGTGGGGAGTATCGTGACGTAGTTGATATCATTATAGTCAATAATCACAGTTCAATGCACAACGGAAGTCTAAAGTAGAATATTACAAACCGATTCGAAAGTAACATAAAGTATTACATAACGGATTGTAAAAAGGATCCACAGGCGGATCTAAAATAAAAAGAAACATTGTTCAACAGATTTAAGCATCAAAAGCTTGCAAGACTCTTTATTTGACACTAGGAGTGGCCAGCCCATTTCGCTTAGTACCTGCATTTAACCTTTTTGGAAAATATGTCAGTTTACACTGGTAAATACAATTAACCGACACTTTTGAAAATATTTAAGAAAATTGATTTAAATGCACAAGGCACAAATATTCTTTTATAACTTGGGGTAATTATTTAAAAATAATCTTGTAAAAGAATTATATGTTTGTTATACGTTCAGTAGCCCGGGTTAGAAGTACCGGGTTAAAGATTAATAGACACACCACATAATATAACCCACAACGAGTTACTCTCAACAAGCGGGTATATCTCTTTACATACGCACCGGCATTTATGACCAAACTATGCACCGTAGGGGCATTTTGGTCATTTTACATAGGCTTTAAGGGTCAATTTTGGAAATCTTATATCAAAAATTTTACGTACTGTTAAAGTATAAATTTTTTTTCATAACATCAGTAGGTAACGGGTCTTAAGTGTTAAATATAGTTTTAACCCATACTATGCGTTTAAAAAGCGTAAAAGTCGGTATTTGATGATTTTCGGGTTATACAAGGAAAGCTGAGATTTTAATCAGTCTACAAGGCTTAAAATATTTTATTTAACATATGAAATCAGTAGAAAAAGGTTTGGTATGCAAAGGATGTGTAAAATTCATTTTATTAGCAAAAGGGCATTATCGTTAATTACCGAGTCAATGCAAGAACCCTAGGTTATGATCAGTTTAAAATTTAATAAAAATTTCCAAAAATCCCTAAATATTAGGCTGGAGGGTGTGGGGCGCCACCCTTCCGCCACCTAGACCACCATAGCGCCCCCCTCCAATTTTGACCACATCGCCGGCGCCATAGCCGGGGCGCCATTGATGCTCCGCCACCATGGTAATGAGCTGCAACGGGCTCTATAGGTGGGACCCACTTGTTTTGCACCAATGAATTTTTTTTTAATTTTCTTTAATATAGGGCTCCATCCACACCCTGCAATTTAAAGGGGGTTTCATGGTTGAGTTGGATCCTAGGTGGCGCTGACGTGGAGCTTAGGTGGACTTGATAAAGCCCATGGGGCTCCATCCACACCCCATAGCCTTATATTGTATCAGTGGGTAGAAAGTTTGATGTCAAAATTTGGGTTTAAATAGGTTTTATGCCGAAAATGTCGTTTAATTAATAAAAAGGCTTCAATTTACGATATTGAGCATAACTCCTAATTTAGACCACAATCTGATGTCAAATTTTTAGGACATACTTAAATATCAGTAATAAAGGTTTTTGTCCTCTCACAATTTCAAAAATCTCGTTTTAATATCAAAATGGCATAATGGTCAACTTTTAAGCATTTAACGGAAACATGCAATGAACTAGGATTTCTAAGGAACAAGTTGTATAACCTCAGAGGGTTATAATAACCTATAACATGGTCCTAAAGGAACCCTAAGGCATATCTAAACTAAGCTAAATCGGGTCAGAACCTGAAAGTCAAAGCAAAAGTCTACTTTTGCGACTTTCGGTTGCGAACCGAGTCTAAACTCAGAATTGTCGGGTTGAACATGCCTAAACATGTTCTTATATTATTTACCAAGTTATTTTAGTGTTTAAACATGTTCTATAACCTCTGCATTACTAGTTATGAATTTATTTGCAAAAACAGATTCTGTTGACTTTTAATAACAAGTTTGACCCGACAATTGACCAAGTTAGAGTGAAAATCAGTAGGTGCCCTTTTAAGGGTTTATTACCTACATAATTACCAACTCATAGCCACTTTTAATTCGAATAATGGCTGGACCATTGGTGATTAATCACTAAGTCAAAGCTTAATTATGATGGCTTTAACTTTTGGTCATTAAACTAATAAAACTTGAACTTAGGGGGCTAAGAACACTTACTATGGTCCTTAGCATGAAAATAGAACAGAAGAAAGCTCCTTGAACTCCAGGAAGCTCCAGAGAAAGAGTTTTGAGGTGAAATTGAATTGTACAAATGAACAAGTGAACCACAAGTCCTTTATATAGCAATTTCCATCTCATATGATCAATCCACATGTCCCTACTATGATCCTTGATGTTACCAAGTGTCCCTAGTGCATGAAAAACCATTGGCACAGTCCCTGGTATCGATTTGAGGCAGGCAAAGGCGGTGGAACAGACTGACTTGCAGCTATCCTTGTTTTTCTGCATCTGGCACTTTCACGCGGCCCGCGTAAGCATAGGTGTTGGCTTACGCGGCCCGCGACAATGGGGAGAATCGGTTAAAAGCTTGCAAATCTTGCAATTTCAGTCCCTGGTCCATTTTAACTTTATTTAAGTTCCATTTATTGCATTTAGGACCCCCATAGTTAACTATTAAGGGCCTTGGGTCATGAACTAACTCCGTTAAGCTCCCGGTTAGTTGTACGATCACCCGAAAAGTCTTTTTTTCACCGAAACTCCACAAAATTAATATCCAATATTCTTGAGAGCAAAATATTAAATTATTACAATGTTTTTGGGATCGTTAAAAGGTCACTCAGAGGTATCTTTTAACATGTTGACACTTTTAACCCCTATGTTTCGTAAGATCTTAATTTTAAACACAAACGACTTTCTATGTTCAATAATTTATTCGTTAAAGAATACGAACGTCGTATGAGGTCAATCAGTGGCACAAGAATGGCATGTTGACACTTTGGATCCTTTTACTTACATATTTACATTGTTTGACAATTTTAGTCCCTCGGAAACAATTCTTCACGCGTTTAAAACCTATGACACGTGTCTTCATTATATTGGACATGATTTTATGAGGTGTTACATCCTCACCCCCTTAAAAGAAATCTCGACCTTGAGGTTTACTGAAATAAATGAGGGTACTTCTGTTTCATCGTGGATTCAACCTCCCACGTATACTCTGGGCCTCTACGGGCATCCCATTTAACCTTCACAATAGGTACATGCTTCCTTCGAAGCTTCTTAACCAGTCGATCCTCGATCGACAGAGGTTTTTCAACAAACTTTAAGCTCTCATCTATCTGCACGTCCTTATGCGACATTTCTAGCTATTCATCAGCTAGACATTTCTTCAAATTGTAGATGTGGAATACATTATGAATTCCACTGAGCTCTTCAGGCAGGTTTAGCTTGTAAGCTACAGTTCCGACACATTCGATGATCTCGAATGGTCCTATGTATCTTGGGCTTAGCTTGCCCTTCTTGCCAAAACGCATTACCCCTTTCCAGGGTGATACCTTAAGTAGCACTTTGTCACCTACCTCGAATTTCAGAGGTTTACGCCTTTTATCTGTGTAGCTTTTCTGCCTATCCCTGGCAGCTTTGAGATGATCACGTATTTGCACAATTTTATCCGTTGTCTCCAGGACTATATCAGGTCCTGTTAGTTGGACATCTCTAACTTCCGCCCAACAAACTGTCGTCCTACACTTTCTTCCATACAAAGCTTCGAAAGGTGCAGCTTGAATACTCGAATGATAGCTATTATTATATGAAAATTCAATCAACGGAAGATGATCATCCCAACTTCCACCTAAATCAATAACACAAGCCCTAAGCATATCCTCAAGTGTTTGAATTGTACGTTCGCTTTGCCCATCCGTCTGAGGATGATAAGCAGTGCTGAAGTTTAACCGAGTGCCCAATGATTGCTGAAAGCTTTTCCAAAAGTGAGACGTGTATCTAGTATCTCTATCGGAGATAATAGATACTGGCACTCCGTGGAGAGATACTATCTCATCCACGTACAACTGAGCTAGCTTATCTGAGCTGTGTGTTTTCTTAATAGGTAAGAAGTGGGCTGATTTGGTCAGTCTATCTACTATAACCCAAATAGTATCATTCCCATGCTTTGTTCTTGGTAACTTAGTGATAAAATCCATAGTTACCATTTCCCACTTCCAGGTGGGAAGTTTAGGTTGTTGCAGCAATCCTGACGGCTTCTGGTGTTCAGCTTTAACTTGAGCACATGTCAGACATTTAGCCACATAAGTGGCTATAGATTTCTTCAAACCTATCCACCAATAATTTGCCTTTAAATCCTTTTACATCTTATCACTGCCAGGATGAACTGAGTATTTGGAGCTATGGGCTTCTTGAAGAATCATGTCTCTAAGTCCTCCATGAATAGGGACCCATATTCGACTATTTAACCTTAGGATCCCATCCTTGCCATACGACAATTTCTCAGCAGTGACTCCCAACTTCTCATTCGGATAGTTAGCTTCTAATACAGCTTCCTTTTGAGCGGCTAATAACCTTTCATTCAGGCTATTCTTTAATTCAATGCTCTTAGCATTGATTCTAATGGGCTTAACCCTTTCCTTCCTGCTTAGAGCGTCAGCTACAACATTCGCTTTGCCTGGATGGTAGTGAATTTCACAATCATAATCATTCAGTGTCTCCATCCATCGACGCTGTCTCATGTTCAGATCCTTCTGGTTAAACAGATGCTGAAGGCTCTTATGATCTGAATAGATCACACATTTGGTACAATATAAGTAGTGCCTCCAAAGCTTCAGTGCAAACACAACGGCACCCAATTCCAAGTCATGGGTGGTGTAATTCTTTTCGTGCATCTTTAATTGTCGGGAAGCATAGGCAATGACCTTGCCTCTTTGCATGAGTACGCAACCCATTCTAGTGTGCGATGCGTCGCAGTATACCACAAATTCTTCAATTCATTCAGGCAATGTAAAAACCGGAGCATTGCTCAACTTTTGCTTAAGAATCTCAAAAGATTCTTGCTGTTTGGGACCCCAATCAAACTTTATATTCTTGCGAGTCAATGAGGTTAGGGGTGCAGCAATCCTTCAAAAATTTTCAATAAAACGCCTGTAATATCCTGACAGACCCAAGATGCTGCGAATCTCTGTGGGCGTCTTTGGCTCTTGCCAATTCATGATGGCTTCAATCTTAGCGGGGTCCACCTAGATACCATGCTCGCTAACCACATGTCCAAGAAATTGGACTTCACGGAGCCAAAACTCACATTTTGAAAACTTGGCGTAGAGTTTCTCTTGCTGAAGAAGTTTAAGGATACATCAAAGGTGCTTTTCATGATCAGCCTGATTCTTTGAGTAAGTGAGTATGTCATCAATAAAAACAATGACAAACTTGTCCAAATAGGGTTTGCAAACGCGATTCATGAGGTCCATGAACGCTGCTGGTGCATTAGTGATCCCGAAAGGCATCACCAAGAACTCGTAGTGACCATATCGAGTTCTGAATTCAGTTTTATGCACATCTTCATCTCTGACCTTCAGTTGATGGTAGCCTGACCTTAAGTCGATCTTTGAAAAGTAGCTTGCCCCTTGCAGTTGATCGAACAGATTGTCGATCCTAGGCAATGGATATCTGTTCTTGAGCGTAACCTTGTTCAGCTTGCGATAATCAATGCATAGACGCATTGACCCATCCTTTTTCTTCACAAACAGAATCGGCGCTCCCCAAGGAGATGAGCTAGGTCGAATAAAACCCTTTGCCAACAAATCATCCAACTGAGTCCTTAACTCTTTCATCTCAGTCGGTGCCAACCGGTAAGGTGCTCTTGCAACAGGTGCTGCTCCAGGAATGATGTCGATTCTGAACTCCACTTGCCTATCTGGAGGTAAACCAGGTAGTTCTTCAGGGAATATGTCTAGATATTTCGAAATAACAGGTATGTCTTCAATCTTGGGCTTTGGTTCATCAATAGTCACTTGTGCCATGTAGATGACACAACCCTTTTTTAAACACTTCGACGCCTTAAGCATAGACACTTGCTTAGGCAACCCATACTGAGTATCTCCTTGTATTGTAAGTGGTTCGCCATAAGGAGTCTTAATAACCACTTGCTTCTTATCACAAACGATCTGAGCTTGATTAGAAGACAACCAATCCATGCCTATCACTATGTCGAATCCTGCTAATTTCAATGGAAGCAAAGACAGTGGAAAAGAGTGGTTCCTAATGGATATAAAACATCCATCTATTATGATTGAAGCAGCTTCTATTGTACCATCGGCTAATTCTACTTCATATTTTATGCTTAGGGTTCTAACATGCAAATTTAATAACTTACAAAATTTGTTGTCTATAAACGACTTATCTGCACCCGAATCAAACAATACCCTTGCATAAACATCATTGATAAGAAAGGTACCTGTTATCACGTTGTCATTCTGAACTGCTTCTTGAGCATTCATTTGAAAGACCCGAGCATTGGTCTTTTTACCCTCTTCAGGTTTCTTTGCATACTTTGGGCAGTAGCACTTGATATGCCCTTTCTCGTTACAGTTGTAACAAGTCGCATCCTTTAGCTTCTTGCAATCCAATGTTTTGTGCTCACTTGATTTGCAAATCCCACAAGCTCTAGGCTGCGATTGGGATTTTGATTCGAACCTGCACTTCCCTAGATGTCGCTTCTTGTAGGTCTTGCATTTGGGCTTCTCACCCGTCTGTTGACTATCCTTCTTGAACCCTAAACTCTTCTTATAATCAGAGTTCCCCTTATGTTTCTTATCAGAACGATGTGAGTTCTCATCCTCACGTTTCCTTTTCCCCTCATCGGAATTCCTAAGCGATCTCTGCCTGACCGCATCGAGAGTAAGAGATAACGATAGATCAGCCACTGACCTAAAAGTGGTAGGTCTTGATGCTTTCACACTTGCCTTAATTTTCGGAGCTAAACCTCCAATAAAACGAGCTATACGTTTTGGTTCCGGTGTGACCAAGTATGGAACCAACCGTGACATAGTGTTGAAGCTCGTGAGATATGCCTGACAGTCTATGTTCTTCATGACCAAGGTCAAGAAGTCAGTCTCAATTTTCTCAACTTCATGTTGAGGACATAAATTTTCTTTGATTAAAGTAACAAACTGAGCCCACGTCAGATTATATAACGGGATCTTCCTTGTAGCTTGGATTAGGGACCTCCACCAAGCTAGAGCTTCACCCTTGAACAATTGTGAAACAAATTTCACAATATCCTGATCTGCACATCCACTAATATCAACCACTGTATCCATCTCATCGATCCAAGTCATACAATCGATGGCTCCTTTCTCCCCTGTGAAGTCTCTGGGCTTGCAGGAGACGAAATACTTATATGAACATGTTTTAACCCATGACTCCTGATTGAGCACGACTCGGTTGGATGGAACACTCCTCTGATTTGACGAATGATGAGATTCGTCCTTATGAGATACATGAGTCTTAGAGGGTGGTTTTGGATGAGGTACAGATAGGGTCTTGCTATGTGTACCACTGGATTCCTTAAACTGCCTGTCTATGGCATTAGTAACAGCATTGTCAATCAATGCTTGAAGTTCCACACCAGTTACGTTGATTCTGGTAGTATCATGATTCTCCCTCGGGTGACTATTGATTTCTTTTGATTCTGCCATGTAGTTTGATTGCTACATAAAAAAAATGATGATAATAATTTATTCAGAAGTCTACTATGGAAGAGTCATCTTCCTGATTTATTAACCATGGTATCAACAAACCATATTGGTTAATTTGTTAGTCCTATTTATTCAGGATTTTTATTATAAGTAACCTCAGTTATTATTCATTAAACTATTAGAGTGGCACAAAAGGCCTAATCACAAGGACAATTTTAAATTATAAGCCATGATCTTATAGGATCGAGGCATTAAGGCTTGAATATAATTCATCACCTTTTCTTGACAGGGAGTCGTAGACTACAACTGTCTTTTTGTCTTATAGGACAATAAATATGGCCCGTAGACACTCCATCACTAATGGATGTTTAAATAATAATAAACAGAGAAAAGGAATTGGAAGAATCCAATATAAGGATGACTTGTGTGATTTTATCAAATCACATTTGCCAGGAGTGTTAACATGTTTTCAGATGTTAACAAGGATTTGAATCTTGAAAAGGGACTACCATCATGGCCCTGTCTTAGAATTACACATGGGCTAGGTTTTGCCTTTAAGATTTTGTTTCAACATTTATTGGCAGATCAATCACAAAAAGGAATGATATTTTGATTTATTTCATATATTATATTCATGCATATGATGACAAAATGATTTTTTTTTTAAATTTTACATTCCACTAAATTTAAAAGGAGTACATAGATGCCCTAAACGGGACTTTTACATAAACAAACTGCCCACGCAGGGACTAAAATGAAAATACAAGTCCTCGCAGGGACTAGGTACATAAATAAATGTCCACATGAGGACTTAATTGAAAATGAAAATTACAAAACAAACAAATAAGGAATTTCAATAATCCTTTTTCTTCTTCCACTTGATTAAATCAGCCAATCCCTTAAGCAGACCACGGCGGCTTCTACGCTCCTCCTAAACATCCCGCTCCACCTGGTTCAACCTCTGAAGGATCTCCTGCTGCTGCGGTGGTTGGATCTGTGGTGGCTGCGGCTGCTGCTGCTGCAGAGGTTGAGGAGGTGGTGGGTATTGATACCCATAGGTCGGGTATCCAGTCTGGTAGGAAGCTGCGTAGGGCCCTTCTGGATGAAGAGCATTGTAATTTGCCGCCACAAGATACGGGTCAACATCGGGGGCATTGTGGTAGTTGTAGCCAGAATAGGATGGTTGCTCAAAAGGGTTATATGCCGCTGCACCGGCGTAAGAAGGAATTGGGTTATCAAAACCCATGTGTGGTGGAGGTGCGACTGGCGGAGAGTCGACCTCTGAAACTAGGTTCGAAGGCCCACCCATCTGTGGGTCTTCATACAGCGACGAATAACGGCTGTTGCTACTGTGTTGGGGGGAGCTGAAGTGGAATCCCCCTCGCACGGACATCCGTGCTCCTGATCTCCTTCGCCTCGGTGGTTCTGGAGGCGGCTGCTGCTCTGGCGGCGGCGGTGGCGGTGGTGTGACCGCCTCAAAATGTGGGTCCTCTGAGGGGACCTGCTAGTGTGGTGAAGAATGGTGGGAAGGTGTATACTCCCAGTGATAATTGTTCCACCATTGAGCAAATGGATCGGGACCTCTATAAGGCGAGCCATGGAAAGATGACCCGTCTGAAATCTCTATGGGATGCGTGGGCGTCCCGGTTGGTGGCTCGGCAGGATCTGGATCTGGATCTGGATCCTCATCCATATCCATATCCTGGTCTCCAGGAAAGTGGTCTTCTGGTCCCAACAATGTTTTCAGAACCGGACCGGAGGTCGACCCGGTCGCCTTACGGGGTCAAAGGTCGGACCGGTCCGACCGGTTCGACCGGATTTAAGAACCGGACAATTTCTTAAATAATTACATATTTAAAATTCTAATATATATTTGAGTGTTAAATATTGTTTTTGTTTTATAATAAAATTAATCTCTAAAAAGATTAGAACTATAAGTATAAAAAGGGTTAGAGCTATATTTATGAGGGGGGTTTTTGAAAATAATATTTAACCCTAATATATCCATCTCTAAAATGTCAGCCGCTTTTCATATCTCTCTCTCTGATATTGAAATGTTTCTATGCTTCTTCTTCTTCATCTCCTATTCTTCTTAATGATTCATTAAACAAATCCATGGGGGAATCGAAGTATAGAAGCTGAACTATCAAAAGAATTGAAGATAGGTGAATGTAAATCAAACCTGATAGAGTTGAAATCTTTTAAGTTGAAACTTGAAATCTTGAATTGAAGAAGATGCACTTGAACAGAGAAGAAGAAGAAGAAGAGAGCACAGCGAACCGAAGGAAACAGGGACTGGGATGGATGCGTGTTTTTTTGTTTGGAAAAAAAATAACACAACCGGCCCGATTGACTGCGCAGACCCACCGGCCCGACCGTCGGCTACCGGCCCGATCGGCGGCCCAATGTTGATAGCGGATTTGGGGCTGAACCGGCCCGGAGAAGATAGCGGTTCCTGGCCGGACCGGTCCGACCGGCCGGTCCGGTCCGGTTTTTAAAACATTGGGTCCCAATGGGTTATGGCCAATTGGTTCTTTACTCATGTTTACCGGGTTGAACCGGCTCTGAAAGTATGGGGTCGGGTCCTGAAAAGCCCGATGTGAACTCGACCGCTGCAATGGAAGGTAGGAGTGGTGAGAATCATTGGACTCGTTTTCTAATTGTGGCCCAAAGGAGTGGTGATACGAGGGCGAAGATCTTAGCGAGACAGAACGCCTCGCGGGTTCCAAATACGTCCTCCAGTCTTCTTGAGGACTAGAGCTCATGGTTGCTGATGGAGTTCGCCGGTGTGATGGTCCGGCCTCATGGTCATGACTGGTGAAAACTGGGGCTTTTCCGCCTCTACCTCTTCCTCTGACACGCGGCGGCATTTTCTTGTTCCTATCAAAACAAACAAAAGAAACAACAAAGGAAAACAATAAAGGACAAAATAGAAGATTAGGATTAGTCCTAAGTCCTTTGCCTAGACTCAGAAGTCAAGGAATGTGAAACTGTGTCATTGAGATTAAACACAAAAGGCTAGTGTTTAATTCACTCAATGTTGGCTCTGATACCAACCTGTCACACCCCGATATTTCCACGTATTACCGGTGGGCCCGGTGGGGAGTATCGTGACGTAGTTAATATCATCATAGTCAATAATCATAGTTCAATGCACAGCGGAAGTCTAAAGTAGAAATATTACAAACCGATTCGAAAGTAACATAAAGTATTACATAACGGATTGTAAAAAGGATCCACAGGCGGATCTAAAATAAAAAGAAACATTTTTCAACAGATTTAAGCATCAAAAGCTTGCAAGACTCTTTATTTGACACTAGGAGTAGCCAGCCCATTTCGCTTAGTACCTGCACTTAACCTTTTTGGAAAATACGTCAGTTTACACTGGTAAATACAATTAACCGACACTTTTGAAAATATTTAAGAAAATTGATTTAAATGCACAAGGCACAAATATTCTTTTATAACTTGGGATAATTATTTTAAAATAATCTTGTAAAAGAATTATATGTTTGTTATACGTTCAGTAGCCCGGGTTAGAAGTACCGGGTTAAAGATTAATAGATACACCACATAATATAACCCACAGCGAGTTACTCTCAACAAGCGGGTATATCTCTTTACATACGCACCGGCATGTGTATGCCTACACCCCGTGCTTAAGTCATGGCCATTTCAATGAATGAGCGAGGATATCCAAGACATGGTCATTAACCCCCCAAAGGCTTAAAACAAACAAAACAGATTAAATGGGTTATCTCAATGTTTTAACCATCATTCGGTTAAAGATTCAATACCCGACCAAGCGGTATTTTAAATACCGTATCCCAAGCCCGTATAAGGGAAAATATGTTAAAAATATTTACCTGAGCAAGATATAATTTAACCTCAGCCATATAACAATCAGCAAGTGCAATATCTTTTACTGGGCTCCTAAATCTAGAACGAAGGTTTTAATAACCTATTAGATTCCTAACGGGTCTTACTTAAGTTTAAACTTAGACCGGTTAGTTTTAAAGAAAGGCTTACGGTTCAAAACGCAAGATTAAGCGAAGACCGGATTAGAATGTGATTTAGACCTGACGAGTATGAAGACTTGTATAATATGGGTAAACTAAACACATTCTGGATTTTGAAGTAAAAATGATAAGGTTTGACCCGTTTCGGTCAATTTATGCAAACTAGTTACATAAACCGCACCGAACGCGAAAAATGCATAACGGGTAACCAAATGAGTCATGAACAATTTCCCTAAGTTAATATGCTTAAAATGTGTTATGATATCAGTAGGATACCTTCCATTATGCCCAAAATGGATTTAAAATCAATTTAAGCCCTGTAGGGGTATTTTGGTCATTTTAAAGATTATAAAAGAGGTTAAATGACAATCTGAGGTTCTGGTCTAAAATGATCAGTAAAAATATTTATTTTTGCAAGTCATATCAGTAAGATATTGTATATATGTGAAATTTATCATTTATGACCAAACTATGCACCGTAGGGGCATTTTGGTCATTTTACATAGGCTTTAAGGGTCAATTTTGGAAATCTTATATCAAAACTTTTACTTACTGTTAAAGTATAAATTTTTTTTCATAACATCATTAGGTAACGGGTCTTAAGTGTTAAATATATTTTTAACCCATACTATGCGTTTAAAAAGCGTAAAAGTCGGTATTTGATGATTTTCGGGTTATATAAGGAAAGATAAGGAAAGGATTTAATCAGTCTACAAGGCTTAAAATATTTTATTTAACATATGAAATCATTAGAAAAAGGTTTGGTATGCAAAGGATGTGTAAAACTCATTTTATTAGCAAAAAGGACATTATCGTCAATTACCGAGTCAAAGCAAGAACCCTAGGTTATGATCAGTTTAAAATTTAATAAAAATTTCCAAAAATCCCTAAATATTATATTGTATCAGTGGATAGAAAGTTTAGTGTCAAAATTTGGGTTTAAATAGGTTTTATGCCGAAAATGCCGTTTAATTAATAAAAAAGGCTTCAATTTACGATATTGAGCATAACTCCTAATTTAGACCACAAACTCATGTCAAATTTTTAGGACATACTTAAATATCAGTAATAAAGGTTTTTGTCCTCTCATAATTTCAAATATCTCGTTTTAATATCAAAAGGGCATAATGGTCAACTTTTAAGCATTTAACGGAAACATGCAATGAACTAGGATTTCTAAGGAACCAAGTTGTATAACCTCAGAGGGTTATACTAACCTATAACATGGTCCTAAAGGAACCCTAAGGAATATCTAAAGTAAGCTAAATCGGGTCAGAACCTGAAAGTCAAAGCAAAAGTCTACTTTTGCGACTTTCGGTTGCGAACCGAGTCTAAACTCAGAATTGTCGGGTTGAACATGCCTAAACATGTTCTTATATTATTTACCAAGTTATTTTAGTGTTTAAACATGTTCCATAACCTCTGCATTACTAGTTATGAATTTATTTGCAAAAACAGATTCTGTTGACTTTTTAATAACAAGTTTGACCCGACAATTGACCAAGTTAGAGTGAAAATCAGTAGGTGCCCTTTTAAGGGTTTATTACCTACATAATTACCAACTCATAGCCACTTTTAATTCGAATAATGGCTGGACCATTGGTGATTAATCACTAAGTCAAAGCTTAATTACGATGGCTTTAACTTTTGGTCATTAAACTAATAAAACTTGAACTTAGGGGGCTGAGAACACTTACTGTGGTCCTTAGCACGAAAATAGAACAGAAGAAAGCTCCTTGAACTCCAGGAAGCTCCAGAGAAAGAGTTTTGAAGTGAAATTGAATTGTGCAAATGAACAAGTGAACCACAAGTCCTTTATATAGCAATTTCCATCTCATATGATCAATCCACATGTCCCTACTATGATCCCTGATGTTACCGGGTGTCCTTAGTGCATGAAAAACCACTGGCACAGTCCCTGGTATCGATTTGAGGCATGCAAAGGCGGTGGAACAGACTGACTTGCAGCTGTCCTTGTTTTTCTGCATCTGGCACTTTCACGCGGCCCGCATAAGCATAGGTCTTGGCTTACGCGACCCGCGACAATGGGGAGAATAGGTTAAAAGTTTGCAAAACTTGAAATTTCAGTCCCTGGTCCATTTTAACTTTATTTAAGTTCCATTTATTGCATTTAGGACCCCCATAGTTAACTATTAAGGGCCTTGGGTCATGAATTAACTCCGTTAAGCTCCCGGTTAGTTGTACGATCACCCGAAAAGTCTTGTTTTCACCGAAACTCCACAAAATTAATATCCAATATTCTTGAGAGCAAAATATTAAATTATTACAATGTTTTTGGGATCGTTAAAAGGTCACTCAGAGGTATCTTTTAACATGTTGGCACTTTTAACCCCTATGTTTCGTAAGATCCTAATTTTAAACACAAACGACTTTCTATGTTCGATAATTTATTCGTTAAAGAATACGAACGTCGTATGAGGTCAATCAGTGGCACAAGAATGGCATGTTGACACTTTGGAACCTTTTACTTACATATTTACATTGTTTGACAATTTTAGTCCCTCGGAAACAATTCCTCACGCGTTTAAAACCCATGAGACGTGTCTTCATTATACTGGACATGATTTTACGAGGTCTTACAGGTTCGGGTGTCGTCGATGTCAGAGGTGGTGTTGGAGGCGATGGCTCAGTCGGGTCCGGGTCAACTCAGTTCACAGAAATTTGGTTGTTATTGTTGCTGGGTTTCCTTTGATTTGATTTTGGGTATGTACAACATGTTTGGTTGTTGTTGTTGCTGGGTTTTCCTTTGATTTTGGGTATTCTTTATTCTTTGGTGGGTGTTTGATTTGTATTCTTGAATCTGATGGTTTTTTTGATATGTTGGGAGTTTTGATTTGTGTTCTTTGAATATGTGGGTTTTGATACGATCGATTGCGTGGTGATGATGCAAAAAAAAAAAGTTAAACCGTAAATTTTTAACGTAAAACCGTAAATTTTTAACGTAAAACCGTAAACTTTTTAACGTAAAACGTTAAAATGTAAAACGTAAAAATTTTAATGTAAAACGTAAAACGTAAAAAGTTTTACGTAAAACCGTAAACTTTTTAACGTAAAACCGTAAACTTTTTAATGTTAAACCATAAAAATGTAAAACATAAAACGTTTTACGTAAAACGTAAAACGTTAAACGTAAAACGTTAAAAGTTTAAAAAGTTTAACGTAAAACGTAAAAAGTGTAAAAAAACGGCGCGTTAAAACGACGTGTAAAAACGGCGTGTAAAAAAACGTGTAAAAAACGGCGCGTTAAAAAAAGTGTATAAAACGACGCGTAAAAAATATCGCGTTAAAAAAATGACGCTTGAAAAAGCCCGGCGTAAAAACGGCGCGTTAAAAAACGACGCTTTAAAAAGCGCGGCGTGCAAAAACCGGCGCACAAAAAAATTTGCCTTGCTAAAAAAATTTGAATTTAAAAATTTTGTTAAAAAAATTCTTTTTAAAAAATAAAAAGTAATATAATAAAACAAAAAAGTAATAAAAAAATAATAAAGATAAAAAGACAAAATAGAGTAATTTTACATAACTACCCTTTTGAATTAAAATATTAAAGACATAATAGACAAAATGTATTTAATATTCATTTTAATTACTTTTAATATCATCCATTCATCTTTTTGATCTAATGGTTAGGAACTGGTTCTCGCGGTTCTTACAACTGAAGGTGGTTTTGATTTTAGCGGTCCCCTATATATATATATATATATATATATATATATATAATTGTACATGCTCATATTTATTGTGTATTTGTGTCGATTTGCATTATAGGTACTGATTAAACAAATCATTAGGATATATCTTACTCTTGAACTGTATTTAAGCCTGGTTGAATCTGTTATCCATCGAAAGATCCACCATAACATGATATGATTATCTTGAAAATCCTTCAGCCCGCCTTCTAGCTTGTTTATGAGACGGAGTAATAACAATTACAGATTCGTTCGAAGGCTCTATAACACTATTCTCAGGAATGTGATTTACATTGAGGGCCGCACTTAGTTTTAAAAACGAGAAGCGCACCGAATCGCAAAAGCATAGGGCTTTTTTGTACCAGAGGCAAAAGGTGACTGGATAATTTTTTTTATAATTAGTTTTACTTTTGTATTTTGAATATTTAACAATCAATTTAGAAAGTAGAAACTATATTTAGTTGGTTTTACGACAAAAAGAGTTTACACGTATCTTGTAGGATGCATGTCACATGAACATGTTTTATATTATTTAAACAAATTGTTACATCATAACTTAGGCGTGAATTCAATTTTGAAAACTTAAAACTTCTTTTTATTTTATATTACCCTTTATAAATACAAACCAAACTCTACTAAAACTGAATCCCTTACCAAGAACATGCCATATTTGAAGTTAAATCTTGTGGCAGTTACCACCATTGTGATGGCATATATGCATGCTTCCACAATGGTGCGCCCATCTTTGCACTTCATCGGTGGTATAGAAGGGTGGGTTGCGCCTCCTGAGCCAAACTACTATGAAAAATGGGTAAAAGGAGAGAAGTTCTTCAAATACGATTCTATCATTTTTATTTTTGATACCGGAAGTCATACCCTCGCAGAAGTGACAAAGGAGGCATACGATACATGCAACACCACTAACCCCATATATATCGATACATGGGGTCCTGCCACAGTTGAACTGGATACTGTTGGTGTGCACTTTTATATTTGCACAATGCATTGTAAAAGTGGTCAGAAAATAACCGTCGACGTCAAACCAAGAAATGATACTTTCTGATTTCAGAACGATCTGTATAAGAAAATAATATGTTTTATTACTATTGTTTGTTTTAAAAGAATTCAAATATAAATAGAGTTGTATTGATCTCTCCCAATTCAAACTCTTCACTTTATCATAAATTCAAAACATATCTTAATCTTAATAGTTGAAGCTCAAATGTATGATTTGTTAAGCACAAGCCTAGCTATTTTGTTGTTGACAAATTATTAAGACTCTATTTTAGGGTTTTGATAAAAAAAATTGCCTTGGTATGTCAAGATTAAAATAAGTTTTACATAAGTTTTTATGAGTAAGTTTGATATATATGATTTTTGATGTTATGTACACCTCATTCTTAATTTAAATTTGTAAATTGGTACATATTGCGGAATCTTGGTAAATTACTAGGACCAATAACAATGAACTAGAAGTAGTAATTGATGCTATGAATTTACATTTATACAACAACAAAGAATATAACCTTGATTACACAAAACTACAATAGGACCTCTATAATTTAATACTCGATAAATTAATAACTATGATAAAATTAATAATTTGTCCAGTCCCAACTTGGGACCAGTACAAAATTGGACCCCAATCGAAAAAATAATCAGATAATAATTTTTTTTGAAATTCCGAAACACCCTAACACGTAATAACTCAAAAACGACGCAGCGGAAAAAGAGCCTTAAAAATTTCTTTCTTTATTAGACACATTGCTTATATAAAGACTCAGTTACGAAATGTCAAGCATTAACTAAAAGAAATATACAACATTCACTTCCAATTAATACTTTAAGGCGTTACATAAATAAAGCCAAGTGACCGTTCTTTCCGTACAATCCTTGCTCTCGACTCGATCCATGTCCGCTTCTCTTCGTTCGTGATAGAAGAAATCCGTATAATACCTGTGGACATCACATACAACTTAACCATTAGTCGTTAACAACATCATACGACATGATTCTCATATAGTCTAATATTGAATAACATTAAACAATAGAAACTTGATTCATTCAACTATTCTTTCGTATTCTCTTGTTTCGAGTTCGACTTTGATACCTCATGAACCCGATGTTCTTATACCTGCATTACATTTCAATCTCAAATCATACAATTAGCAATCGTTAATGCCCAAACATAAGGAAACAATTCCTTCATACATTTATAACATCTCGCATTCACAAACGTATACATTCCTAACTCCTACGTGCATTCATAACAACCCACCTTCGTACATACATACGTTACTACATACGACCATACAATCTTATTTACCTATATGAGTGCATATACGGTTACGGGCTCTTGCTTACTACTTTTACACACATACTCTTACGTTATCATGTCAAAAAATGTAACTTTACTTAATATAGGCATTACACATATCGACATACACACTTACTTGTTTCTAGATACGTTTACTTATAAATTTCCTTCACTTACACGAGAGTAATTCTATACTTTTACTATCCGGAGAGCAATAACATTCATTTATAACAAAACCACTATTTAAGGTATTCATTCGCAATCATATACGCGTTTACAATCGAGTCCGGGGGATGAAACGAACTAGAAAAACAAGTTTTGCCAGCTTTTACTGGCTCTCGCGGGGCACGACAGATACAACCTCGGGCGGTCGCGGGGCGCGACAGTGGTCGCGTTGCGCGACGGTAAAGCTGGTTTGCTGTCGCGTAGCGCGACAACCCCTTTTCGACAGAAGCATTCCTTTTGCTGCTGCACTTTTTGCCCAGCTATGCAATCTAACCAATGCTCAACTTAAAAATTACATAACTTATAACCTAGACGTCCGTTTTGAGTAATTCTTGTTTCTACGCATCCGTATTTTAATTACGGATCCGTTTACCATCCTAACTGACATCAAAAGCTGAATTATAAGAAAAGACTTATAAATCCTTCATACCATTATTCGACCCTTTTAATTTCACCATTTTAGTTCCGACGTAACTAACTACTTTCAACCCCATTGATCATTCCTACCTTAGTAATTACAATTACTACTTAATCAAACAAGATTTCCTCGCATTCGTAATTATTAAATAATCCCCTACACATACTAATAAGTGAGTCGGAAGTCACTTACCTCGTGCGTCCAAGTTTGTGCATAGCTTCCTTATTTACCATTGACCCATTGCCCTTCCATGCTCGTATCCATGTTGACATGGCTCCTACACTTTCATGTTATCATCAACACATTCTTGTTAGCATATATCATTGTACTTGATAACGAGCATACATTTGCATAATTTCATATTCAACTTGCATTAATCATTCCTAACAATCATATGACATGTACCCGATTTTACATCCTTTCAAACCCATATAATCCATCATGTCATTCCATTTATCACATATTTATATACCATGTACCATACGATTATCTATAATCTTATAATCACAACAACCAGTCTAGCTATGTTCCTTATGCGTAGTTGACTTTCAGAGTCACGATTTATCATTTTAACTTTCGGCTTAATCTCATATACTCATGATATCATAATAGGCTGTTTTTGGGCGTCCGTTTACTGTACTTATGAGCTTACAAAAATTACAATCTTTTTATGTGATGTGACCCTCGGAGAGGTTATCATTGTGTTAAATTTTTAGAGCCTAAATCTCTACCAAAAATTTATAAAAATTCATTTACTAAGCTGAAATCAGATTCGTCACTTCTGACTGCAGCTTACGGAAAAATTCATTAAAAATTCCTCGTTTATCCGATTGACGAAATTCAAGTTGGAGATTTTTGGAATCACCTGAAGCTACCTACAGTAAACATTTGAGATTATAACTCAATTCCTAAATTGAGTTATAACATTCGTAATGGGCTACAAATTCTGCCAGAAAACGCGGCCTGAACCTTCGATACGGAAAAATTCATAAAACGTTCATTTTTTTTCGAAAATATGCAATTCCAGTTGGGTTTGAAAGGTTTTTCCTAGGAGTTCATTACAAACTCAATAGACATCAGTTTTTGACAAGATTTGACCCAGTTACAGCCGATTACATTCGGCTGTAACTTTCTGGACAGATTTAGTTTTCATGAAATCTTTTCTAAATATTTCTCATTCTAACTTCACCTAGACACTTCATCATACACCTTGTGTGCATATCACAATAAAGCACATGATACAAGTATCTTATGCATTACCCTACTAGTTCATTCATAATTCATCAATTACAACAAGAATCAACTTAAGTACATACTATAATCAACCTATCTAACAATAATTCATTACATACAATTCGGCTGTAACTTTCTGGACATATTTAGTTTTCATGAAATCTTTTCTAAATATTTCTCATTCTAACTTCACCTAGACACTTCATCATACACCTTGTGTGCATATCACAATAAAGCACATGATACAAGTATCTTATGCATTACCCTACTAGTTCATTCATAATTCATCAATTACAACAAGAATCAACTTAAGTACATACTATAATCAACCTATCTAACAATAATTCATTACATACAACATATACAGCAATGATTCAAGCTAGGTTTTAACATGGGTGAATCACTTATGTCATCATCTTCACCACTAGAAGTGGGTTTAACTTCTATCATTCTAGTACTCAAAATCTTTCACAATACATGTTCCATATGAGGATTATAACACTTATTCATGCTCAATTTTTGCATCAATTCACGGATTGACCATAACCCATATCATCAAACATTACCAAAACATAAAATTAAACCTACTTGATGTGAGAAACACTTAAGGGATCATCATTCTTGGTTCATGCACACAATCAGCCCTCGATTTCCTTTTCAATTGATGATTTCTTGTTGTTAGGGTTTACACCCCTTTTTCCCCCCTTCTCCTGTGCGATCGTACGCTCACACACACCTTGTGTGTGATTTTTGTTTTAATAAATTAAATTTCCTTTTTGGCAATCTAAGCCCCTCAAGTTTACCATACCATCATAGTTGTCACAAGTTTCATTCCCTAACTTGTTTATTAGGCATTTAACTAAGTTTAATAACTTAGTTATTGTATTTCATTTAATTAAACATGGTGACATTCCTACGAATTTAATAATTTGAGTTTTGGGGTGTTACAAATTCCAATGTAAATATATTGGTCACAGCGAAACTATCAATTAATAATTACTAAAATGTTCCAAAATTCTAGGATTGTCTAGTAAAAAATAAATCTATAGTCACTTGTTTTTTTTTTTGTGAACTTCAAATCTATATTGAGTTCGTCTTTAAATCTCCACATTGCACTTAAGAGTTGAGGCACTGTATTCTCGTATTGCAACAAAAAGTGGCGAAGAGTTATTGTCGCTTGCAATGCTTGTTTCCGAGTGACAGGTTACAAAGGTACTGAGTCATCAACTTCATCATCAACCGTATTTTGAATGGTATCCGCCATAATTTCTTCACGCTTTGAACCTCGTAACATTCATTATTTTCACATGGATAATCCAACAACTCATTCACATCCATTTTGTGCCGATAATGCATTCCCGTAATTAAGTTCTCAAGCTCACGAATGTTTAAATCATTTGAACCGGTTGGATTAGCCGAACAAATTTTACAGTGTCGAAAGCAATTTGCTATGGACTCTTTGAACCTCGTAAATTCCAATGTCTAGTATTTCACATTGTTTAAATCATTTGAACGGGTTGGATTAGCCGAACAAATTTTACAGTGTCGAAATCAATTTGCTATGGACTCTTGTTTCACATTTCTCTAAGCCGAGACGGCCAAATTGATGGCATCTAAACCATTAAGCCACCTCTTTAAATTAATAATTTATTAATTTATTGATTTAATAATATCTTGCTAAATTAATAAAATATCCCGGTCCCAACATTATTAATTGTAGGTCTCTAGAGGAGGATCTAGTTAACCTTATCCTTGTTGTTTAACACAAAACCAAGTGCGGAATCCTTGACAATGTGCAAATCAAGCCCAAGAACACACACAAACACAAACACAAGAATATCACTTTATGGCTTCACGGTTTGATTTCAGCAGAATTTTGTTACAAGGGTTTTACAAGAATGCTCTCTACTGAAACTGTGGTCTATCTATAGAACATGGGAGACTCACTGCTATTTATAGCACATAGCAGTGAGTTTACAACGAAACATATCAAGAACAACGAAATACATCGAAATACTAGACATATCATCGAAATACAATTTATATCTATTAATAAGGCAATCCAAATGAATAGTGATGCCACTCTTTAATTGGACCACCTTTTTAAAAGCCAGATGTATGGCTTCTCTCAACAGAAAATTGCCACGGATCAAAAACCGAGAGAGTCAGGTAAAACCCACTAAAAGAGTAAAATCCACCGCGTAGGAGAGAGAGACCCAGCCCATGGCTTTATATCCTAGTGGCATCTTGGGGGTGGGATAAAGCTTTGGGACCAATAAGTCCTGGGTTCGATTCCCACAAGGGGGTTTTCCCATATTTATTGGGTTTCCTCTTGAATTGGTGTATAGGCATTATGGCTAGTGGAGATGGATATGATCGGGTGGTTCCGCTGGTGGCACGATGATACTCCAGTGGTCCGTCAGTGATCCAAATTTGCCGTTCAAAAAAAAAGGAGAGAGAGACCCAGGAGAGAGCGCGCACACGAAGATACAAGTCAAATGCTGCTGACGACGGCGATAGTGGATCCAAGGTAACGGTGGAAGTATACAACTGAGACAAACCCACGAGAGGTATAAACACAGTTCTGGGAAGCCGGAAATGAGGGAGATGATCGGCGGTCTAAAGTTTTGCCGCCGGTTTCCGCATGTGAGATAGCCACACAATTTTAGGTAAGTTTTTGGTTTTCTCCATTTTCGACCAAAATTTCGCAATCAAAATATAATAATGGATGTTCTTCGAGGTTACCACAACCCAACATTTGCTACTTCAATCGCAGGCCTGATTAGGGCTCCAATCGAAGGTAGGCGTCTGATTAGGGCTCCAATTTCAGTTCAGAACGACCAGGTAACAATTATAATTTCTTGATTTTGATATGTGAAACGGGTTGGTTCTTTTTTATGGGGTTGGGTATTGTAAGCAAGGTGTTCGAGGAAAGTCCTGATTGAGTGAGGAGTTTATGAAATCATTAAAAAAGGATTATCTTCTTTGATGTTCATCTTCATGGTTTTACTATGTGTTTGCTGGGGAGATTTCTTGCTTTTTATTATTATAAATTGAATCTTGGAGTTTGATAGCTTAGTTTTCTATGAACTGTTTGATGCATTTACATATGGGTATGGTTCAGTAAAGCTTCAAGATCAACATAATATTTGAGCAATATCTTAACTTGACAAGACTTTTAGTAACCCAAGGGTTTTATTTGGTTTATCTTTCTATTACTTGGTAAGACCAAACACATTACCTTTATGCACAGTAACTTTTAGTAAAGACTGACAGTTTATCCAAATACCCATAGATTATAGCGGCTGTGTGGAAACAACAGTAACTCCTGTTTTCACCAGATTATGCAGAAGGCTAAGGATGGTGGCAATTAAAGACGAAAGGTAAATAAACTACATAATTGACCTCTTTATGAGTTATGGCTCCGCTAAATGTTATATTTATCAACCGATAGCATTGAGATAATAGTCTGAAACTACCAAAGGTGCTGGATTGATTCTCTGTCATACCATTAACCAGATTCAACCAACGACCGTCCCAACGAATAGTCTTCTGATCCTAGGCGTCCACATGTGGGGCTGAGATTACCCCACATGTTTAACTCTTTTTTACCCATTTAAGCCACATTTGTCTTTTAATCCTTTTTGAGATTCGCGGAAGAGAGAGGAGAACGAGAAGAAAGAGGAAAAATTGAGAGAGGAGAGACAGAAGGTGGTCACCATCGTCACACCACCACCACCACGATTATAATCTGGTGTCTCAATTGCGATGGAATGGCGGAAGTGGTCCATCTAGGAGTGATGGTTTTGATAAGTCCTGATCCGGAGATGGCCGTTCAGCATTTTGTGTGTCGGCGGGCGATAGATGCTTCCCCGGAGACAGATTGGGTGCATTTGCAGAGGCTATCACCTAGGGTTTTGAAATACAACTTTCAGATCGTGGTAGTCGTTATATGAATATTTTGCATAAACTGTGTGACTTTGCTCTGGCTTGAATTTGACATAAAAATGCAATAGGTATTGACACGTTCAAAAGATACGTTAATTATCCAAATGCATGCTGTAAATTTTACAAGTAACCATATATCAAATATATTCATAATTTCCTTATGTTTATCAAAATTAAGCATTCATCTATACCTAATTTCATCTTTGGATCAACCGTAAGACCCCCCGTAGTGGGGCGTTTTTTAAAAATTTTTTCAAAAATAACGCCCAAAAACGCCCGGAACCCATTACATGGGGCGTTTTTTAGCGTTTTTTTTGAAAAAAAATTGATTCAGTGTTTTTTAAAGCACGCCTTCCCCCTTCTCCTTGTCCAATCATCTTTCATCTCCCTTTTTGTTATCCAATAAGATTTTTAGGTGTTTTTTCTTTATTTTATTTAATGCCCCATCCCCACTACACCCATTTTAGAAAAACGCCCAATAATGCCCCTTTGCTGACTGGACCGCCACATGGCGTAAAGTGCCCTAGGGTAGGGGGCATTATCTTCTCCTTCCACTACACATGGTCTAAGTAAAAGGGGGCTAAGTGGATCATGATGTTGGTGATAGGCTACATGTTATCAATTCTGCCTGTGTCTGCTAGATGGGAGTGTATAACCTTTTTTGCATCTCGGTTTAAGCGCATCTAAGCTCATACATCATATTGAGCATGTGCATGGTTGATGGTACTCGATTAGCTTATGAATTTCTGATATAATATATTTTTTAAGTGGATGTTATCTGATATTAAGAAACTATGAAACCATTACCAGTAACGGACTTTAAACTCATCTTCGAGATCTAAAGTACTTCAGATTATTCTTAGGTGTGTGTATTTGTGGGTATGTCTATTTTAAGTACTTCCATTAATTTTTGTTTCACACATAGTTTCTTTACCATGATGAAGTTAATTTTCTCTGATTTTCTGCAGGCGAAGAAGGGAATATGGGCTTCTTTTATAAACTTTTCTGCTGTTGTACCATGATAATGTGTAAAGGTATCTATATTATGCTATTTTGTGTTGATGTTTAATTGTTTATTGATGTTTTTGTGTTGTTTTCTGCCATCTATGTTGGTGGTTTTCAGTGAAAAGAAATTGAAAAGCATTTTTTTTTATAATTTAGAGTTTATTTCTTCATTAACATGACGACTGTTTGACATCTTTCCATTTTGCGATCTAAATATGAAAAAAATGTGTTTTTTTTCCTTCCATTTTGGATTTAAGCTCACACACTGTCATGGTTTTTATAGTTTTAGAAGGCAAAACCATGATTTTTTGGAAAGGCGGGGATTTTAAACTTACACACTTTTATGTTGAATTTAGATGTTTACTCAGTATTGTTTCGGTTAGAGGCAGAGCCACATTAAATATTGTTTTGCCATACTTCATGAACATAATAGAAGTTTAGTTACTCTTTAGATTTTCCGGTTGAATGATGATTGATAATTTTAAACAAAATCATACATGGGGCACATCAGTGGGAAAAAAAATATCAAAAGTTTCCAAGTGTCACATGTTTATTCACTAAGAAGTGCGCTGACTGTGAAAGTCAAAGGATGCTAACAAGTTTAAAAAATTTCTATCGAAATTCAGTTTTTAAACCATTGATTTTGACTTTCAATTATACATGTACAGGTTTGTGGATCAATGATGACAAAAGAGCAGCCACATGCAATGCTGATACCCATTGGATATTTTCTAATAAGGTATGGACTTTATAAGCCGAGCCTGTTCACTGGCCAGCCCTAGAAGCCCAGCCCATCATCGATTGCCCTCAGAATAAATAACGATTCTGAAACCTGAAAAGAAACAAGAACAACCCATGAAGCCCAAAAAAAGGTACCCAAATGGAATGGGTATCAAGTGCTGGGCTTAGAAATGATTCAATCTTACAAATAAAAATTGGGTCTCTGAAGGAATTTCTCACTTTGGGGAAGAAATTAGGCCAAGTGCAATTTGGTACAACTTTTCTTTGTATAGAAAAGTCAACCGGTCAACTGTATGCTTGCAAATCGATTACAAAAACAAAGTTGACCGAAGAAGATCAAATAATGCATCATTTGGTGGATCACCCGGATGTTATAGCAATGAAAGGGGCTTATGAGGATGCAATCGCGGTTCATATTAGGAGTTATGTGTGGGTGACGAGCTTTTTGATAGGATTATTCAAATTGGACATTATACTGAAAAAAGGCGTCTGAGCATACAAGAACGATTTTTGGTGTTGTGGAAGCATGTCATTCTTTAGGTGTTATGCTTACGGATTTAAAGCCTGAAAAAATCTTGCTTGTGGATAAGAAAGAATAGATTGCTGATGCAAGAAAAAATGTTTGTTCTTTTTGTTTTTAAGATTGAAGACGAGCGACAACCACCCTTAAAATAGCAACACTCCAACGGCTAGATACGGGAAATAAGAGGTTAGAAAGAGGTTAGAAAAAGAAAAAAAAGCGGCTGGCATAAGGAAGCTAGAGATGAAGAGGAACATGTTTGTATTAATGCACAAGTAATCAAGCACAAATGAACGTGTTATCAAACCGTGAATGATTCGGTTTTGTGCACGGGCATTGTGTTATCAAACCGTTCAAATTCGGCTTTGCGCGCCACAACGCGTGCGGAGAAAAAAAACTAGTTAATATAAAGAAGTAACTTCGAAACAGGATGTTCTCATTGTCCACATCGAAACATAAATAAATAATAGTGACATCATCATCATCATCGAAATACCCAAGAGGCTTGATTCCATCGAAATAGGCTTGGAATCACCTTATAAGTATTTAAATGGCCTTGTCCAATTCTAAATAATTGATGAAGAAAGTGGCTGATGTCATCGAAGCATATTTTGTGAACACACTCATCAAAACATGATATTATAATCATTATCATCGAAACAAGCTTGCGTATTTCCATTGCCTTGTGTATTTCAATTAATGCAGAACATTTTCCATTCACATTAACTTAATAGGAGGTTGTTAAGTATGTGATTTTGATTACGTGACGAACCGAACCGTGCCACATCCACACAGAGGTACATCAACAAACTCCTCCTTGGATGTTGCTGGTGATGGTTTGTTCTTCACACGGCAGGATCTTGAAAGGTCTTCACGTATCACAAACAGGGAGGTGCATCGACAAACTCCCCCTTGCGTGCTGTTCATGAATCTTTGATCTTCAACACTTCAGATCCTTGTGGTGTTGATGAGTGGTCAGCTGCAACTCGATCATCTTGATCGTCTGATTGCATCAATGTCGTGTCGTCACTTCACAGCTTGTCATCTGACACGTTCTCCTTGCCTTTAGCTGGTTCGAATGCCGCATCTGCACACACAACAGAGCTAAAGCGTAATGAGAACAACCGCTAGGAATTTAATCAATCTTGGAGAGTTTTCAAACGAAAACCTCACTAAGAGTTGATTTTAAACAATATAAGCACACGACACACATGTGACCAACTCTCAATCAACTACCAACCAACAACTGTTTGAAAGTTTTAAAACAGTTTAGTTTTAAAATGTAACTTTCAAAACTTGTTAACTTTGACCGTTTATGAAGATGCAATTGTTTTATGTTTTCAATCAGGTTTTAGGTGAATCGATTCGAGTTCCAACATCGGGCAATCAAAAATAAGAAATAAATAAAATCTTTTTGGTATTTTTTAATATTTCAATGTAAAGACAGAAAGCGGTAAATAAATATTTACAAACATGCAGAAACAGATCGAGAAATATAAATAAATATTTACAGACAATGTTTTTGCGAGTTTTAAGGGTATGAGAATCATATCAGTATACGGTCAAGCCAAAACACTCTTCTTGTTCAATTACTTAACATTTAGATAAGCACCCTATAACGATTATCAGTATTGTTGTCCACTTAAACTCAATAATCAGATGTAATCATATGTGACTTGAGGATACGTTAAGGTATGATTTATACTTACCGACCTGTGTTCATCCACTCACGACACATTCCCGTATCAAAGTATGCACGAGAGTTTATCTTACTGGTGAGTATACCATATATCATATGTTTTTAACGTATATGATGTGAGATACTCACTTATTTGAGGATTAATACAAGCTCTATGTGATAAAATCACTTATTATGAGGAAATTGATATTCGTATACATGCAGGACACGAGAGCAAGTCCGTGAACAGGTTAGTACCGTCGTTGTCACACCCCCAAAATATCACATGTGGAAACCAACGCGAGGCGTGTGACGTACCAGGATCCAGCCACTAATCACATTGAAGTAATAGTAATATAATAAACTCAAAATCTCATTCAACGTGAAAAGTGTAATTCAAAACATTGGTTTAAAACAAAATACGTTTAGCGGAAGCATATGAAATAGTTCTAAGTATTTGAAAACCACTTGTTCGCAAAACATAGCATAACATCAGATAAGTAAACAACGGCACGACCCTTGACATCCACAGCTCCTCCGATTGCAAGCTCCATTTCATGAAATCATCTAACGATCTGCAAGCTTGCAGAAAAGTGTATCAGCTTTAAGTTGGCGAGTTCATAGTTTTGTTAACGAAAATCATGTTAAGCGTTTTAGTTTAAAGACATGCTAATAATAAACTCGATACCGAAGTGACGTATGGTTGTTTGCCCTTATCAATGCCAATCAACATTGGCCATGTGTTTGAGGTAATTAGTTCACGCCCGTCCTCCCCAGTATGGTGTGAGGTTGTCAAGCCTAATAGCGCTATCAATTAATACCCTGTTGCCTCTCCGGAAACTTGTTCGGTAGTAAGTAGGGACTTTTGTGATAGAGTTGAGTTTATTAACTAACATCGAAATTAAACCAAAGTAATAAAAGTATTCCTCCCCGGAATATTAGTTTGTTTGTCCCTCCCCGGGATGCATGCTTGTGAAAGAGTAGTGAACTCACCTTAGTTTACTCGATAAATGACAATATACTTCTACGCGTTATGTAAGTGTTTGGTCCGTTACATGCGACCTAATGTATGATAGATGTAAGTATGTAGTCAAGTAGGGTTTTGCAATACCCTAAATCCAAACAACGTGTTTTTGTAATCAAATTATCAAGTTTAACATGAGCAATAGTGGATCTTGGTGTCATGCAGTTTTAACTCATGAGATTCATTAAGTCCGATATAAAATGGATACGGAAATCACGTCATTCATTTGGACACCCTATACACATGAGATTCATTAAGTCCGATATAAAATGGATACGGAAATCTCGTCATTCATTTGGACACCCTATACACATAATAATAATAATAATAATAATAATAATAATAATAATAATAATAATAATAATAACAATAATAACAACAATAATAACAGTAATAACAGTAACAGTAATAATAATAATAGTACAAATATAATATAAACACTATCAGATATTCACCCAATAATCATACACTCAAAATAATTTTTTGATCCTATTTCTGTTTATGTATCGGCCCACTATTGTAAATCCTTGGCCCACTAATAACAATCATTATTGGACCATTTAATTACATCAGTATGATTAAATTCCAAGCACATGATTGGCCCACTAATAACAATCATTATTGGACCATTTAATTACATTAGTATGATTAAATTCCAAGCACATGATATCAGACCATTTAATTACAAGCACATGATTTGATTAAATTCAAAGTACTTATCTATACTACCTTATTAAGTAAACTGGGTTTTCTACCCTTATCGTAATTGTACATTGTGTACACATCTTCAAACAACATGTACAAGAGAGCCAAGCTATTTTAGAGGGGTACCCTTATCACTCCTTTCCGGTTCTGTCTCCACCGCAATTTCTTCCGACATCAACGCGTCTCGAATAGTCGCCACGGGTGCTGTGATACACATCCACCGTTGCCTGGTTTTTGCTTCTCCTCGTGTCGCAAACAACCGCAATCATCATGGCGGCTACCGGAACATGACATCAGCAACGTGAATCCATCATCTTCATCTGGTGCTGTGGAAACTGGTTCTTCTTATCTGCAATATATGGTTGAGAATCCAGTTTAGAGAGTGCCTGTGCTGCAGTCAAGAGAAACAGAGAGGTCTGCGGGTGCCGTTGGATGCGTGTTTAGTATCGGTTCCGCTGCTTCTTCCCCTGTTTTCGCATTAGAGATAGCCAGTATCCGATTTCTTTTGCCATTGATATAGTAAACATTATTCCATTTTGGCATTAAAAAAGTGGACTGATTTGTCTCTTTTAATTGTATGATTACAGGTTTATGAAAAGGGCGCTGAAGTCGTGCGCATGTACAAAACATTATTGGGAAGTCAAGGGTTCCGAAAGGTAAAGTAAGATGTTTACGTCGTTATTTTGTGATAAAACTGACACATTTTTATTTTAGGGGACAGATTTGTACTTTTAAAGGCACGATGGACAAGCGGTAACTTGTGAAGATTTCTTTGCTGCTATGCGAGACGCTAATCATGCAGATTTTGCTAATTTCTTATTATGGTATTTGCCAACTTTCTTTACACGGGTTTTTCGATACTGATTTTCTAAATTTTGTGACTTTATGGTGCAAATATAGGTAGTCACAAGCGGGGACTCCTATTGTGAAGGTACTTCTTCTTACAATGCTGCTTTAAAGTTTAGATAACTTTTTTTTTCTTTAAAGTTTTTGGAGTAAACTTCCGTTTTGTTCCCTGTGGTTTGGTCACTTTAACGGTTTTGCCCCAAACCTTTAAAAATAGCCATTGTTTGAAAAACAAACAATTTGGATGGAGTTAGAGGCGGGGAGCAAACTAGCAAAAAAACCGAAACATCAGGGAGTAAAATGGCTATTTTTAAAGGTTTGGAGCAAAACCGTTAAAGTGACCAAAGCACAGGGAGCCAAACGGAAGTTTACTCAAGTTTTTGCTATGTGTATATTTTGTAATAACCCGCCCATTTTGACTTTTTTCAGTCAAACGGTGCCACCTACTCCAGGTCAGCCGGTAAAAGAACCCATGTTTATTCCTGTGGCAGCAAGGCTTCTCGATTCAAGCGGTAAGGATATGCCATTATCATCAAACAAAAACTGAGCGTTTAAAAAGACGGTAGTTAACTATTTTTATTGTTATTATAGTTGGGAAGCTGGACAAATATGGAGAGGAAATTAAGGTGCTAGGCGCGCTTAAGGCGCAAAGTAGCACAATATAAACACACCATTTTTAGCCGTTTTATGCTGGTTGCATGCCAATTATAGATGTTTCAGACCAGTTTTAGCTTTTTCAGACCTGTTCATATCAGTTCTTTTGCAGAATTTCACCTGAATTTGCGTTGTTTTTTGCGCCTTTCAATACTATGTTTTCTATCTTTACATCACGTAATCACTCTCAAAATGTACAGCTGATCAGATGAAACTGACCGAAACTTTGGCTCGTATTTTGATCTTCAGGTAGAAGCAAAGAAGGTTGTTCCAAGGGAGCCTGCAAGTGGCAGCGTGCAAGGGTCACCGGGTCCCACTCGCACAAAAAAGATCTTCGTTGGAGGTTTAGCATCCTCAGTCACCGAAAACGATTCCAAAAACTATTTCGAACAATTTGGGATGATAACTGATGTTGTGGTTATGTACGGTCATAACACACAAAGGCCTCGAGGATTCGGATTCATCACTTATGAATCAGAGGGATCCGTTGATAAAGCGTTGCAGAAAACTTTTCATGAACTAAATGGTGAAATGGTGGAAGTCAAACGCGCGATTCCGAAAGAATCATCCCCCGGTCCTAACAGGAGTCAGATAAGTGGATTTAATTACGGTTTAAGTAGAGCTAGTAGTTTCCTTAACTACGGTAAGATATTGA
The DNA here is from genome assembly GCA_030545235.1 of Helianthus tuberosus. Lineage (NCBI taxonomy): Eukaryota > Viridiplantae > Streptophyta > Magnoliopsida > Asterales > Asteraceae > Helianthus > Helianthus tuberosus. Next base: position 192,381,925 of record CM060445.1, read on the forward strand.
TCCCCTAAATGAAGATCTTCGGTGTTCTGTGTTGTTTTCTTAAAGAAGTTCTTGGGTTGTTTCCGATGCAGGTTGAATTCGCCATAGCTACTACTGATGGGGATCTCAATGTAGCTGTTGAAATACTCATGACCCAGTAGGTAAGTATCTGAGCAAGTAATGTGGCAAAATTGGTTGGTATCGTAACCGTGTGGAGCAGGTCCTAGGTTGAAGCCAAAGGGTTCGGGCTGGGCAGATCCATGCACACCTTTTGTCTTTCTTTATATTACTTTACTGATGATGTTTGTCATTACAAGAATCATTTTTTTTTTTATAAAATAGTACACATTTTGAATAAATGTCGAGGATTTTGACAAGTTTGACTTGTTTAATTTTAGCCGACTGTTCTAGATTCACCCAGCGACCTCTTGGAGAAAGAAAATATAACCCAAATCGACCCATGTCCCCCTAGCTTTTGTTGAATTTTTTTATCTCTACTAAGCTATATTGATGTCATTGTGCAGGGTTCACTTATACATGTTGGTTGTTGATGAGCACATTAATACGACACGCGTATGCAGCTCAAGGAGGTCCATGTTTGTGGGTATCTGCATCTATATCCAATGACCTTTCTAATTTTACCTTTTTCATTTTTTAGTTTCTTTTTATACGGTAGTAACACTTGAACAATATAACAACCAATATATAAATGGGGAGACTATTTGCACACTTGGTGTGTAGATAATCAGCCTAAAAGGGCTCTTTTGTCCTATATGCACACCCTGCAGTGTCGGCCTGTGGCCAAAGCACGGCGTTTTGGTCTGGTCAACCAGACAAAGACTGACGGGTGTCTGACGGGTCAGTTTTTTGTCTGGTTGCCAGGACCAAAACGCGGCCAAAGCTCGGCGTTTTGATCCGGTCAACAGACCCGTCAGTCTTTTGTCTGGTTGACGGTTGACCGAACCAAAACGCCGCGCTTTGGCCACAGCTCGACACTGCAGGGTGTGCATGTAGGACAAAAAAGCCCTTTTTAGTGTGCATATAGGCATTTGGGTGTGCCAATAGGGACACCCTATATAAATATATATTTGCACTTGCCTTTTCTAGATTGAGTAGAGACTAAGGTGATGTTTGTTTTTTGGGCAAAAGCTCTTCTGAGCACTTATGTCTGCGTCGCGCAGACGCGCGCAGACCTTTGGGTCCTGCAGCTTGTTTGTTTTCTCGCAGACCTTTCATTAAAAAAGGTCTGCGAGACCTCTTCTTGATGCAGACACCAACCCATGTCTTCTAACCTCTTCAAATCTCTTCTCCCTCTTCTCCTCTTCTCCCTCTTCTCCCTCCAGCCGACACCACCTCCTCTGCCACCACCTCCACATCCGACACCACCTCCTCCGCCGCCTACCTCCACCTCCGCCGCCCACCTCCACCTCCGACACCACCACCACCGCCGCCGCCGTCGGGTTCTTGCCGGAAACATCATCACAGTATCAATAGGTAGAAACCAGAAAGATAAATTTAACCAGTACACATATGAATAATCACTGGACTAGAATTATTAACCCTAGAGCATAGACACAAATGGGGAGGATGAGCAAAGACAATTGTAATTAGTATTATATAAACCCTAAAATTAACAAGCTACGGACAATGGTTTCAATTTTCAGATATTACCTCTCCAACAAGCAAGCAATCGAACGAGCCGGAGACGGTGACGGTGACGGCAGGAGAATGTGAGGGAGTGGTGGTTTTACGTTTGCTTCCGGTGTTTGTCTCATCGTATTGATAAGCATACGAAATTACAGTTAGGACCCTTGATGTTTTATAGGTTTTTGTAGAAGTGAAAAAACAAACCCTCTTCTATTTGCAGACTGCAGACCTTTGGTCCACCTCTTCTCCTGCAGATGCCTGCAGATGTGGTCCGCAGACTGCAGACTTTTTGGGTTGAAAAAAACAAACACCACCTAAGTGATAGATTACTATGATTTACCAATGTTGAGCTGCAAGATATCCCAATGTTGCCTTTTCTAGTTACATGACTTTCTGTTTGTATTTTTTATTCAACAAAAAGGTTCAGTGGAAAGCCCAAAATAATAATGAGTTTTACAAATGGTTGCCACGAGAGTTGCGTTTAAAATTCGAAAACCATAAGCGATAAATATCGAATTATTGTGTCAGTTTTTAAATGACTTTAATACATCAACAAATAAAATTATTTAACTATATTGTTATAAAACTTACTGTAACAAAAGAAAGTAGATTAATTTTTACTATTTCAAAATAGAAACTAAACTCAAAAGGTTTCTTAATATTAATTAACTAGCTTACAACCCCATGTATTACACGGGTTGAATGATAAAAAATGTAAATTATAAACTTGTATATAATCCTTATTGATGAAATGACTTTGATACGGATCGGAAGCGTACTCAAATGGCTCAAGAACAGTTGACTAATCAAAGACTGATAAACGAACCAAAGGTTCAAGAACAATGTTCTTTTCTATTAAAATTCAATCAAAAACTACTTCAACAATAAACCATAGATGCCCTACTTATACTAACTAATTAAAAGATAAACATGGTAAAGATAATTCAAATATTAAATAAAAGATAAAGTTGATCTTCGTTATTTAAAAGATAATCTCGATCTTTTCTATTTAGATTCTCCTGCATCATACTCCCCGTCTTCGAAAAAACTCGTCCTCGAGTTTTGTCTTCGAACCAAAGCCACCCGGATCAAAAGGCACATCAACCCGATTCTTCTTTGTTATTATAATGGTGACCCGCCTAAATAGCTTAACTTCACGGGTCGTCTCGCCAAGCTTAGGACGTATACCACCTGGGTCGAAGGGAGCACTGGACCGTCTCTTGTTCACATTCATAAGCCCACCCTTTGCATTAACAATAGGCTTCGTCGGACCAACATTTGATCCCCCATCACTAATTAATATGTAATCCATATTAATATAATTGTTATTTAAAGTCACATGCCCAAATTTATTTTGTAAGCCCATACGAGATGCATGGAGTTGTGGTCCAGTAACTTTAATTGACAAATTAGATGGGCTAATGTAAACTGTAGGAATGATGAGCCCATCATTAACTTTAATTGTTGTAAGCGTAGTCTTCACCACACCCCCGTGTGCCTTATCGATAGAAACGTCTCTCTTTTGTAAAATAATCATACCTCGCCGTTGAACTTGTCTTCCTTTATTATTTTTCGGCAGATTGCATGGATATTCCAAACGAAGCACGTCGCCAGCTACAACACCATTGTTTTCTGCCTTTGCAGCTATACGAAACTCGTCAAAAAATAGTCGTGTCTCCTCTTCGGCTTCACTTTCATCCAACAGGACAGTGCCTGAATCAGACCCGTCATCTGTCAAACTCTTCTCATCCTGTTGAACTCCAATAGTTTCACCTAAAACACCAACAGTTGCCCAAGAATACCATTCATCGTCCTCGTATTCATCATATACGGGAGAAGAATCACAGATAAGGTCAGGATCCTCGTTGCCTCGGGCGGCGAATCTACGGGGATGATAACCATCACATGATTCACGAAAGTTTTCATGGTCCACAATCTCGTTGCCTCGGGCGGCGAATCTACGAGAATGATCACCATATCCTCGCGGATTCAAAGGAACTCCGTCGTTGCCTCCGGCGGCGAATCTACGAACGAAAGTTTCTTCTTTTCCATGTAGAGCCATTTGAAAACCAAAAGCTCTGATACCAAATGATACGGATCGGAAGCGTACTCAAATGGCTCAAGAACAGTTGACTAATCAAAGACTGATAAACGAACCAAAGGTTCAAGAACAATGTTCTTTTCTATTAAAATTCAATCAAAAACTACTTCAACAATAAACCATAGATGCCCTACTTATACTAACTAATTAAAAGATAAACATGGTAAAGATAATTCAAATATTAAATAAAAGATAAAGTTGATCTTCGTTATTTAAAAGATAATCTCGATCTTTTCTATTTAGATTCTCCTGCATCAGACTTATTTAGATAAAATAGTAAAACAAAAGAACAGTTACATGTGATTTGATACTTTATTAGTAATTATTGTTTATATCCAAATAATATATTTTATCTTAATAAATATATATGGTTAGGGTAAAATGAAAACTTCTACGAGTTATGAGAACTTAGAGAACTCAACCTTACAAAAGGTTTTTTGAATTTTTTACAGAGGGTGTGAATGAGCGGTTAGAGACTCAAGGTGTTAAACTTTTTTATTTTGGATTCAATTGGTTAAAACCACTAAAACATAGGGACTCAAAAGGTAATTTACTATTAATTAAATTTGAAATCATACGTTCGATCTCTAACTATATTAAATAATATTATATTTATTATATTATTTGATACATTTATATTTGTTATAGATAATTATTAATTAAATTTGAATTTAGACGTTTATCTCTAACTATATTAATTAATATTATACTAGGTTAGAACCCCGTGTATTACACGGGTTGATTAAATATATTTTTATATAATAAAAAAGTTACATCTTTAATTACCCGTATATAACATGAGTTGAATAAGCACGTGTACTACACGACTTGAATAAATATAATGTAATCAGTTAATACACACACAGTCGTCAAAATACGTTTTTGGTAAAAAGAACTTTGATATACTATTTACATATTAGAACATTTTACTCTGTTTTTTTTTATTTTTCTATTATTAGGTTATAAACTTGTGTATTACAAAAGTCCATTAAATTCACTTATTTCTTCTTTCCCCATTTCTGACCCATTGCTTTGTACCTAAATATTAGTTTTTATTCTTCCCTACTTATTATCTCAATCAAGTATCAAAACTAAAGAGGAAAACAATTACAAAAAATGATATGTACTTTTCAATTTGAATTCACATACAGAACTAACATGAGGCTATCAACCTGCAAATATGGCTTGTTTGGCATTTAGTCAGCGAAACACGGGCTGGATCTCTCCTTTGAGTGGATTTGATAACTCGGAATGAAAAGGGGCTTGCTCCATGTGAATGGCCCCATAAATTTAAGAGATCCAATTGTGTTTGGACTACATCTCCGGTGAAAACAGAGGCAATTTTGCTTGGGTTTCAGGCAGTTTTGCGTTTGCACCACATCCCCATTCCATTTTGCGAGTCAGTTGATGTCGGTCATCAAACGATAATGTGATCCTCACATGTTAGGCATGTGAGGGAAATAAACTGAGATAATCAACTTGGAGTCATAAAGGATTAAACCAGCAACAAAAATAAACTTAAAGGATGTTTTTAGCAAGTTTTAAACATTAAGGCTGGAACCTGCAAGTTTGAGTAAACATAAAATAAGTTTTGTGCAATTTACTCGCAAAATAATAAACTAAATATAAGTATAAAGATTATATTAGAAGATAAATATAAATATAGAGATATAGTTATAGATAAACGTCAACTTAAAATATAGGATAACTTGATAAATTATTTAAAACTTGTAACTTTAAGATAAAAATAAAAATAAATATAAATATATGGCAAGAAAACTAAAAAATAGATGTCTCTCGTATCGACACGTGTCCATTAATTTGTTTCTTTTATTATATGTATAGATTATATTTTGTGTATAAAATTAATATGTAATACTATTATTAAAAGAGAGGAGACACCAGAGAGTGACACGTGTAGAAAAAGTTTTTTATTTATTAGTATAGGAAGATAGGAAGATATTCTAGAGGGAAAATTGAAAACATCATGGAAAGTCAAATTATCTTTCTTCTTCTTGAATGTTAACCGAAAAATGAATTTTCAAAACCGAAACCTTTGATGATTGTAACCAAAGTCAAGATTTGGGTTAATGAAACCAATTCTCCATCAATTTTGAATCAAATATTGTGTGTTATTGCTTTGCTTTTTGTAACTGACAAGAAGAGGTTGAGTGACGAAAACCATCGGTGTTTAATTAGGGGCAATCAACAACCATCAATGAGTAATCACTCGGACTGCATGATTAGTCTTAAAGCTCGTTTACTAATCAATGGCGGACCCAGAAATTTTTCCATAGGGGTGCGGATCGGATCATTTTTAAAAATTTTAGGCCCCTAGGTATATAAGTAAAAAAATCGGTTCGTATCTGGTCGGGTCATGTAAAACAAACGAACATCAAACTAAATTTATATAATCTTCAAAAACATGTCAAACTTTGTTACAAACATAATTAAAACGTCAACGCCCTACGAGTTTTCATTTTTTGAAATCTATCCAAAACATCATCTAAAGCTAATTTATTAAGCAATTCTTTCTCTATATAACATAAACTCATCGCTCCATAACATAATGTTTCAATTTTTATTTGGCAAAATGGATTTTAATAATCCAAACTTTCACCCATTGGCCGGCAACGGACCCAACTTCAAAAATAACCGGTGGTGGTCCCAACTTTTCGTATATTGTAAACCAATGGACTTTTACTAATAAAAACCTTAATTTCTTTTTGTCTCCTTATCCTTTTCGGCAACTTTTTCGTATAATGTAAACCAATGGACTTTTACTAAACCGAAAAGGATAAGGAGATAAAAAGAAATTAAGGTTTTTTTAGTAACAGTCCATTGGTTTACAATATACGAAAAGTTGGGACCACCACCGGTTATTTTTGAAGTTGGGTCCGTTGCCGGCCAATGGGTGAAAGTTTGGATTATTAAAATCCATTATTCCTTTTTATTTTCAACTATCCAAGTCCTAGAAATCATAACGTAAGTTGTAATCACCTTAAAAATATATAAACAACATAATCACCCAAAAAATCATCTAAACAACCATAAACAACGTTAAAACACACAAAATTTCAAACATATTTAACAACTTTATTACCTTTTTTTCTCTTACAATATCAACCAAAATCATCAAAATAAAAAAGAAACTTACCCGTGTTCGGATTCCGGTTAGATTTGGTGTCGAACGGCGGTGATATGGTGGCTGATTACGGTGGTCGTCGGCTGCTGGACTGTTGTCGCTAGGTGATGTTGTTCGTTGGCAATGCAGGGACGTAAGAGAGAGAGAGAGAGAGTGGGAGAGAATTTCTAAAGGTTTTGAACTTTAATTATTTTATTATAGTTTGAAATATTGTTGGGTTTGGTTAATGGGTTAAGACTTAGTGGGCTAGCTAGTTAGGAATTATAAGTGGGTAAAGGTATGAGTATTTGGGTTTAGTTATATAATTTAGGTAGTATTTTTTTTTTTAAATAAGAGTTTACTAAAAACATTAAAATATAAATTGATAACACTTTTTACCTAAGGGGTGCGGACGAAAAATTTCAAGGGGTGCGGTCGAAAAATTTCAAGGGGTGTGGACGAAAAATTCCAAGGGGTGCGTACGGGATTTTTGACGGAACTTAACACTAATTTTTTTCCCTGGGGGTGCGCCCGCCCACCTTGGGCTGGGCTTAAGTCCGCCCCTGTTACTAATTCGAAACCCCTCAAATCATTTGCTACATTGTTGACCCACACTCGTATTTTCTCTCCTTCAATCCTAAACCGTGTGTGTTATGACCTTTGTGTGCCGACAACCACAACGTACCATCATCCCCGCAATTGCAAAAGTCGTTGCTGCCCCTGTCGTTTCTGTACCGGTTGGTCCATCAACCACCTTCTCTGGTTCGGCAATCCAACAGCATAGTTTAAAAAGATTCGGAAATTCCATAGCGCAACATGCGACAAAAAAATACCCGCGGCAACGCGTGGGGATTCCCACTAGTGTCATTATTAAAATTGAATCCTTTTATTTCCAAACAAGTTCGGAAGTAATATGAAGTCACATTTAAAAGAATGATTTATTGTAATTTAATGGGCGATAAGTTCAGACATTTATAATTAACAATAGTGGAACCATTACCGGTTGGTCCATCAACCACCTTCTCTGGTTCGGCAATCCAACAGCATAGTTTAAAAAGATTCGGAAATTCCATAGCGCAACGTGCGACAAAAAAATACCCGCGGCAACGCGTGGGGATTCCCACTAGTGTCATTATTAAAATTGAATCCTTTTATTTCCAATCAAGTTCGGAAGTAATATGAAGTCACATTTAAAAGAATGATTTATTGTAATTTAATGGGCGATAAGTTCAGACATTCATAATTAACAATAGTGGAACCATTAGATCTCTTTTTTTTTTTTTGAAAAATAAACTTCATTAAAACACACATTCTACCAAAACGGGCAAAATGCCAAACACAAGCACCCCCGACCTAAACGGGCAAATGGCAAACAAATTACAACATGTACAGCCTACATGGGATATTTACACCAGTCCTCCCAAATACTTACAGAAAGGTCTGTTTTTAACCCACGCATAAATCTCATTTAAGAGACATTATATTCGGACCGATATGTCAGTTCTTTTTATAAAATCAATTTAGCGAATTCAAAAATATATGTATGTTCACCTTATCCGAACCATGTAGGTGTGCTATTACAGCCCATGACTTCATTAAATTGGCCCACCTTTTACACATATATGCATGAGTTTTTTTTTTTTTAAATACATGCAGACATTTAAAATAAAGACTTCATATTCGGATCACTTGTTTAACTGCGTGTTCGGACTATTGAATAATTATTGGACTCCCTCAATTTATTTATATCTACAGACCATACATCCAATATAAGTGCGGACCTTTTTGTCATCGCTTATGTGAGGACCTTTCAGAATATTTATGTGCGGATCAACATAATGAAAAGTCACAAGTTCGGAGCTTTAAATTTAACTATGTTCGGACCATATATGTATTATCTAAGTTCGGACATAGTAAGTTAATCAAGTGCGGACTGTACTTGTTAACATATATGCGGACATGTATTGATTAAACAAATTCGCACCCATGTTCTTATGTGCGGACTGTGTAAGGGATTTAACTGCGGACCTCACAATAGTTACAAGTTCGGACACTTTTGGAGTACATATGCAGACAATTGAACATGTGCGGACACCACATATTCGGACCTTTTAATTGCTATAAGTTCGGACGCATTTAGCCTTCCACAAGCTCGGACACTCACTGAATTCATTAATTAAATTCGGACATGTCAAGGTTCCCGAAGCTCGGACAGTTTAAAACTCACAAATTCGGACGTCTTGTTTTGTCTTAAGTTCGGACGTCATAAAAGAAACATAAGTGGGGACAGTTTCACTAATCACAAATACGGACAAGGTGTAACCCACAAGTACGGACTTCACAAAGTCTGACAACAATCAAGGATTTCATCCTTCAACGATTTCACGAACACAAACCCCCAAATGCATAAAAATCAACAATGTCAGACATGAAACCAATCAATCAAACAATGTTATCATACCACAAACATTAAACATTAAACATTCATTGCACAATCATTTGTCTATGCCATTACGTATTCATTGGCATATTCAATCACACACAATCAATTGTTTGGATTATCTAGGGTTACGCATAAATCAAAAGAACAAGATCATTAACATATCATGTAATCATAAACACTTACCTCTGATTAAATCTAGATGGACTGAAGATCACGAATTGATGTGTATGGACTTGTGAAGCCAAATGATTGAAGAAGGTTTGGAGATGGTTAGAGAGTGATGAAAATGTCGTACAAAGAAGTTATGAGGAATTTAGGGTTTTGAGTAATTTATTATAGTTTCACAATTACACTAAACACCCCCAAATAATATAACTATCATACAAAAGCCACATAATACCATGCAATTTACAATTAAAGCATACGGTTCACATAGTTGTCGTGCAGCACATAAGCTTCATTTAAACCATTGTTTATAATTTTTTATCCGCGTTAGTTACCAATGCTTAAGAGTTATCACGTACGTGTTCCGGTAATTCCCCGAATTATCAACCTAGACTCATTTAACTAACCCTATTTAAATGCAGTGCTATGAGTGTATGATTTAATTCGACTGTGGTTAGGTTAAAGTATTAATCTGAAGTTGCGGGTTGTCACACCATCCCCAACTTGAAAGAAATTTCGTCCCGAAATTTAATAAGCAGTCTTAGAAAAATGAAATGGTGAGTTAATATGACTGTGGATTTTCCTCGGGTACCACATCATCCCCAACTTGAAAGGGAATTTCGTCCTGAAATTCACTAGTCTTATCAGTGTTAGGTTCAACAGTTTTGAATAAATGAGTATTAGGTTCAACTCGATGTTTGCTCCACCAGTCCATACCAATGACTACATTAAAGCTACCAAAGGTAACAAGAAGGAGGTCAGTGTCAAACACTTGACCTAGAAAATCAAGTTTGCACACAACATAGATATGGGATACTTCAATCAGCTGACCGTCCGCCAATTCCTCAATGTGTTTGGTTTCCAAAAGGGGTTTGGAGTCGATCCTAGCAGCCTACTGAACCTTGAGGTCATGAGACTCCAATCGGTACTAGGATAGAATAATGCAGAAGTGAAAAGATTGTTTACAGATAACGTACCATTTCCGCCGTTGTTATCGTTGTTGTTGTTATTCCCAGTGTCGTTTTTGTTGTTTCCTGCATTGTTGACGTTCTGGTTTAGCTGTGGGCAATCCCTCTTGAAGTGATTCTCACTTCCACACTGAAAGCAGCTCTTCCGATCGCCTTGTTGCTGCTGTGGCTGTTGCCTATGTTGCTACTGCGGCTGGTGTTGCTTTGGGAACGGAGCTCTACAATCCTTAGCCATATGACCTACCTCATCACATCTCTGACATGTTCTAGTGCACTGGTCGTAGTGATGATAATTGCACTTACTACACTTTGGCTGCTTGGCTGCGTATGAACCTTGAAACCGATTGTTGTTCTGGTTCTGATTTGCAGCCGGATTAAGGTTGAAATTGCGGTTGTTATTGTTGTCAGCCTTCTTCTGTTGCTGACTTGAGTTGGAATTGGAGGCCTTGTCTGAGTCGTTCCACTTTTGCTTGTTATTGACGACCATAGTAGTCACAACACCACGCTCTAGTAGTGTACCACGTTCGACTTCCTGATCAGAAATCTTGTGGGCGAGACGGATAATCCGTGGAAACTTATCGAGATTCGCCGCTGTGACCATACTCTTAATCTGTGGCACCAAGCCTTTGGTATACAGCTCGATCTTCCTGTGGGGCAGGTTTGATAAGTTTGGGCACATATTTGCAAGCTCATGTGATCACTACATATAAGCTTCGATTTCCGATCCCTCCATCTTCAGATGATAGTACTCATTCTCCAATTTTTGAATTTGATCACGAGGATAATATTCCTCTCGCATCAGTTCCTTGAAATCATCCCAAGTAGTTGCATTCGCCATTTCAATCCCAAGCATTTGAACTTGGGCATTCCACCAAGTTAAGGCACCATCCTCCAATGTGCCTGAAGCATACTTCACCCTGTCCCCAGCCGGACAGTTACACATAGCAAAAGCTGATTCAGCCTTCTCAAACCAATGGAGAAGTCCCACTGTCACGGCCCCCGGCCCGGTTTGACCCGTTCCAGGAGCCGCGGGACAGAAATTGTCACACCCCCCCCAAAATCCACCCGCGAAGTACCACCGCTGGGAGGCGTGACATGACCAGGATCAAGCCATCAATCATATTGAACATAGCATAATATAAATAAGATAGTTCGTAAAACCCAATTCAATATAATTGATGTTCTAAACCAAACATAGTAACAATAGCGGAAGCATAATAATGTAAACCCAAAGTAAATCATAAGTTCGAATATTCGAAACGTTAAACATAGTGTTCATGATCTGTGCTCCACAACGACCCGCTCCTCCTTGTGCAAGCTCCATATGATACCTAAGGTCCTGCAAGGCATGCAGCAGAGAGTCAACAACTAGTTGAGCGAGTTCACAGAAAATAAGTTCGTAATAGTAATGAGTATGTTCATCTAGTTGGGGGCTTCCCATGCATGTATGTACTAATGGTGGGGGTTTCCCATTGCCTTGTATATAAATATTAATAGTGGGGGATTCCCACGTTTATCTTTACTAATGGGGGTTTCCCATTATGGTACTTACTAGACTATTTGCAACCATGTGTTCTTCTTAATCCGAGAACAGGAATACGTACAAGGTCACGTAGGATTTACGTGAGTGCCCTTCCCCGAGGACAGTGGTACGCGTGGCTTTTACGTAGGATTTACGTAAGTGTCCTTCCGACCCGGAAGACAGTAGTAGGTATTAGTTTACGTAGGTTTTACGTAAGTGTCCTCCCGACCCGGGAGACAATGGTAGATACTAGTTTACGTAGGTTTTACGTAAGTGTCCTGACTATCTTGAGGACGATGGTCTATAGTCGAGCAATAGCGTAAGTACGAGTAATCATCCATTTCAAATAATCCAACCCAATTCCCAACCCGGGAATCCCGTGCCTTGGCTGTGTGAACTCACCTTGGTTTGCTCGGTATGCTAAGTATGTGCTCAAAGTGAATCAATCACGTCCTAGAGTATGCATGTACACAATCAGTTTGAATTCATACAGTTCACGTATAAGCATAATCAATGATCACCAAGTAGTACACATCACTAATCAACATCACACGAGTCATGCATAGTGTTTAACATCAGTTAGTTAACTCAGTCAACACTTAACAGAATTAAATCAGTTTACTGTGCAGGTTATCCAAGTTGGCGAAACAGAGGTTGGCGAAACACAGGTTGACGAAACACAATGTGTTTCGTCAACTACCCTTTGACGAATCAAAATTCCATTTCGTTAATGACCTTTGGCGAAACACATTTTCTATTTCGTCAACTTCTCCTTGGCGAAACACACTCTCTGTTTCGCCAAGAGTTCTATTTCGTTAATAGTTAAGTTACGTCAATTATCAGTTACGTCAATTATTCCGATCAGTTACAACATTAACGCCGAACCCTAATTGCCGTCAATCATCAAACCGAAATCATACAGACGTCATTCATCATACAATCATCACCCAATCAATACATGATTCGCAAGTTAGCTAAACGTAAATAGATTCATGACCATAACACCTATTCGATCCGTATTCCGTTAACAAAGTTAACAATCATTAAGCCGACAACTACGTCGTTACACCCTGTTCCACTAATCACATAAGGCATAAATCTGATCAGTTTAGCGACAACCCTAAATCTACACCATGTTTCGCACCAAGATACTAAACCGACTAAACATGCATAACTAAACAAGACTACTCTACTCATGTATTCACATCCGATCATAAATCAAGCATACACACAATATGTACAGAGAACTCAAGGAATCAAGAAACCGATTAACAAGCATGCAACTAACCGGGAAATCGAAGATGATGGTTTAGATCGCTAAGAGAAAGGGAACTTGGGAAACACAGGGCTGCCGTCACACACCAGGGAGTTCTAGGGTTCTAACTTTTGCCAAAGGTGTGAACTAGGAGTTGTTACACGTTAATATACACGGATTAACATTCTGGGCCCGTAATGGGCTTTGGCGAATCAGATGGGCCGGCGAATCACCATCTGTTTCGTCAAGCTTGGAGTTTGACGAATCAAGCTTGTGTTTCGTCGAGTGGTCATTGGCGAATCAACTTCTGTTTCGTCGGTTACTTAATTGGGCTAACATAGATCAAGTTTTTCAAAAGTTCTCTAGTTACACTTAAACGACCAAACACATAATCAAGCAAACACAATACGTTTTATAATACACAACATGTATCGTTACAAGCCAAACAACTAAACACTTAAACAGTCAAAGTCAATGGTCAAAGTCAACGTGCATTTAAAGTCAAAAGGTCGAGTTGTCACATTATCCCCAACTTGAAAGAAATTTCGTCCCGAAATTTGGTACGTACTTACTGGGGAAGCTAGATAGGTTGCATCGTTCACTGGTTTTCCTGGGGTGTCACATCCTCCCCCCGTTGATCTGGAATTTCGTCCCGAAATTCCGTGGTAGTAGCTTCAGCCTCAGCAGTGGTTGTATTGGTTCCGAATAACTGGGGATACTTTTCTGTCATCTGGTCTTCGCGTTCCCAGGTGTACTCTGGGCCACGACGGGAGTTCCAACGAACTCGAACAAGAGGGATTCTCTTGCTTTTGAGGACCTTAACATCCCGGTCCGTGATTTCAACTGGCTCCTCGACGAACTGCAACCGCTCGTCGATAGTGAGTTCCTTAAAAGGAACTATGAGGGTCTCATCTGACAGGCACTTCTTCAGATTCGACACGTGAAATACATTGTGAACTGCACCGAGTTCAGCTGGTAGGTTTAGCTTGTAGGCCACTTTGCCTATTTTCTCAATGATCTCGAACAGTCCGACATATCGCGGATTTAATTTGCCCCGTTTGCCAAAACGAACCACACCCTTCCAGGGTGAAACTTTAAGTAAAACCCGGTCCCCGACCTGAAATTCCAAAGGCTTTCTACGCTTGTCCGCGTAGGCTTTCTGACGGTCGCGTGCTGCCGCCATGCGTTGTCGTATTTGCGCAATCTTTTCCGTGGCGTCCACTACAATCTCTGGACCCGTAATCTGACTATCCCCCACCTCTGCCCAACAGAGAGGTGACCGGCATTTATGTCCGTACAATGCCTCGAATGGAGCGGCTTGTATGCTGGTGTGATAACTGTTATTGTATGAGAACTCCACCAAAGGGAGATGCTTTTCCCAGCCGTTGCCGAAATCAATAACACATGCCCGAAGCATGTCTTCAAGAGTTTGGATCGTTCGCTCAGACTGCCCATCCGTCTGAGGATGATATGCTGTGCTCATGTCTAATCGTGAGCCGAAAGATTTGTGCATTGCTTGCCATAGTTCTGACGTGAATCGCGCATCGCGATCCGAAATGATGGATGTGGGCACCCCGTGCCTCGAAACAACTTCTTTAAGATAGACGTCTGCGAGAGTGGAGAACTTATCCGTTTCCTTTATAGCCAGAAAGTGTGCAGACTTGGTGAGTCGATCCACGATCACCCATATGGTATCATTCCCCCGCTGGGATCTAGGTAAGCCCGTAACGAAATCCATGGAAATTTCTTCCCATTTCCATTGCGGTATCTTGGGTTGCTGAAGTAGGCCCGCTGGTTTCTGATACTCCACTTTGACCTTTGCACAAGTCAAACACTTGCTAACGTAAGTAGCGATGTGGGCCTTCATACTAGGCCACCAATATGTTGTTCTGATGTCGTGGTACATTTTATCCGACCCTGGATGTACCGAGTAGCGAGACTTGTGAGCTTCGTCCATTACCAGCTCTCGTAAACCGCCAAAAAGTGGGACCCAAATACGCCCCGTTACATAGTAGGCACCGTCTTCCTTTTGTTCCATTCGTTGCCTTGAGCCGCGTAAGGCTTCAGCCTTGACGTTTTCGGGTTTCAATGCTTCGATCTGAGCAGTTCGTATCTGTGCAGGCAGACTAGACTGAATCGTAAGCTGCAAAGCTCGTACACGCCTAGGTAAAGTGTCTTTCTGACTGAGGGCATCAGCCACAACATTGGCCTTGCCTGGATGGTACTTGATGGCGCATTCGTAATCGTTCAGAAGTTCAACCCATCTTCGTTGACGCATGTTCAAATCCTTTTGCTTAAGGATATGCTCGAGACTCCTGTGATCGGTGTAAATCGTGCACCTGGTACCGTACAGGTAGTGTCGCCATATCTTAAGCGCGAAAACAACAGCTCCCAGCTCTAAATCGTGCGTCGTGTAGTTCCGTTCGTGAACCTTGAGTTGACGAGAAGCGTAGGCAATAACCTTATCCCGTTGCATCAATACACACCCGAGTCCCTGTATCGATGCGTCACAATAAACCACGAAGTCATCTGTGCCCTCTGGCAATGAGAGAATAGGTGCGCTGCAAAGCCTATCCTTTAGGTACTGAAAAGCGGTCTCCTGGGGCTCTCCCCAGCGATAGGTGACACCCTTCTGTGTCAGTAGCGTAAGCGGCTGTGCGATCTTGGAAAAGTCTTTTATGAATCGTCTGTAGTAACCCGCCAAACCCAAGAATTGGCGTATTTCCGTTGGTGTACGCGGTGCTGGCCAGTTCCTGATCGAATCTACCTTGGATGGATCGACATGAATCCCATCCCTGTTCACCACATGGCCTAAGAAGTGGACTTCACGAAGCCAGAAGTCGCATTTGGAAAACTTGGCGTACAATTGTTCCTTTCGAAGAAGTTCCAAGATCAATCGCAGATGATGTTCGTGCTCCTCCTGACTCTTGGAGTAAATCAGTATGTCATCGATGAAGACAATCACAAACCTGTCTAAGTACGGCTTGCACACCCTGTTCATCAGGTCCATAAATACGGCAGGCGCGTTCGTTAGCCCGAATGGCATGACTAGAAACTCGTAGTGGCCGTAGCGAGTTCTGAAAGCGGTTTTGGAGACGTCCTCATCCCGGACTCTCAGCTGATGATACCCTGACCTCAAGTCTATCTTGGAGTAGTAACTCGACCCCTGCAACTGGTCGAATAAGTCGTCTATACGCGGAAGAGGGTAACGGTTCTTCACCGTCACCTTGTTCAGTTCATGGTAGTCGATGCACATCCTGAAAGTGCCATCCTTCTTTTTCACGAAAAGTACTGGAGCTCCCCAAGGCGATGAGCTTGGACGAATAAAGCCCTTTTTCCAAGAGCTCTTGTAACTGCTTTGACAACTCTTCCAGTTCGGTTGGAGCTAAACGATACGGTGCGCGGGCTATAGGTGCTGCTCCAGGAGCCAACTCAATCTGGAACTCGACTTGGCGATGAGGCGGTAAACCGGGTAAATCTTCAGGAAACACCTGAGGGAAGTCACGTACAACTGGAATATCCTCCAGCTTCTTTTCCTTCGCTGATGCGTCAGTAACGAGTGCCAAGATAGCAGTGTGCCCCTTTCGTAAACATTTCTGGGCCTTCAAGAAAGAGATGATGCCAACCACAGCACCACTCTTGTCGCCTTGAACTTCGAGAGGTTCTTGACCAGAACGGAGAATACGAACAATCTTTTCTTTGCATAGGATTTCTGCTTGCTGTTGCTGCTGGAGATTCTGATTTACAGGCCGTGGGCTCCTGAATCCTTAGCTTCATGGCCCATCTTGAGACACCTCTGGCAACGTCCCTCGTTGCACTAACCACCGTGGTGTCTGTTGCATTAGTTACACATTGGGTGAATTCCCCGATATCCACCCTGCCCCTAACCACCAGAAGTTGGCTGACTCGGCTCTGGTGATTACTATTCTTGCGCTGCTGCTGTGCTTGAGACTGAACGGTAGCGGAACCCTTGCTGGAATACCCATCCCCTTTCCGCTTGTTGTCACTAGTAGTAGCGGGAGTAGCAGAAGTGATAGCGGTAGTAATAGCGCTGATACAACTAGGCTGCCTGTTCTGTTCCACTGCCTGATCCATGAGGCGATGAGCAAAATGCTGAATGTCTTGGATATTGTCGAGGTGATGTCACATGGCTCTGAATCTCTGAGGCTAGACCCTTAAGGTACAATTCGATGCGTTTGATTGGAGGGTCCACCATGGTTGGACACAAGATGGTCAGTTCGTTCGACCGTTTCGTATAAGCTTCAAATTTTGACCCCGTCATTTTCAAATGGTAAAGCTCCACTTCCAAGTTGTGGATGTCATCACGCGTGCAGTATTCCCTCTTGATCAGTTCCTTGAAATCATTCCAGGGTGTGGCGTTAGCAGCTGCCAACCCTAAAATCTGAACTTGGGTGTTCCACCAAGTTAGTGCTATTCCTTCTAGCGTGCCAGTGGCGTATTTCACCCTGCGAGCCTCAGGGCATTCCCACATCTCGAACACAGACTCGAGCTTCCCAAACCAATGGAGTAGTCCCACTGCTCCTTCTGTGCCACTGAATGTACTTGGACGACAGTCCATGAAATTCTTGAATGTGCAGACAGGTTGCTGTGCGTTCTGACCCGTTGCGCGAGAAAGATAGGTCAAGATTAAGCGCGAGAGTTGGGTCACGAGAGTAGGATCTAACATCCTAGGATAGGTTTGGAATAGCAGGTTATACCTCCTGCTTGTGCGGCTGCAAGCGCCGCAGCAACTTGTTCGTTAATGAGAGCCGTCAACTGGGCTTGAGTCATGTTCACACGTCCGGACATGATCTTCATAGTAAAGGTAGGGTAAGTAAGAATAGTTCGCGAGTAAGGCGATGACAGAAAAGTGTAAGCACGTAGGTGTTCTCATGTGATAGTGTCATGTGTATCTAAGTGTACTACGAGCAAAGTTCTATACGTTTCTAGCAAGCAGGTAATAAACATAAACCTTATTACCTAAGATGTCGAGTCTTGC
This sequence comes from Helianthus tuberosus, assembly GCA_030545235.1. Lineage (NCBI taxonomy): Eukaryota > Viridiplantae > Streptophyta > Magnoliopsida > Asterales > Asteraceae > Helianthus > Helianthus tuberosus. The sequence continues at coordinate 192,400,128 of CM060445.1, forward strand.
ACGTGGAGCGAAGCGTCGTTGTGGATCGTTGAGAGCACTGTTCTGGTTATAGTCTGGTTTTAATAAAACGTTTCCCATATTAAAACCGAGTTCTCTATAACCAATGGCTCTGATACCAATCTGTCACACCCCCCCCAAAATCCACCCGCGAAGTACCACCGCTGGGAGGCGTGACATGACCAGGATCAAGCCATCAATCATATTGAACATAGCATAATATAAATAAGATAGTTCGTAAAACCCAATTCAATATAATTGATGTTCTAAACCAAACATAGTAACAATAGCAGAAGCATAATAATGTAAACCCAAAGTAAATCATAAGTTCGAATATTCGAAACGTTAAACATAGTGTTCATGATCTGTGCTCCACAACGACCCGCTCCTCCTTGTGCAAGCTCCATATGATACCTAAGGTCCTGCAAGGCATGCAGCAGAGAGTCAACAACTAGTTGAGCGAGTTCACAGAAAATAAGTTCGTAATAGTAATGAGTATGTTCATCTAGTTGGGGGCTTCCCATGCATGTATGTACTAATGGTGGGGGTTTCCCATTGCCTTGTATATAAATATTAATAGTGGGGGATTCCCACGTTTATCTTTACTAATGGGGGTTTCCCATTATGGTACTTACTAGACTATTTGCAACCATGTGTTCTTCTTAATCCGAGAACAGGAATACGTACAAGGTCACGTAGGATTTACGTGAGTGCCCTTCCCCGAGGACAGTGGTACGCGTGGGGTTTACGTAGGATTTACGTAAGTGTCCTTCCGACCCGGAAGACAGTAGTAGGTATTAGTTTACGTAGGTTTTACGTAAGTGTCCTCCCGACCCGGGAGACAATGGTAGATACTAGTTTACGTAGGTTTTACGTAAGTGTCCTGACTATCCTGAGGACGATGGTCTATAGTCTAGCAATAGCGTAAGTACGAGTAATCATCCATTTCAAATAATCCAACCCAATTCCCAACCCGGGAATCCCGTGCCTTGGCTGTGTGAACTCACCTTGGTTTGCTCGGTATGCTAAGTATGTGCTCAAAGTGAATCAATCACGTCCTAGAGTATGCATGTACACAATCAGTTTGAATTCATACAGTTCACGTATAAGCATAATCAATGATCACCAAGTAGTACACATCACTAATCAACATCACACGAGTCATGCATAGTGTTTAACATCAGTTAGTTAACTCAGTCAACACTTAACAGAATTAAATCAGTTTACTGTGCAGGTTATCCAAGTTGGCGAAACAGAGGTTGGCGAAACACAGGTTGACGAATCAAAATTCCATTTCGTTAATGACCTTTGGCGAAACACATTTTCTATTTCGTCAACTTCTCCTTGGCGAAACACACTCTCTGTTTCGCCAAGAGTTCTATTTCGTTAATAGTTCAGTTACGTCAATTATCAGTTACGTCAATTATTCCGATCAGTTACAACATTAACGCCGAACCCTAATTGCCGTCAATCATCAAACCGAAATCATACAGACGTCATTCATCATACAATCATCACCCAATCAATACATGATTCGCAAGTTAGCTAAACGTAAATAGATTCATGACCATAACACCTATTCGATCCGTATTCCGTTAACAAAGTTAACAATCATTAAGCCGACAACTACGTCGTTACACCCTGTTCCACTAATCACATAAGGCATAAATCTGATCAGTTTAGCGACAACCCTAAATCTACACCATGTTTCGCACCAAGATACTAAACCGACTAAACATGCATAACTAAACAAGACTACTCTACTCATGTATTCACATCCGATCATAAATCAAGCATACACACAATATGTACAGAGAACTCAAGGAATCAAGAAACCGATTAACAAGCATGCAACTAACCGGGAAATCGAAGATGATGGTTTAGATCGCTAAGAGAAAGGGAACTTGGGAAACACAGGGCTGCCGTCACACACCAGGGAGTTCTAGGGTTCTAACTTTTGCCAAAGGTGTGAACTAGGAGTTGTTACACGTTAATATACACGGATTAACATTCTGGGCCCGTAATGGGCTTTGGCGAATCAGATGGGCCGGCGAATCACCATCTGTTTCGTCAAGCTTGGAGTTTGACGAATCAAGCTTGTGTTTCGTCGAGTGGTCATTGGCGAATCAACTTCTGTTTCGTCGGTTACTTAATTGGGCTAACATAGATCAAGTTTTTCAAAAGTTCTCTAGTTACACTTAAACGACCAAACACATAATCAAGCAAACACAATACGTTTTATAATACACAACATGTATCGTTACAAGCCAAACAACTAAACACTTAAACAGTCAAAGTCAATGGTCAAAGTCAACGTGCATTTAAAGTCAAAAGGTCGAGTTGTCACAGAAATCCCGTGGTATTTAATTTAGGCGACAGCGGAAGTCTTTTTAAAACAAGATCTTTTAATTTTTTTTTAAACTGCACGTTTACATAATTCAGGGATAAAACCCTGTAATTTACAATAAGGTGATTTCACTGGGAAATCTTTATTTTTCAAAACATGTTTCTTTATTTATTTACATTGAGCCACTTCTCTAAGCTGATAGTGCTTCATGACACTTTTCTTAGCTCACAACAGATCACCTGAAACATGTTTGAAAAAGGTTTTGTCAGCGGGAAATACTGAGTGAGTTCATTCAGGTTTTATAAAATGACCCTTAGTTATAAATTACAGCATAAGAGCGATTACAATGGTTCATATCTTATTTTTATCTGGCTCTATGTCACAATGGTGACGATGGTCATACCACTATGAGGTCAATGAACTCACATAGTGATGATTATCCCTAGTAGGTCAATGAACCTAACTGGGAGAAAATTAGTAATGTGCACAATACCCCACTAACCAGTAATTCAAGATATCCACGACTTAGTCCCTGTAATTATAACTTTTGAAAATAATTTGGAGTATTGTAAAAAAGTTGCTAAAAAGAGAATGACTCACATTGCAGATTTAACGAGCAATGTATAAGCCTACTGATTAGCCTTGATTAACCTAATTTAAATAATAATGCACACATACAAACGGGTTAGTAACTAATACAGCAGTTACGAAAATTCACGAGATTAAACCCTCACAACGATTTACAAGTGCAATACTTATCAATTCAACGGATTCACAACGAATAACAGAGCATAGTCCGAATTCGAACAACACTCAGATATTCAAGTCGAAATCACGACGAATAACAAAGTATAAGCTCAATTTGAGCAGCACTCGGACAATCGTTGGATAGTTATAATCGATCGGACGTTGAATCGTAATAGCGATCGAGTTATTACCCTGATTGCGGCAGCACTTCGTGAATTAGTGTGTGTTGTGGACTGATTCTACTATAACTCGACGTCAATTAGAAGTTTGAGCGTCGTTTTAACAGCAAACTGCAAGTGCCAAGGGCCTCTATTTATACCCGAATTTTGTCCCTGCTTACGGACCGTAAGCCTTATCCCTTACGGTCCGTAAGGGGTACGAACCGACTATAGGGTGGCCACGTGTGGGACTAGGCTTGCTGAGTCAACATTTTCGTAAAATTCTGTTTAGACAACGAAAATTGTAGATAATCGTCAACTAGGGTTTATCCCCCTGAGTTTTAGGGGCCCTGATCCTGATTCCGATTGTTCTGAAAATTTTAGGGTTTATGCGGAATCACTTGGGTATCTCAATTAGGTTTTCTTAACAGATAATTATCATACTAAGTATTAATTTTAGTGAGAGTTGTTACATCCTCCCCACCTTTAGAAAAATCTCGTCCTCGAGATTTACTGGAACAAATGAGGATACTTTTGCTTCTTTTCTGATTCCAGTTTCCAAGTGTATTAGGGCGACTAACACGAATCGTTTGTGTTTTGAGAAATTAGCTCTTTCTTGTCTTCTATTTGCAGTGGTTTCTCTATAATTTCAGCTTTTTATTTACCTCTACATATTGAAGAGGTACTACCAGGGATTCGTCTGATAAACATTTCTTTGAGATTGGATACATGAAATACATCATGTACTCCAGCTAACTCTTTTGGTAGTTGTAAATGATAAGCAACTGGTCCTACACATTTGATCATTGAAAATGGTCCTACGTACCTTAGACTTAGCTTTCCTTTCTTACCAAGTCTAATAACTCTTTTCCAAGGAGATACTTTTAATAGCATTTTGTCTCCAACTTGAAACTCCAACGACTTTTATCTATTATCTGCATAACTCTTTTGGCGATCTTTAGCCGTTTTCAACTTCTCCTTCGTGATACTGAATATCACAGTCGTAGTCATTTAGGATTTTCATACATCTTCTTTGTCTTATGTTCAATTATTTTTGCTCAAATATATATCTTAAATTCTTATGACCCGTATAGATAGTAAACTTACTTCCATACAGATAATATCTCCAAATCTTAAGGGCAAAATTATGGCTCCTAATTCTAAGTCATGAGTGGTATAGCTTTCTTCGTGCTTTTTCAATTGCCTTGATGCATACACAATTACCTTTTTGCATTGCATTAACACATATCCAAATCCTAGCTTTGAAGCATCACCGTATACTTGAAAATCCTCTGTTCCTTCTAGTAAGGCTAGGATTGGGGCAATTGTTAATTTATGCTTTTAAGATTCTAAAGGCTTCTTCTTGTTTAGGTCCTTATTCAAACTTAAGTGTTTTCTTATAGGTTGGCTTAGTTAATGATATATCTATCTTGGAAAAATCCTTAATAAATCGTCTATAGTATTTGGCTAAATCTTACAAAACTCCTAATTTCCATTGCAGATTACGGAACCTGCCATTTGGTAATTGCTGCTATCTTAGCAGGATCTACGTGAATACCTTCATAATTCACCATATGAATCAGAAATTGCACTTCTGGCAGCCAAAACTTACACTTCGAAAATTTGGCATAAAGTTTTTCCTTTCTTAACATAGTTAAGAGTGCATGCAAGTGCTAGTAATGTTTTTCCTGACTTTTGGCATATATAAGTATATCGTCGATTCATCCAGATATGGTTTACCTATCCTATTCATTTGGTGAATGTTGCAAGTGCATTTGTTAATCCGAAGGGCATGACTGTAAACTCGTAATGACCATACCTAGTTCTGAAAGCAGTCTTAGGTATATCTTCTTCTTATACCTCCAATTGATGATGTAAGTCGATCTTAGAAAATATCTAGCTTCTTGAAGTTTGATTAAAAAGATCATCACTCCTAGGTAATGGGTATTGATTCTTAATGGTAACCGTATTCCCTTTTCCTACAATTAATACACATTCTCATCGAACCATCCTTTTTCTTAACAAACAATACTGGTATTCCCCAAGGGAATGAACTAGGTTGTATGAAACCTTTACTTAGTAATTCATCTAATTGATTTTTTTCAGTTCTTAACATTTCTGTGGGAGTTAACCGATAAGGTGCCTTGGTTATCGGTATAGTTTCTGGAATTAGATTAATCCTGAATTCTATCTCCTTATTTGGTGGTAATCCCGGTAACTCTTCTAGGAATACATCTGGGTATTCTGAAGCTACAGGAATTTCCTTAAGTTTTTTACTCTTAAAACTAATGATTACTGAAATCATATATACTGTTCCTTGCTTTCGTTTATGACTAGCAACTTTCCTTATTAATATGAACTTTGTGACCTTACGTGGTTTATTTCCTGTAATCATACTTACTTCTCCGGCGGTTGCCTGAATTTCTACAAAATTCTTATCACAGAGAATTCAAGCATGGTTGGCTACTAACCAATCCATTCCTATCATAACATCAAATTCAGCTAATTTTATAGGTAATAGGTTTGCAAAGATTTTATGACCTAAGAGTTTTATATTTTTCTTTAGCAAAACTTTATTTATGCTAATAGATTTTCCGTTTGCTGGTTTGACTGTAAAGTTTTGCCTAATTTTGGTTAATGGTAAGTTAAGAGCTTGACGGAATGAAGTATTTATAAAACTTTGGTTTGCACCAGAGTCAAATAATACTTTTGTGTAAACGTTGTAGACTAAGAATGTACCAGCTATCACATCTGTAATGAGTTCTGCTTCCTGAGCAGTCAGTTGGAAAGCTCTTACATTCCTTTTTACTTCTTCTGCAGGTTTAGCTTTATTGTTAGATAGTTTATTCAGTTTTGGACAATCTGGCCTAAGATGTCCAGCTTCTCCACAGTTGTAACAGACTGAAAATTTCTTCCTCCTGCAGTCTTCTTCTTGATGCCCTGGAATTTTGCAAAAATTGCAATATCCTTTGCATCTTCCAAAATGCTTTCTTTTGCAAGAATCGCAAAATGGACTAGTGGAAGATTGCCCGTTCCCTCCTTTCTTGAAATTGTTATGGTTACCTGGACGGAATCCTTGGGTAATCTTTTGGGCTACTTCCTTCCTTCTATTTTCTTCTCTTGTCCGTACTAGTTCGTCAGTCAGAGTATTGGCTAAGTCCACCGCATCATCAATCGTGCGAAGTTTCGCAGCCTTGACGATATTACGGATTTCGGAAATCAATCCCCAAATATAACGGGAAATAAGTATCGGCTCTGGCGAAGCCAGGGTTGGTACTACTCGAGCATATTCGAAGAATGTTGAAGTATACTTTCGACAATCTACATCCACCATTCGGTGGGTTAAAAACTTATTTTTCATTTGTTCCTTTTCATATTCGGGACAAAATTTTCTTTCTACAAAGCTCTTAAATTCTTACCAGTTCATAGCATATGCCATCCTTCTTCCTTTTGCTTGTAACACCGTATTCCACCATTCTAGCGCCCCTTCTTTAAAAAGGTTTGACGCGTACATGACCTGATCATCCTGAGCACATTTACTTATGGCAATTCCTGCCTCGGTTTTCTCTAACCAACGCAGTGCTGCGGTTGCTCCTTCATTGCCTGCAAACTCAGTGGGTTTACAAGCAAGAAATTCTTTGTAAGTGCAACCAGGTGTTGCAACTTTCGTTTTCTTAGGGAGCGGAGCTTGTCGTTGTTCATTGTCATGATCATTGCCTCCATTTACGCTATTACTGAAGTTATCTTCAGAAATACGTTTACTAGGAACGATTTGTTGTGGTTCTATTGGATTTTTAACAGCAGCAATGATTGCTGGAATAGCGTTGGCTATCCCTTGAGCAATTATTGTTGGAATAGTGTTGGCTATCCCTTGAGCAACGATATTTTCTATATCCTGTCTAGTCATATATTGATCATCAGGTTGTTGCTCAGATTGATTAACCTCATTAACTGGTTCATTATTCGCGTTCTCCATCTGATAATTAATGTATGTATATATATATATATATATATAATTGTATTAGTATCAAATAAATAACAAGTATACACAAGATTATTATACAGTTTCACAATATATATATATATATATAGCCAAAACTATCGATTTCTCGATTCCTATTTTTATATGTTATAGTAGGCATCAATACAAAATTTTATTTGTAGTTATTTTACAGACTGATTTTGACTATTACTATTACACAACCCCTGTTCCATAATTCCCCTATTCTTTGTTAGATGATATTCTAGTAACGGTGTTTCCTCTCATCGTAATTCCAGGAGATCTGTTCCCCAATTTCTTGGATCCTATTCCCAGCATTCATTAGTTCTTGGTCAAAGTGGCGGAGTTCAACTATATTCTCGTTACTCATTGGTGGATTTGGTAAAGGTTCTAGATTGTACTGAGGGAAAAGCTTATAGGGATTGTTCTGTAACTGTATTTCATTAGTCAACCATTCGTCTATTTGTGAATGGATTGGAGGGTTTGGAATAACTGGTTCTAAATTCATTGGTAGTTGGGTTTCAAGAGAGTGAATACAAATATTTTCATTAATAGGCTTAATAGTACTATAATTTGCCAATATAAAATCTAGCTCTTCATGAGATGGTAACTTTTCAGTTTGCCTAGAACTTTCCCCAATTTCCATTTTCTTAGGCTTGGGTTTCTCGAGAGGTAAAGCGTTGAATTCTATAGGTTCCTCTATGTCTGGTATATACCTATTAAAATCTCTGGAAACCTCTATTCTTACTGGGTAAAGATTTAAATTCTAAAGGGCGTCAGACAAGTCACTCATGCTGTTTAGCAAAATACACACAATTACTAAGTTAAAATTTATAACAAAATTTTTAGAGAAAACTTTTAAATATTATTACATACTGGGTAACTAAAAACAACTAAAATTTAAAACAAATTAGGTTTTATTTGTAAATTTATTTATTTATTGAATAAAGCTTCTAGACTGTAGATAATAAAGGTGCTAAAATTTGTGTCAAATTATTTAAGGATTTGCATTAATTGCTAAATTGGTTAGCATATAAAGATCTGCCCATACTGTACACAATTAGTCAAATAATGAAACACATAAACACAGAATAGCAATTAATAAAAATTAAGTATTTCCTAAATACTTAATTGGCTTAAATCAGTGGCTCGATTAGTGGCTCTGATACCACCTTTTTCTGTCACGGCCCCCGGCCCGGTTTGACCTGTTCCAGGAGCCGCGGGACAGAAATCCCGTGTTATTTAATTTAGGCGACATCGGAAGTCTTTTTAAAACAGGATCTTTTAATTTTTTTTAAACTGCACGTTTACATAATTCAGGGATAAAACCCTGTAATTTACAATAAGGTGATTTCACTGGGAAATCTTTATTTTTCAAAACATGTTTCTTTATTTATTTACATTGAGCCACTTCTCTAAGCTGGTAGTGCTTCATGACACTTTTCTTAGCTCACAACAGATCACCTGAAACATGTTTGAAAAAGGTTTTGTCAGCGGGAAATACTGAGTGAGTTCATTCAGGTTTTATAAAATGACCCTTAGTTATAAATTACATCATAAGAGCGATTACAATGGTTCATATCTTATTTTTATCTGGCTCTATGTCACAATGGTGACGATGGTCATACCACTATGAGGTCAATGAACTCACATAGAGATGATTATCCCTAGTAGGTCAATGAACCTAACCGGGAGAAAATTAGCAATGTGCACAATACCCCACTAACCAGTAATTCAAGATATCCACGACTTAGTCCTTGTAATTATAACTTTTGAAAATAATTTGGAGTATTGTAAAATAGTTGCTAAAAAGAGAATGACTCACATTGCAGATTTAACGAGCAGTGTATAAGCCTACTGATTAGCCTTGATTAACCTAATTTAAATAATAATGCACACACACAAACGGGTTAGTAACTAATACAGCAGTTACGACAATTCACGAGATTAAACCCTCACAACGATTTACAAGTGCAATACTTATCAATTCAACGGATTCACAACGAATAACAGAGCATAGTCCGAATTCGAACAACACTCAGATATTCAAGTCGAAATCACGACGAATAACAAAGTATAAGCTCAATTTGAGCAGCACTCGGACAATCGTTGGATAATTATAATCGATCGGACGTTGAATCGTAATAGCGATCGAGTTATTACCCTGATTGCGGCAGCACTTCGTGAATTAGTGTGTGTTGTGGACTGATTCTACTATAACTCGACGTCAATTAGAAGTTTGAGCGTCGTTTTAACAGCAAACTGCAAGTGCCAAGGGCCTCTATTTATACCCGAATTTTGTCCCTGCTTACGGATCGTAAGCCTTATCCCTTACGGTCCGTAAGGGGTACGAACTGACTATAGGGTGGCCACGTGTGGGACTAGGCTTGCTGAGTCAACATTTTCGTAAAATTCTGTTTAGACAACGAAAATTGTAGATAATCGTCAACTAGGGTTTATCCCCCCTGAGTTTTAGGGGCCCTGATCCTGATTCCGATTGTTCTGAAAATTTTTGGGTTTATGCGGAATCACTTAGGTATCTCAATTAGGGTTTTCTTAATAGATAATTATCATACTAAGTATTAATTTTAGTGAGAGCTGTTACACCCACTGCTCCTTCAGTTCCATTAAAAGTTTGTGGCTTGCAATCCTTAACGCCTTGAAAGTACAGACAAGCAGATTGTTTTGATTCTGGTTCACGTGTTGACCTGGTGGTGAAAGAATGTACAACGTACGAGTATGAATGAGAGTTTAAGTTAAGAGTAAAGAACAAGAGTCGTCTTGTCGTAGGTGTCATACTAGCTTGCTGAGCTGCTAAGGCCTCAGCTACACGTGTGTTGATGAGATCCGTCAACTCCGCCTGAGTCATGACGATGTTGCCACGTCCACCGCCGCAGCCACCACCGCATCCACCTCGTCCACTCATGATTCTGCATCCACAAGAAGAGTGAAAAGAGTAAGGATCACGATTGAATAGAAGTCAAACCATCGTTGTGACTCCTATAGATTGTTGAATCTCCAATTATGTTGGATAAATGTCGAAATCCTTTCACACTTGCTAAGCCTCACTGGGACTCACATGCACCCCACATTATTATTACGTGTGCACCCGCAATGATAATGTGATTTACATGTTCATCTCAATTCCTCTTAACTCCCGTCAAAAGATCCTCAGATTCGAGTGTTAAAAGCTAGGGTGTTGTCAAACGATAAGAATCACGAAGTTATAGAGATGCTACAATATTGTGTATGCAACTATATGCAATTCAATGTGTACGTGTATGCTAAATGTATAATGTATACAATAAGTAAAGACGAACCTTGCAATCTGAAGCGGAGTGTCATGGTCGCTGTCGTGACTAATTTGGTTATAGTATGGTTTTATAAAAACATTTTAAAACCTAGTTCACTATAACTAGTGGCTCTGATACCAAACTGTCACACCCCCAAAATACCACATGCACCGCGAGGCGTGTGACGTACCAGGATCCAGCCACTAATCACATTGAACTAATAGTAGTATAATAAACTCAAAATCCCATTCAACGTGAAAAGAGTAATTCAAAACGCCGGTTTAAAATAAAATACGTTCAGCGGAAGCATATGAAATAGTTCTAAGTATTTGAAAACCACTTGTTCGCAAAACATAGCATAACATCAGATAAGTTAATAACGGCACGACCCATGACATCCACAGCTCCTTTGATTGCAAGCTTCGTTTCATGAAATCATCTAACAACATACAAGCATGCAGAAAAGTGTATCAGCATAAAGCATAAAGCTGGCAAGTTCACAATTTTGTTAACGAAAATCATGTTAAGCGTTTTAGTTTAAAGACATACCGATAATAAACTCGATACCGAAGTGACATATGTTTGTTTGCCCTCATCAATTCCTATCAACAATGGCCATGTGTTTAAGGTCATTAGTTCACGCCCGTCTTCCCCGGTACGGTGTGAGGTTGTTAAGCCTAATAGCGCTATCAACTAATACCCCGTTGCCTCCCCGACAACTAGTTCGATAGTAAGTAGGGACTTTTGTGATAGAGTTGAGTTTATTAACTAACATCGAAATTAAAGCAAAGTAATAAAAGTATTCCTCCCCGGAATATTAGTTTGTTTGTCTCTCCCCGGAATGCATGCTTGTGAAAGAGTAGTGAACTCACCTTAGTTTGCTCGGTAAATGACAATATACTTCTACGCATTATGTAAATGTTTGGTCCGTTACACGAGACCTAATGTACGATAGATGTAAGTATGTAGTCAAGTAGGGTTTTGCAATACCCTAAATCCAAATAACTGTGTTTTTGTAATCAAATTATCAAGTTTAACATGAGCAATAGTGGATCTTGGTGTCATACAGTTTTAACTCATGAGATTCATTAAGTCCGATATAAAATGGATACGGAAATCACGTCATACATTTGGACACCATATGCACATAATAATAATAATAATAATAATACATTAACTGGTTCGTCTATTAGATCGAATAGAGTTTCGTTACAAAATACAAGATCAAGCTCTCAACTCTCTCTCTAATTTCTCTCTCTAAGCTCCTACAAGGCTCTACCTAAACAGAGTGTGTCTTACTCCTATTTTTACTACCAGCAGCAAGACTTACAACGAAAAAAGAACAAATACAACGAAATACAATAGGAACTATCGAAATACATAGAAATAGGAGAAAGCCACATCGAAATACATGTGATTAAAATGGGCCCCTATTTCGAAATGCCTTGTAATATCGAAATACAACTTTCTGATGCTCCACTAAAATTAGAATATATTAAAATGAATCGAAAGAGTATCGGAATACACATTGTTTTTTCCAGAACAATACCGTTATCATTCCACACGAAAAAGGGCAATTACAAAGCAATCGCAAGTAGTCGGGCAACAAGTTGCGCCGCCACCCCCTTTTGAATAGAAAAACCAATTCTACTAAATACAAAGTTTGAAACCTTTAGCGACGAAGAATTACTATTAACGACTTTTTGAACCCGATTCAAAAGTCGCACAGTGTCAGGAGCGAGACCACCAAAGGTATCAAACGCAAACGGGACAAACACATGTTGATTCTCCAGGCATGCTTTCTCATGTTTTGCCACTTTGCTCGCCTCTGCCTTGAGCACCGCCTGCCCTACGACAAAGCCCTTGTCTTTGAGCCCGACAAGGGGGGAGACTCCAGTTAGATCTACACAAGCGTGTTTCCCCCTTCCCATCCAAACACAAGGATGTCCGCCGGGCGTAAAGTGGACCTCCCCTCTAGGGGGTCAGTTAGGAATTACTGGGGCCTCCTTTTTGGCAGAGATTCCGGCCCGCTTAAGAACATCACATAACACATCTCTCACCCAATCATGCCGATATTTAAACCCTGGTAGCTCTTTACAGTGGATTGCGTGCTCGCCGAAATAGACATTAATGTGTCTATTTCGATCATGACTTTTTTATTTCAATTTCATTATATAATATTCTATTTGTTCCTAGATGAACAACCTATTGCGATAGCTTGTTTCGATGCCTTATATCCCATTCACATGTTGACCGGAGGATATCAATATGTGGTCTTGATACGAACTGATCCACGCTACATCCATACGGAAGTGTATTAACAAACTTTCCCTTGGATGTTACTGGTGATGGTTCGTTCTACACAGTGCAGGATCTTCAAAAGTCTTCACGTGTCACAGACATGGGGTTTGTATCAACAAACCCCCCCTTGAATATTGTTCGTGAATCTTTGATCTTCAAGATTTCAGATCCTCGTGGTGTTGATGAGTGGTCAGCTACAACTTGATCATCTTGATCCTCTGATTGCATCAATGTCGCGTCGTTACTCCACAGCTTATCACCTGACACTTTCTCTTTGCCTTTAGCTGGTTCAAATGCCACATCTGCACACACGACAGAACTAAACGTGTAATGAGAACAACCGCATGGGATATAATCAACCTTAGAGAATTTTTTCAGATGAAAGTCTCACTAAGGATTGACTTTAAACAAAATTAATGGACGAACACATGAGACCAACTCTCATTCAACTACCAACCGACAACACTTTGAAAGTTTCAAAATTGTTCAATTTTAGATCTTTAACTTTCAAAACTTGTTAACTTTGACCGTTTATGAAGATTTAATTGTCTGGTTTTCAATCAGGTTTTAGGTGGAATAGATTCGAGTTCTAACATCGGTCAATTAAAAATAAGATAAAAGAAAAATCTTTTTGGCATTTATAAAGTTTATATTAAAAACACCTAAATTTTTTTGGTATTTTTAAATATTTCAAATGTAAAGACTGAAAGCAGTAAATAAATATATACAGAAATACAGAAACGGAGAAATATAAATAAACATTTACAGACATTCTTTTTGCGAGTTTCGAGGGTAAGAGAATCATATCAGTGTACGGTCATGCCAAACACACACTTGTTATTCAATTAGTTAACATTTTGATAAGCATCCTATAACGATTATCAGTATTGTTGTCCACTTAAACTTAACAATCAGGTGTAATCATATGACTTGGGGATACGTTAATGTATGATTTATACGTACCGACCTGTGTTCATCCACTCACGACACATTCCCGTATCAAGGTATGCACGAGAGTTCATCTTACTGGTAAGTATACCATTTATCATCTGTTTTGACGTATATGATGTGAGATACTCACTTATTTGAGGATTAATACAAGCCCTATATGATAAAATCACTTATTTATGAGGAACTTGATGTTCGTATGCATGCAGGGAGGGCACGAGAGCAAGTCCGTGAACAGGTTAGTACCATCGTATCGACAAAGAGACGAACTTGACTATCGGATGATAGATGTGATTTAGAATATTGATGGTCGTATGCAGCATGTATTATATACATGTATGTATTATATACAACTAATGTTTTACTGTGTTGTGCTGTTGACGACATCTTCAATATCTTGAGTTCTTTAATCCTTTCTCCAAGTATCTAAACTCAAGAAATTGCAACAATATTATATGGCATGTGCATTTAGGAGCTCGTTGTTCCATTTGATGCATAAGTTTATAAAAAATTCAAATCAAATACTGAAAGAGCAAACTTCTTGGAAACCGGTGAATCCCTTGTCCGTTCTTCCAGCAACAACGGCATTGCCTTCAAGTGTAGACTTCTCGGTCACTCTGTTTATTGTGTATTTGTGTTGATTTGCATTATAGGTACTTGATTAAACAAATCATTAGGATATATCTTACTCTTGAATTGTTTAAGCCTGGTTGAATCTGTTATCCATCGAAAGATCCTCCATGACATGATATGATTATCTTGAAAATTCTTTGGCCCGCCTTCTAGCTTGTTTATGAGACGGAGTAATAACAATTACAGATTCGTCCAAAGGCGCTATAACAGTATTCTCAGGAATGTGATTTACATTGAGGGCGGCGCTTAGTTTTAAAAAGCGAGAAGCGCACCGATGTGAACAGGTCTAAAACCGAAGCGCAAAAGCGTAGAGCTTTTTGTACCAGAGGCAAAAGGTGAATGTATAATTTTTTCTATATATCTTATAGGTAGGTACCTAGGTGTGCTTTTTATAACCAAGGAACCAGGAGAACACATTAACCCTTATACTATCTATTATATAAAGCGACTAATGTGCTTGTTAGAAGCTAAAACAGCCACAACAAAGTGTGTAAATTGACTATAACTCGTTACTGTAGTGAGTCAAAGGGGGACACATACTTTTTAACTTCAGAATTCATATTATGTACAACATTTTCACAAAAACTGACAATTTCATTGACTATGATTACATTCACCATACATAGAATGATGGAGTGGCTAAAATCACAATCCTAGCAAGTTGGCTGCGAATAGAGGTGATGTGGTGATGATTTGATAGCAAACAAAGATGAAAGCTAATAATGATGATTGATATTGATAACTATAATTTACTATGCAAAGGTGTAGCAATGAAAGTTATGAGCATATCATGGTCCGAAAAGATCGCGATCAGTGGCAGACCCATGAATTTCTTAACGGGGGGCAGAAGTTTTTAAGATAGATTTTCTATCCGTATATATTATATTGAAGGAGTATGAGGATAAAGTTAAATGTTTAAACTGTCAGATTTAACTATGAGTTTACTTAATACTTTCTTTCCTATTATTTAGAGTTAGAGATAGAATAGGTTTGGGTTACATGTTTTTCATGTTTGATTAGTATAAATAGATGATTAGGGCTATGTACTATGTGTGGCTTGATTTATGAAAAAAAATAAAAGAGGCGTGAGTACCTTTCTCACAATATCCATTTATCGTTTGTTGTTTTTGATCCGATTGTTCAAACATCCATTTTCTAGCTTTTCAGCAACGATTCTCTCAAGCTCCAGATACAAATAAAATTTGTAGTTTTGATATTGCTTTCTAGGTTTTTCATTAATAATCGACGTGATTTCTGCCCCTTGATTTTCATCTATAAACCAAATTTTTGGTCAATATGTACCAACTACGAGTTCTGCATTCCGGTTGGTATCTTTGTATTCATGGCAAACAAACAAGTTTGCTACAATTATCCTTTATGAGCAGGATGATTGTTCTAAAAAATATATTTCATAAATTACTTTTACTTTTGTATTTTGAATATTTAAAAAGTAGAAACTATATATAGTTGTTTTTACAACAAAAAGAGTTTACACGGATCTTGTAGGATTCATGTCACATGAACATGTTTTGTATTATTTAAACAAATTGTTACATCATAAGTTCATAACTTAGGCGTGAATTCAATTTTGAAAACTTAAAACATCTTTTTATTTTATATTACCCTTTATAAATACAAATGAAACCCTACTAAAACTGAATCCCTTACCAAGAACATGCCATATTTGAAGTTAAATCTTGTGGCAGTAACTATTATTGTGATAGCATATATGCATGTTTCCACAACAGTGCCATCTTTGCATTTCGTCGGCGGTATAGGAGGGTGGGTTGCGCCTCCGGAGCCAAACTACTACGAAAAATGGATAAAAGGAGAGAATTTCTTCAGATTCGATGCTCTCGTTTTTATTTTTGATACCGGAAGTCATACCCTCGCAGAAGTGACAAAGGAGGCATACGATACATGCAACACCACTAACCCCATATATATCGATACCTGGGGTCCCTGCCACAGTTAGATTAAATGTTGTTGGTGTGCACTTTTATATTTGCACAATGTATTGTAAAAGTGGACAGAAAATAACCGTCGACGTCAAACCAAGAAATATTACTTTCTGATTTGAGAACAATTTGTATGAGAAAAAAATTATGTTTTATGACTATTGTTTCTTTCAAATGAATCCAAATATAAATAGAGTTTTATTGATCTTGCCGATTCAAACTCTTCACTTTGTCATAAATTCGAAACATATCTTATAAAGACTCTATTTTTGGGTTTTGATAAAAAAAATTGAGTTGGTATGTCAAGATTAAAATAAGTTTTTATGAGTAAGTTTGATATATATGATTTTGATGTTATGTATACCTCATTCTTAATTTAAATTTGTAAATTGGTACATATTGCGGAATCTTGGTAAATTACTAGGACCAATAACAGTAAACTAGAAGTACTAACTGTTGCTATGAGTTTACATTTATACAATAACAAAGAATATAACCTTGATTATACAAAACTACAATAGAACATCTATAATTTAATACTCGATAAATTAATAACATGGATAAAATTAATAATTTGTCCGATCCCAACTTGGGACCGGTACAAAATTGGACCCCAATCGATAAAATAATAAGATAATAATTTTTTGAATTTCCAATGTAAATTTATTGGTCCCAGCGAAACTATAAATTAATAATTACTAAAATATTCCAAAATTCTAGGATTGTCTAGTAAAAAAATGAATCTATAGTCACTTGTTTTTTTTTGTTTTTTTTTTAACTTCAAATCTATATTGAGTTTATCTTTAAATCTCCCCATTGCACTTAAGAGTTGAGGCAATATATTCTTGTATTGCAAGAAAAAGTGGCAAAGAGTTGTTTTTGCTTGCAATGCTTGTTTCTGAGTGACAGGTTCCAAAGGTACTGAATCATCAACTTCATCATCAACCGGATTTTGAACGGTATCTGCCATAATTTCTTCATGCTTTGAACCTCGTAACATTCATTGTTTTCACCTGGATAATCCAACAACTCATTCACATCCATTTTGTGCCGATAATGCATTCCCGTAATCAAGTTCTCAAGCTCACGAATGTCTTCTCCAGAATTCACATCGTTTAAATCATTTGAGCCGGTTGGATTAGCCGAACGAATTTTAGAGTGTCGAAAGCAATTTGCTATGGACTCTTGTTTCACACTTCTCCAAGCCGAGACGGCCAAATTGATGGCATCTAAACCATTAAGCCAACTCTTTAAATTAATAATTTATTAATTTATCGATAGAATAATATCTCGTTAAATTAATAAAATATCCCGGTGCCAACATTATTAATTTATAGAGGTTTTACCATAGTTACACAAAGATAATGTTTATAAACTAAATCTACAAAATCAAAATTGAAAACTTCGCTAGTAGGACTTTGAAATCTGATTGATTCAGTTAATTCGGTTTCAGTTATCGGCTATAGGCATTGGCGATCGCTTTCAGTTTGTCGGTTATAGGCATTGGTTCGGTTAATTAGGTTTCATTTCATCTTAGATTTTCAGTTGTGAAACATTTTTACTAGTAAATGGGCTAATGAACCAAAAAGAAGGCAAATGCTCATTTTAGAGATTGGGTTACTTAAAAATTGAACACTTTTTTTTTTTTTTTTGTAACTGTCCATTTTGACATGTATTTATTTTGATCAAAACTCTTTCTGCCTGAAACAATATGATATATATATTTTTTTTAAAACGACCCTTTTTGATCTGTCAAGTGTCAACCCGTCCGTTTTGACCCGTCAGCCTGGCCTCCCGTTTTGCTAGGTATAGAGAAGCAACACATAACCTATCTTCAGCCATGATGAACTCTTAACATAAAGAGCTGATTTCATCCTTGGTATTTCCATTTGAAGTAACAAAAATTGGTTACATGATTAGATTACATCATGATAATAAATGTATAGTATATAACGAATGCTCTCCAACCGCAACCCCTTAACCCTCATCTTCAAAGCACCAACTTATGGGAACGTTGCTTGAGCGTAAACCTATGCTAAATTCCGTTTATACTGTTTACGACAATTTTACGCGTGGCCTCTCAACCAAATTGACAACTACCATATAGTCTCCCAAAAACCATAAGTTTAATAAGTTTAAGGACCATTAAAATACGTTTAACAATCTCTTTTCTTCTTCGTATGTTCAATATTTAAATTCTGATTGTCTTACACTTCATGGGTTAATTAATTTCACCTTGAATTGCAATAAACAATTATGCATTTGATGGTTTAACTTTTTAAAATTTACCACATTATATCTTCTTCATACTCATTTGCATTTAACCGTGTTTTGACCTACAAATTTGCTTTAATACAAACTTCAAGATATAAATTTGGTTCGGTTGCATGGTTCGGTACAGGTTTTACTTAAATATGGCGGATCAGTTTGTTTGGTTTAAATAGGTTTTGTGGATGTGTGTAACTGAAACCAAACCAATTTTTCCTATAACGCTACATCAGTTTTCAAACACGCACTTTTTGTATAAAAAGAACTAATATTATATTGTTTCTGTGTGTGAAGCCCACTCTCATGTTTAAAATGGGTTTGGATTCCGGACAAAGCTTAAGGACGAGTGATGCGGGCGCGCTCCACAACAGGGAAGGTTTGGAAAATTCAGATGACACCACATCACCCGTGTTCTGGTGCTTTAAGCAGTTGATATCATTTGAGGTACGGGGCAACATCCCACCCTCCTAGACCCTACCAATAGTTTGGTTATAGGTGAGATTATACTTGGTATGGTTGTTGTTGACAATTTGTTTTAAGCTTCTTTTTTTTTTTTTTTGATAGCTTGATAAAATTTTGTACAACTTGTATTTATTAAGGAAAATAACTAATTTAAGATGATCAAAGAGAAAATCAAGTCCATCACATAAATCAGTCAAAACTGTTTGAGTGATTGTCTCCCACATTATAGCCTTGCATATATTTGTAATTAAATGTATTCTTTAGGATTAGCTTTCTCTTCTTGTATTTATATGTCTTATTGTAATAGACAAGGCATGGTTGATCAATTTCTTATATGGTATCAGAGCACTTATCTCCACCGAGATGCTCTTGATCCTGCAACCATCATTTCTTTAGCCAACACTCCTAAACAAGTCTACCATTAGCAATGACTTCTCCTCCATTCCCACTTCAACATCCCGACCCTTCTCTTCTTCCGTAGATTTCAAAATCTCCGTTCTTCTTTCTATATTCAAATAATATCTCTTACAATCACAATATTACTCCTCTCCACCACACACGACCATAACCATCAGAATAGAATACCTAACGCTACCTTCACTCTCGTTGTCGCCATAACTGTCTGTTCTCCTCAAACTCCACCACCCTCTCTCACCTACAATCCATTTTCCATCCATATGTTTCTCCAAAAAAAAAAAGGTTAAAAAAAAACCATCGACCTACATCACCATTACACATGGTTACATCTTCAAACACAACTTCTCTGTCAATATCAGTTAGGTTTTGCAAAACCTATAATCCTATCACTGCCGCAACCATCATTCTATCTTCTATCTTTTATTGCATTTCACCCTATAAAAAAACCACAAAATATATCTTCTTTTGCTTCATCTACTTCATCTCCGTTTACATCTTCAAATTCATCAACTTCTTCTCTTTCTTAAATACCACACTCATCCACTGTTAACCAAGATTGGACTTATCCTACCGTCGTCCATCTTGTGGGAGCATATTAAGGAAAATGACTAACTCAAGATGATCAAAGAGAAAATCAAGTCCATCACATAAATCAGTCAAAACCGTTTGAGTGATTGTCTCCCACATTATAGCCTTGCATATATTTGTAATTAAATGTATTCCTTAGAATTAGCTTTCTCTTCTTGTATTTATATGTCTTATTGTAATAGACAAAGCATGGTTGATCAATTTCTTATAGTATTTTAACATTTTGTGTTTTAAGTTGCTATTTTGGAAAGCTAGATGAAATTATGCACAACTTTTATTTTGACATTTGTAGTGTACAAGTTATTTGTAACAACTTTTACTTTTCTTAGTTCTCACTAAATTTGAATAACTATATGTACAACCTCTCTACTAATCGCATCACCGAACTAGATACTTCTGAGATTGAGCTAACTACACACACGCAAAAGGTAATCGATCATCAATATCACCATCTTCAACTTCAAATTCAAGAACTGGGGTTTCAAAACTTCACTTATGTGGCTTTGTTTGAGTTTAGAATCACTTTTCTTTTATGTTCCTGGGTTTTTAGCTTCCAGATAAATGTTAAATTTACACTTGAAATGCTCGGTGGTGTTCGTGTTTGTATTACAAATTTGAAATCGGACAGTTAATGATACCTGTTAGTTGGTTCATGAGTTTGCTACAATTTATTTTAGGGTGGGTCTATTCGCACACGCATTTTGTCTTTTTGCACATCCAAAGCGCCGCGCTATGGCCAAAGCGGGGCGCTTTGGTCTTAGTCAACAGACAAGGACTGACAGAAGTTAGTAGAAGTCAGTCCTTGTCTGTTGACCAAGACCAAAGCGCCCCGCTTTGGCCATAGCGCGGCGCTTTGGATGTTTTTTTTTAAACAGATTGGATTTGGGTTGATGTGGGTTAGTTTGTTAGGGATTTTTGTTTGAATTAGTTTGATAGAGATTTTTGGAGGAAAAATTTTTATTTTAGTTTTATTACATATAATTCATAGTTGTTTTATAATTACGTCATTACGTCATTATTTTTATAGAATGTGTATAATATAAGTTCTTAACGTTGTTTATTTTGTTAAATTAAACGAACACGTTAAATAAAATGTACAGAAAACCATAAGAATTAAACGTAAACAATCCAGAACCAACGTGATGTAAATAGAAGATTAACTGCAATATATATATATATATATATATATATATATAAGTTTGTACATACAATACACAACAAAAAGGTACAATTGAGTACATAATACATAACAAAACACTAAACAAACAAAGTAATGTACTAATCCTCGTGCGGTGGGGACGGTGGGAGGGGAAGTGGAGGCAACCCAGCGAGCTCTCGTAGATCAACGAGCGTCTGGACGATCCAGTCAATGCGTGCGCCCTGACGTCTGAGGCGCCGGTCGAAGTCCCGAGCCACCTCACGCGCTGCCGGAGGCAGGTCAGCGTAAACGTGCTGCGGGTACTGTGGCGGCTCAGGAGCTGGCTGAACTGGTGGTAACGGGATCTCCTCGACCTGCTCCTCCTGAGCCGGATCCTGAGGCTGATCCTGAGGCTGATCCTGAGGCTGATCCTGAGGCTGATCGATGCCCAGAGCCTCTAGCTGAGCCTGCCGAGCGGCCTGCTGAACATCAGGAGGGGCTAACACTCCAGGCCTCACATCAATAACAACCGGGATGACCTCCGGAAACACCTCCGGCTGCCAAATCAGCCCGTCACGACCCTTGAACCTCAGACCAACATCAAAGGTACGGGTGATCTGCATGCTAGATACTGACGCGCGGCCCAACCTGGATGACGGGATCGGATCGGACAGCAGCGGATCATGCTCGGGCACGATCCCTAGCGAGCGTGCAATGGCGGCGATGTATGAGCCACTGTGCAGCTACCCGCGGAGCTGCCGGTGGTATGCTGTGGCAAAGTAATCTGCCAGGCAGGCTGCTAGATCGCAGGGCTGGCGGCGAATGAGGCAGTATAGAAAGAAAAGGTCTCTGAGGTTGACCTTCTCCCTGCTGCTACCCCGTGGTGCGATAGATGACGCGATAACATGGTGCAGGTATCAGTACAAGGGGTCTCTAATGGTGGTGGCCTTTTGCCAGGATTTCCCAAAGGGAACCCTGGAAATGGCCCTCCAGAAAGAAACTGATAAGCGTCTTCCTGTCCATCATCGTAACTGCCTGCGTATATAAATCAGTATCAAGCTCAGGCTCTGTGTACAAACCTGTAAGGACAGCCAACTGCCGCACACTCATCTGAAACTCCTGACCGGCGAGACGGAATGTAACCTCGTGGACTGGAAAATCCGGGTCCTCCACGTAAACCGCCGGATGCGGCGCGTATGTAAACGTAGAAAGAAACTCGACCGTAAGCTCAGGGTACGAGTCCTCCATCGCTAACTCAAATAGGCGCGACCAAGGAGAATCTAGTCCAACTATATCACGCGCCCGCTCGACCTCTCCCAAGGTAGTCAGCAGCTCCCAGTCTATCCCTACATGCCCCCCAATCTCTATGGTGCGCAACCTAGCGCATCTCCCCCTCGCCCGTGAACCCTGCGAAAACTGCAGGTACGGACATGCCGGCTCTCCCTCGTCCCCCACCTCTCCCTCAGCCTCCATATGCTCAATCTCGTCATCGGAGGAATCCATCCCTGCACGTTGAAAATATAATAAATAAATAACATTATTTAAACAATTTAAATAATAAACAAATAATATTAAATATAAAACAATAAACAAATAATATTATTAAACAATTTAAATAATAAACAAATAATAATATTAAACAAATAATATTAAACAAACAAATAATAATATTAAATAAACAAATAATATTAAATAAATAATATAATAAATAAATAACATTATTTAAACAATTTAAATAATAAACAAATAATATTATTAAACAATTTAAATAATAATATTAAACAAATAATATTAAACAAATAATAATATTAAACAAATAATATTAAACAAACAAATAATAATATTAAATAAACAAATAATAATATTAAATAAACAAATAATATTAAACAAATAATATTAAACAAATAATATTAAATAAACAAATAATAATATTAAATAAACAAATAATATTAAACAACTAATAATAAACAAATAATATTAAACAAATAATAATAATTAAACAAATAATAATAAACAAATAATATTAAACAAATAATAATATTAAAAAAATAATATTAAACAAATAATAATATTAAACAAATAATATTAAACAAACAAATAATAATATTAAATAAACAAATAATAATATTAAATAAACAAATAATATTAAACAAATAATATTAAAGAAATAATATTAAACAAATAATAATATTAAATAAACAAATAATAATATTAAATAAACAAATAATAATAAACAAATAATATTAAACAGATAATAATAATTAAACAAATAATAAATAAAAAAAATAAAATAAACATGAACCAAAGCGCCCCGCTTTGGCCTCGGCGCGGCGCTTTGGTTCTTCGTGATGAAGAACAGTCGCAGCCCATCGATCAATACCGCCCAAATCAAATCAAATTCAAACATATAAGTTGAACCAAAACAATAAATGAAGTTCGATCGTACCTAATATCGTTTGAAGTCTGGAAAAACAAGAACTTCGCCCTAGTGTGTGAAATCGCACCGTGGTGTGTGTTTTTCTTTGTTGATGAAATGGGGGAGAAGGCTGCCCCACTTCAGGTATAACGAGGGGCCAAAGCGCCGCGCTATGGCCTAAGCGGGGCGCTTCGGTGCCAAAACGCAACGTTATGGCCTAAGCGGGGCGCTTTGGGCCTTTTTTAAATTTTTTAAAATTGTTTTTAATTCACAAACACGTCGATAATAGTCTAAATTTTACGTTTTTTCCATTATACATCATTTTTTAATATATATGGACTATACTGCAAGTTCCGGATCAAATCGGTTACGTGTGATGTCTTATTCCGTTATTTCGTATCATTTTGGTTTGAAAGCACAAGTACTCCTGTGAGAAGTGTTATGTGTATCAGCCGCCTACCGTACATGAATAAGCTTTCTGAACAACGTTGTGTATATCTTTCGGAACAAGCTTTCTAGCCGGATTGTTTTTTGTCAGCGTTCGCCAGATACTTTGGTTGGGAATATCTTGCTCTGCCAACTCCTTAACCAGTTTTTTGTCCTCCGAAGAAAGCCTTCTCGCATACGCGTGACCCTCGAAGTTTTCAAAAGGAGTGTGGTTATGCTTCGCCTTCGTCACCTCGATCCTCCAAACACTTCCGGATGATTCCGAAAACCCGATCATCTCGAACGGGCAGCCTATTTTCTTGCTACCCGTTTTCCTCTGTGTAGCTATACTCTTATGCTCCCCACCAAAAGTACATTGAAACCAAATCTTGTAATTCTCTCCTCTTTTATTCGACCTCTTAATCACAATGAGGTAACCATTGTCTTTTGCCGTGTCTTGTACCCAACGCACCAACTCTTTACGTGACGAAAAGGTCTGCGTTGTATCAAACGAAAATGTAACCGGGTAACAACCTTCCTCATCAACAGACACATCCTCCGGCTCACCATCGTCACCGAGGTTCGAATAGACTTGATGTTCAAAGCTCTATTCACAACCGTAACTCTGGTTTGGATAACACTCCTGCTGTACAAAGCTTTGCTCGCCACCGTAACCGAAATTCGAATAACCTTGTAAGCTCTGTTGACAACCGTAACTGTCCTTTGGATAACACTCCTGCTGTACAAAGCTATACTCGCCACCGTAACCGAAATTCGAATAACCTTGTTGTGCGTAAGGGTCCTCCACAGGGGTATTCAAATCCAGCTTCACCATGTTATCACGATAACGAATGCCAGATACAACCTCTGTCTCCCTCAAGTTGGACGACACTGGTTTCTCAAACGAGTCAGAAATAGCGGTCCCCTCGTAAGAATCAGGAACAACTGACTCGTCAGAATATTGACCGAAAAGATAGTTGCTTAACCACGACATCGTTTTTTCAAAACATGTAACTAATAGAGCAAAGAAAATCGACAAAAAACAAATCACCGAATGATGAATGTTGAGTCTGAGCAGGGATTTAAAGTGAACATTTGGGGTCGAAGCGCCGCGCTTTGGTCATAGCGCGGCGCTTAGGGTTCACGGGACAATTGAAACCTCGTATCACCTTTATGTCTCTGCATGTCAGTTAGTCAGTCAAACCTCGTATCAACTTTTATCGACCTAAGCGCCCCGCTTTGGCCATAGCGCGGCGCTTAGGGGTGTGAGAATTATTTTTGGCGTGTGTAATTAGCATGACCCTTTATTTTATTGATGTATGGTTATGTTTGTTTTGCGTGCAGTTAACTGACAGTTAAAACTCATGGATTCTTCAAAAAATTGTTTGTTTGCGTGCATTAATTTGGATCTAGTACCGTTCAAAAGAAATGGTGCTTATTTAAGACCTCGGACTTGTATACAAATGGATGAAGACAAATAGTAGCAGAATGATGCGGGCCCAAGTGTGGAGGAGCGGGCTATCTGTTGATGCATATTTTGTGGACACGACTCGGCTCGGTTCAACTCGGCTCAGTTCAACTTGGTTTCGACTTGAAGACACGAAGATCAAGACGAAGACTTGTGTCTGTACTTTGTCTGTAATGTGTCATGATACAAAACGATGTCTTGTGTTTAGATTTGTTTATATGTGCGTTCGATGTAAGTTTGACCAGTCAACCATCCTCCGGTTTGATTTGGCCAAACAGTTAGCACATTGGTTGAAACATGCTGGTGTCGAAGGATGTCATCGAAGGATGGTTTGTATCCTTCGATGACCTCGAAAGATAATGTCTTCGATAGATGCAGATGGACCTCGAAGGATATCATCCTTCGAGGTATGTATGGATCTTTCGGTAGAATTCTGGTCGATAGATGATCCTTCGACCAGATCACCTTATCCTTCGACCATAGCTGCTGTGTCGGGTATAAATACCCAAGTGTTGTGTTCATTTCAGTTTAGACATTTGAGACATATAGTGAGAGCATTCTGTCAAGAACACACACACACATCAGAGAGAGTTTGCAGGATAGATCTGTAAACATTGTGCTTGTAACCGATCCTTTCATAGTATTAATACATTGGTGTTAATCGTTGAACCTTGTGTGTTTTGTGTTTATACTTGTCTCAACTCGGTTGCACTCTAGCTTGGATTCCGCACTTGCTAGTGTGTTAATATAACAGGGATAAGGTTTTATCTCATCCTCGAGAGGGACCTACAAGTGGTATCAGAGCCTTGGCTCTTCTCCTTGTTAAAACCGAGTGTGTTCTTGGTTTGTTTTTCGGGTGTTAAAGTTCATATTTTTCTGGAAAACAACTTAAAATCTGATTAAACCTTGTTATTTTTCATGTTTACATGTTAGTTATGGGTTTGTGTTAAACATTTTAGCAATATATTGTGTTCGGAATTTGAAGGTTCACCGAAAAATTCATTGTGTTCATATAAATCTTCATAGTGTTCTTCAAGTTTATGACTTTTTGATCTTTGAGATTATTTGCGAAAGTTGTTGTGTATTGGGAAGGGACAACTTATCATTTCAAATCTGGTTTGGCAGAAAGGCAGGGTCTGAACATACCTTCTGCCGAAAGTTTCTACCAACTTGTCACCTTTTTCACCAACCTGTCACATTTGTCAACTGTGTCAGAGCTCATCGAAAGATATCCTTCGAAGTCGAAAGATCATCTTTCGATCAAGGAGGTTCGACAGATACCCATCCTTCGAACATCTTTCGAAGTCAGTGATCTATCTTTCGAGCTCAAGGGAATCTTTTCGGAGGATACATTTTCGAAAGATAAGGATCTTTCATTGTGAATCTTTCGAGATAGTTATTCGAAAGATAAGGATCTTTCATTGTGAATCTTTCGAGATAGTTATTCGAAAGATAAGGGATCTTTCAATTGTGAATCTTTCGAAGTCTTTGTTCGAAACTCAACAGTGATCTTTCGAACACTGTTGATCCTTCGAACAAGTCTTGGTCTTTCGTACAAGACTGTATCTTTCGACTAGTGTCTGTTTGAACTTAACAGTTTGTGTTTGTGTAGGTCGTCTATTAGTATTTCATCAAAATGAGTTGTACAAGTCCTTGGGATTGGAGTACGAATCCACAACCAGCTCAAAAACAGATGTCGTTGGCCGAATATATGACGAGTACAATACCTAAACAACAACAGTCAATAAGTTCAAGTCAATGGGCAATGGTGGCGAATCAAAATCAGAGCATTCAAAATATTTTGCTTAGTGAGAATGAGACGGGTAGCAACAATCGCCCGCCAAAGCTGAATCACATGAACGACTATCCATCATGGAAGGGTCGTTTCCATAATTACGTTCAAGGGCAAAACACAGAATTATGGACGTGCTTCACTTCTGCATTTAGTGAAGCTCTTGAAGAAGCGGGATCAAATGTGACTACTTTCAACAATATGCAAGAAGCCGAGAAAAAGGCATATGATCTGGAGAAGAAGGCGTATGCTATTCTCACTCAAGCACTTCACAAAGACATCTTTCATCAATTCTCATATTGTAAAACCACGAACGCTTTATGGGATGCATTGGTAGCGAGAGGAGAAGGAAGTGCAGCTACTAGAAAAATACGCCATGATTTATTGAAGAAAGAGTTCGAATCATTTCAGTTCATGGAGAATGAGACTCTAAATGATATGACTACTCGTTTTTATCATTTACTTAGTGAACTGGTTTCTTACAAAGTTGTTGTATCTTCACAAGAAATAGTCGCACGGTTTGCTGATGCTCTACCACCAAAGTGGAGCTCATTCATTGAATTGTTAAAGCATACAGGTGTATTGGATACTGTGAGTATCTATGAGTTTGTTCAAAAGCTGGAGAACAAGGATGCAGAAGAGATCAGAAAAGCGAAACTAATTCCTGTCCCTCAAAATCCAGAGATGTACTTTGGAGGGATTACTCCTGCTGCTAGTACAAGCCAGCAACCAAAGATACAAACAGCTTATGTGTCAAATGCTTTCGACCCAAGATCCTATTTTGGAGGAGTAGCCACACCTCAACCCCAATTTGATCCAGCTTCATATTTTTCAAAACCTCAAGTTGCTCCACCCCAACCCCAGTTTGATCCAGCTTCATATTTTTCAAAACCTCAAGTTGCTCCACCCCAACCTCAATTTGATCCAGCTTCCTATTTTTCTAAACCCCCACCACAAACCCAACCACAACAAGCCTTCTATGGGAACAAACCTGATACTTCAAATCTTTCCAAAGTGAGTGTAGAAGCTGCACGGGATCACATTGAAATTCTTACCACTATGGTTAATGCCTACAGCGGATTAGTCGCAAGTCAAATTGGCAACATTAATTTGACAAACGAAGACTATCAGCAGATAGACAGGGATGAAATGGAGTTAATGGATATCAAGTGGGCGTTTGCCAGTGCAGTTAGAAGGGCAAAGGATTTCATGACTCGAACTGGAAGAACTTCGTTGGAAGGCAAAAATGATACGAAGTACGGGTTCAATAAAGATGCTGTCACATGCTTTAATTGCGGTGAAAAGGGTCACTTCAAACGTGAATGCACGCGACCGAGCAAACAAGGCAACCAAAATCCATTCAGAAATCAGACGAGTACTTCTAATGCAAATCAAGACAATCCTGAACGAAGGATAGTAGCTGCTAACAACCAAACCAACCAGTCAGGGCCTTCAAACCCCAACCGGGCATTGATAGTTCAAGCTGATGAAGGATGTGATTGGTCTGTACAATTGGGAGATAATCATCAAGGAGGTGGAACTGCATGCTATGCAAAAATTATCAATCACATCAAGCATGTTCACAAGGAAGAGTTTTCTGAAAGTGATGATAGCTCGGGTTATAGTGGGAGTTCAGATGAAGAAAGCTCGAATGCAGGAGATTTTAATTCTGAAGATGGATCTTTTTCTTATCAGACTGCCTTTGTGGCGAATGTCTCGGCCTCGACAAGTCAGGTAAATTCTGATCCTCCTACTCCTAGCATATGTAGTAATTGTGAAGAATTAAAACTTGAATGTGCTGAATTGAAACGTGAATCTGAAACGGTTCATAGTCACAATCAGAGTTTAGTTGTTGAACTGTCAAAGTGCAAGGAGGCAAACATGGCCTTAGCTCGCAATGAAAAGGAATTTAAAACAGTTATTGAAACCCAAAAGAAAAGTGTTTCCGAATTAACAAAAACTGTTTGTAACAAACAAATTGGTATTAATAACTACATTAATATCATCGAGGAAACAAAGAAAGAGCTAGCCGTGGCGAAATGTGAACATGAGGCGATCAAGCTCAAATTGGAGAGTTACTCAAACTCCCGATATGTGCTTGATCATATCATTGACGTTCAGCAACTAAAGGGAAACGTTAAAGGCGTTGGCTATAAGGCGTGTCCACCCCCTTTGAGACACGACTATACCAAGTCGCCCGATGAGGAGGAAATGCCGCGTTTTGAGCCAACTGTACCTCTTGATTATGAGGAAGTTACAACTGGCTTAGGGTTCAAAACGGACAATTCATCGGAGGGCTCATCTGATAGCAAGGAAAAGTCATCATGTGCTTCAAATCAAAGTCCTCCAACCATTGAGGACTATGATTCTTCGGATGATGAATCAGATGTGAGTGATGAGGATAAATCTCTTGATGATAGAAAAGGAGTAGAAGTGCCTTTTGAGAATCACATTCTGTGTGATCCTCCTACTCCTGCTGTGCAATCAACTGGTGCTAAACAAGAGATAGATCCTATCACTGAGACAGTGTCTACTGTTAAAAGTGATAACGTGTTGTACACTTTAGTCGGTGATGATAAAATTTATTCAAACAAAGATTTTCCAATCAAAAACGTCAATCAATCATTGATTGATAAAGTGTTTGAAGATAATACAACTAAGTTTTTGGGAAAAGCGATCCCGAGAGTTTCAGTAACTCAGTGTGATCCTATTCCAAAAGCTGAAGTGAGGAAACAATTTGGAAACCAAAAATTACCGACAAAGCAACAACCTGTCGCTTTTAAGGGTAAACAACAACAACAACGAGCTCCAAAGCCAAAAGCTAAGGTTGAATCAAAAGGAGCTCGTTACAAGAAGAAAGCAAAAGATGTCAAGTTTGTAGCATCAAAAGGTACTGATAAAATTGAGACTTTTGAAAATAAATCCAACATCGATTTTGTCCAACAAGTCAAGATTTTAAAACGTAACGCTCAAAACAATTACACCCAACACACAAATGGGTGTGATGTAGGAACAAGTACCTCAGGATCTACTGGTTCGACGTATGGTAGTCGAACAGGTTCTCCTAAGTTTGTTGAAAGGAGAATTTGTTTCAAATGTGGGAAGGTTGGGCACATCATTAAAGATTGCAAAAACACGCCCAAACCAAATTTTGTTGAAAGACCCCCCTCTGAACAAGGTCACTTACAACGTCGTCCTGTTTATCCAAAACATGATAAAAGAACTGTTAAAGGACAGGAAACAAAACAACGACGTAAAAATGTGAAGGTGATTGAAAAGGCGTTGAAACCGGAGGTTGTCCAAACAAAGTCTGTGAAATTAGAAATTAAAAATGAAAAACAAAAACAGTTTTGGAAACCAAAATCGGTAACTGTTTCAAGGGGAGGTGCTGTGTTTGAGAATCATCAGGAAATCGAAGTCACAATCCTCGATGATGAAGGACGACCCAAGTCTGTAAAGGCTTGGGTCCCCCTCTCCAACTAATCTTTCAGCGAGTGTGTAGGATATTCCAGGAGGAACTTTCGATAGTCGTAAGATTGTTGATAGTGGAGCGTCCATACACAAAATAGGCAACAGAAGAAATTGCTGCCTTTGTTGGAGAAAATGGAAAGAGAACAGAAGTGTCTGTTGAAAGAGTTTGAAAAGCTTCGACAAAAATGCAAAGCCTTTAACAATCAAGCTTTGATCGGGTCCCCAGGATAGATTCAAATCAAAATGTACGCGCCTGCAGCACGTTTGAAGTTCAAAATCAACAAAATTAACGTGCAGTGTACATTTCTTCGCGGTGTGATTGAAGAAAATGTGTTTGTTGAACAAACCAACCGGGTGTGCGGATGCCTTGGCGTGGATTGAACTACCGCACACCACTACTTCTGAAAGAGAAAGACAAAAACCTTCGCTGGTGAAATGTGGAAGACCGGCCGGACCCAAAGGTTTATGATCTTGTTGCTGTCAAGAGATTTCTCAGTAGCTTCAAAGAATCGACTTTGAAATCCACACCGGGTGGATATCCAGTTGGGAGAGCACTCAGATTCCTTGCAATGCACGAAAGCAGTTGCAGGATACGGTTTTAAAATTCTAATCTCTCTTTTACTTGTCGGTATTTAAGCTGCTTTATGAATTATTATTATCTCGTACAGCACTCTTTGGCCAGACAATGTTGTCATGGTCCGCACCGCTTACCGACGTGCCAACTCATTTTTCCAAAATTTGAGAAATCTTTTCTGATTAAAACTTAATTTTGGTAAATGGCATTGAGGTAAAACATGAGTTAACCAACATCGGGAAATCGTTTTTGTAAATACCTTTGTGTTTTTAAAATTTATCTTAGTTTGTTGATTTTAGGGGGAGTAAATCCAAATTTGAAAATCCAAAAACATCGAAAAATTTCAAAAACACAAAAACAATAGAAAAACAAAAATGAGTTTCCTGGCGAGAAAAAGAGAAAATGACAGTACATCGGTGGTCTATTCAAACCTCTTTAAACCTTAAATGGAAAAGCGATAAGCAGCTCTATATAAGATGTATCGGTAGGCTCACAATCATTTTAAAGTGTGCAGGGTGATATAAACTTAAATCGACTGAAGACTGGGTGGGAACCATTCATTGGCATATGGTCTTAGTACCGAAATTTCGTTTGAGAGATTGCCGAGGTTCTGAGATATTCGGTCTTTATGCTGCTTATCATCTGGGTATCATGGTTGTATCTTTTACCGAAAAATAACGGGGACGCAAGTCTAGATCTTCCATGATACTATACATACGTGTACATATTGCATTCGACCTCAATAAGTGATCAACAATCACATGTCCAAACAAATAAGTGATAATATATCACAAATTCTTTTCGGGAGTCAAGTTCGTCTCTCTGCTGTACGAAAGTACTGACCTGTTCACGGACTTGCTCCTGTGCCCTCATGCATCTGAAAATCAAGTTCCTCATAAATAAGTGATTCTATCACATAGGGCTTGTTTTCAAATCAAATAAGTGAGAATCTCACATCATATACGGTCAAACAGATGATAATCGGTATACTCACCGGTAAGATGAACCCTCGTGCATACCTTGATACGGGAATGTGTCGTGATGTGGATGAACACCGGTCGGTAAGTATAAATCATATCTTAACGTATCCCCTCGCCATGATTACAAATGATAAGTTGAGCTTAAGTGGACAACAATACCGATAATTGTTATAGGATGCTTATCTTAATGTTATCTAATAGAACAACAAGAGCGTTTTGGCATGACCGTACACTGATATGATTCTCTTACCCTCGAAACTCGCAAAAAGGATGTCTGTATATATTTATTTACTGTTTTCAGTTTATGATCTTGTATATATTTATTTATTGTTTTTTTTTGTCTTTACGTTTAAAAAAAAAAAAAAATGAAAAATTCCAAAAAGATTTTAGGTGTGTTTTAATATAAACTTTATAAAATCCAAAAAGATTTTGTTTCTAGTTTATTTTTTGATTGACTGATGTTGGAACTCGAGTCTATCCTACCCAAAATCCTGATCGTAAGCCGGAAAACAATTGCATCTTCATAAACTGTCGAAGTTAACAAGTGTTGAAAGTTAAAGGATTAAAATTGAATATTTTTCTAAACTTTCAAACTGTTGTCGGTTGGTGTCTGATTGAGATTTGATCTCATATGTGTCTTTTGTTTACATGTTAACTATATTCCAAGCTGTTGTTCTCATTATGCGTTTAGCTTTCTTGCATGTGCAGATGCTAAAGGCTAGGAGAACATGTTCGATGACAAGCTTCGGAATGAAGACACGAAGTGGAGGCACTCAAAGGATAAAATGATCGAGTTGCCGCTGACACTTCATCAACACCACAAGGATCTGAAGAATTGACAAGTCAAAAGATTCACGAGCATGACTCAATGGAGAGTTCAATCTAAGGGGGAGTTTATTGGCACACTTCCTACACAAAAAGGGGAGTTTGTTGATACACTTTCTACTTACGACACGTGAAGACTTTGAAGATCCTCCGACGTGGAAGACATCGAAGTTGAATCTCACGAATAGCGTTGAACCTCACGAGTAGCGTCCAAGGGGGAGTTTGTTGATGCATATTTTGTGGACACGACTCGGCTCGGTTCAACTCGGCTCAGTTCAACTTGGTTTCGACTTGAAGACACGAAGATCAAGACGAAG
Source organism: Helianthus tuberosus (assembly GCA_030545235.1). Lineage (NCBI taxonomy): Eukaryota > Viridiplantae > Streptophyta > Magnoliopsida > Asterales > Asteraceae > Helianthus > Helianthus tuberosus. Next base: position 192,433,652 of record CM060445.1, read on the forward strand.
ACTTGTGTCTGTACTTTGTCTGTAATGTGTCATGATACAAAACGATGTCTTGTGTTTAGATTTGTTTATATGTGCGTTCGATGTAAGTTTGACCAGTCAACCATCCTCCGGTTTGATTTGGCCAAACAGTTAGCACATTGGTTGAAACATGCTGGTGTCGAAGGATGTCATCGAAGGATGGTTTGTATCCTTCGATGACCTCGAAAGATAATGTCTTCGATAGATGCAGATGGACCTCGAAGGATATCATCCTTCGAGGTATGTATGGATCTTTCGGTAGAATTCTGGTCGATAGATGATCCTTCGACCAGATCACCTTATCCTTCGACCATAGCTGCTGTGTCGGGTATAAATACCCAAGTGTTGTGTTCATTTCAGTTTAGACATTTGAGACATATAGTGAGAGCATTCTGTCAAGAACACACACACACATCAGAGAGAGTTTGCAGGATAGATCTGTAAACATTGTGCTTGTAACCAATCCTTTCATAGTATTAATACATTGGTGTTAATCGTTGAACCTTGTGTGTTTTGTGTTTATACTTGTCTCAACTCGGTTGCACTCTAGCTTGGATTCCGCACTTGCTAGTGTGTTAATATAACAGGGATAAGGTTTTATCTCATCCTCGAGAGGGACCTACACTATCTCGTATTTGGAGGGCCAAGACCGTGTAACAAAAGGGGCTTCACTAAAATGGCTCTAGTTTGGGGTACGGGGGTCGTTTTGGGCGTGCCTACGGCGGTTTGGGTCATCGCCCGGGCAAAAAAACGCTTATTTCTATTAGTTATTTATGTTTTTAAGTTTTTTTAAGTGTTTTGGGCATTTTGTTTTTGGGCTTGTGTTTGGCCCGTTGTCTTTTTGAGGCTCATTTCGAATTTCGGTTTCTATTTATATGTTCCTCTATAATGTGAAGAGTCAAACTTGAATTTTGAAACTACTCAATTTTTCACTTCAAATTCCGTGCCATTTGGGTTGAATTTTGAAGTTGGGGAAGAACTACACGGGTATTCGTATAATCAACGTGTTTGATCTTCATTTTCGTAACACACGCTACATCACAAACTCATTTGCACAACCACATTCAACAGTGTATAATTCATGCACACAAATAATTAGTTAAATTTCAGTTAAAGAGAGGTTACCATTGCAAGTAGTCTCTCTCTCTTTATATTTGTTTGAAACTGGAACTTGTTATAAAGTACTTTCAAGTCCCAACTAAGGTGCTTTTGGTTGGTTTGTTGTTATTTATTACTTCAAAAAATTCAGCTAATGACCAACCCATTTAAAGTTATATTTTTTTTGAACGGCCGATAGAAAGTTATTTTATTAATTGGTAGCAAGATGCTACGTACCCACCAAAAAACTTACAAAAGATTCACGTCACCAATGAATACGCTACAAGATATAACTACACAAACTAACCAACAATTTCAAACCGACACCAATCCCATTTAAAGTTATTAACGGAAGGAAGCATAAATTTTAATACATTATGAATAATCAACTATATACATAAACATTTATTATCACACATAAAGCGTTGGCAGTACAATTTTTTAATTGAAACTTAACATAGACTCGTTAACACCAGGGGTTTCTTAAACTTTATAAAGGCCTCAAGTGAAAGAGAAATAACCTCTTTGCGGGACGTAGGCCACTGGATTCCACATATCACATGTCAGCGACACTCAGCCCAGAATTTGAACCATTTAGCACTGAAAAAAACCCGAATTTTAATCAATAACATTACTAAGAATCTAACCCGGATATAATAAATAATATGAACATGAAGAGGGTGTACTGCATATAGCAAATTATCTAACTTGAACAACAACTAATTTGAATGAACAAAATTAAATTACTTGTCAAATATGAATATGAATTTGACCCATGTATTTAGAATGATGAATTATTTAGCAAAATTTTCTATATGCAATCAGTAATATATGACTCTAAATTACATAGTAATTTCCTGATTATTCATATTCCAACAGTATCTTAGTACTGAACTGCATTGAAATATGCTAAATTTGATGAAACAACTAATTCCATAGAGGGAAGAGTCAGGCAACCAACCGAAACAAAAACATAAATTTTATATATCACATCATCAATTACTCAAAACACCCAACTCTTTTTCATTATTCATAGTCCAAATTAACTATTAACCTTTTTAAAACCCACAGACAAACAGACACAATCCAATCAAATTGATATCACGAGAAAGGGGAATTGCAACGAACCATTGAACCTCGTGGTACTAAGATGAAGTACTTGAACCTTGTGGTGCCATTGAACTACTTGGAATTTGGGAGAGATTTGCGGCCATGACAGCAACTTTTTTGCATCTATCGTTGAAGTATCTTCTAAACTTTAAAGGATTACCTTCCGCACGTAAGCCATGTATATGTGGTACTAATGGAGCACAAGCTGTATGCATGGACTGGACACATATATGACAATGATAGAAAGCACCATTTGGATTAATTTCCTCTTCGCAAACTTCACAAAAATAGTCACCTATATGGTCTTCAACTGGGCGGTAACATAAGGTCATGGGGTGCTTGTCATACTTGTGCCTAGTTGTTTCTGGTAATAACAAAGCACACTCCATATGCAGATGAAAATCACACAATATGCAAGTATATGAAGTTTCTCTGGGATATGTGAAATCAGACAAACATATACGACAATAACCCTTGTTCAACCTTTTGTCATGAAGTCTTTGAAACAGGTGATATGGGTGAGATTTATGTGTAATACATGCAGGTGCGAGTGCACACCAAACATGGATGTAGCGATCACACGTGACGCAATGGTAAGCAAATCTATGGCAAGAGTCGAAGCAGACACTACAACTTTGCCACATGTAAGGTACCTTTAGCATGAGAATAATGGTATGTTGGATATAACCGTGACTAGATAGATGGCCTTTTAATTCAGCGGGCAACCGCGTGCACCACTCGTGGAGACGGAAGAAGCATTTTGTGCACTCGTAAAATGGCATGGCTATGATTGGTGTCTCACATCCATCGCATAAAACTTTACGCTTTGTAATATTATTGCATTGTGAATCCACAAGAATCAGTGGATGTTCATGACTATCATGAGTTATGCTCATCTCATAATTAGTTTGTTTGGATAAAAGGTCTGTGAATATGCTGCAAGTTAGATCTGGGAGAGGGAAATCGAGAACATGATAACGGTCCTTCATATCTTTATACTGTTCAAAGGTTAGACCTTTGAGCGGGTAATCAACATCCTCTCCTGTTGAACCATGCAATCTTGGTTATTAAATAAGTAGTAAGAAAATGATTCAAAATGTTACATATTTTCCAATTTTCTTTTTCATTATTAACAAGCTTTACATGCATGTTACCAGAGGATGATAAATACTCACATTCCCATGCAATGAAAATATGTAAAATAACTACACCAAATAAAACACACCCTTTTTATATTTATTACTTAACGACGTTACAATTTAACTACAAAATGTTACGTGCAGGAAAATCTGAATGTACTCCTTACTTTGTTAGTCTGCCTCATCTTGAATCTTTGAAAGATTACCGTTAGACATATGTATTTCTAAAGAACATTTTTTAATATCTTTCTTTTTCACGTTAATTTGAAATTTAACAAAGTATATGTCATATCAAATAATTTGGGTTAAATCTTGTGCACAAATTAATAGAACATAAATAAAAATGTTACACATAAAATCTATGCGGGTATATTTATTTACAAAAAAAAAAAAAAAAAAAATCACACTTACTCTTAGGATTTAAATAATAGTTAAATAACACTTTAAAATAAGTCTAAAAATATAGAAACAAGAAATGTGAATAAAGAAAAGTATACAATAAAATAAATCATAAGTTTAAAAGTATATAATATCATTGGTGATCGAGATTAAAATGCATCCAATTAAGTGAACAAATAAATAAAACAGAGAAAGGTTTGGTAAAGGGTAACGATTCTACTAACACATGATTGATTAAGTAAAAAAAAAGGATTTTGGGACTTTAGGGTATTTTTAGCACCACATTATGGACTAACATAAAATTTATGATTAAGTAAAAAAAGGAATTTATGACTTTAGGGTATATTTAGCACCACATTATGAACTAACATAAAATTTATACAGTTGATGGAAGAAGTAGATGGTTGCAGTAAACCCATTACAAAAATAAGTAATATTTTACCGAATACTTGGTTCTTGTATTTGAGAATGGAATTTGGAGGCTCGCATATTGAATTTGCACAATCCGCATGAGCATAATATCGGCATTTCTCGCATTTATAAACCCAAAATTTCTCTCTGTCAAAAAAGGAATTATCACATACTCTACACGTAAGATAAAATTTAGCCTTTTGATCCATTGTCGGAAAAGAGTAGGTAAGAACGAGTGGATGGGTATGAGAGAAACGACCACGTGTACCATCTTGGATTAGCAACCTTTTTGGCTGGAAAACACAATCGTTATGGGCAGAAAAACAAAAACATGTGGAACATTCATAGAAGACCCCTCTATGTTCCTTTCCACAAGCATCACATTCTGTCGAAATTTGTTTGTGTCTACAGAATGGAATTAATGGATGTTGATGGCTAGGGTGATAAATAGTATGGTATTGTACATCATCGATGGCACAATCTATACATATGCTAAACATACATTTAGAACATCCATATCGGAGTTGCATATGCCGAGGAGTACTTTTGCACATATGGCACTGCCCTTGCGAATCCTCTAGAAAGAGGGTAAGAGAATGTGCACTATGTGAGGCATGTTGCAACTCTTTTGGAATTTGTTGACACAATTTGTGAAGTGAGTAATCACATTTATCACATTTATAGTAAAACCTGTGTAAATAAGTGATTTTTTGCTCACAACAAGCACATGGACATTGAAAGGCTTGTTTGATTATCAAATCTTCCTCATCATCGTATACTTGTTCATCATGTGGATATTTTGGATTCAAATCTATAAGAGATAGTGAATGTTCATGTTGTAACACAACCATTTTTGGATATATTTGGGATTTGACGAAGGATCAAAATAACAAGAGGAAATGCTTTTTAGAGTGAAGTATAGAACTTCATATCAAATAGAAAATATCGACGACAACTTAGAATGAGGTATAAAGGATAATACACTAGAGAAAATATATATGCTCGTCTTCCTTTTCTTTATAAGTACGAAAAGTAAAAGCATAACTCCATAACTATATTTTGAGCTAAACTACCATTCTTTTCTTCTAAACATAAAATATTATTCTCGTTGTCTCACTGATTCTCTTATCATTGCATCATACATAAATTAAGTCATCTTCTTTCCTTTATTCTTTTCTCAAGTCATCTATTTTCTTTATTCTTTTCTTAAAGTCGATACTGTCTCCCATTGTTCTTTTGAAGGTTATGTTTACAAGAAAAGAATATTATCCATACACAAAAAAAAAAAAAAATACTAATGTCACGGCCCCCGACCCAGTAACCCGGTCCGGAAGCCGCGGGACAGAAACCCGTGGTATTAGTGGTTGATTTGGCAGCGAAAATTTTAACAGGATCGTTTAAACTGAAAACACCCAATTATTTTATTTCGAGTTTCGGGACAAATGTCACACCCTGGCTTTGCGGAAGCGTGACTTTATTTGGTGTGACTTCTTAATACCATAGCTTAATCACAACCAAGCTATATGAGAATAAAACCATGATGTTCATCCATTGATTTATGTTTTAAAAGTAAAATACGACAACATTGTTTTAAAAGTTGACACATGCAACGAAAATACAACACAACAAAATAAAATCTTGTTCATAGGACACAACCACATGACCGGAAATAACATAGTTTAAGACTTGTGACTCGTCCAGTCAAAAGTCACAACCCCTAATCTTGGATGACATCACTTCTCTACGCAGCATGAAGACATTAGCATACCTCGCCAGATCCCTAATTCCCTGAAGTACATGTAAGTTGAAAAATCAACAAAAATGTTGAGCGAGTTCATGTGAAAGTGAGTATGTAAAAACCTTTGTAATACATTTGTATATATGAAAAATCCCTAGTATGTAGCAAATAAGGAAAAATGAGATCACCATTGGTTTGCAAGGCCAATGATATGTGTGAAGTGCAGTAAGAAGACTCAAACCTAGCGGAGTTTTTGCGTCGGGCTCAAAGTCACCCGGAGATCCGTACAGTTGGGCCTGGATAATTCATCTTAATGGATAATTCATCTTAATGGATAACCATAATTTTAATAAACTAAAAGAAAGTCAAAATTCTTTAAAAATAGATAAAGATTTGATAGAAGTACAAAAAACTATTATATTTTATGGAGAAAATATAATTTTTAGACTAGATAAAATTATGGAATTATTAGAGTCTACATGTCCTAATAGGAAAGATAAAGAAAAAGTAAGTAGGCTACAAGATCCTTTGATCCAACTCTTACAAAATATGAAAATACCTAAGGGTTATAAGGAAAATTAGAAATGAGCGAGGGCCACCCTAGCTACGGCTAGGGCTGTCGTGTCACACCCTAGGCTTGCCACGTGTACGACACATGGCCTTGATCGTTATCCGGAGATTGTAGGTGTTGATGCAGATTTTGTGTCCGATGCTTGTCGAATAGATTAGTTATTATTGTACGCTGAATTTGTAATAGTTAGTGAAACGGTCTATCGAACGTGTATAGACCCGCTCGTTTGAAGTGGTCAAACGAGAGGGTTATTCGGTTGACCGTGTGTGTTTGCTAGACAAATTATGGTTGTATAATGTTTGGTGTCGAAGGATAAGGCATCGAAGGATTGTGTGTATATCCTTCGATGAGCTCGAAAGATATCCATCGACAGATGAAGATGGACCTCGAAGGATATGTCATCCTTCGAGGTATATGTGTATCTTTCGAAAGCTGAGTGATCGACAGATGATCTATCGATCGGTCAGTTTGATCCTTCGACCATACAACCTGTGTTGGGTATAAATACCAACACTTTGTCATTTGCAACACAAGAGAGTGTAAGAGAGTGAGAGGAGGTTTGAGACCTCACCCAGGGAGAGATCACCACTTGATCTCTCCCGGAATGTATACTCCTTTGGTATTAGTTCGGTTATCATGTAATCGGGCCGATTTGTAACGTTTTACTACCGGATTAATACAAAGTTGTTTGTTTATCATTGCTAATCTCTTCCGTCTTTGAACATAATCACAAGAATCACGGTTTCGATCCCCAAACCCGGTCCTACAATTGGTATCAGAGCCATGGTGCCCGATTTAGTAAATCTAACCGTTTACTAAGTCACATGTGCTCTAGATCTGTGATTTTTGTGCTTTTTGTTCAAGATGTAAAAATGGTGAAATGAAGAAAAACTCAGATCTGGACCCGATTATTCAGATCTGTGCTGAAACGAGTGTTGGGTTTTATGTCTTTCACCTAAATAAACAAGTTATCATCATCAAAAATCAAAAATACAATGTTTTTGTCAAATCTGCGGTATGAACAGTCGCTGTGTTCTTGATGTTCTGGGCAGCTGCTTGAAGATTCGAAGGATGACATTTTGATCGAAAGATGTTATTTTCCTCGAAGGATACTAAGCTTTTCGAAGGATCATCCTTCGGTTGATCAGATCTTTCGATAGATCAAAATATCTTTCAAAATTTGTGATCTTTCGTAAGTTGATCCTTCGATAGGCCTTTCATCTTTCGAGGTTAAGAAACATCATCGAAGGATATCTTTCGTCCATCATATATCTTCTGTTTCGAAGGATCCAGATGTTTCGAAGGATCCAAAAAAAAAAAAAAAAAAAAAATGATGAAAACTTGATTTTTGAAAAATGTGGGGTAGTCACGGTTACCGATGAAAATGTTAAAAATGGTGACGCGACTATTATGGGCCAAAAACCAAAAACGGAATGGTATGTTCACTTCCGCACGTCAATGTTTATGATTGTTACCGGTTATTCGTAAATGTTCGAAAGCATTTTGTTTATTGTCATATTCTCGCATTTGAAGACGAACGTATGAACCTTGAACGCCAACACCGGTCCTAACGAGTTCACAAAGTCTTTGGAGGGATACAAGTCGGATCCGACGGGGTACTAGGCGATATTGCTTTATCAACTAGAATATGCAACGAAGAAATTTTTTTTTTGTTTATTGTCATATTCTCGCATTTGGTAACGAATAGATGAACCTAGAATGTCAACGCCGGTCCTAACGAGTTCACAAAGTCTTTGGAGGGATACAAGTCGGATCCTACGGGGTACTAGGGGACGTTCTTATTCAACTAGAATATGCAAAGAAGAAAGTCGTTTTCGTGAATTTTCGGAACCGAGAACATTCAATAAAGATTGACGACAGTTCCGCTCAGTGGAGGGAATTGGTGAACATTTGACGACAGTTTCTTTGAAGTGGAAAGAATCTGTTAAGGTTTAGAGATTTTACCAAAGAAATGGGGGGATAAAAATGTTGAATTTCTTCGGTAAATTTCTAAACGCAATCACAGGTGGTAGAGTTGTGATTTTCTGGTGATACAATCAGTTCGGCGTGGAATGTTTTGCACATACACATATTTGAGGATTTTAATTAATTCTCCAGCCAGCGTGAAGGGTTTTGCACGGAAAAATACAGGTTTCTAAAGTCTACAGTAGTTACAAAAGCGCTGTTCACTGAAGACCTGGGGAATCTTAATGGAAGCTGATAGTTCAAGACTGAAGGCCTGCAGGATTCGGTTTTGGGTTTGATGTTTCTTTGGGATTTTACAGGGATCTGGGGGTAACTCAATTCGTTGAGTTTGCAAACGATGTACTTGGTCTAGCTGACTTCCTGAGTACTGATGCTGAAGATCCGTAGTGCATTACGTGGTCAACTTCACAAAGGCGAGACAATGAGATCTGGATGTAGTTCAACTAAGCATGCTGGTTGAGCTTGCAAGGGATACACTTGGTCTAGCTGACTTTCCTGAGTGTTGATGCTGAAGATTAAAGTGCATTACTTGGTCGATTCCACAAAGACGGTTTACAGAAGACAGTTCACCAGAAATCTCTATCAATGTAGTATGCTTGAATGAAATGAAGTTCTTATGACAAGATCAAGACTTGATGCAGTTCTTAAAGATTGGAACCCTTATCAAATGCCGGTTGGAGTATTGGAAGATCAGCGGAAGATCGGTCAATTGAGGAAATTGCACAACACCCAACACGGATACGCGTACTTTAAGGGGGAAATATTTTACAAGGAGCGTCAAGATACTACTTACCTGGATCATCGGTCAAGGGGGAATTTGTTAACACAGAGAAGATGAATACTTGACTGAAGATCGATTGCAGTTGCATTTTCAGCATTCGACAGCAACGGACAAGGGGGAATTTGTTGATGCAGATTTTGTGTCCGATGCTTGTCGAATAGATTAGTTATTATTGTACGCTGAATTTGTAATAGTTAGTGAAACGGTCTATCGAACGTGTATAGACCCGCTCGTTTGAAGTGGTCAAACGAGAGGGTTATTCGGTTGACCGTGTGTGTTTGCTAGACAAATTATGGTTGTATAATGTTTGGTGTCGAAGGATAAGGCATCGAAGGATTGTGTGTATATCCTTCGATGAGCTCGAAAGATATCCATCGACAGATGAAGATGGACCTCGAAGGATATGTCATCCTTCGAGGTATATGTGTATCTTTCGAAAGCTGAGTGATCGACAGATGATCTATCGATCGGTCAGTTTGATCCTTCGACCATACAACATGTGTTGGGTATAAATACCAACACTTTGTCATTTGCAACACAAGAGAGTGTAAGAGAGTGAGAGGAGGTTTGAGACCTCACCCAGGGAGAGATCACCACTTGATCTCTCCCGGAATGTATACTCCTTTGGTATTAGTTCGGTTATCATGTAATCGGGCCGATTTGTAACGTTTTACTACCGGATTAATACAAAGTTGTTTGTTTATCATTGCTAATCTCTTCCGTCTTTGAACATAATCACAAGAATCACGGTTTCGATCCCCAAACCCGGTCCTACAGTAGGGCTGTTGCGCCCTGTGTAGACCCACCTTGATTCTTTCACGGCCCGCGACAGACTAATAAAATTTGGTTTTCTTGATTTTTCATAAATTTAAGGATTTAGGGGTTCGGGTTTTTACTTACGGAGTGTTTTAGGATATTTTCGTGCAGTTCCTTACAACTAACATGGTTAGATGCAAGCACTTTAATACGTACACATCACTATTTTTCCCTTTGTCTTTTAAGGTGTTTCTAAGAAGCGGTAAATTGTGCGAAATAATATCAATTATATGTATAGATCTTAGATCCTATACACAAGACCAAAATCACGTAGGAAACATATACGAGAAGGAGAGGATGACAAATGTCATTGATAGTAAGGGTAATTTATTCCTTTCTCGCTTAAAACAACTTACTCCTTAATTTTCAAATGCCTATAACTTTTTCATAAGTTCATATTTTCTTAAAAAAATTACACCTTATTAACAAACATTTCATTCTCTTTAATTCGAGCAGCTTATTGCTATAGTTTTCTTAAAAAAATAGAAGATTTTGAATACCCATTAGACCATTACGTGATTAAGTGATTTTGAATACCTAGCACATGACTACATGATTTTGAATATCCATTACGTGATTACACATTCAACATAAACCATTAGGTAATTACAAATTCAATATAAATCCAGTACTTAATTACACATTCAATATGATTTGTTATAACTAATGTTGTTTGAAGTAATTTTGTTATGTGATTACACATTCAATAATAAGAACTTGATTGTTTATGCTTTATTACGTGATTAAATCTCTAATATACGATGTTATGTGGTTATTATAGGTTGATTTGGCTAATGGTTTGTATATAATTTATCTTTAATACATAATTGAACCTCACACTACTAGAAAATTGTCCAGTTTGTGACAACCAAATTTGTAGCAAATTTGTAGCAAATTGGCCTTACCCACAAATTTCCTACAAAAAAATTCGTAGGATATAAACTTGTGGGTAACCGGATTAGCTACAAAATTCCTACAAAATCTGCTACAAAATTCCTACAAAATCTCTTCTCGCAAAATTTGCTACAAAATACTGACAAAACGCTCTTCTTGCAAAATTCCGACAATTCTTCCACGTTTTTGCCTTTTTTTAATATTATTTTATGATATTTTATTTTTAAAATTAATAACATTATTAAAAAAAATATTCATAATTTTTTATTTTCCCGACAAAATTCCTACAAATTATAAAACTTTTCTGCGACAAAATTCCTACGGATTATAAAACATTCTTGCCACGAAATTCCTACAGATTATAAAACGTTCTTGCCACAAAATTTCTACAAATTATAAAACGTTTCTGCGACAAAATTCCTACAAATTATAAAATTTTCTTGCGACAAAATTCCTACAAATTTTAAAACTTTTCTGCGACAAAATTCCTACAAACTATAAAACTTTCTTGCGACAAAATTTCCTACAAATCATAAAACTTTCCACAAGTTTCCTACAAATTTATAAAATTCCTCTAAACAATTTGCGACAAATTATCTACAAAATTAACTGTTTCCAACAAATTTCCTACAAAGTTATTAAATTTTCTCTAAACAGTTGCGACAAATTTCCTACAAATAAAAAATATAGTTTTTAATGTAGCTACAAATTTCCTACAACTTAGAAATTAAAATTTGCGACAAAATTCCTACAACAGATTTGTGACAAATTAACAATATATTTTAAAAAACCATTTTTGTATAAAAAATGCGGCAAAATATAAAGCATTCCAAAAAAATTGCAGCAAGCAAAATTATAGATAATTCCAAAACAACTGCAACTTCTAAAACCTTCCAAAAGTTCGAAAACATTCCAAAACACAAAATCCTAATTAAGAGCAAGTTTTTTATTCAAAACTAATTCAACATTCCAATACTTAACAAAACGAGAGCTTTGTTTACTTCTTTCCGATGTTTTTCACCATTTCTTCCATATTTTTTCGCCATGCGTCTTGGTCGGCCCGCTCTTTTTAACGCTCTTGTTGAAATTGTTCGAAACGGGCTTTTATGTTTTGTCGGGCCTCTCGTTCTCTTTCTAAGTCAAACCAGCCCCCACAAACATCGAATTCGCTGAAAAATCATGAGAAACTGAGTGGTGACTAACTGACTATGTTGACTTCCAGATACCAATTCATGCATTGTTGAAGAAAAATACCTAGAGAGTGGAACTTCACCCATTTGTAAATTGTAATAATGATACCGCTTTCCGAGAAGTATAAAAAGGCCTGAAAGAAGAAGACACAAAATGGTTACAAATATTTTTATTAATTACAAAATTAATAATATTTCAATAATATACTAACTTTTTCTAAACTAGTGGGAAACCCGCGCGTTGCGGCGGAGCAAGCAATTTACAACGTTGTACTCGGAAATGTTTTTCGTTTGTTCTTTGCTGAACCAATTTTGAGCCGTAGTGAGGGGCACAATTCGGCTAATCAACCCCGTACCCAACATACTACACCAGCATTTAAGGTCCACCTAATAAGGTTAGTCACAAGTCAACCCCATACATGGGCCATAAGGTAAGGGCCGCCGGACCTATAAAAGGAGTTCTAAAACAGTTTGAAAGTGAAAGTAATTTTTTTTGTTATATGAGTAGAACTACTATATGTTTATGAGCTATAACAAAATCAAGAAAGTAACTCAGACCTCTTCTATTAAATTGACAATAAAAAATAGGTAGAGTGGTTACCTGGCTAGCTTTAGCGTTGCTTGAATTTGGTGGTGAGCATGGTAGGTTGCGAGAACTGAGGGCGGTTTCGGAAAAGGATTTTCATTAGGGTTCGGGTAATCTTGAATCTGGAAGAGTGAAGCATGAGATATTTTAAAGACCATACTACATAAATCAATAAACAAACGAGCAACAGTTAAAATAATACCTGGTTTCTTAAGAGTCTTCTAAAGCGATAACAATAGCACCAAGATTACCTGCAACCCCAACAAATCTGTAATCGGTAAATCAGTATTCAGTCAGTATATACATCTATGAATCCAGAAAAGATTATCACATAATGATGAAACCTTTTCAAAGCAATGCCACAAAAAAGTCCCTGCAAGGAGTTTTGAAGTTCACCAATGAGCTTGAATCCGCAAAAGCCAATATGCAGTCAATCAAAGAGGATCCGCTTGAAGTGACACCATAATTATAAATAAATGATAGAAGAGAGCTTACATATAAACGCTTTGCACGGTAGGTAAAAAACTCCAACGAATCAAAATCATTTTCACTTATCCCCCTGTCTTGTAACATTTGTTTGCACCTCTTAGTGGCGTGGGTCTGTAACAATACTTTCTTGTATCCAACTGTTTTACCCTCTTTTGTCCTACACAAAAAGGAGTATTGTATTGTAAATTAAAAGTGTAAAATATAGAGATAGTTAATAATATTTATAATTATGATTAGCTTACCAAGTTGATACGATGTTGATCAAATCGTATTGACCCGCCTGTATGACGGCACAAGTCATTTTTGCGGTTTGCTCTCCCGGCTATTGACTTTTTTTGCCATTTTTCGGTGTTCCAATGCTGTAATGATAAAAATTAGGGGTGAGGCTGGGAAAAAAATAATTTGCATCAAATCGAGCACCATATCACTCATTTTGACTCGCTACCCAACCCGCTATTGTTTTCATCTATAAATAAGGAGAAAATGTTAAGGTCATGTGAAGTTTCACGCGTTCATTGGTCAAATATATCCTTCACACGTTTTTTTACTGGGTGTATATCCTCAACCTCTGAGTATGAATATCTGCAAACAGTAAAAATATTTTACAAAAATTTTGAAATTTTTGAAATTCTCCATCAATCTGTTTTACAAAGAGTCAACTAGGACTCAAAAGTTTACAAATGAAGGATCAGTGGCATTGTTCCTTCTGAGGAAAAAAAATAAAAGGTAGGTAATACATATTAAATATTTATTTAAATCCTATTATGAGAACGTATATTAAGATGTATAAATGGCAAAAAAATTAAAATATTACCAGGTATGATCATGGGTAGGAGACCAGAGAAGGCATGTCACAACTCAAGCTCGTTTCCATGGTTCACTCAAGGGATCACTTGCGTTGAAGTACAACTGAATAAAATTTTTAAAGTTAAATACTTAGTAGATAGTGAAGAAGCAAAAGAAAGAACATGAGTTGCCATAAATATAATCACTTGAATGCATATGAAGGCAGAGTACCTTGTAACCAATCCAAGCAACAGATACCAATACTGATAAAGCTAAAACATTAGTAAACTTTCTTTATAGTTCAAGTTTGCACATGCTTCTCCGTATCTGAGTCAAAATTTGCAGAATAATACGATCATGTCAGACTTCATCAGAATTATGCAGATTACTCAACTCAGGAAGAACAAATTCAATATTAAGATCATTTTGTAGGCTAAAATGTACCTTGTTTGATAACCAAAAGACCCCAAAAAGTAGGGTGTATGAAAAAACGTTGAACTAGAAGCATAAATACAAGATAAGAACTTACAACTCGCATTTCTTCATAGATAATTGATTTGACGTGATCTGAATCTGTCTTGTCAGCCTCCGATCGAGTACTAAAACTGTGCTCAGATGCCAGTTTTCGGTAACTGCAAACAGGCATGAACTCATGATAAGACTCGATAAGCTCAGCAATTGTTTCTAGGGCATCCTGTTCGAGTCTTTTTTTGGTGGAAGGCATAGTTGTTAATGGCGGATAATGAAAAATAGTGATAAGCTTGGTTTTAAATTGCGTGATGCGCTCCGATGCGTTTAGTCCAAAAATCTGATGCGCGATGCGAGCGCATCACGTATGTGATGCGTTCTTTATAAAAAAAATAGTTAAAAATTATTTATACATAAAAACTTATAAAAACATACTTAAAGTAAAACAACTGACGTAATTAGAAGGTAAGAGTTGTGTTTTTTGGTTCAAATCAAGCATACTAAGATGTTAATTATGGAAAAAAACCGAACACAGTTCATAAAATCTGGAAAAAAGCATAAGAAACAATATTGCACGCATCATAGCGCATTATGCGATGGTCGCATTATGCGAAATTGTCGCAATATCACCGCATCATGTAAACGCAACGCATCAGGAGTTGCGATGCGCTCTTACTAGCGCATCGGGCGCATCACGCATTATGCGCGCATTTTAAAACCAAGGTGATAAGGTACCTATATGCTACATAATGAATAGAAATAGCAGGTAGCTATCTATAAATAGCAATACACTAGAAAAAAAATTAAAAACTAATATGTACATTATATCAAAATACCCTGGTATATATGCTATTTTACATGTATATTTAACAAAAGCCTAAAATCCGGCTATATTTAATAGTTATTATATTTAAAAAACAAAAAATAAAGTAAATTGTCGCTAGTATCGCTATCTATCGATACAACACTAATTGCGAACCTAGACCTATACGCTATGTAGCGCGCTATAGCGATCGCTACGCTCGCTATTGACAACTATGGTTGAAGGCGTACTTGGATTTCACATCTTTTTATCTACTAATAAAAGCATTAATACTTAAGAGACGGTGAAATTACTTTTATCCAAACTGAATTATCGTGGAATATAACAAATAATAACTAATGCAAGTTTATGATACACTGATATGCCATATTTGTTTGGCCTGCAAAGATGCAAGGAAAAAGCTTTTGTTAGAAACGATGATTCTTCAAGTTTCCAGGAAATGATCACAAAAACAAATCATTATGTCGAATTTAACAATAACTTTAAAAAACCCTCCATAAATTCTAAAGAACAAGTTGCACATTAGCTTGTAAGGCCAACTGGTGCAAGGTACTACGATGCATTTTGATCCCAAAATCCGATGCTTTTCCATCACCGCATCGCCCATTTCTAAACCAAGATTTGTATACGTGTCAATTTACACCAATTTACATATGAATTGTCAAACATGTAAACAAAAAAAAGGGTCAAATGAGTCGAAAATTAAACATTGGTATAAAAGACACGGGTTAAATGGGTAAAAAATGTATTTTCAAATCAATACTTAACACACCTACATCATTTTAATCAAATAAGTCAATTAACACTTAAATAGTCATTTTTATAATCATAAGACAGTGATTATTAACAAAAAGATTGTAAACAATTTAACCAAACAGGCCGATTATAAAAGTTCAGCTTTTTAAAAAAAAAGGTACCTCTTTGTTGAATCTACTGTATAGTCTCATTTCTGCTTAAAATCAAAGCACAGAAGTGTACCTTTTATTGCAAGGGAAAATCTTTTGTTAATAACGACGATTCTTGCAGTTTGCATAAAATGATAACGAAAAAAAACTATAACGTCAATTCTAAAAACAACTTCAAAAGTATATACTTTAAAAATTCCTCAATAAATTCTAAAGAACAAGCTGCACATTGCCTGTGAGGCTAACTTTATTGCTATAAAGTTCAATTTAAACCAATTTACTTATGGACGGGTCAAGCGTATAAAATCAAATATAGCAATAAACAACAAGGATCAAATGGGTCGGACGAACATCAAATATTGGTAATTAAAGAAACGCGTCAAATAGGTCGAACGTCGCAAAAAAAATGTATATCTAACGCTTAACACCATCTAAATCATTTTAATCAACTAACTCAAGTAGCACTAAAATAATTGAATTTTCAAATCATGCTAGACACTAAAAACAGATTAATGACTTAAATTAAATCCAAGAATCAAGTCTTAACTTTTCAGCGAGCAAAATACAGAAAACCCTAACCCAGTGCCGTAATCTAGCCGATCTATGAAATTCACATGAATATTTCAAGACATGAAACAAAAATACCAAACACAAAATGTTAAAAATAAAAGTTGGAAGGAAAAGAAGTGATACCCGACAATAGTTTATTTTTAGCTATACGAATCAACTAAAGATTAGATGCTCCATACCCAACTGGAATTGCAGCAAAAACTGGCACTCCATGCCATCCTCTTTTTTTTTTTTCCTAAAACTCAAATTAGGGCAATTTTAGTAAGGGTAGCAAAAAAATTAATGCAAAAACTGAACCAATAACTCACAGTTCCTTGTAGACTAACAAATATTTTGCACTGGAACGAGGGTCTTCGATGATTGTCAAGAACATGGCTGATGCAGTTTCGCCGATAGATTTGTAGAACGAGGGTCGAGGGTGTTTGTTAACATCGCCAGTTTCGCCGGGGAGAAAGAAGGAGTGTGAGAACAAAAGAGGAAAAGCAACAAATAAAAGCGTGAATTCTAGGTTTATACGGATATGGAGGGGAAGATATAGAGATAGAAGAATACTAGAAAGGGTGAAAGTAGTGAATTTGGGGGAAAATGGAATTAAAGCGGGATTTGGTTTAGGTTGGAAAAATCTTGGAGGTAACCAGATGTATTTGGGGAAAATGTAAAGAGGGAAATGAATTTTTTAAAAGTTTGACGAGGGAAATGAGAAAATTTTATAAAAGTGTTTTAAATTTCTTTCGGTTAACATATAAAGTGCCATTTAAAGGGTTTTAAAATTTCAGCTAACATATAAAGTGTCATTAAAAACTTGTTAAATATGTAAAAGTTTAAGTGGTTGTAGCGGTACTATATTGGGTTGTCTTTGTGGGTTGATGGGTTCAATCCAACCCGAACCCGAAAATTATGTCAGATATATGAACCTAAACACGACACGAATAT
The DNA here is from genome assembly GCA_030545235.1 of Helianthus tuberosus. Taxonomy (NCBI): domain Eukaryota; kingdom Viridiplantae; phylum Streptophyta; class Magnoliopsida; order Asterales; family Asteraceae; genus Helianthus; species Helianthus tuberosus. Next base: position 192,451,363 of record CM060445.1, read on the forward strand.
TAGTTTGTCATTTCGAGCACAGCCTATTTAACCTATTTTTTGCATATCAATATTTTAAATTAATATTTAATAAAAAAAGTACAAATTTATATAATTATAAAATATTGTGTTGGTTTCATTTGTAAGCTATGATTATGGCATAAAATATTCATTTGTGACATACAACACGTTTGTTAAAAAAAAATATAATAAATTATATATGGGTTAAAATATCACCCAATTAGGTTGACACGAATCCCGTCCGTTTACCTAAACGGACTAATCGGTTCAACCCGAAACACATCCGAAGGGTGGGCCACATCCAAAGGTGTAACTTTTGTGATTTCTTTTGGAGTAAATTCATTTTGGTTCATCTGGTATAGTCACTTTTTTCATTTTAGTCTAAGGGGCTGTTTGGCAACATCTGAACCAATAAGTGCTGAATGAATAAGAGGTCTGAATTGGTAAGAGGGTCTGAATGGGTAAGTGCTGAACCAGTAAAGTGCTGTTTGGTTCCATATCTGAATGACAGTGTAAAATGACATTTTTACCCCTCCCCACAAAATAAACCCGTTATAGAATTTTTTCTATAAAACCCATCATCATCATCATCAGTATTCATCATCACCCCCACCCCCCCCCCCCCTTCCCCTTTCTCTCCCTACTTGCAACACCGCCACCGCCATCATCATCATCATCTCCGCCACCGCCATCATCATCATCATCTCCGCCACCGATCTGAGTTCAACAACAACACCCACCACCGCTTGAATCAGAGCTGAGTTCTCCGCCACCGCCATCATCATCATCAACATCATCTCCGCCACCGCCATCATCGTCAATCGCCAGAGCTGAGTTCTCCGCCACCGCCATCATCGTCAATCGCCTCAATCGTCGCCATCATCATCATCATCTCCGCCACCGCCATCATCATCATCAACACCCACCACCGATCTGAGTTCATCATCAACTGATAGGTAATTAAATGATTTGAGTTGAAATGTAATAGTATATAACCTGAATTTTGGTTGGATCACAAAGAGGTCTAGAGCTGCAGACATAACCAAAGAGAACTGGAATAATTTTGGAGATCTAGATTTTGGTTGACTTTGCTTGTTCTGTATCCAGTCTGTTTGTTGTTTGGTGTCCTGCTTTTCTTAGCTTCTTGCTAAGGAAGCTGGTTCTTTTTTGGGTTGATATATAATTTCCTCTTGCTGGCCAAAAAAAAATATAACCTGAATTGAAGAACGAGTCTGACGATGAAAATTTGAGTTTCGATTGTGGAGGTGGGCGGCGGAGGTGTTGACGGAGATGATGGGTGTTGACGGAGGTGTTGACGGAGGTGGAGGAGGGGCAGCGGGTGGGTGGCAGACACCTTCAGCGATGGGTCAGACTCCTTCGGTGGTGAGGAGAGGGAGGCAGAGGTGTTGGTGATGAGAGGGTAGCAAGAGTCTTTTTTTCCATTCAGCATCCTCTTATTTCTGTATGGTACAGACTGAATGATACCATTAAGAGGCTGGCATTTTGCCAACCAAACAACCACACCTCTGTCCGAATAAGAGGGGAACCTCTTAATGAATCATTAAGAGGCTTGCCAAACAGCCCCTAAATCTCAAATTTTTTAAATCTGGGTACAGGTGGTTTGCATTTTGTACCGATACTGAAAACGCCAAAGAGTGGGTACCGAAAACAATTCGGTATGGGTAATTCTATAGTGCACACATATATAGACACACATACATATACATATATATAGACACATATACATACATATACAACTGTGTTGTTTAAATTGGCATGTTCATAAAACGCACCCCTTCGCAACCCCAAATCCCAAAACCCCAAGTTCGACTGCAACCATAACCCCAAATCCAACCGTCACCACCGCAACTCCAAATCCAGCAATCATCACCTACCTCCTTCGCCGCCCCAAATCCGTCTGCTCCCATCATCATTACCTACCTCCTTACATCCAACACCCTTCCCTATCGCCTGCTGTGTATCCTAAACCACTAATTTCATATTTAATTGCTACTAAACCCTAATAAATCAAAGAATTTCCTTTTTCAAGTATAACTGCAAAGGGAACCCTTCTAAAACCCACCACCGCCGAAATCCACAACTTCACAAAACTAGATCGGAACTCAGAGATATTGTCGGAGATGATGAGACACATGGATAGTGGTGGTTGTCGAAGACAAAGAAATATAGATATGGTGGTGGTATCGTATCGTATCGCATCGTATCATATCGTATATTATCGTATCGTATAGTATAGTGTAGTATGGTATCGTATCGTGTAATATGGTATCGTATCGTGTCGTCTCATATGGTATGGTATGGTATGGTATCGTATGGTATCGTATCGTATCGTATCTTATCGTGTGGTATGATATCGTATTTTATCGTATGGTATGGTATGGTATGGTATGGTATGGTATGGTATGGTATGGTATGGTATGGTATGGTATGGTATGGTATGGTATGATATGGTATGGTATGGTATGGATGGTGTTGTATGGTATGGTATGGTATCGTATCGTATCGTATTTTTCGTATGGTATGGTGTCGTATCTTATCATACGGAATGGTATGGTATGGTATCGTATCTTATCGTATGGTATGGTATGGTATCTTATGGTATGGTATGGTATGGTATGGTATGGATGGTATGGTATGGTATGGTATGGTAATGGTATGGTATGGTATGGTATGGATGGTGTTGTATGGTATGGTATGGTATGGTATTGTATGGTATGGTAATATGGTATGGTATGGCATCGTATCGTATCATATCTTATGGTATGGTATGGTATCGTATGGTATCGTATCGTATCGTATCATATCTTATCGTATGGTATGGTATCGCATCGTATCGTAAGTGAGTAAATGACCTTTTTATTTATTATTTGTCGTAAATGAGTAAAGCACTGCACATAGTTTGTCGGTCCCCATCAGCGTATTTTTTTGTTTTGTCGAAAAACTGTAGCAAATAAGGTCAATTTCCTACAAATTATCGACAAATGTAAAAGTTTATTTTCAAAACTATATGTTTTTTTATAATCAATATGGTTTTGTAGGAAATCTGTAGCTACTGGTGTGTTAGTTTGCTACAAATTGCCGACAAATTTAACATTTTATTTCTAAAATTGATAAATTAACAAATAAAATAACATTTTTGTAGGAAATCCGTAGCAACTTGCTACAAATTTGCTACAACTTAAGTTTTAATTTATTTATTTTGCAAAAATTTAGACATTACAAATATAATAACTTTTTTTTGTAAGAAAATTGTAGAAAACGAGGTCAATTTGCTACAAATTTTCGACAAATTTAGCATTTTATTTTTAATTTTTTTATTTAACTAAGTTAAGACATAACAAATAATTTGACCCTTTTTTGTCGAAAAACTGTAGCAAATAAGGTCAATTTCCTACAAATTATCGACAAATGTAAAATTTTATTTTCAAAACTATATGTTTTTTATAATCAATATGGTTTTGTAGGAAATCTGTAGCTACTGGTGTGTTAGTTTGCTACAAATTTGCGACAAAATAGGTCGAACGTCGCAAAAAAAATGTATATCTAACGCTTAACACCATCTAAATCATTTTAATCAACTAACTCAAGTAGCACTAAAATAATTGAATTTTCAAATCATGCTAGACACTAAAAACAGATTAATGACTTAAATTAAATCCAAGAATCAAGTCTTAACTTTTCAGCGAGCAAAATACAGAAAACCCTAACCCAGTGCCGTAATCTAGCCGATCTATGAAATTCACATGAATATTTCAAGACATGAAACAAAAATACCAAACACAAAATGTTAAAAATAAAAGTTGGAAGGAAAAGAAGTGATACCCGACAATAGTTTATTTTTAGCTATACGAATCAACTAAAGATTAGATGCTCCATACCCAACTGGAATTGCAGCAAAAACTGGCACTCCATGCCATCCTCTTTTTTTTTTTTCCTAAAACTCAAATTAGGGCAATTTTAGTAAGGGTAGCAAAAAAATTAATGCAAAAACTGAACCAATAACTCACAGTTCCTTGTAGACTAACAAATATTTTGCACTGGAACGAGGGTCTTCGATGATTGTCAAGAACATGGCTGATGCAGTTTCGCCGATAGATTTGTAGAACGAGGGTCGAGGGTGTTTGTTAACATCGCCAGTTTCGCCGGGGAGAAAGAAGGAGTGTGAGAACAAAAGAGGAAAAGCAACAAATAAAAGCGTGAATTCTAGGTTTATACGGATATGGAGGGGAAGATATAGAGATAGAAGAATACTAGAAAGGGTGAAAGTAGTGAATTTGGGGGAAAATGGAATTAAAGCGGGATTTGGTTTAGGTTGGAAAAATCTTGGAGGTAACCAGATGTATTTGGGGAAAATGTAAAGAGGGAAATGAATTTTTTAAAAGTTTGACGAGGGAAATGAGAAAATTTTATAAAAGTGTTTTAAATTTCTTTCGGTTAACATATAAAGTGCCATTTAAAGGGTTTTAAAATTTCAGCTAACATATAAAGTGTCATTAAAAACTTGTTAAATATGTAAAAGTTTAAGTGGTTGTAGCGGTACTATATTGGGTTGTCTTTGTGGGTTGATGGGTTCAATCCAACCCGAACCCGAAAATTATGTCAGATATATGAACCTAAACACGACACGAATATTAGTTTGTCATTTCGAGCACAGCCTATTTAACCTATTTTTTGCATATCAATATTTTAAATTAATATTTAATAAAAAAAGTACAAATTTATATAATTATAAAATATTGTGTTGGTTTCATTTGTAAGCTATGATTATGGCATAAAATATTCATTTGTGACATACAACACGTTTGTTAAAAAAAATATAATAAATTATATATGGGTTAAAATATCACCCAATTAGGTTGACACGAATCCCGTCCGTTTACCTAAACGGACTAATCGGTTCAACCCGAAACACATCCGAAGGGTGGGCCACATCCAAAGGTGTAACTTTTGTGATTTCTTTTGGAGTAAATTCATTTTGGTTCATCTGGTATAGTCACTTTTTTCATTTTAGTCTAAGGGGCTGTTTGGCAACATCTGAACCAATAAGTGCTGAATGAATAAGAGATCTGAATTGGTAAGAGGGTCTGAATGGGTAAGTGCTGAACCAGTAAAGTGCTGTTTGGTTCCATATCTGAATGACAGTGTAAAATGACATTTTTACCCCTCCCCACAAAATAAACCCGTTATAGAATTTTTTCTATAAAACCCATCATCATCATCATCAGTATTCATCATCACCCCCACCCCCCCCCCCCTTCCCCTTTCTCTCCCTACTTGCAACACCGCCACCGCCATCATCATCATCATCTCCGCCACCGCCATCATCATCATCATCTCCGCCACCGATCTGAGTTCAACAACAACACCCACCACCGCTTGAATCAGAGCTGAGTTCTCCGCCACCGCCATCATCATCATCAACATCATCTCCGCCACCGCCATCATCGTCAATCGCCAGAGCTGAGTTCTCCGCCACCGCCATCATCGTCAATCGCCTCAATCGTCGCCATCATCATCATCATCTCCGCCACCGCCATCATCATCATCAACACCCACCACCGATCTGAGTTCATCATCAACTGATAGGTAATTAAATGATTTGAGTTGAAATGTAATAGTATATAACCTGAATTTTGGTTGGATCACAAAGAGGTCTAGAGCTGCAGACATAACCAAAGAGAACTGGAATAATTTTGGAGATCTAGATTTTGGTTGACTTTGCTTGTTCTGTATCCAGTCTGTTTGTTGTTTGGTGTCCTGCTTTTCTTAGCTTCTTGCTAAGGAAGCTGGTTCTTTTTTGGGTTGATATATAATTTCCTCTTGCTGGCCAAAAAAAAATATAACCTGAATTGAAGAACGAGTCTGACGATGAAAATTTGAGTTTCGATTGTGGAGGTGGGCGGCGGAGGTGTTGACGGAGATGATGGGTGTTGACGGAGGTGTTGACGGAGGTGGAGGAGGGGCAGCGGGTGGGTGGCAGACACCTTCAGCGATGGGTCAGACTCCTTCGGTGGTGAGGAGAGGGAGGCAGAGGTGTTGGTGATGAGAGGGTAGCAAGAGTCTTTTTTTCCATTCAGCATCCTCTTATTTCTGTATGGTACAGACTGAATGATACCATTAAGAGGCTGGCATTTTGCCAACCAAACAACCACACCTCTGTCCGAATAAGAGGGGAACCTCTTAATGAATCATTAAGAGGCTTGCCAAACAGCCCCTAAATCTCAAATTTTTTAAATCTGGGTACAGGTGGTTTGCATTTTGTACCGATACTGAAAACGCCAAAGAGTGGGTACCGAAAACAATTCGGTATGGGTAATTCTATAGTGCACACATATATAGACACACATACATATACATATATATAGACACATATACATACATATACAACTGTGTTGTTTAAATTGGCATGTTCATAAAACGCACCCCTTCGCAACCCCAAATCCCAAAACCCCAAGTTCGACTGCAACCATAACCCCAAATCCAACCGTCACCACCGCAACTCCAAATCCAGCAATCATCACCTACCTCCTTCGCCGCCCCAAATCCGTCTGCTCCCATCATCATTACCTACCTCCTTACATCCAACACCCTTCCCTATCGCCTGCTGTGTATCCTAAACCACTAATTTCATATTTAATTGCTACTAAACCCTAATAAATCAAAGAATTTCCTTTTTCAAGTATAACTGCAAAGGGAACCCTTCTAAAACCCACCACCGCCGAAATCCACAACTTCACAAAACTAGATCGGAACTCAGAGATATTGTCGGAGATGATGAGACACATGGATAGTGGTGGTTGTCGAAGACAAAGAAATATAGATATGGTGGTGGTATCGTATCGTATCGCATCGTATCATATCGTATATTATCGTATCGTATAGTATAGTGTAGTATGGTATCGTATCGTGTAATATGGTATCGTATCGTGTCGTCTCATATGGTATGGTATGGTATGGTATCGTATGGTATCGTATCGTATCTTATCGTGTGGTATGATATCGTATTTTATCGTATGGTATGGTATGGTATGGTATGGATGGTGTTGTATGGTATGGTATGGTATCGTATCGTATCGTATCGTATTTTTCGTATGGTATGGTGTCGTATCTTATCATACGGAATGGTATGGTATGGTATCGTATCTTATCGTATGGTATGGTATGGTATCTTATGGTATGGTATGGTATCTTATGGTATGGTATGGTATGGTATGGTATGGATGGTATGGTATGGTATGGTATGGTATGGTAATGGTATGGTATGGTATGGTATGGTATGGATGGTGTTGTATGGTATGGTATGGTATGGTATTGTATGGTATGGTATGGTAATATGGTATGGTATGGCATCGTATCGTATCATATCTTATGGTATGGTATGGTATCGTATGGTATCGTATCGTATCGTATCATATCTTATCGTATGGTATGGTATCGCATCGTATCGTAAGTGAGTAAATGACCTTTTTATTTATTATTTGTCGTAAATGAGTAAAGCACTGCACATAGTTTGTCGGTCCCCATCAGCGTATTTTTTTGTTTTGTCGAAAAACTGTAGCAAATAAGGTCAATTTCCTACAAATTATCGACAAATGTAAAAGTTTATTTTCAAAACTATATGTTTTTTTATAATCAATATGGTTTTGTAGGAAATCTGTTGCTACTGGTGTGTTAGTTTGCTACAAATTGCCGACAAATTTAACATTTTATTTCTAAAATTGATAAATTAACAAATAAAATAACATTTTTGTAGGAAATCCGTAGCAACTTGCTACAAATTTGCTACAACTTAAGTTTTAATTTTTTAATTTATTTATTTTGCAAAAATTTAGACATTACAAATATAATAACTTTTTTTTGTAAGAAAATTGTAGAAAACGAGGTCAATTTGCTACAAATTTTCGACAAATTTAGCATTTTATTTTTAATTTTTTTATTTAACTAAGTTAAGACATAACAAATAATTTGACCCTTTTTTGTCGAAAAACTGTAGCAAATAAGGTCAACTTCCTACAAATTATCGACAAATGTAAAATTTTATTTTCAAAACTATATGTTTTTTATAATCAATATGGTTTTGTAGGAAATCTGTAGCTACTGGTGTGTTAGTTTGCTACAAATTTGCGACAAAATATGGTTTTGTAGGAAATCTGTAGCTACTGGTGTGTTAGTTTGCTACAAATTGCCGACAAATTTAACATTTTATTTCTAAAATTGATAAATTAACAAATAAAATAACATTTTTGTAGGAAATCCGTAGCAACTTGCTACAAATTTGCTACAACTTAAGTTTTAATTTTTTAATTTATTTATTTTGCAAAAATTTAGACATTACAAATATAATAACTTTTTTTTGTAAGAAAATTGTAGAAAACGAGGTCAATTTGCTACAAATTTTCGACAAATTTAGCATTTTATTTTTAATTTTTTTATTTAACTAAGTTAAGACATAACAAATAATTTGACCCTTTTTTGTCGAAAAACTGTAGCAAATAAGGTCAATTTCCTACAAATTATCGACAAATGTAAAATTTTATTTTCAAAACTATATGTTTTTTATAATCAATATGGTTTTGTAGGAAATCTGTAGCTACTGGTGTGTTAGTTTGCTACAAATTTGCGACAAAATATGGTTTTGTAGGAAATCTGTAGCTACTGGTGTGTTAGTTTGCTACAAATTGCCGACAAATTTAACATTTTATTTCTAAAATTGATAAATTAACAAATAAAATAACATTTTTGTAGGAAATCCGTAGCAACTTGCTACAAATTTGCTACAACTTAAGTTTTAATTTTTTAATTTATTTATTTTGCAAAAATTTAGACATTACAAATATAATAACTTTTTATTTGTAAGAAAATTGTAGAAAACGAGGTCAATTTGCTACAAATTTTCGACAAATTTAGCATTTTATTTTTAATTTTTTTATTTAACTAAGTTAAGAAATAACAAATAATTTGACCCTTTTTTGTCGAAAAACTGTAGCAAATAAGGTCAATTTCCTACAAATTATCGACAAATGTAAAATTTTATTTTCAAAACTATATGTTTTTTATAATCAATATGGTTTTGTAGGAAATCTGTAGCTACTGGTGTGTTAGTTTGCTACAAATTGCCTACAAAATATGGTTTTGTAGGAAATCTGTAGCTACTGGTGTGTTAGTTTGCTACAAATTTGCGACAAACTATGGTTTTGTAGGAAATCTGTAGCTACTGATGTGTTAGTTTGCTACAAATTGCCGACAAATTTAACATTTTATTTCTAAAATTGATAAATTAACAAATAAAATAACATTTTTGTAGGAAATCCGTAGCAACTTGCTACAAATTTGCTACAACTTAAGTTTTAATTTTTTAATTTTGCAAAAATTTAGACATTACAAATATAATAACTTTTTTTTTGTAAGAAAATTGTAGAAAACGAGGTCAATTTGGTACAAATTTTCGACAAATTTAGCATTTTATTTTTAATTTTTTTATTTAACTAAGTTAAGAAATAACAAATAATTTGACCCTTTTTTGTCGAAAAACTGTAGCAAATAAGGTCAATTTCTTACAAATTATCGACCAATGTAAAATTTTATTTTCAAAACTATATGTTTCTTATAATCAATATGGTTTTGTAGGAAATCTGTAGCTACTTGTGTGTTAGTTTGCTACAAATTGCCGACAAATTTAACATTTTATTTCTAAAATTGATAAATTAACAAATAAAATAACATTTTTGTAGGAAATCCGTAGCAACTTGCTACAAATTTGCTACAACTTAAGTTTTAATTTTTTAATTTATTTATTTTGCAAAAATTTAGACATTACAAATATTATAACTTTTTTTTTGTAAGAAAATTGTAGAAAACGAGGTCAATTTGCTACAAATTTTCGACAAATTTAGCATTTTATTTTTAATTTTTTTATTTAACTAAGTTAAGAAATAACAAATAATTTGACCCTTTTTTGTCGAAAAACTGTAGCAAATAAGGTCAATTTCCTACAAATTATCGACAAATGTAAAATTTTATTTTCAAAACTATATGTTTTTTATAATCAATATGGGTTTGTAGGAAATATGTAGCTACTTGTGTGTTAGTTTGCTACAAATTGCCTACAAAATATGGTTTTTTAGGAAATCTGTAGCTACTGGTGTGTTAGTTTGCTACAAATTGCCTACAAAATATGGTTTTGTAGGAAATTTGTAGCTACTGGTGTGTTAGTTTGCTACAAATTGCAGACAAATTTAACATTTTCTTTCTAAAATTGATAAATTAACAAATAAAATAACATTTTTGTAGGAAATCCGTAGCAACTTGCTACAAATTTGCTACAACTTAAGTTTTAATTTTTTAATTTATTTATTTTGCAAAAATTTAGACATTACAAATATAATAACTTTTTTTTTTTGTAAGAAAATTGTAGAAAACGAGGTCAATTTGCTACAAATTTTCGACAAATTTAGCATTTTATTTTTAAATTTTTTTTATTTAACTAACTTAAGAAATAACAAATAATTTGACCCTTTTTTGTCGGAAAACTGTAGCAAATAAGATCAATTTGCTACAAATTTTCGACAGATTTAACACTTTATGTTATTTAATTATTTATTTTACTGAAATTCAGACTTGGAAAATAAAATAAATTACACTTGTCGGAAATTTGTAGCTAGTTGCTACAAATTTCCGACAAATTATGAAAATTTATTTTTTAAATTATTTATTTTGCTATAGTAACAAATAATTTAAATTTCTTATTTATTTTGTAGGAATTTTGTCACAAAGATAATATATTTTGCTACAAAATTGCTACAAATGCTTGTTGTGTGGCAATTTTGTAGGAAAATTGTGGATAAGTTTTGGGTTTTTTTTTGTTTTTCTTTTTTGTCAAAAAATTGTAGGAAAATTGTAAAAAAAATTGAGTTGTGGGAAATTTGTAGGAAACTTTTGTAGGAAAAAATGTAGTTTTCTAGTAGTGTCAAATATTAAATATTCCATATGAAATATTATGTATTACATGTTTTTATTTTTACGTAATTACGTAATCACTTAGTGTTGTTTCTCATAAAATACTATAATGAAATCACGTAATCACGAAATTCATATTCAAAATCAAGTAGTCACGTAATAAATAAATAGTCAACTTCGTATATTCCCGTTGGTTGGGAACTTCATACACTAAACGAAAATCTACCATGAAAGTCCTTTATTCATTTATACCGATTAGTCATTGTCCGAGACGGACGAGATATTAGTTGATAGTGCTATTAGGTTTGACATTCTCGCACCATGCCTCTGGAGGAAGACGGGAGCAAACTATTATCTAGGAATTCTGGTCAATGACGGTAGACATTGATCAAAAGGGCAAATAACAATTACGTCAAAGTTTTGAGAATGCACAGTTTAGTGGATCATATAGGGGTAGCTCCCCATGGGTTGTTTACAACATGGTAACTTCATAAAAAAGATGTTTTGGATGAAACGAGAAAACCTTTTTCGAAAACCGTGAACTCGCCAACTCTATGTTGACAGCCTACTGCATGCTTGCAGGTTTTTAGGTATAACTGCGAATGGACGTTGCAAACTAATGGAGTGTGCGTGGTTTGGAATGCTTTACATTTTGTACAATTATTGAAATTGTGGTTTCTGACTAAGAAAAGTTTTAACTTACATTTCCACTGCAAACTTAAACTATGTTTTTGAAAAATTTAAATTGGGTCACTAATTGTGCTATTATTTGTAATAATTTACCCTTTTCACAAACGGTTCAAAATAATTAGTGGCTGGATCCTGGGCAGTCGCACGCCTCGCGGTATTACTCAGCACGTGGAATTTGAGGGTGTGACACTTAGGGTCTCTAAAACGTTGGAACGACCCTTGAACATAGAAGCGTGGAACAATTTTATTTTTTTAAAAGATTAACACAGAACAGTAACTTCCCAACCAACATGCTGGTGAACAAGAACGTCCATGATATGCTTCTTTTTTATAGCAAACTAAAATAAATTGCTTCAACCAAAAAAGTATAAAGATAACTGATTTTCGCATGGATTTTGGCATCAATGAACATATGTATAAATGAAGAGAAACTCAACAAAATTTAACCTTCCTTATCTCTCTGCTTTTTGAGCGTTTCCCACAAATCTCAACTAAAAGGTTGGAGAAAATGGATGGGGAGATGGATAGTTGATGAGTATTTATCAGTGAATTGACAAAATATAGAAAAAATGAATAAGCAAAGTACATATATAGTTGAACATCGTATATAGATGGAAAAGAGGGATGACCGTACCGTCCAATCAGATTCGATGATATAAGCGAACTGAACAATGGCCGGTCGAGTGTGTTTAACTCAAAGACAACGCTTCTGATGACTGTGAGCACACCGATTGGATTTGGGTGCGAAAATGGGGTATCTAAAATTTAGAGATGAACAAGGAGGGAAATTTAAAATTTCAGAGAAGGGCTTTGGTATTTAGGTGGGGGGAAATTGGTACAAGATTTGGCAATTTCTGCCCATTACTTATTGATGGGTCGATATGGGTTGTGTTTGTGAGTTGACCCAGCCCCTACAAAACATGACATGTAGGGTTGTGTTTCTCAGCATCAACAATTTTTTTAACAAGATTTTAGTGGATTCAACTGCCAAGTTTCCAGTCAGAAGACGTGTCAAAGTGTCAAACCTTTTTTTTCTTAAAGAAATCATAGAATTTCGATGACTTTCTTTTTACAGACAAGTTCATAGTACCATCTTTCTCAAGGCTCTTGAAGATTTTGTTGCCCAACACATCAAAATCTGAGTATCCAATGAAAGATGGTGATGATTTAAGATCTCAAACTGGTATACATTGACAAAGATCAATGCTAGCAGACTGATTTGCACAACCATATTCAACAGTTTGTATAATTCATTTACACAAATAATTAGTTAAATTTTAGCTAAAGAGAGGTCAAAAGAAGGGTGTCATTGCATGCATTCTCTCTCTCTCTCTGTTTGTTTTTCAAACTTGAACTTGTTCTAAAGTACTTTCAAGTCCCAACTAAGGTCATTTTGGTTTACTTATATTTATTACTTCGCAAAATTGTTAGTGCATGCGTCTGTCGACTTCGTCCTGTATCGAGTCTTGTATGTAGATAGATAGATCAGGGCACGTATTTCGAGGTAATAGGTAATTTCGCATGGGAGGTAATTCCACATGAAAAGTGCATGTATGTAATTCCGCAAGGAATCAGATTCCGCATGGAATTCTAAGTTCGTGTGGAGCCAGTTCATGCGGAATCAGACGCCTATATATACCCTGTTCATGCGATATTAGAGGCAATGGTTCCGGTTTGTGCAACGAAGTGCTGCCGAAGTGTTGTCTCCCTGTAATTTGCCATTATATCAATCATACGACAGTTTAAAGTGTATATGTTGCTGAATTGACCTCAGTTTGTCTGTTTTCGCCTTTCAAACTGAGCATAAACTCTTCTGATCGACTCGTTCGGGTCCGAAAACGATCCTACACGTGGTATCAGAGCACTGGAGGAAGAGTTCATACCAATTCAGCTGCAAATTCTGATTTCTACACCTTTTTTTTCAAATTGAACTTGATTTTACGGCCAAAAAGCTTTGATTTTCACACATCTTGTGCGCTTCCGTGTATTAACAAACCCTAGAAAATTTTAGAACTAAAATCGGCCTAGAACTAGATCAATTTGACAAATTTCACAGCGAGATGATGACGTCAGGCTAATTCCGTACGGAATAAGGGTTTAATTCCGCATCAGAAGTTAATTATGTTTGAAAGTTTGAACGAAATCAGCTAATTCCGTTCGAAAGTGATAATTCCGTTTGAGTTGATTCACACGAAATTAGTATTTCCGCTTGAAAGTCTTGTTTCCTCCTTTCAAACTGAGCATAAACTCTTCTGATCGGCTCGTTCGGGTCCGAAAACGATCCTACAAAAATTCAGTTAATGACCAACCCATTTGATGTAATAAAAGGAAGGAAGCATAAATATCTTAAAACATTATGAATAATCAACTATACATGTAAATATTTAATATAATACATAAATAGTTAGCAATACAATTTTCAACCGAAACTTACAATCGCCGGGGGTGGCTCAACCTTTATGAAGGCTTAAAAAGCAAAAGAGAAATAACCAGTTTGGAGGGTGGAGGCCATTGCTGTTTTATGCTGAATTTGCAACTGTCTACAACTGAAAAAATAAAACATGGATTCCACGTATCAGAAATAAATTTGACAGACCAACAACACCCAGTCCAAAATTGACCAATTCAACATTCAAATACATGTGAATTTTAATTAACGACATTACTAAGAATCTAAACAAGATAAAATAAATAATATGAGCGTAACATGAACTACAACCATGGTTGCAAAAGTCGCTAGTAGCTCCCTAGTCGGATTCGGGAGTACTCGGCTTAGGCGGAGATTACTCGGGGAGTAATTCGCGTGGGAGACCAGTACTCGTGCCTCGGCAGCCTACCTTGTAGCGAGTACTCGGGGAGTACTCGGAGCCTAGGCGGGACTTTTACAACCATGACTACAACTAATTTCGAATAAACAAAATCAAATTACTTGTTAGCGATGAAGAAAAATCTATCCCAGGGAATTAGAATTATGTTAAATTTAGGATCAGTGGATGAACATTTGATTAAGTATGCACATATTGTGCTAGGACTCCCGTGAAGAAACAGGGACACAAAGAAAATACATACAAGCACACAATTTAAAAGAGTTAAATACCATTTTCGTCCATATGATTTTGTCCAATTATGCTAGTTCAGGCAAATTTTAAATTTATATCATTTCCGTCCATAATATTTTTGAAACATGCTAGTTCTGTCCAATAAAACGATGAGTTAACTGTCATTTTCGTCCCTATGGTTAGTCTAACTATTTGATTCAACTTTAGCTTTTTTTATGAAACTGACATATTTCAAGAATGTTAAGAGGTACAAATTTAAAATTTTGTCTAACTACAGTTGAGTTTGGTTGGTGGTATTTATAGACACAAGTATGACGGTAAAATCGGTTTTATAAGCTACCTAGTACCTAACTACCAACCGACACAACCTAATCTTTCAATCTTGACCTTTTTTATTTTGACCCAAAATTACATAGTAATTTCTTGAATATTCATATTCCAACAGTATTGAAAGATACTAAATTTGATGAAACAACCAATTCCAGAGAGGGAAGAGTCAATGGCAACCAACCGAAACAAAAACATAAATTTTATATATCACATCAACAATTACCCAAAACCTCCAACTCTTTTTCATTATTCATAGTCCAAATTAACTATTAACCTTTTTTAAAACGCACGGACAAACAGATACAATCCAATCAAATTGATATCACGACTCACGAGAAAGGGGAATTACAACGAACCATTGAACCTCGTGGTACTAAGACGAAGTACTTGAACCTTGTGGTGCCATTGAACTACTTGGAATTTGGGAGAGATTTGCGGCCATGACAGCAACTTTTTTGCATCTATCGATGAATTGTTTGTCATACTCTAAAGAAACACATTTCACTAATGGTAAGCCATGTATATGTGGTATTAACGGAGCACAAGCTGTATGCATGGACTGGAGACATTCATGACAATGATAGAAAGCACCATTTGGATTAAATTCCTCTTCGCAAACTTCACAAAAATAGTCACCTATATGGTCTTCAACTGGGCGGTAACATAAGGTCATGGGGTGCTTGTCATACCTGTGCCTAGTTGTTTCTGGTAAGAACAAAGCACACTCCATATGCAGATGAAAATCACACAATATGCACGTATATGAAGTATCTCTGGGATATGTGAAATCAGACAAACATAAACGACAATAATCCTTGTCCAACCTTTTGTCACGAAGTCTACAAAGCAGGTGATATGGGTGAGATTTATGTGTAATACATGTAGGTGTGAGTGCACACCAAACATGGATGTAGCTATCACACGTGACGCAGAGGTAAGCGAATCTATGGCAACACTCGTCGCAGACACTACAAGGTGCCGGCCACGTGTCTACCTCCGGCATGAAAATAATGGTATGTTGGGGATAACTACGTTCCTTATATCTGAAAGATGGATGGCCTTTTAATTCAGCGGGCAACCGCGTGCACCACTCGTGGAGATGGAAGAAGCATTTTGTGCACTCGTGGAGACTGAAGAAGAATTTTGTGCACTCGTAAAATGGCATGGCTATGATTGGTGTCTCACATCCATCGCATAAAGCTTTAACCTTTGTAATATTATTGCGCTGTGAATCCACAAGAACCAGTGGATGTTTATGACTATTATGAGTTATGGTCATCTCATAATTAGTTTGTTTGGATAAAAGGTCTGTGAATATGCTGCAACTTAGATCTGGGAGAGGGAAATCGAGAACATGATAACGGTCCTTCATATCTTTATACTGTTCAAAGGTTAGATCGTTGAGCGGGTAATCAACATCCTCTCCTGTACGCAATCTTGAATCTTTGAAAGATTAATTAAATTCCGTTAGACATATGTATTTCTAAAGAACATTTTTTAATATCTTTCTTTTTCACGTTAATTTGAAATTTAACAAAGTATATGTCATATCAAATAATTTGGGTTAAATCTTATGCCCAAATTAATAGAGCATAAATAAAAATGTTACACATAAAATCTATGCGGGTATATTTATTTACCAAAAAAAAAAAAAACACACTTACTCTTAGGATTTAAATAATAGTTAAATAACACTTTAAAATAAGTCTAAAAATATAGAAACAATAGATGTGAATAAAGAAAAGTATACAATAAAATAAATAATAAGTTTAAAAGTATATAATATCATTGGTGATCGAGATTAAAATGCATCCAATTAAGTGAACAAATAAGTAAAACAGAGAAAGGTTTGGTAAAGGGTAACGATTCTACTAACACATGATTGATTAAGTAAAAAAAGGATTTTAGGACTTCAGGGTACTTTTAGCACCACATTATGGAATAACATAAAATTTCTGATTAAGTAAAAAAAAGGATTTTAGGACTTTAGGGTATATTTAGCACCACATTATGAACTAACATATATAAAATTTATATAATTGATGGAAGAAGTAGATGGTTGCAGTAAACACATTACAAAAATAAGTAATATATTACCGATTATTTGTTGCTTGTATTTGAAAATAGAATTTGAAGGCTCGCATATTGAATTTGCACAATCCGCATGAGCATAATATCGGCATTTCTCGCATTTATAAACCCAAAAATTCTCTCTGTCAGAAAAGGAATTATCACATACCCTACATGTAGGATAAAATTTAGCCTTTTGATCTATTGCCGGAAAAGAGTACGTAAGAATGAGTGGATGGGTATGAGAGAAACGGCCACGTGTACCATCTTGAATTAGCAACCTTTTTGGCTGGAAAACACAATCGTTATGGGCAGAAAAACGAAAACATGTGGAACATTCATAGAAGACCCCTCTGTGTTCCTTTCCACAAGCATCACATTCTGCCGAAACTTGTTTGTGTTTACAGAATGGAATTAATGGGTGTTGATGGCTAGGGTGATAAATAGTATGGTATTGTACATCACCGATGGCACAATCTAAACATATGCTAAACATACATCTAGAACATCCATATATGAGTTGCATATTCCGAGGAGTACGTTTGCACATATGGCACTGCCCTAGCGACTCGTCTAGAAAGAGGGCAAGAGAATGTGCACTATGTGACACATGTTGCAACTCTGTTGGAAAATTTTTACATAACTTGTGAAGTGAGTAATCGCATTGATCACATTTATAGTAATACCTATGTAAATAGGTGATTTCTTGTTCGCAACGAGCACATGGACATCGAAAGGCTTGTTTGATTATCAAATCTTCCTCATCATCGTATACTTGTTCATCATGTGGATATTTTGGATTCAAATCTATAAGAGATAGTGAATGCTTATGTTGTAACACCACCATATTGCATGTATCCATAATTAACAATGGATCCAAAGAACAAGAGGAAGGATTTAACAATGAATTCAAAGAACAAGAGGAAATGATTTTTAAGAGTGAACTAGATAACTTGATCCAGATTTAACACTGATTGAAATAACAAGAGAAGGATTTCACAATGAATCGAAAGAACAAGAAGTGATTTTTAAGAATGAACTAGATAAACAAGAGGAAATGATTTTAAGAGTGATCCTATATAACTTAATATCACATACAAAAGATAGATGATAACTTAGAACGAGGTATGAAGGATAATATGTTGGATCAAATTTATATGCTTATCTCTCTTTTCTTGTTAAGTTGGTAAAGGTATAACTGTATTTTAAATTAAACTCCTTTATTCTTTTCTTAAGGTGAAATTGTTCCTCCATTGTCCCTTTGGAGGTCACTGATACAAGAAAAGAATACTTGTTATATTCTTACACAAAAGATACCAAGATTGTTTGATACATGCATGCTTTTTATATGTATGCATCACTTTTTTTAATCTCTCTCTTTTAAGGCCTTTTTTATTGAAAAAATATTCAAATGACTTGATTGTCTATTATTAAATTAATCCATTCCCTGTTAAAGATTTTGCAAATGTGATATTTAATCAGATTAAAGTCTCAACAGTGAAACTAGTTTAAATGTGATATTTAATCCCCCAAGATCCTTAAGATCAAAATCAAAAAGCAAATGGTGCGTAATGATATGTATGAAACCTGAATTGAAAATATTGAGTAATTGTTAGAGGTGGTTTCTGTTTAAGTTTTTATCTCTGACGGGTTAAATATGTATAGTTTAAAAGAACGGGTCAAAAGTCATACAGCCCCCAAAACCGATGCATCACAAATAAAAAATATGTTAATAATATAGTTTGACTAAAAATTTATAAACCCGTTGAAAAGAATAATGTTCAAAACAGTAGCTTTGTTTTTGAGTTTAGACTATGGGGTATGTGTTGGATCAGTTCTGTTTAAACATAATGGAAAACATGAATAACATACCTGTTACAGCAGACAGGCCGGTAGAGAATCCAGTCAGAGATGCAGCCATAGAGTTCGACATGATTGTCAGGATGATCTGGTTCCTCCTTAAGGTGTAAGGTGATGATGGTGAAGAATCGAAAGTAGGGTTGATTTCGGTTATGGGGAGAGAGACGAATTTGATGTTATGAGGGTTTGTAATTGTGTAATGTGTGTAACCCTTAAACTCTCTAATAATCCCCTTATTTATACACCCAAGAGGAAACCTAATTAGTTAATAAGGGTAATATGGTCCATCAACAATTACCAACTAATTATTAATAGGTTATTAATATATTTTGATCTAATATAATATAAATGATTATAAAGGCTACAAGATTAAATATTACATTAATAATATATTTAATCTCACATTCTCCCACTTAGCCGAGTAATCATTTATCATGAGTATTAGGTAAGCCTGGCCAGGAGTTAACACTCATTTTAGCTCTAAACCAAGAACTATAGCAGAGAAATACAGCCGTTGAATCATCATTCGACTCAGGACCCCCATTAGTCATACTATAGCCTCAATTTAAAACCTAATAGTTACGATTAAAATATGTATAAGCCCTTTAGCGTCTGATTTGTATTTATATTTGTCTATATGTCATTACACCGGCAGAACATATGTTAGAGACATACAAAATCAAACTGAGGAAATTTCATTAATTAAAACATAAGCTAGTACAATATGCCATTAAATAAGGTCTTTAGTAAGTCCCATATTCGTTACATGTTCTTCGAAAACTTTAGGTGGGAGACCTTTAGTCATCGGATCCGCAAGCATATCTTTAGTACTAATATACTCAATACAAAGATTATTTTCCTCAACTCGTTCACGTACGAACAAGTATTTTGTATCGAGATATAAACCAGCTCCAGTCGAACTGTTACTGTTCGAGAAACTAACGGCAGCTGAGTTATCACAGTAAAGCTTCAATGGTCTAGAAATGGAATTAACGATTTTGAGTCCAGTGATCAGATTTCTAAGCAACATTCCATGACAGGTTGCGTTGTAAACAACAATGTATTCTGCCATCATTGTGGAAGTTGTAGTTAACTGTTGTTTATGACTCTTCCATGAGATAGGTCCGCCTGCTAACATAAAGATGTAGCCCGAAGTGGATTTCTTGTCATCTTTGCATTTGGCAAAGTCAGAATCAGAATAACCTACCACTTCTAAATGATCACTTCTTCTATAAGTCAGTTTATAGTCTTTCGTCCCTTGCAGATATCTGAGGACCTTCTTAGCTGCTTTCCAGTGATCTAGGCCAGGATTAGTCTGATAACGGCCTAGCATTCCAGCAATATAAGCGATATCTGGGCGAGTACAGACTTGAGCATACATCAGGCTCCCGACTACTGACGCGTAACGTATCTGGTCATTTGCTCCTTTTCAACCTCTGTTGTCGGACACTGGAATGAACCGAAAACATCTCCCTTAACTACTGGAGCGACGGAGGGTTTGCACTGTTGCATGTTGTAACGTGTAAGGACACGATCTATGTAAGTCTTTTGAGACAATCCTAAGATCCATTTGTGTCTATCTCGGTGAATTTCGATGCCAATGACGTAAGAAGCATCTCCGAGATCCTTCATGTCGAAGTTATGCGAAAGTAACCGCTTCGACTCATGCAACATGTCTAAACTATTACTTGCCAAAAGAATATCATCTACATAAAGGACAAGTATAGTGAAGTTACTCCCACTCATCTTGAGGTAGGTGCATTGATCCACTTGATTCTTCATAAAACATTGCCTCTTCATGACTTCATCAAACTTGAGATACCATTGACGTGATGCTTGTTTTAACCCATAAATGGATTTCTTCAACTTACAGACTAGATGCTCCTGACCTTCAGGTTTAAAGCCTTCAGGTTGTTTCATGTAAACATCTTCGTCTAAGTCTCCGTTAAGGAAAGCAGTTTTGACGTCCATCTGATGCAGCTCTAAATCAAAATGAGCTACTAGGGCCATAACGATCCTTAATGAATCTTTACGAGAGACAGGTGAAAACGTCTCTTGATAATCAATTCCCTCTTTCTGAGTGTAGCCCTTTGCAACCAATCTCGCTTTATAGCGTTCAACGTTCCCATTCGGATCCAGTTTTGTTTTGAACACCCGTTTACAACCTACAGGTTTGACACCGTTGGGTAATTCTACCAAATCCCAAACGTCATTTTTCTTCATGGATTCAAGCTCATCAATCATTGCTTTGTTCCATTCAGAAGACTGATCACTGCTAATGGCTTCATTATAAGAGATAGGATCATTGAGCTTTCCAGCATCCATTTCAGTCAGGTAGGTAACATAATCATCCCAATTAGTAGGTCGTTTCTGCCTAGATGACCTCCTGAGCCGATTTTCGGGTGCAACGTTGTCTTGGTTTTGAGCGTTTGATGTGCCTTCGTTATGAGATATAATGGGTTCTGGTTGTGGAGTTGGAGTTTGTGCAGTGGTTTCAGGTGCAGTTGCATGGGGTACAAGAGGAGTAAACGGAGTAATGGTAAGCGACGAGTCTCCCCCCCCCCCCCCCCGCGTCTTGTACTTCTTGCAATTCTTCGTAAGGGTTGGTACTGCTCCCACTGACCTTGAAATCCTCCAGGAACACAGCACGCTTGGTTTCAACAATACGGGTGACATGGGAAGGACAATAGAAACGATAACCCTTTGAATGATCAGGATACCCAATAAAGAAACAGGTAACTGTTTTAGGGTCAAGTTTCCTTAGGAAAGGATTATAGAGTTTTGCTTCAGCAATGCAGCCCCATACTTTCATATATTTAAGACTCGGTTTCCTTCCTGTCCAAAGTTCATAAGGAGTTTTAGGGACAGACTTAGAAGGAACTCTATTGAGTATATGAACAGCTGCTTTTAACGCTTCAGTCCAGAGGAATAATGGTAAATTAGTGTTGGCTAACATACTGCACACCATGTTCATAAGGGTACGATTTCTTCGTTCAGCGACACCGTTCTGCTGAGGTGTACCAGGCATGGTGTATTGGTTTACAATCCCCCGGCCCTTACAAAACTCATAAAATGGACCAGGAGCTTGACCCACATCAGTATGTCTTCCATAATATTCACCGCCTCTGTCTGATCTCACAACTTTAATCTGACGATCTAATTGCTTTTCAACTTCAGCTTTATAATCTTTAAAAGTTGTAAGAGATTCAGACTTTTCCTTTATAAGATACAAGTACATGTAACGAGAATAATCATCAATGAAAGTGATAAATGAAGTATGTCCTGTGATACCAGCGATTTGATAGGGACCACTAATGTCAGTGTGAATGAGTTCTAATAAATTAGAGCTCCTAGTGGCACCTTTCTTATTCGCTGATGTCATTTTGCCTTTAAGACATTTGACACATGTTCCAAAATCAGTGAAATCGAGAGGAGGTAAGACTTTATCCTTTACGAGACGATTTAATCGTTCTCTTGAGATGTGGCCTAAACGTTGATGCCACAACATAGATGAAGTCTCTAAGTCTCGAATTTGTTTCTTTTCCATCTTTGTGAGTGATTCATTAATATTATATGACAACAAAGATTTGGAAAAATTATCATCTAGTTCTAATCTATAGAGACCACCATCCAGAATGCCAGTACCATAAACAACGGAATCATAGAGAATAGAGAGTTTGCGATGACCATGAGAAACAACAAAACCGTCTATGTCTAACTTTGGTCCTGATACAAGGTTCCGAGTTACCTCAGGAACATATAAGGTATCATAAAGTTTAATACATAAACCGGTTTTCAAAAATAATTGTAATGTTCCTATGGCCTTCACTTCTAATTCCCGATCATCCCCAACTTTAAGTGTTCTTTGGTTTCTTCCCAGCTTCCGGATTGTAAGGAATCCCTGAAGTGAATTGGTAACATGAACCATAGAACCAGAATCAAACCACCAAGAATTAGCAGGAACATTTAAATTAAAGGACTCAAGTATCATGAAAAAATCGTTACCTTTCTTAGCCAGCCACTCCTTGAAGTCAGGGCATTCCTTTTGCTTATGTCCTGTCTTCTTACAGAACTTGCAATAGGGTTTGCCTAAGGAGTTCTTAGAGCTGGAAGGTGCACTTGTATTAGGATTTGGATTTGGCTTTTGAACCTTAGAAGCATCCTTTCTTTGATAATTGTGCTTCCTCTTCTTTGAGCTGGAGGTGGTGAAGTTAGCAACATCAGTAGTGCGATCCATCTTCATACGCTCTTCCTCCTGCACGCACATAGCGATCAGTTCACTCATCGTCCATTTGTCCTTCTGAGTGTTGTAATTAATCTTGAATGCTTCATAGGACGAAGGAAGCGAAGTGATGATGAAGTGAACAAGAAAACCATCACTGATCTCCATCTCTAGGCCCTTCAGCTTATTGGCCATGTCATGCATCATCATGATGTGCTCGCGAATGCCGCTACTCCCATCATACTTAGTTGTCACCAGCTTGATGATAAGAGTGCTAGCGTGTGCCTTTGATGTTCCCTTGAATTGATTCTCCACAGAAGCCAAATAGGTTTTAGCATCTTCAGAATCAGGAATGGCTCCTCTGATTGAGTTATGAATGGACTGCTTCATGAACATGAGAGACATACGGTTACACCTAGTCCATTTATCATGGACTATCTGCTCAGCATCAGTACTTGTAGCGGTAAGGTCCGCTGGCTTATTCTCTCTTAGAGCATAATCAAAGTCCAGCAGCCCAAGCGTAAGCATGAGAGCATCCTTCCATGCAGCAAAGTTATCACCAGTCAAAGGTGGAATCCCGCAATTGGGTGCTGATAGTGGAAATAAGATGAGCAAGTTATGATACTAAGAAAGAAGTCCTAATGTGATCTAATGGGCTTGTGACACTAAGGCAGGCGTAAATAATGACCATTTTAATTATGAAGCTGTGATAATGTCTATTACTAACATCAAAATAATAGACTTAGTTAAAAAATTCTACTTAAACGAAGACAAATCAGCTTTGGCCAGAAGTGTAATCATTTAAGTATGTGTGCAAAGTAATCGTGACAAATCAGCTTTGGCCAGAAATGAGACAATCACTTTAGTTATGCACTTGTCAAACATGCTAAACATAAATGAATTAAATCAGCTTTGGCCAGAATTAAGACATTTCACGTTTGTAATGCATACTCAACATAGCTTTCATAATACCTGAACAATAAATAGATGTATTAAATCAGCTTTGGCCAGAATTAATACATCAGAAGCTCATTCAAGTAAAGCTATTTTTTGGTTTTGTAAAATTATCTGATTCTGATTAATTAATTAAGTGTTAACAAAACCAAGTATTTAATAGCAAACCACCTGTTAGCGCGGATCGAACTGAGTTTTGGTCACATTTAAACAGCCTAAGGTGATGAGGTCTCGAGTCATGGTCTCGAGTTAGGTATCGACTGAGTTTTGAGATCTCGAGTTAGTTATGAGGTCTCGAGTCGCAACCTTAGTCTCGAGTTGTAGCTTTATGGTCTCGAGTCGCAACCTTATGGTCTCGAGTTATGACCTTATGGTCTCGAGTAGCAACCTTGGTCTCGAGTAGCAACCTTATGGTCTCGAGTTATGACCTTATGGTCTCGGGTTGCAACCTTGGTCTCGAGTAGCAACCTTGGTCTCGAGTAGCAACCTTATGGTCTCGAGTTATGCAGATTTGAGAGCGCTTATGACTTTGAGTCGAGACCTTGTGGTCTCGAGTCGAGACCTTGTGGTCTCGAGTCGAGATCTGATGGTCTCGATTCACAATCTGATGATCTCGAATCCCTGTTAACAGCTGTTTTGTGATGATAACTGAAAACTCGAAATTTTAGGGATTGTGGGATAATGTTTCCTGTAAACTTATCAAAAGATTTCGAAAATAATAACTGATTATCTTTTAACAGTTTCCGAAATTTTTAGTAGATAAAATTCAGATCAAAAACAGTAAAACACCCACTAATCCGGATTATATTCCAAAACTTAATGAATTTTTCGAGTTTTCTTAGAACAATATGATGAACCCTAAAAAAATAAAATCATAATTCTGGGTTCCGAAATCTAGATTTTAAGATTTTTGTTGACAGATTTCGGATACTAGGTTACCCATTACGATTTCGAGTCAATTTATCAATCAATTATTTTCCGAAAACAGGGATTTCGTTAACAGGACTCGAAACAGCCGTGATTTTTATGAACTTTCAAAATTCCGTTTTCCAGATTTTTGATCCCAGAATAATGTATACAAAACCAGAACTGATTTATCAACATATGCTCTGATACCACATGTTGGATCAGTTCTGTTTAAACATAATGGAAAACATGAATAACATACCTGTTACAGCAGACAAGCCGGTAGAGAATCCAGTCAGAGATGCAGCCATAGAGTTCGACATGATTGTCAGGATGATCTGGTTCCTCCTTAGGGTGTAAGGTGATGATGGTGAAGAACCGAAAGTAGGGTTGATTTCGGTAATGGGGAGAGAGACGAATTTGATGTTATGAGGGTTTGTAATTGTGTAATGTGTGTAACCCTTAAACTCTCTAATAATCCCCTTATTTATACACCCAAGAGAAAACCTAATTAGTTAATAAGGGTAATATGGTCCATCAACAATTACCAACTAATTATTAATAGGTTATTAATATATTTTGATCTAATATAATATAAATGATTATAAAGGCTACAAGATTTAATATTACATTAATAATATATTTAATCTCACAGTATGGGGCGGGGTTGGGGCGTGGGTTGGAGTGAAACGCCCAAGTCACCACCCCAGGTGGGCTTGGGTTTGGGCGTGGCCCCATTGGCGTGGGATTCAGCCCGGGCGTTGGACGGGGCTATCCACATGATATGGTGAAACCTCATTGGCCAAGAGCACTAGCCACGCCCCACCATACCGCTTTGAAATTGGCTTTTGGTCTTGGGTGCCCTATACTACACGTGTCGCACCATGCCCCCAACCACGCCCTACCATATCCACTTGAAATGCTTGATGTTCATCAAATTTGAAACCGGACTGTTAATGATACCGATTAGTTCGTTCATGAGTTTGCTACAGCTTATTGGTGTATGGTTATGTTTGTTCTGTGTGAAATTAAATGACAATTAGAACTCATGGATTCTTCAAAAAGTTTATTGGACCGTCAGTCATGCCATCAAATCGTAGTTGAGCCTTATTAGGCCACACGGGGCGGTTATAGCATCACGCGTTATAGCATATGTATAACTCGTTATTTCCACCGCCGGTCCAAACTAAAACGCGTTATAGTATCACGCATTCCAATTTTCGTTATTTTTATCACGCCGTTATTTTTTTTTATTTTTTTTTTTTGTGAGTGTATTGTTGGTTGGGGGAAAATTGTTGGGTGTGGTGGTGAGTGATGACAACCCCCACTAAAAAAGGTTGTGAGTGATGGAAAAATGGCCGTTGACATGGCGGAACTTGATTGGTGCTTGTGAGTGACAAATTCTATCACTAGTGAACCACCCTCCCTCCCCTTATTACTTATATTTTTCATTAATTTTGATGTAGCACCGTTAAAAAAAATTGATTTAGTTGTTATATATGTTTGGGATGGGTGATGTTTTGAAGCCATAACTGATATTGCCATTGACAGAGATTAGAAACATTGTCACTAGAATAAGTAGCATCTTATTTACCTGAGATAAGATAAAGACTCCTGAATTTATACAAGAGTTGAAAATTTCTGCTCACTACTTATTAATGGGTTGATTTGGCTTGTGTTTGAGAGTCGACCCGGCCCGTGCCAAACATGACGTGTACTTATCACACAAGGGTTGGCTTGGCGAGCTAGGATTTTATCACGGGTACCCGCTCCGAGTTTGAACCCGTACCAGAACACCGCCGCCACCCACAAGGGTTGGCTTGGCGAGCTAGGATTCGGGGTAGGATGTTGTACAACACCAAAGAAAGATCACACACTCACACGAACAAGATTCAACAATGAAATGATTTAAATATTGAACGAGAATGTAATTCTTATGATAACCGTGATAAAATGAAATATTAATTAGAATTTATATAATTTTATAACATAATGTATATAAAAACTCTCTCAATATGATAAAGCTATATTTGAAAAACAATAAGTAAATGCCTAAACAGTGAATATGGATTGTATTAAGTAATAACTGAAATAACTTAATACCGTTATAAACATATATTATTATTATTATTATTATTATGTTTATCAACATCAAAAATAGATTAGTTTTCTCTTCAAGTTTTGTGCTCTTATATATACCGCTATTGTATCTCATTGTAAATGATACATATCAATGAAATATTTGTTCTTTTCTCCCTATAATTCAGCTCATATTCCTGTGTTAGTAGGCTTGATCCAGAACTAATCAGAGAATAAAATACGCGCTACACTTTTTTCCCTTAGCTGAGGTTTTGTCCCATTGAGTTTTCCTGGCAAGGTTTTTAATGAGGCAGTCCAAGCATACGAAGTTAATAAAGGGGAACTGTTATAAACATATATTATTATTATGGTTATCAACACCAAAAATAAATTAGCTTTCTCTCAAAGTTTTGTACTCTTATATATACCGCTATTGTATCTTATTGTAAATCATACCTATCAATCAAATATTAGTTCTTTTCTCCCTATAATTTTGCTCATATTCCTGTGTTAGTTGGCTAGTTTCACAACAAATATAACTTGTTTAAAAAAGATTATTTTTTAAGCTTACTAGTTCATATATTATTTACAAAACGTGATATTATTTACAAAGCACTAAATACTACGAGCACCTTTAGCCATGGATAGAGGTGCTCAAAAAGGGTTTTTATTAGAACGGGAACCGGGGAGGAACTGGGTTCAGGTTTGGTCAAGAAGGTCAACAACGGTTCTGGGTAGGAACCGATTCCAGATATGTTCTGGTTTTTGACTCGGTGCTGACCAGTTTGAATAGGCTTTTTTTTTCAGGTTTTGGTCTAGATTTTGATAGGGTAGAGGTGGAACCACCAAGTCGTTTTTGGTTTGGTTCTTTTTTTCAATATCTACACATGTTATACATTTTTTAACATGTGTAGGTGTTTATCTTGCCACGTCATTTTACAAAAAAAATTACGTTATGTATATGTATCCAATACCTACACGCATTGTACATGTTCAAATATGTGTAGGTAGATATTTTGTCACGACATTTTTCTTAAATAAAATAAATATTTATTAACTTATTGTATCTAGATATCTATTTAAAATTCTTATGTGTTTTCGTAAACATAATTATTCAACAACATATGTCATATATATTAGTTTTTTTTTACATGTGTAGATAATTTAACTACGCATAACGAAAATTTACTAAATGTGTTGGTAGTCTAATATTTAATTGATCGTTAAATTTGGGGGGATATTTTCCCACCAACTCCAAGGTATAGCTAAAACATATTTTCAACGTATATTAAGTGTTACCTATTATCAAATATCAATCATCAACAATTACCCACACATGTACCTAAATGTGTAGATACTTACCCACACATTTACATGTGTAGGTAAACTATGTGTGGGTAAAGACCCCAAATTCTTGTATCTCAAGAAATTCGCAGATTCCTATATCATTCTATTGTTGTATGTAGATGATATGTTGATAGCCGGGTCAGACATGTCACATGTTAATAAGCTGAAGCAACAAATTTCTAAAGAATTTGAAATGAAAGATTTAGGTCTTGCCAAGCAAATTCTTGGCATGAGCATCAGGAGGGAGATACTTCTGAGATTGAGCTAACTACACACTCGCAAAAGGTAACCCATCATCAATATCATCAACTTCAAATACAAGAACTGGTGTTTCAAAACTTCATATGTGTAGTTTTCTTTTTGAGTTTAGAATCACCTTTTTTATGTTCCAGGGTTTTTGGCATTTAACAAATACATACGTTTTATTGTTTTTTTTAGATCAGGAGCATAGTAAATATTTTTGCGTTTAACTAAGTATGGCTTTGATTGTTTTGACTTTCACCCTTCTTCTGTCAGAGAACATAATGACGAAACGTATTATGACCTCTAAAACCTCCATGCAATAACATGTACAATTTTTTTAAATTATATGGCGTTTTAGACAAGATGTGGCGTTTTTAGTGAATGTGTGGAGTGTGAAGCTTTTGTTTAGTTGTTTTACTTATATAATGAGCTTTTTTTTTGCGGCCAGGTAGATATTTGTTTTTGGCGTTAAAATCATCGGTGATTTTCTTGAGTGTATTTTTTTATCAGTTGTTGTGCCATGTAAGATGCAGGCCTATATTGTGAAAGGCAATTATGGTGTTTTGAAAAGACAAATAAATTCAATTTCCCATGTAGTGGCTTTTAATATAATAAATGTTTAGCAATAATATTTCCGTGTCTTCATTTTTACTGTTTGTAGTTACTGTTTCGTTTAGTTTCATCTGGCAATTAGTGTTGTTTTCTAATAATATATTGTTTGGCATTTTTTGGTGTTTTATATAGCAATAACGTGCTTTGCTAGCATCCGTTCTCACAGTTTTCATACTATCAGACGTCGTTTTGGTGTTTGTGGTTTTTGGCATTTCATACTCAATTTTTTTATTAGTAGAGAATTAGATAATAAACAACAGAGAATTAGATAACAAACAATAGAAAATGAAAAATAAAATAAAATTTCTAATCTAATTTCTCATCTAAATCTTCACTGTAGATAATTTAACTACAGTGTTGGTAGTCTAATATTTAATTGATCGTTAAATTTGAGGGGATATTTTCCCACCAACTCCAAGGTATAGCTAAAACATATTTCCAACGTATATTAAGTGTTATTTATTATCAAAAATCAATCATCAACAATTACCCACACATGTACCTAAATGTGTAGATACTTACCCACACATTTACACGTGTAGGTAAACTATGTGTGGGTAAAGACCCCAAATTCTTGTATCTCAAGAAATTCGCAGATTGTTATATCATTCTATTGTTGTATGTAGATGATATGTTGATAGCCGGGTCAGACATGTCACATGTTAATAAGCTGAAGCAACAAATTTCTAAAGAATTTGAAATGAAAGATTTAGGTCTTGCCAAGCAAATTCTTGTCATGAGCATCAGGAGGGAGATACTTCTGAGATTGAGCTAACTACACACTCGCAAAAGGTAACCCATCATCAATATCATCAACTTCAAATACAAGAACTGGTGTTTCAAAACTTCATATCTGTAGTTTTCTTTTTGAGTTTAGAATCACCTTTTTTATGTTCCAGGGTTTTTAGCTTTCAGATAAACATGAAATTAATAATTGAAATGCTCTATGTTCGTGTTTATATTACAAATCTCAAATTAGACAGTTAATAATCCTCTAAATTGGAGCCCAATAGACCTAGTTATATTACAACTAGGCCCAGATCTAGGAGATCTAAAAAGTCACAGGCCCAAAATTTTGTGACGCCAGACCTAAACTTTTCTACAGCAGAGGGGGTAGATTCAGATCCATTCAATATCGGTGAAATCTTTAGAATGGAGAATGAAGAGGTTAGAAAGGCAAAGGCGAATCCCACAGGTGAATCAGACATGGATGCCAACCGCGACCTAGATGATGATTTTGAAAATGAAGTGACTGCAACTCTTGAATTTGGATCCAAATTAGGTATCGAGACGGTTGGTTTCGAGAACCACTTGAGGAAAATCATTAGTGGGGAAATGGAGACTTAACGTTGCTGATGAATTTTTTATCCTTAAATATTAATGGGGTGCTAGCTGTTGAAAAGGGGCAGTGGGTTCGTGATCTGAAGAAGAAGCTGAAAGTGGATGTGATAGGTTTGTAGGAGACTCAGAAGATGGGCTTATCAGACATTGACCTTCGTAGATTCTGGGACAACTCAAGTCTGAAAGTTTGCACGGTGGATTCAGTTGGCAAATCTGGTGGTTTGGCTCTTTTGTGGAATCCGAACGTCTTCGAAGAAGAATCAATTCAGAGAAGTCAAAGGTTCTTAATGGTGTCTGGTAAAGTCAAGGGAATAGAAGGTAGACAGAACATCTTGAACGTTCATGCTCCCAATAATGCTAATCAAATGGCTATTCTCTAGAATGAGATTTTGGAGTTAATTGGGAAACAGAGTGGAAGATGGGTGCTGTATGGGGACTTCAATGATGTTCGGGACGAAAGTGAGAGAATTAATTCCAGATTTGATCGCCGGGCGACGGAGGCTTTTAACGATTTTATTATCCGGGCAGATCTCTTCGAATACCCGTTGACTGGAGGTAAATTTACTTTTGTTTCGGGGCACTCGAATGTTAAATTGAGCAAATTAGACAGATTTTTAGTCAATGAGGAGTTTTTGAACCAATGGCTTCGGCTAAAGCGGCTGTTTTGGAGAGAGGCGCTTCGAATCACTGCCCAATTGCGTTATCTTGCAACCTAATTGATTTTGGCCCCATCCCTTTTAAGTTTTTTAATTCTTGGTTGGGGGACCAAAAAGTGGCAATTATAGTGCAGAATGTGTTAGCTGCAGTGAATATGGGAGGTAAGAAGGACCTGGCGCTGTTAAAGGTTCTGAAACGGATTAAATTAGAATTAAAAAAGTGGAGAAGGGATGCTAAAGAGGCGGAGGAGAAGAATGTAAAAGACATGTCCGATACGATTAACAATATTGAAAGAAAGGCGGCCTTAGGTACGATTTCAGCCTCGGAAAAAATGCTTAGAACCGACTTAAGGGTTTTGGTCAATGGGATGGAATTGATTAAGGCTAAGAATGCTCAGCAAAAAGCTCGTATAAATTGGATTAAGCTGGGCGATGAGAACACCTCGTTTTTTCACCATATGGTGAATATTAATTTGGCCAGCAACAGAATAAACGGACTGAAGTTTAATGACAAGCTTGTTTCGGTTCCAAAGGAGCTCAAAAAAGAAATAAGAAGTTGGTTTTGCAAACAATTTTCGGAACCTATTTTTCGAAGGCCCAAGTTTATTGGTGATGGATTACCTACTGTTTCTTCTCAGAGTGCTTTGTCCCTTGTCGAGGTATTCACGGAGTTGGAAGTCTGGAAAGGTATCAAAGACTGCAATGGTGGTAAGGCACCGGGCCCAGACGGTTTCACCTTGAAGTTTTTCAAGGTTTTCTGGAATTATTTAAAGCCTCTGGTGATGGGGGTTATAGGAGAATTTTATAACAGCGGTATTATCAGTAATGGGTGCAACTCCTCTTTCGTGGCTCTCATTCCGAAAGCCAAAGACCCGCAAGAGCTCTCGAACTATCGGCCGATATCTTTGGTCGGGTCTATTTATAAGATCATCGCTAAAGTTCTCGCTAACCGTCTTAAACGGGTTGTTAGCGAAGTCATCTCCCCGAATCAGTCGGCCTTTGTCGGAGGAAGGAATATCTTGGACAGCCCTCTAATCTTAAGTGAAACGATTGCCTGGGCCAAGAAAAATAAAACAAAGATGTTATTGTTCAAAGTCGATTTCGCAAAGGCATATGACTCGCTAAACTGGAAATTTCTACTAGAGATGATGACATACATGTCTTTTCCAGATATCTGGATAACTTGGATAAAGGGATGTCTCAAGTCTGGCAAGGGTTCGATCCTTGTCAACGGATCTCCAACGGCCGAGTTCAAGTTCAAAAGAGGATTAAGGCAGGGCGACCCCGTTTCCCCTTTTCTCTTCATCATTGTAATGGAAATTATTAATTTGTTCCTGAAAAGGGCATCCGATGCTGGGAATTTTCAAGGTATCCAAATCCCAAACGGTGGGCCGATTATATCTAATTTATGTTATGCAGATGATGTTATTTTCGTAGGTGCTTGGTCGGAACAAAATATTGTGACTCTTAATCACCTTTTGAGATGGCTGGGGCTGGTCTCAGGCTTGAGAGTTAATCATAAAAAGTGTAAACTGTTCGGGATCGGAGTTGGAGAAGGGGAGGTTGAGCGGATGGCTAGTATTTTAAATCGTGAAGCTGGAAGGCTGCCCTTTTTATACTTAGGAGTTCCTATTGGGGCGAACATGAAGAGAGCTCGATTTTGGCATCCGGTTGTCGATAAAGTAAAGGCGAGACTTTCTAAATGGAAAGTGAGGCACCTCTCGTTTGCTGGAAGACTGATCCTTGTGAAGTCGGTTCTGGGAAGTATCCCGTCTTATTACTTATCTCTTTTCTACGCCCCGAAGAGTATCGTTAACAAGATTGACAGGATTAGAAGGGACTTTCTTTGGGGGATAACTGATACGAAAAAGAAACTTAGATGGGTCCGTTGGGATTTTATGTTGAGATCTAAGAAGGCGGGCGGTTTGGGGATCGGGAGAATAAGAGATTTTAACCTCGCGATGCTAACTAAATGGTGGTGGAGGTTTAAATCGAACCCAAATCAATTATGGGCCGAAGTCATTGCGGGGATTCACAAGAATAATTCAGGTGATCAGTTAATTCCAATTAAAAAATCGGTTCCCGGGGTTTGGAAGGATATTGGTGGCATGAAACAGGTTTTATAGAAGATGGGCATAATCATCG
The DNA here is from genome assembly GCA_030545235.1 of Helianthus tuberosus. Classification (NCBI taxonomy): domain Eukaryota; kingdom Viridiplantae; phylum Streptophyta; class Magnoliopsida; order Asterales; family Asteraceae; genus Helianthus; species Helianthus tuberosus. Next base: position 192,484,854 of record CM060445.1, read on the forward strand.
GCGATAATCTTATATTGAAGGATGGTTCCTGGTCATGGCGTTCTGATAAAGACAAAACCTTTTCGGTGAAGCAAGTGCGTATCGACATTGAAGGGTCTTTGGGGACTGATTCAAGCAGCACTTCGTTGTTTGATTGGAACATTTGGTCCCCCCTAAAGTGAAGTTGCTGATGTGGAGAGCTTTGCTCGGCAAAGTTGCGTCTAAGGTTGGCTTAGCTCATAGGGGTATATCGGTGCCGGACGTCTCCTGTCCTCGATGTGGAATAAATGCCGAGAACCCGGACCACATTTTCTTCAATTGTCTTTGGGCCAGAAGTTTATGGTGGAACGTGCTGTCTTGGGTTCGGATGAAGTTTCCTCTTCATTGCGCTTCCTTGTCGGCTCTTGTTTCATACATTAAAGAGACACCGGGTGGAAGGGTGTGGAAAAAATTGGTGCAGACGATAGTTGCTGCCACGGTCTGGAGTATTTGGAGCGCCAGAAACGCCAAGGTTTTTGAAGGCAAGTTTATCCCTATTCGGCAGTCGGTCGATCTCGTTAAGGAGGACACGTTCTTGTGGATTTGCAACCGATCGAAGCTCAAAAAGCCCTCTTGGGAGAACTGGGATAAGTTCGATGTTGTTGACTTGATGTAACGGTTTTTCTTTGTTTTTTCGTTTTCAGCTTGTATGTTTCTTCTCAGCTCCTTGCTGGCTCTTTATATATATATATATATAAAGTGTTTTTGCCGTTCATAAAAAAATAATCCTCTAAATCTCAAACCACAAAGATAAAATTTTAATAATCAATGTAGATAAAAAAGGAGTATATATGACATCGAACAATACAATCACTACACTCACTCGATCCAAATCGATTACAAATATGAACAAACGAACAACAATTGAAGAAACATCAACGAACGTTACAGATTCGGTAACAACAACAGGACGAATCAGATATGGTTAACACAGTGACAAAATTAGGGCAAAAAGGATGAATGAAACGTACCTATGTGAGTGACGAAGTGATCTGATCAATCGATTCAAACTAAAGTTATAATATATTCAAATAAACTAACACCCGAAGATATGAACTTCTATGTTTACATCGATGGGGAAGGCAAGAAGAAAGATATAGTGATGGTTGAGACAGAGATAAACTGAAATTAGGGTTGAGAGGCAAGGATCCAAAAGCCGTGTTTAGTTTTAGCACCTAAACCAAAGAAAATAAACCTAAGAAGAGGACACATGGCATCAATAAGCCTAAGAAATGGATGAATGTAAACCTTAAATTTTAGACCTTATCTACAGTATCTTCAGATTTGGAAAATTTGACAAAAAGATATTGAAAATAAAAAATCAAACCTTGTCTCCAGTATCTTCAGAAATGGATGCATGTAAACCTTCAATTCTTCAAATCATAAGTTGGGTGAACAGCAGGTTTTACAACATAAATAACTTTGAAATTTGAAATCGAAATTGAGAGTGAGAGAGAGAACGCATGTCGAAGAATCCAAGTGCATTTGAACTTTGCAATGGAACTTCTTCTAGGGTTTTGAAATGGAACATCTGTAGATTTCTTTAAATTGGTGTTCAATACAAGAGAAAGAATGAAAAGGGGAGAGGCATGAAAGATGAAGGAATATGGAATTGAGGGAGATTTGAAATTCAAAACCTCTTTTTCAAATTTCAAATCCAAGAGAACATGGATCTAAAAAGAGAAAGGGAACAGAGAAGAACATGAAAAGAAAATGGAAAGTTGGGTACAGGAGCGTGTATGATTTTTGACCAGTCTTTTGGCTTTTGTATGTATTCCAGAGAGAAGAAAGAGACGTAACAAAGGCTGGTTTGGTAATTAGGTTTTATTAAAAAAAAAACAGGAAAATGACACATGGATTAGAAGGTGGGAGAGCTTGACAAGTAGGAGAGAGCTAAGGGGGGTGTTTGTGGTGATGACACATAGGATGGCAAAGCTTTGCTTTATTAGATTAGGAAGATTTGAGTTTGCATATTTAAGCAACTTTTCCTTATAAGCAGAACGAAGAAACAAGCAAGTTACTGAAAACAGTTTATTTCACTCCAATGAAAGTAAGCTTGTACTTTGAATCCAACAAGAATTATCAGATTGAACTAAGCTTGTACTTTGAAAGTAAGCAGTCTCTCGAGTTTTTTACTGAATTAGTGCTGATTTAAAAAATTAAATCAAAACTAGTGCTGCTTGCCAAAATATTTCACAATTGATGCCATTGCCATTCAAAATGGAGAAATATTTTATGGACTTGTAGCTGTACCGGGAAATTTTCAGGGCTGTGCAGGCTTTGGCAGGACCAATCATTGGCCCAGGAACTGTACAGAACTTTTCAGGGTACATTTGCCATTCTTAATGGCGAAATTTTTAAAATAGCTCCAATTACAATGGCGAAAAGTATAGTCTGCATACACCGCCATTCTGAATGGCGAAACACCTGCAGAAATTGTCATTATTAATGGCGAAAAGGGACCAAACTGCTGGAATCATGCAGAAATTGCTCTTAACAATGGCGAAAAGCTGGAAACCTGCAGAATTGCCATTATTAATGGCAAAAAGGGACCAAACTCTTGTCCAAACTCTAGCTGTTTTATGCTGATTCCGTCAACTGATGATTTGTAGAATATGATATTAATGCGGCGTTTTTCTTAAATCTTGTTGCCTCCATTTTTGGACCAACATAGTTTTCAGTTCATTGACTTCAATTGCTTGCTTTACTTTTCTACTATTTGAAGATGTAGCACGACTAGGGGGAACGAGAAAACGCAAAAATAAAGTTGGTCCTCTTTGTGAATCTATGATGTTATTCATGCATTAAATAGCCATATTGCCTTACCATTTGCAGTTCCCCTCGTTGTTTCTGTTTCTTTGCTCATGCATTAAAGATGTCTCGAAGTTCAGGTTTGGATTTTGCGATTTATATCTTATCTAAAGTAACTAATAAGCTGGCTACAAATTGGTTGACCAAAAGTTATGCCCGGTTTCATGACTTTCCATTATGTAATCACGAATAGTATTTTCATTAATCTTTATAAATGACCTAAATTGTGTTGGTTGAGGAAGTTATTAATATAGTTAGAAGAAGAAAACGTATAGGAGTAAATGAAATTCTCAGAGTCATGACATAAGCTTAAACAACAGATCAGCTAGGGCGTTGTTTGACTAAATCACTCGGTCTTGCGAGTGCGGAAAGTACGTAAAGTGTACCTTGTTATCGTATATATGCATAATAAGAAAGATTGCCAAATAAGTGAAGTGGTATCTGGAACTATTCCAAATGTATTTACATAACGATTTGTATATTTGCCAAATGACACACTTATGAAAATGTTATGTGTGTTCTTATTATACCCAACACGCTCTGCAATGCAGGCCTTATAAAGAGATGAAGTCATGAAAAAGTACGAAGCACTTACAGCTCGTTTGGAACAGGATTTAAACAGTATTTCAATCGACGAACTTGACATATCAGATGAAGTTAAAGAACAGGTTGTTGGTATCAAAGAGGTAAAAACAAGCTGAGAAAAAAGAACAGTGAACAAAACAAACAGGAAGAACCGAAAGCTTTTATTAATAAACAGTTGGTACATATTACAAGAGAGAATGATATTGTTTTTTCGACTAATTCTACTCTGCACATTCTTGCCTTATTTATACTAAAAAACAAAACAGAATATTCGTTGAAATATGCGGTTCCTTCCTTCAGAATCTGAACAGAATGCAACGTTCATAATATGACTTTTTCACCCAGCAACAACGTCTCTTTCCTTGTATCTCGGTCAACACTAACCAACACTCTCCCCCTTAGTGTTGGCTTCACTCTTGATGTCTTCTACGCCCATCAGGTCCCTCATTTCAGTAAACTGAATGCGAGGCAACGCTTTGGTCAATGAATCTGCCTTTTGTAAATCACCACTAACGTGCTTAACTTCAATTTGTTCCCGCTCCACACATTCACGTATGAAGTGATACTTCGTGTCAATGTGCTTACTACGTCCATGGAAAACGGGGTTCTTCATCAGGGCAATGGCTGATTCGTTGTCCACCATTAGTAACACCTTTTCCGCTTCTTTGCCGGTTAAGTCACTAATCAAGCTTCTCAACCACAAAGCTTGACACGCCGCCGACGTCGCTGCCATAAACTCGGCCTCGCAAGAGCTAAGAGCTACTGTTTTTTGCTTTTGAGAGGACCAAGTTATTAAGTTTCCTGAAAAGTAAAACGCCATACCGGTTGTGCTTCGACCATCTTCTTTGTCGGTTCCATGGCTACTATCCGAATAACCCACAAGCCTACCATCACCTCCCCTTTTGAATCTTAATCCGTAGCTTGTGGTTCCTTTGAGGTACCTTAAAATCTGCTTTACCGCTGCGTAGTGACATTCCTTTGGAGTTTGCATTAACTTGCTTACATAACCAACTGGGTAACTTAAATCTGGACGGGTGTGCAGCAAATAACGAAGGCTTCCAATCAATTTTCTGTATTCCGTTGGGTCAACTAACTTCCCGTCTCCATCTTTAGTGAGCTGCAGTTTGTGATCCATAGGGCACTTCGCTTCATTACTATTTTTCATGCCTGCCATTTTGAGTATCTTACCAGCATACCCTTCTTGCTTTATCACTATTCCTTCTTGACTTTGCTGAACCTCTATGCCCAAGTAGTAACTCAGTTTTCCCATGTCACTCATATCAAAAATAGCCTTCATCTTTTGCTTAAAAACTGCTATATCTTTTTCGCTTGAACCCGTGACTATTAAGTCATCCACATAAACCCCCACTATCAACACCGAGTTACGTTTTCGTATCTTATACACGGCTTGTTCTTGGCTGCATCTACTGAACCCGAGCTCCTTTAGTGACGTATCAAGCTTGATGTTCCAAGCTCTAGGCGCTTGTCTCAACCCGTACAAAGCCTTATGGAGTCTATACACCATACGTTCTTTCCCTTTTACTTCGAAACCAATTGGTTGCGTCACGTACACTTCTTCTTTGAGCTCCCCGTTTAAGAAAGCTGACTTGACATCTAAATGATGTACAAGCCAGTTTCCTTTAGCAGCAAGAGCAAGTAGCAACCGAATAGTTTCGAGCCGCGCCACCGGAGCAAAAGCATCATCGAAGTCTATCCCTTTCTGTTGGACATAACCTTTCGCAACAACTCGAGCCTTGTGTTTAATCACCTTTCCAGCCGCGTCTTTCTTTAACTTGAACACCCATTTCAGTCCGATTGCCTTATGATCTTTAGGCAAATCGACGAGAGTCCAAGTTTTATTTTTGTTGATGGAGTCGAGTTCCAAATCTATAGCTTTCTTCCAGTTCGGATCAACCATTGCTTCCACATAACTTTCTGGTTCATCATTAATCAAATATAATTCACCTTCTTGAGCATACAACTCTCGAACCTCCTGCTCACTCATTGCTTCTGTTGCATTATACACTTCATTCAAACTTCTTTTTCCTTGTAGAGGAGTATCATCCAGTGCTGAGATGAATTTGCTGGTGAACTTCCTTCATTCATTGCATGTTGTAAGTTGGGAGTATGTGTCATCTCAACTTCATGAGATGATGTACCTGCATGACTAAACATTTGTGGGGAAACATTAGAGTTAGGTGTAGAGATATTAGGGGTAGTAGGTCCATTGTTGTGGTCCCATCCTCCACTTTCTTCACTTTGACCTTGCCTTGTGTTGTCACTATCACCATCTACCCCATGTGACCAATATGAGAGAGATGGCATCCATGCAGAAAAAGTGCCATCGCATGCATGTGGCTTTTGTCCCCATGCCCATGCTTTCCTTTCATCAAATTTCACATCACCTTCCCCTGCTATAATTACCCTTTTATCTCTTGGATCATACAACTTAAAACCCAATGTTCCATGCTCAACACCCAAATACACTAAAGGTCTGCTTCTATCTTTAAGTTTACTTTTATGACCCTTTAATTTTATGGTAAACCCAACACAACCAAAGACCCTTAAATAGCATGTGTTCGGCTTTTCTCCCTTCCACTTTTCAAATGGTGTTGCATCTTTTACAGCTTTAGTAAGCACCATATTTAATACATAAACAGCATGACTCACAGCCTCCCCCCAAAACATATCAGGCACCTCCATTGCTTTTAACATTGCCCTTGTCATACCCATAACAGTTCTATTCCTGCGCTCCACAACACCATTTTGTTGTGGAGTGTAGGGTACTGTTTTTTGTCTCCTTATTCCGTTTTCTTTGCAAAACTCATCAAAGGCTTGAGAATTGAACTCACCACCCCTATCGGTTCTTAACATCTTAATTTCAAACTCACTTTCCTTTTCAACTTGAGTTTTGAAAAACTTAAATTTAGACAAAGCTTCATCTTTTGATCTAAGTAAATATACCCACATATATCTACTATAATCGTCTACGATTAACATAAAGTAATGGTTACCTCCTACCGATTTCGGTGTGATAGGCCCACAAAGATCAGCATGCAAAAGTTCCAGTGGCCTTGTAGCCCTCCAAAGTGCCTTGTTTGGGAAGCTTCCTCTAGCTTGCTTAGCTATAAGACATCCTTCACACAACTGATTTGGATGAGTTATTATTGGCAACCCATTCACGTGGCCCTTTTTACCCATCTGTTCCAACAGTTGAAAGTTTGCATGTGCAAACCTTGCATGCCACAACCATGCATCTTCTTCAACTTTTGTAGCCAAACAAATGGGTTTAGTGTGTTGTAACACTATCTTATACAACCGATTCTTTGACCTTTGCACCTTCATCACAAGTTTACCTTCCACATCTCTAACTTTAACAAATTCATTCCTCATGGATATGTCATATCCATCTTCCGTCATCTGCCCTAGGCTTAGGATGTTGCTTGTTAAAGCCGGAATGAAATATACTTGTGGAATCATTAACTGATCTCCATTCTTACATTGAAATAGTAGAGTACCTTTCCCTTTTATTTCTACCTTTGAACCGTCTCCGAAACGTACATGACCCGTTACGTTCGTATTTAATTCGGCGAAGAACTCCTTCTCTCCCGTCATATGATTACTCGCTCCATTGTCGAGGTACCACAAGTTTATGCTTTGATCGCCCTGATCTTCACACTGCAAAAACACCTTTTGTTCATCCAAAGATACAACCGTAACGGTTTGTTCTCCAGCTACGGTTAACAACAAAGACGGTTCATCGTCATTCTCTTTCGTCAAATGCGCCTCTTGTTCTTGTTTCTTCCCAGCTTTGCACTCCGATGCGTAATGACCCATTTGTTGACACTCAAAACATCTTACTTGGCTCTTGTCTCGCGGCTTTCTCGTTTGATTGTTAGCCTCTTGTGAAGACTTATTCCAGCTTTTCTCGCCTCTTCCACGACCACCTCTGGATCCATATCTTCCACCTCGTGTATTTGAACCTCCACGATTTTGGTTCCACCTGTGACCGCTTTTAATGTTACTCGAACTTTCTGTTTTGGCGAACATCAACGTACTATCGCCATTTGAAGCATTCCCTTGTCGCAGCTTCAGTCTGTCTTCAAAGGCCTTCAACCTACCGATGGCCTCTTCGAACGGCATGTTTTCGATGTCCGAGTATTGCTCCATCGAAGCTACGAAGTGTATGTAGCGATCCGTCACGGTGTCTAGGAACTTACGAACAACTTCCTCATCCTTCAAAATGGCTCCCACGCTACTATATTTCGATGATATCGCCGACAATTTACCCGCATATTCATCTATGGACTCCCCTTCATCCGGAGTGACTCGAACTCGCTTTTCAACGTGTGTAGCCTTGCCTTCTGCACCCTTTCTGCTCCCACGAATCTCGTTTTCAACGACTCCCATACCTCCTTTGCGGTTTTCTTCTGTGCAACCTGCATCGATCTCTTCGGGTATGGCCTGAAAGATGAACGCACGCGCCGTCTTGCTCTTCTTCTCGTCTACAACCACACCGGTTGCAGGTTCTATGGATTCCCAAAGCCCTTGGGCATCCAGTACGGCTTCCATCTTAATCGCCCAGGTCATGTAATTAGTTGCAGTGAGTACCGGGCATTGAAACGGGAATGGGTTCTCTTTTGGGGCTGGGTTTGAGGTGTTCGCAACTGTGCCTGTCATATCTTGTAGTCGGAGTATTTTTGGCATGAACCAGGATCAAAAAAACGTGGAGCTCTGATACCAAATGTTGGTATCAAAGAGGTAGGTAAAAACAAGCTGAGAAAAAAGAACAGTGAACAAAACAAACAGGAAGAACCGAAAGCTTTTATTAATAAACAGTTGGCACAGATTACAAGAGAGAATGATATTGTTTTTTCGACTAATTCTACTCTGCACATTCTTGCCTTATTTATACTAAAAAACAAAACAGAATATTCGTTGAAATATGCGGTTCCTTCCTTCAGAATCTGAACAGAATGCAACGTTCATAATATGACTTTTTCACCCAGCATCAACGTCTCTTTCCTTGTATCTCGGTCAACACTAACCAACACAGGTGAGATATATGATATATGTTTTTTAACTGTCATGAAAGGGCAATAATATTGGGCTAATATAGAGTTTTTTACTGAAGTGAAGCTGCTTTCAAAAATTAAATCAAAACTAATGTTGCTTGCCAACTTCAAATAATCCAAAACACTCTCTTTCAACCCATTTTGCTATCTTAAAGCTGAAATTCATTTTCTGAACACAAAGCCATTTTTAATGGCGAAACTTTTAATTTGTTGCATTTCAAGATTTGGAAATCAATTATAAAATTAACTTTTCGCCATTCTTATTGGCAATATATTCAAAATTTCGCCATTATCAATAGAGTCTGCAAAAGTCTCCTGCAATTCAATGATTGGTCAGGTGCAATTCCCTGAAATGTTCTGCATAGCCTACAAGACCATAAGACTAAAGGGTATGGGGGCCGGCTGAGGCCCGGCTAGGACCGGCGTCGGTCCCGGTCCCCCACACCGCCCCCCTGGGCTCGGCTCGGCAAGATCGACTCCCCACAGCCGGATGTGCCGTGCCTACTTTCCTCTCTCCTAACACACACACACACATCTATACATACATACATACATATATATACATACATACATACATATATATATATATATATATATATATAAAGGGGTTCATCCCCACCCCCTAGGTCCAACCCCTCCAAGCCGAGCCTACGTGGCGCTGATGTGGCGGCCCATCCCCTTGGGGATGAGGCTCCCCATACCCTCTAGCCTAAAAAATCGCCATTTTGAATGGCTATGGCATCAATTGTGAAATATTTTGGCAAGCAGCATTAGTTTTGATTTAATTTTTGAAAGCAGCATCACTTCAGTAAAAAACTCCAGTCTCTCACTTAGTTTTTTAGTTCTACTTTTAAATTTCTTTTTCCGTTTTTCTTAAAGTACGTTTTTACAACATCGTAGCTTTTCGTTCTTTCCAAATATATCGTATTTAAGTGCGTTTTTTAAGTTGACATTTTAAAAAACAACCTACCGCAATGCGCCACTAAAAAAGACATCTCGAGATAATTAGGCAGAAATCCTCTAGTGGGAAAGTTTGATGTGTGCAAGTTTGGGCTTGTTATATGGGAGATGGTGGTCAGGACTATCCCGTATAAAGATATGACTCCAATACAAGCTGCATTTGAGCATTTGATATAGTTTGTCTCCTTTGTATGTCAAATATCTAGTCCGTGGTGCTGAAGGGTTGTGTTCGTGAGTTGGCGAGTTGAACCCGACACGAACTTGAAAATCGTGTCCGACACGTGAGCCGAAAATGACATGAGTTTGCTGGTAGACATGAACACGACCTATTTAACCCATTTTTTAATGTTTTGTGTATTATTGCTCTAAAATTATAAATATTTTAAATTTTTATATGTTGCCACAAATTAGCCAATCATTTTAAGTTATGGCATAAACAAACTTATTTTAAGAATACAAACGGGTTAAAAGAAGACATCTCACGAACCTGCTAGATCAACCAAACCCAACCAGTTTATAACATTTTTTTTTGCTAAGCAAAATGTTATTGATAGTTAAATCTCATAGAGGAGTTTTTGGCTAAAAATATTGATATAGGGAACCAACGAAGTGGAACAAATATTTGGGGACAACGGAGTTATGGAGGAAGGTTTGGTGAAGTTAATCCTGCATTTGCATTTTGTTGACCTGGATGAAGGTTTGGTAAATTAATCATGAAGGTTTGATTGAAAAGCCAAAAGAGTACTTCAAAAGTTTAATTAGTAGTATAGCTAGATGGTATAGTTGCCTGATGTGTATCATGTTCCATTCATGTATTGTCGAATCCGCCATAACACGCGGGTTCCTTACTTGTGTAATAAAAGGAAGGATGCATAAATCTTAAAACATTATAAATAATCAACTATATATATAAATACTTATTATCACACATAAATCGGTAGCAATACATTTTTTTAATGAAACTTTCAATCGTAATAAAAACTTATTATCACCAGGGGGGTTGTTTAAACTTTATGAACGCTTAAAGCGAAAGAGAAATAACCAGTTTGGAGGATGGAGGCCACTGGTCTCGCACTTATTGTTGTTTTCAGCTAAAAATTAACCATGGATATTTCATATATCAGAAGTACACCTTACATATCAGCGACACCCAGTCCAGAATGTGAACCATCCAGCACTAAAAAAAACCTGAATTATAATCAATGACATTACTAAGAATCTAACCCAGATATAATAAAATAGTAATATGAACATCAACAGGGGTGGATTGCATATAGCAAATTATCTTAACGTGAACTACAACTAATTTGAATGAACAAAATCAAATTACTTGTCAAGTTTACATATGAATTTGACACGGGTAATTAAAATACGGAATGATTTAGCAAATGTGTCTAAATACAATCAGTAATATATGATTCAAGACTCAAGAGAAATTAAAATTTCTGACACCATTTTCCGTAGGAAATGCGTCACAATTCGTGATTTTCTACGAATTTGTGACAAAGTGCATATGTAGGAAAACCACTCGTAGGAAACTGGTTTCTTACGCATTTTCTACGCATTTTCCTACCCATTTCTGACAGAAAAGGGTTGTCACAAATTGCTACACATTTTCTACGCATTTTCCTACCCATTTAATGGAAGTTAATTTTTAATTTTTGCTACACAATTGTCACGAAATTTAATTTTTATATTTTTTCATAGTTTATGATGAATTTCCGACTACCTGTTTGCTACGCATTTCTGATGAATTTGTAATAAATAAAATGAAAAAAGAAAAGATTTTTGGCGATGGATTTTGTGTCACAAACCTGTCAGTCAAAATATGAATATGTTTTGTTTAAAGAAAATGTTTTTTCTTGTTTTATTCTATTAATAAATCATTCGAGAGATCTGATAAAAAAAATAAAACTAAAAACTATACAAATTTAATAACATTAATCATGAATTTATACAAATTTACAAACAAACATAAAGAAAATAAAATTACATATTCATCGGAATCGGAAGCTTGTTTTCTCTTCTCTAAATTTATGCGATGCCTTCCTTCACTATCTCAGCGTATGTGAACATTTCGAATCCGGTAGCAATTGCTAGGTAGGTTTGGGTTGAGGCTGCCAGATTAGGAGTTCTTACCGGAGTAGTCTCGAGTTACGGCTGCCAGATTCCAGAACGACCACCCTTGTTACCCGTAGTTTCGAATCCAGTAGCAATTGCCGGTGCTCGCTCCTTTCCGGCCGCCGGGAATATCAACAGCCGGCTCCACCGGCTTCCTCTTTCACTCCCGTTCTCTGCCTCTCTTTCTCGCTCGTTCGAACAGCGACCCGACAACCTACACTGTCACACCCCAAAATATCAGTATTATATAAAACAAACAGAGCTTACCGAAGCTTAAAAAGATATGACACTTACCGGTATAAATCACCCGACAGCGACTCCGGTGGTCACTGCCGCCGCCGTCGGACCCCGGGTCACCGCTAACCGTCCACCATCATCATCAAAAACATCATCATTATTAACCACAGCGGCAGAGATCGAACGGCCAGCGAACTCGTCGGATTTGCGGCTCCGATGGTCTGAGTTTAGTCGAGAGGGAGAGTGAGAGCGAGGTTGAAGGGAGCGGTGGTGTTTGCAGGTGGATGTGTGGCCGGAGATCAAGCCAGAGCCGGCCGGTTAACCGGAGCAGAAAGGGACCGAGAAGGGGGGTGCTGTTATGTGTGTTGGTCTAGGGTTTCACAAAGAAGAAGTACAGGCAGAGAAGATGAAAGGGTGTGGTGTGCGTGTTGTGTGCGCAGATCTCACCAAAAGAAAAGGAACTAGGGTTTGCTTTACATATATACATAGAGTTATACCAAGTGAGTTGGGCCCAAGGCCCGTTAGCATATTTTTAGCGGCCCAAATCGTTTCTGAAGCTCGTTTCTCGAACCCGATCATCGTTTTGTCGTAAAATATAACGTTAAGTCGAGAATGCTAAAAAAATACGTCGGAAATTGAGGTTTGACGTGTATTTTGTCGGTTGCGTTAAAACGCGTGAAGTGTTCCGTTTGTCGCTTTTAAATCCATTTTTTTTCGATCCGTTTTCAACTAAGGATGGTAAAATTCGATTGCGGAGCTAAGTACGTCATAATATTTCAATTTTTAAAGATAATACGCGTCCGATGCTTCCGTTTCGTTTGCGTGTTGTGATGTTTGAATGCATGATAGTTTCGCAAAACGAGATCCATAAGTTTAAATTATACGTATAAAGTTCGTATTTGTCGGCGTGGTCAGTATTTTGTATGGCATCAGTTCGTTATCGTTTATCGTTACGTAATTTCTCCGCGTATTATCATTCGCGTATTGTAAAGTTAGGTAGGCGTTCCTAAGCATTCCAAAAGCCTAATTAAGTTAATTCGTGCCTTAGGAGAAAGAAGGGGGTGTCGGAAGGGATTCCAAAAGCATTCCAAAAGCCAAATTAAGTTAATTCGTGTCTTAAACACTATTTATTATAGTCTAAACGCTTATTAATCGCGTAATTAGAAGTCGTTAATTACCGGTTGTCATACCACCACCTTGCCGGCTCCTCTCTGTGGTTGCTGGTTTGAAGTCGAGAAGAGTTCTGATGTTGGTGTTGTCGGTCGATTACCGGTTATCGGTGCCGTCTCGGGTGTGGGTTACCGAGAAGCTGAGAAGAAGGGGGCTGGGGTGTGTGAAGAGGTGAGTGAGATGAGTTGTAGAGATGAAATGGTTCTCTTATGTGTGTGTTTTGTTGTCTATAAATATAATCGAATTGGATAGTAATCATTGAAAGGCCATTAAAAGATGTAAGCTCAAGTGTGGGGTAGGGGTGTTCACCGGTACCGAAAACGCCAAATAGCGGGTACCGAAAATAATTCGGTATAAATTTAAATATTTAAAATATGGTAATAATAAAACTAGTTAAATATTTAAATATGGTAATAAATTTTCCATCACAAATGCGTAGCAAGTTGCTACACATTTCCTACGCAATAAATTTTCCATCACAAATGCGTAGCAAGTTGCTACACATTTCCTACGCAATAATTAATAATAATGCTGATTAAACATTAAAATATAATCTAAGTATAATAAGAAATATTTCGTCATAAATGCATAGCAAGTTGCTACGCATTTTTGACGCAAAAATTAATATTTAAATGAATTTAACATATAAATCTAATTCCAACAAATAAATAATAGTTCCGTCGGAAATGCGTAGCAAGTTACTACGCATTTCCTACGCAATAATTAATAATAATGCTGATTAAACATTATAGTATAATAAGAAATATTTCGTCATAAATGCGTAGCAAGTTGCTACGCATTTCCAACGCAATAGTTAATAATAATAATAATTAAACGTTTAAATATAATTCAAATACAAATATAATTCACCCGTCGTAAATGCGTAGCAAGTTGCTACACATTTCCGACACAATACTTAGAATTAGTATTTTTGTCACTATTGTGTCGCAAATTGGCCAAAAAAATCAAGGTCTTTTTTCCGTAGGAAATGCGTAGTAAATGTGTCAGAATTTGTGACGCATTTTTTTGCGTAGGAAATTTCCGTAGCAAAATGACCACTTTTCTAGTAGTGCGTATCTAAGTACCCCGTAAAGAAATGAATTATTTGACTAACTGCATTTGACAAATGAGAGGGTTTTTTTTTTTTTTTTTTTTTTTTTTTTTTTTTACCGGAGATACTAAATTTAACGAAACAACCAATTTCATTGAGGCAAAAAATCAAATTTGAGCTAGGAAAAAGTGAGCGTTACAACGTATGAAGTTGCCAAATACTGGTGGCAGAAAAAAGATTCCTCAATTTTCAAAACCTTCCCAACTTTTTTTCATTAATCATAGTCCAAACAAACCAGACCAGGTAATTCTTTTTTTTTTTTTTTTTTTTTTTTGAATGGCGTATGGTTAGGGTGTCGCTAACCGAGTTAGTAGTTAGTATGTGTTCAAGGTAACAGAGATTCTAAGGAAAATATTATTTTCTTCTTCTTACAAATCACAAGAATAGACAACATTAAATAGGAAATACAAAAGGGAAAAAAAGAGAAAACAGAACATGCAGAGAACATGGATGTAAACATGGATCCATGATTAAAGGTAAAGGCATTCAATTATTAAATTATTAAAGGAAAAGTTATTCCCTTAATATTTTAACACTCCTCCTCAAGTTGTGTAGTGGGGTCTCCAATACCCAACTTGCACAACACTTCTTCAAACGCTTTTGATCCAACGGCTTTCGTAAGAATATCTGCCAACTGATCTTCAGACCTTACGAAAGGAAGTTCCACCGTGCCATCTTCAATTTTCTCTTTTATAAAGTGTCTGTCTACTTCAACATGTTTTGTTCTGTCATGTTGAACAGGATTTTCTGAAATTTTAATTGCAGCTTTGTTGTCACACATCAACTGAGTCGGAAGCTTTAGTGGAAAACCGATTTCCATCATCAATTTTTTCAGCCAAAGAATCTCTGTGATTCCTTTCACAATGCCCCTGAATTCAGATTCTGCACTTGATAAAGACACTACCTTTTGTTTCTTACTCCTTCAAGTGACCAAATTTCCTCCAACTAAGGTAAAAAATCCTGCAGTAGACCGTCTATCATTTGGATTTCCAGCCCAGTCTGCATCAGTAAAAGCTTTAACATCCAGGTGTCCATTTTTTTTGAACACTATCCCTCTTCCCGGAGTACCCTTAAGATATCGTATAATTCTCATAACTGCTTCCATATGCTCTGACTGAGGTTGATGCATGAATTGACTTACAATCCCAACAGCATAGGCAACGTCTGGTCTAGTATGGGCCAAGTAGATTAGCTTTCCCACCAGCCTTTGGTACCTTTCTCGATCTGCTGGCTCAGCTTTTTCACTGAACATGAGTTTATGGTTTACCATCATTGGAGTGTCACTTGGTTTGCAATCTACCATACCTGTTTCAACTAACAAGTCTAGTATATATTTCCGTTGGGAAATGAAAATCCCTTCTTTTGATCGAAGAACTTCAATCCCCAGGAAATACTTTAGTCCTCCAAGATCTTTCATTTCAAATTCTGTAAAGAGATTCTTTCGAAGCAATGCAATTTCCTCTTCGTCACTTCCTGTTATGATCATATCATCAACATAGATTATTAGGAAAGTAACTAGATCTCCCCTCCTTTTGAAGAATAGGGTATGGTCAGCATTACTTTGTTTGTACCCATATTGCTTCATAGCCATCGTAAACCTTCCAAACCACGCACGTGGAGACTGTTTGAGCCCATATAAGGCCCTTTTTAGTTTGCATACCTCCCTCATTTTAAACTCATCAGAGAATCCCGGTGGTGCTTCCATATATACCTCTTCTTTTATATCTCCATGTAGGAAAGCATTCTTAACGTCAAACTGATGAAGAGGCCAATCTTTGTTTGCAGCAACAGAAAATAACACCCTGATCGTATCAATTTTGGCAACCGGGGAAAAAGTTTCAGAATAGTCGATGCCATATGTCTGAGTGTATCCCTTAGCTACCAACCTCGCCTTATATCTTTCAATAGTCCCATCAGCTTTATATTTGATAGTAAATACCCACCTGCAGCCAACCGGTTTCTTTCCTACGGGTAACACACATTTTTCCCATGTGCCACTTTTCGTAAGAGCATTCATTTCTGTATTCATAGCCTCTTGCCATTCAACTTTCTTACTTGCTTCTTGAGCCGTTTTTGGGATATTTTCTGAAAGGAGGGTTACAGAAAAGGCTTTTGCAACATCACCAACTTTTCCCCTATCTGCATTTACTGGGTACCTTGAAGATCGAGATACATGCTCTGGTGAGTATCTATCAGCTGGCACACCTCTATTTTTCCTTGGAGGTAAGACACGAGTCTGTGGTTCAGTTTGTGATTCTTCAGGTTCAGTTTCTAGAACTGAAAACTGTGGTTCAGTTTGTGATTCTTCAGGTTCAGTTTCTAGAACTGAAAAATCATCATGACTATTGATGTTATTCAAATAAGATTGAGATTCATGTACCTCTTGTTGGACATCATCCGAAGTAGATTCATTGGTTGTGTATACTGGTTTGTCAACCCCTTCTATGTTGATAGTGAGGGACTCGGTGGCTCCATCTACCGGCTCTGCTAGAACAGCATCAAGACAACTCAGAGTACTTAACCAATCTAGTGATTCCCTAACTTTCTCCCCTGGAACGCTAGATTGGTCGTTGAAATAAAAATCAGACTCTAAGAAGTCACAATCCATGGTGACATGGATGCGACGAGTAATAGGATTATAACACCGATATCCTTTTTGATGTGTAGCATATCCTACAAATACACATTTTTCCGCGCACGGTTCTAATTTATTCCTATTAATTTTAGGAATGTGAACAAAAACGGTGCACCCAAAGACACGTGGAGGTAGGGTTAGAATATGAGGGATATCGACTTGACTTCCTAGAATTTGTATAGGGGTTTTATGTTCCAAAATTTGTGTAGGAAGACGATTAAGTAGATACACTGACGTAGCTACTGCTTCAGGCCAATAAGACTGAGGGACTCGAGACTCAATCATAATAGCACGAGTTTTCTCAAGCAAAATTCGATTTTTTCGTTCAACAACACCATTTTGTTGAGGTGTGTTGGGACATGTAGTTTGATGTACAAGACCATTTTTTTCGAAGAAATTTTGCATAGAATGATTTACAAATTCTCCACCATTATCTGAGCGAAGCATTTGTATTTTTTTATTGAACTGGGTTTGAATCATTTGATAAAATATAAAGAATTTTTCAGGGACCTCTGATTTATGTTTTAAAAAATATATCCAAGTCATTCTAGAAAAATCATCAACAAATAGTACGAAATATTGAAATCGACTATTGTTAGAATTCGGAGCTGGACCCCAAACATCAGAATGTATTAGTGAAAAAACAGACTTGACCCTCGTGTTACTTTGATCAAAAGACACTCTATGATTTTTAGCAAGAATACAAGTTTCACACTTCATCTCAATGGCGGATTTATTTAAAAAAAAGACTTGGAAATAACGATTTAAGGTACCCAAATGACGGATGACCAAGACGACGATGCCATAACCAAAGTTGTCTATCAGCCGTTCCATGAGCAAGCATGGCATGTCCCTGGTGGGTCACCTCATCAACATAGTAGAGGCCTCCTCGCTCAGTACCACGCCCAATTATCTCCTTCGTAAGAATATCCTGCAAAATGCAAAATGCAAAATGTTGGATACATTAATACCACACAATTTAATTCTTTTGTCACTTGACTGATAGACAACAACTTTGAGGTTAATGTTGGGATGTATAGACAGTTTTGTAGCTTCATTCTCTTAGAAAATTCAATTGAACCCTTTCCTTTGACTTCAACTTGTTCTCCACTAGCGGTTTCAATATAAGATTTGGATGGGGATGACAAGTTTAAAAAATCTTGACAATCATATGTCATCGTATCAGTAGCCCCACAATCAAAAATCCATTCGGTTAATTTTTTTGAACTAGTAATAGAGGTGGGTCCAACTTGATAGGCTTTAGGTTTTGGATTAAGGTAACTAGAGGGGCCTTGCTTGTCAGAATCAAATCAATTGGGTTTAAAATATTTAGGGTTGAGAATAGAAGGGCTTGGAGTGTATTTTCCAAACCCTTTACCTGTTGTATTCATTTGATTCTTTCCCTTGGTTACCCCCAAACAACCAGTTGCCGTCTCCTCCTCAAAAACAGTCGCCGCTGCCGGACTCTGCTCTGATGTCGATGTCCACCTGCTACTGGTTCGAACCCTTTTTTTTTCGTCGCTGACAGGGCCGCTGATGGCAGCCGCCTTTCCTTGCTGTTCCGGCGACCTCTCCTTATGATCATCCTTCCACCATTCTTCTTTCTCTTTGTTTTTCTGTGAATCTGATCGGAATTTGTTCTTTCCGATGGACTCTCGAGAGACCAGCCCTAAGCCGATTTCCCATGAATTATTTTCAGAATTTCTTGTTGCAGACTGTGATCCAAGACTGCTTCTCAGCAAGGCAGCAATTTTCAGGATTACATCATCAGGTATGACCATACTCTGATTTGTATTCATTTTTGTTTTGAAGTATTTGGGTTTAGATCAAAGGGAAAAAAACGGCAGGAATTTTGATGAACATGGAATGATTTCCCAAAATCATGAACCATGCTCTGATACCATGTTCAAGGTAACAGAGATTCTAAGGAAAATATTATTTTCTTCTTCTTACAAATCACAAGAATAGACAACATTAAATAGGAAATACAAAAGGGAAAAAAAGAGAAAACAGAACATGCAGAGAACATGGATGTAAACATGGATCCATGATTAAAGGTAAAGGCATTCAATTATTAAATTATTAAAGGAAAAGTTATTCCCTTAATATTTTAACAGTATGTTAGTATGACAAAGTTGGTATTAAAATTACCCTTGCCTGGATTTGAACCCAGGACCTACAAGAGAAGCAAAACTTCTCACCTCCCCCTTAATCACTAGGCCAAGAGATCGATCATTGGTATCTATATCTATATAAACCTTTTCAACAACCCAAAGCCAATCCAATTAAATTGAGAGCACCAGAAAGGGAAATTGCAAGTACGTACCGTTGAACCTCGTGGTGTTAAGATGAGGTACTTGAACTTCGTGGTACCATTGAGCTACTTGGAATTTGGAAGAGATTTGTGATTTTTTTATTAAATCTGATGATGTCCTCGTAGTAATAATCAGTTTCATGACTACCTTTCACATGTAAGTCATGTATATGTGGTTTGCTTAGAGGTACTAACGGAGCACAAGTTGTATGCATGGACTGGGCACATTCATGACAATGATAGAAAGCAACATTTGGATTCATTTCCTCTTCGCAGACTTCACAAAAATAATCACCCTCATGGTTTTCAACTGGGCGGTAACATAAGGTCATGGGGTGCTTGTCATACTTGTGCCTAGTTGTCTCTGGTAATAACAAAGCACACTTGGGATGCAGATGAAAATTACACAATACGCAACTAAATGAAGTTTCTTCAGGATTTGTGAAACCCGACAAACACAGACGACAATAATCCTTATCCAACCTTTCGCGGACTTTACAAAACAGGTGATATGGGTGAGATTTATGTGTGATGAATCTAGGTATGAGTGCACACCAAACATCGATGGGGTACTTAGGATCACGGCACCGGTACACAGCACAATAGTAAGCAAATCCATTGAAATGGTTGAAGCATACAAGACAACCGGGATCTATCAGTCGACGTGATACAAATGTCTCTTCAAGGTCATGCTCATGCATTAGCATTGCCTTTGGCTTGAGAACAACGGCATGTAGATTTTGATAATATACTCTGAAACTTGATGGGTGGCCTTTTAATTCAGTGGGCAACCGGGTGCACCATTCGTGGAGAACGAAGTTACATCCGTTTGCGCACTTGTAAAATGGCATGGTCGTGATTGGTGAGTCACATCCATTGCATAAATCTTCAACCTTTGTAACATCATTGCATCGTGAATCCACAAAAATGAGTGGATGTTCATGACAATTATGAGTTATGCTCATTTCATTACTTTCTTTGGAGAAGAGGGCTGTGAATCTGTTTTTACTTAGATCGGGAAGAGGGAGATCGAGAACATGATAGAGGTCCTTCTTATATTTATAGTGTTCAAAGGTTATACCATCACCTGATGAACCATGCAATGTTTGGTTATTAAATAATTAATAGAGGAAAAAAAAAAGAAATCTTGATTCAAAATGTACTTAACATATTTTACAGATTTACTTCAACAACTTGCTTTACATTTTACTATTGGATTTCATGCAATGAATATATGTAAATTAAGTAGACCAAATAAAACAAACGCTTCACTTAACGCCACAATTTACATTTAATAACTACTATATAGGAAGTTACATATAGGGAAATCTAAATGTTTTCGTTAGTTTCTTAGTTCACTCATCTTGAAACTTTATATCATTTAGTAAATTCCACTAGACTCGTATAATTGTAAAGAACATCTAATAAATATCTTTTTTACTTCACCTTCTATTAGATATTTAATAGAGTTTGTCTCATATCAAATATGGGTTCAATCCTATGTAAACAACTTTGAGGTGTTGTATCATGTCAAATAATTCAAAAATGAAAAGTCATACAAATAAACCTAAAACATTTTTTTATATCAAATACTTTTAAAGATATTACTTATCTATTAGTATGTTATCCATTATTCTTACAATGTTTAAAAATTATGTTTAAGATGTTTAAAAATTTGACATGAAGTTAACGAAAACAGAGTGTACAAAGTTGAATAGATATAATTAAAATATAAATAGAAATGTTATTTATAAGAATAGTTAAAAAAATACTTAACAATAAATCTAAAAATACAGACACAATAACAGCGATTAGATAAAAGTATATAAGAAAACAAATCATTTTTCTAATAATCTTTCTTCTTTCTATACTAATAAATAAAAATCTTTTTTGTACACGTGTCAACTCTCTGATGTCTCATCACTTTTAGTAATAGTAGTACATATTATTTTTTATACACAAAATATAATATAATATTAATTAATATAGTTAGAGATAAACGTATAAATTCAAATTTAATTCATAATTATCTATAACAAATATAAATGTATCAAATAATATAATAAGTATAATATTATTTAATATAGTTAGAGATCAAACGTATAATTTTAAATCTAATTGATCGTAAATTACTTTTTTGAGTCCCTATGTTTTAGTGGTTTTAACCACTTAAATCCAAAATCAAAAAGTTTAACGCCCTGAGTCTCTAACCGCTCATTCACACCCTATGTAAAAAATTCAAAAAACCTTTTGTAAGTTTAAGTTCTCACAACTCGTAGAAGTTTTCATTTTACCCTAACCATATATATTTGTTAAGATAAAATATATTATTTGGATATAAACAATAATTACTAATAAAGTATCAAATCACATGTACAACTGTACAAATAACGAAAATATAACTGTTCTTTCGTTTTACTAATAATTATCTAAATAAGTCATTTCATTAATAAGAATTATATACAAGTTTATTATTTATATTTTTCGTCATTCAACCCGTGTAATACACGGGGTTGTAAGCTAGTAATATTATAAAAATAAATAGAGGCCGGCTATTGTACAAAATGACTTAACGTACGATGTGTACACGATTCAGTATCAACATGCGAATTTGGTTTATAACATACGACTTTCATCTTTTTATATACATGCGATTTGTAGTTTTTTATGTACTTGCAATTTGTATATTTTTTTAAAATGCGATTTGTAGAATTTTTATGTACGTGCGATTTTCATTTTTTCTGTAACATGGGATTTTCATTTTTTTGTAACATAAAGTGCGATTTTACCATCATGTACGCAGCGTACGTTAAGGCATATTGTACGATATATTTTTTTAAAATACATAATCTCATTGGTGAGATTGAAATGCATTCAGGTGAATAAATAAAAAAGATTGGCAAATTAAAAAAAGGTTAGGTCAAACGTAACAATTAACAATTTTACGAACACGTAAAGTGAAAACATGTTAGGGTGTATTTAGAACCACTCTATGAACTAACATAAATTTATACAATTGTTGGAAAAAGATGTATCTTGCAATTAACACATTACAAAAATAAGAAATAGATTTACCTGAATCTTCACTGGATTCTGAATTGGAACTCGAAGGTTTATGTATTGCATTTACACAATCCGTGTGAGCATAATATCTACATTTATCACACTTATAAACCCAAAGATTCTCATTTTCAGAAAAGGAGTTATCACATACCCTACACGTAGGATAAAATTTAGCTTTTTGATCCCCTATCGGAAAAGAGTAAGTTAGAACGAGTGGATGAGTATGAGAGAAACGGCCATATGTACCATCTTGAATTAACAACCTTTTCGGCTGGAAAACACAATCCTTATGGATAAGAAAATGAAAACATGTGATACATTCATAGAAGACCCCTTTATGTTCCTTTCCACAAGCATCACATTCTGTCAAAATTTGTCTCTGTTTACACACAGGAATTAGTGGGTGTTGGTGGCTCGGGTGATATATAATATGGTATTGTACATCACCCGTAGCACAATGTAAACATATGTTAAACATACACCTAGAACATTGATATTTCAGTTGTTTATACAGAGGAGTACTTTTGCATATATGGCACTGCCCTAGCGACTCATCTAGAAAGAGGGTAAGAGAATGTGCACTATGCGAGGCATGTTGCAACTTTGTTGGAATTTTTTCACATAATTTGTGAAGTGAGTAATCACATTGATCACATTTATAGTAATACCTGTGTAAGTAAGTGATTTCTTGTTCGCAACGAGCACATAGACATTGAAAGGCTTGTTTGATTATCAAATCTTCCTCATCGTCATATACTTGTTCATCACGTGGATATTTTGGATTTAAATCGATAAGAAATAGCGAATGCTTATGTTGTAAGACCACCATATTACATGCAACCTGGATTTAACAAGGGATCGAAAGAACAAGAGGAGGATTTAACAATGGATTGAAGAACAAGAAGAAATGATTTTCAAGAGTGAACTAGATAACTAAATATCATATACAAAAGATCGATGATAACTAAAAACGAGGTATGGAGGATAATATGTTAGATCAAATTTATATGCTTTATCTCCCTTTTCTTTTTAAGTTGGTAAAGTAAAGGTATAATTGTATTTTAAATTAAACCACTATACATCATTACATCCTTATCTTTAGACCATATATTTAAATGCCTATGTAATTATCCTTATATATAATATAAAGTTAGGAATATATAGCCTAGTAACATTTTGAGAATAAAATAAGATTTAACACCATTAGGTTCTAGGTTTTTTTATAATGAGGTTTTTCTCAGATTTATTTTATTGAGTTTCCTCCTTAATTAATGTATAGACATCATTGCCTATTAGAGATGTATATGATCAGATGGAACGCTTTCAAAAAAAAAAGAAGCTCTCCAAACAACGAAAATATAGATTAATTATTTGTTCCACCATAAACTCCTAAAAAATACAATCATGCATGTAAAAGAAAACTCCTAAAAAATATAATCATGCATGTAAGGAAGAGTTTTTTTATAAGATTATACGATGCAATGTAAGGAAGAGTTTTTTGTAAGATCATACGATCACTCCAATAGAAATTATTCTCGTTGTCTCCATGATGTTTTCCCTTTCATTTTGCGTGTTGCATAATTAAGCCATCTTCTTTCTTTTATTCTTTTCTTGCGTGTTACATTCTTTCCTTTATTCTTTTCTTAATCTCTGCCAATTCAAACTTTTCACTTTATTAAAAGAGTAAATTGTCATTTTAATCCCTGAGTTTTGTCTAAATTTCCCATTTTAGTCCAAATAGTTTTTTTTTTTGCCTCTAGATCCCTGACTTTTCCCTTTTGTTGCCATTTTGATCACATACACTAACTCCATCCAAAAACTCCATATTTAACCAGGGGTATTTTGGGGATTTTCATTTTCAATTGCCATTTTGATCCAATTCCAAAAAATCAAAAAAATTCCAAAAAATAAAAAAATTCCAAAAAATTCTAAAAAATAATAAAAATTCTAAAAAATCATAAAAATTCTAAAAAATTCTAAAAAATACAAAAAATCCGTTTCGGCGCGAAACGTTTCGACGCGAACTGTTTCGACCCGTACCGTTTCGACCCGAACCGTTTCGAGCTGAGCCGTTCCGATGCGACCCGTTTCGACCCGAACCGTTTCGAGCTGAGCCGTTTCGATGCGAACCGTTTCGACCCGTACCGTTTCGACCCGAACCGTTTCGAGCTGAACCGTTTCAACGCGAACCGTTTCGAGCCGAACCGTTTCGAGCCGAACCGTTTCGACCCGAACCGTTTCGACCCGAACCGTTTCGAGCCGAACCGTTTCGAACCGAACCCTTTCTAGCTGAATCGGCCGAACCGTTTCGAACCGAACCGTTTCGAACCGAACCGTTTCGAGCCGAACCGTTTCGAGCCGAACCGTTTCGAGCCGAACCGTTTCGACCCGAACCGTTTCGAGCCGGAACCGTTTCGACCCGTACCGTTTCGAGCCGAACCGTTTCGACCCGTACCGTTTCGAGCCGAACCGTTTCGACCCGTACCGTTTCGAGCGGAACCGTTTCGAGCCGAACCGTTTCGACGCGAACCGTTTCGACCCGTACCGTTTCGAACCGAACCGTTTCGAGCCGAACCGTTTCGAGCCGAACCGTTTCGAGCCGAACCGTTTCGATCGAAAACGGTTCGGCTCGAAACGGTTCGGCTCGAAACGGTTCGCGTCGAAACGGTTCCGCTCGAAACGGTACGGGTCGAAACGGTTCGCGTCGAAACGGTTCAGCTCGAAACGGTTCGGGTCGAAACGGTACGGGTCGAAACGGTTCGGCTCGAAACGGTTCGGGTCGAAACGGTACGGGTCGAAACGGTTTCGGGTCGAAACGGTACGGGTCGAAACGGTTCGCGTCGAAACGGTTCGCGTCGAAACGGTTCGGGTCGAAACGGTTCGCGTCGAAACGGTTCGGTTCGAAACGGTTCGGGTCGAAACGGTTCGGGTCGAAACGGTTCGCGTCGAAACGGTTCGCGTCGAAACGGTTCGCTCGAAACGGTTCGGCTCGAAACGGTTCGGCTCGAAACGGTTCGGCTCGAAACGGTACGAGTCGAAACGGTTCGGCTCGAAACGGTTCCGCTCGAAACGGTTCGCTCGAAACGGTTCTGTTCGAAACGGTTCAGCTCGAAACGGTACGGGTCGAAACGGTTCGGCTCGAAACGGTTCGGGTCGAAACGGTACGGGTCGAAACGGTTCGCGTCGAAACGGTTCAGCTCGAAACGGTTCAGCTCGAAACGGTTCGGTTCGAAACAGTTCGGTTCGAAACGATTCAGCTAGAAAGGGTTCGGTTCGAAACGGTTCAGCTCGAAACGGTCGGCTACGGTTCGGCTCGAAACGGTTCAGTTCGAAACGGTTCGGCTCGAAACGGTTCGGCTCGAAACGGTTCGCGTTGAAACGGTTCGGCTCGAAACGGTTCGGCTCGAAACGGTTCGGGTCGAAACGGTTCAGCTCGAAACGGTTCGGCTCGAAACGGTACGGGTCGAAACGGTTCGCATCGAAACGGCTCAGCTCGAAACGGTTCGGGTCGAAACGGTTCGCATCGGAACGGCTCAGCTCGAAACGGTTCGGGTCGAAACGGTACGGGTCGAAACGGTTCGCGTCGAAACGTTTCGCGCCGAAACGGATTTTTTGTATTTTTTAGAATTTTTATGATTTTTTAGAATTTTTATTATTTTTTAGAATTTTTTGGAATTTTTTTGATTTTTTTGAATTTTTTTGATTTTTTGGAATTGGATCAAAATGACAATTGAAAACATTTAAAATGAAAATCCCCAAAATACCCCTGGTTAAATATGGAGTTTTTGGATGGAGTTAGTGTATGTGATCAAAATGGCAACAAAAGGGAAAAGTCAGGGACCCAGAGGCAAAAAAAAAAAACTATTTGGACTAAAATGGCAAATTTAGACAAAACTCAGGGACTAAAATGGCAATTTACTCTTATTAAAAATCAAAACTTAGAACATGCGTAGTGGGTAATATTCACCCTTGAGCGTTTTGTGCCATGTGGCAGCCCAGTTAACAATGGGGCATTATTGGGCGTTTTCTAAAATGGGTGTAGTGGGGATGGGGCATTATTGGGCAATATATTTTGTAGTAAAATAAAACTAAAAAAACACCTAAAAATCTTATTGGCCAAGCAAATGGAATCTCTAATGTGATTGGTCAACCTTTTCCCCATTCGGTGTTTTTCAAACCACGCCAAAGAGCATTTTTTGCAAGATAACGCCCAATCACGCCCAGGGGGGCGGTGAAGGGGCGTTATTGGGTGTGATTGGGCAATTTTTTTTTTAAAAACGCCCTACGATCTTATCTTAATCTTATCATTTGAAGCTCGCATATATGATTTGTTAAACACAAACCTATTTTATTGTTGACAAATTACAAAGGAGTCCGTTTTAGGGTTTTAAGAAAAAATTTTAGTTGGTATGTCAAGATTAATATAAGTTTTACATGAGCTTTTGTGAGTCTTGAAATGCATAATTTAGACGTTATTTATTCCTAATATAGATTTCTAGGTAAAGGATCCTGTAAAAAGTGTGAGAAGTGTATCATAACACTATATATAATACTATATAACACCATATAAACACCGTATAACAATATGTAACACCATATAATACCACTAGTATATAGACCCGTGTATTACACGGGCTGTTTGTATATATGTATATATTATAAATCTCTAAATACATCATAGAACTGAAATTACATTTTACATATGATAGTGGAAACAATCAATTAGAGTGGTATTTTATCGAAAAGATTTAAGTGAGTAACATGTTTTATTTAAAAAAAAAAAAAAACTGAAACGAACAAATGTGTCAAAAGTATTTGAATGCTATCGTTTTATTAAAAAGAAATCCTATGTCATACTTTTGATAATATGTTTTCGTTCGTCATTAACAATACATCAAACATTACAAAATGTATATATTTACAAAAATAGAATACACAAAAGTTGTTAAAACGTTGGCCTAACATGACTCATATCCTTTTGACCCGTAAAATATCACCCGTTTTGACATGAACCCGTTACAACCTGAAAAGAATGATAAATAATATTCATACACTTTCCATTAAAAGAGAAACAAAAATCCTATTACAAATATATGATTGAACTGAATAGTTCATAATATTCACTTGAAGCATAAATTATTGTAAAATACAAGAATAAATTAGAAACCACAACTAATATGTGAAATATAAAAATTATAGATCATATGAAAAAATTTAAGCATAATTATTCATTTTAAAAAGTATTAAAATCATAGATTTTAAACTTATAGATAACCGTCGTTAAAAGAAAAGTTGAAGTATTTTTTTAATAAAAACTTTAAGTATAGTTTTTAATTATCAATCTTGAATTTTAATTAATATAAATATCAATAGCATAGTAAAGTTGTTAAAACGTTGGCCTAACATGACTCATATCCTTTTGAGCCGTAAAAAATCGCCCGTTTTGACATGAACCCGTTACAACCTGAAAAGAATGATAAATAAGATTCAAACACTTTCCATTGAAAGAGAAACAAAAATCCTATTACAAATAGTTCATAATATTCACTTGAAGCATAAATTATTGTAAAATACAAGAATAAATCAGAAACCACAACTAATATGTGGAATATGAAAATTATAGATCATATATGAAAAAAACTTAAGCATAATCATTCATTTTAAAAAGTATTAAAATCATCGGTTTTAAAATTATAGATAACCGCCGTTAAAAGAAAAGTTAAAGTATTTTTTTAAAAAAAATATGCTCATAGCTAATCCGTAGCAAACTCGTAGCAAAATTTGCCACCATTTTTTTCCGTAGCAAAATTTCATAGCAAATGCCTCTTTTTGTAGTAGTGAATATTATAGTATCATTAATAATAATAATTAATTAGGATTAGATATTTATTAAATAAATTATTAATGATTTGTATAGGAAAATGCCATGTGGCATTAGTTGAAATTTTAAATAAGAAAATGCCATGTGGCATTAGTGAGAGTTTTTTATTATATTTAGATATAACACTATGTAACACTATATATCATTATATAACAAATATAACACTGTAGTTTAGTTTGTCTGATAGCATGTCTATGATAGATGTATAGTGTTATATTTGTTATATAATGATATATAGTGTTACATAGTGTTATATGGTATTATATGGTGTTACATATTGTTATACGGTGTTTATATGGTGTTATATAGTATTATATATAGTGTTATAATACATTTCTCACACTTCTCACACTTTAGGCCCTTTTTACACTATCCTTACCCTAGATTTGTAAAAGTAAATTACAATTTTTCTCATTTATGTTAACAGCCTGTCTTTGAGCGTTAAAATTGACGAGTTTTGTATTTAACATTTCAAAATCCTGCACGTCTTTAGCTCTAGACTGTAGATTTTTTAGTAAGACGGATTATAAAAGGATATTTTAGTCTTGAGTTAATTACACAAATGGGTCCTATGGTTTATACCTAATTTCGCCTTTGGGGACTAACTTTTTATTTTAACAGATTTAGGTTCTATGGTTTCAATTTTGTAACACCTTTGGGTACTAACACCAAAATTAGTTAATTAATGATTAAAATACCCTTGCATTTTTTTTAAGTTTATCAATGTAACACATTTGGGTACTAACACCTAATTTTATTTAAGTTTAAATCAATTTTACAAAATCTATTTATTTTTTTTATTTTCATCTTTTTATTATATCTTAATTAATATAAAGTCTATTTATTTTCATATTTTTATTAAATTTATTATTTAACATAAAATCTACTTGTTACACCAGTATTTTTTTTAAATAGTTTTTTAAATAAAATCTACTAGCTATATAGTTTTATGTAAATTAAATTTCTTACTAGTTTTAAAAAATGTAAACCTTACTCGTTTTGAATTTTGGATATATATGATTGATAATAATAATAATAACAAAATATCTTTCATGTAAAAAAAATTAAGCCATTTTTAACTCGTTTTTTGCTCATTTACATTTTTTACTATTTTATAAAGATATTAAATTTACATAAAACCTACTAGTTGTACCAGTAAAATCTACTAGCTATATAGTTTTATGTAAATTAAATATCTATTTTACAACAAAAAAAAACGAGTTAAAAAAAGGCTTAATTTTTTTTAGTTTTATCTAAAATACCTAGCTATATAGTTTTATCTAAAATACCTAGCTATATAGTCTTATATAAATTAAATATCTTTCTAAAATAGTAAAATGTAAATGAACAAAAAAACGAGTTATAAAAAGGCTTAATTTTTTTTACATGAAAGATATTTATTATTATCAATCATTTCAATCCAAAATTAAAAACGAAAATTTAATTTACATAAAAGTATATAGCTAGTAGATTTTATTTAAAAAAATCTATTTAAAAAAATACTGGTGTAACAAGTAGATTTTATGTTAAATAAGAAATTTAATAAAAATATAAAAATAAAAAAATAAATAGAGTTTATGTTAATTAAGAGATATAATAAAATAATGAAAATAAAAAATAAATAGATTTTGTAAAATTGATTTAAACTTAAATAAAATTAGGTGTTAGTACCCAAATGTGTTACATTGATAAACTTAAAAAAACGCAAGGGTATTTTAGTCATTAAGTAACTAATTTTGGTGTTAGTACCCAAAGGTGTTACAAAATTGAAACCATAGAACCTAAACCTGTTAACGAATAAGTTAGTACCCAAAGACGAAATTATGTATAAACCATAGGACCCATTTGTGTAATTAACTCTTTAGTCTTTTTACCCAGTTACTTAATATTATTTAAAAAAGAAAACAAATTATTTTTTAAAAATTAGTTATATTATTATTATTATTATTATTATTATTATTATTATTATTATTATTATTAGTATATCTCTCTACAGCTCTGAAGGGGTATGGTCCCAGATCTTGCTGACCATCACCCGGTTTACTTCCCCATTCAGCAAAGAACATACTTCAGTCCATGCGGGCGCACGCGACCCAGTTTGCTTTTCCTCTCGGATAAAGATGAGATTCTCATCTTATGTATAAAAACGGATGCTTTAAGCAACATACACAGAATACGGTGGTTGCCACTAAAGATGGTAGTTGTGACAATAACCATCACCCAGTTTATTAGTTTCATCTGAATCCACATCTTCTACAACTCTCGTGTTACTACATTTTGCACATTGCCATGCTACAATACCGCGTGGGGACAGCGAAGGAAGTGCAAAGTAGTATGTAGATGTGTTTTGTATTGTGCATGTGCAACTTATCCAACACATGCTGCGATCTTGCACAAGCCTGCGAAGCCTACGCACAAGGACGACATCTTATTATAATGCAAGTGGAACTGTCACTTTGACTTCTGTGACCAAACAGTGAGCGGTAAGTGTGACAACTCGTAATTCGAACCTACTTTGTGTAACGATACGTGCTTATGTGAACTATTACGATTATTAAACGTTATGATGTTGTGTTTTGTGTAATGTAATGTATGTATGTATATAATGGCCCAACCGCACAACATGATCCGATCGCACAACACATAATCGATCGCACAAGCCTTTGGGCCGTATCGCTTGTATTCGGACTATAGGGCAGCCCAAGTTTGGGTTCGGCCCATCCCCTAATCATTTATACTTGAGATGTGGTAACCATTTCACACTTTTACCAAACCTCCTAACACACACAAACCCTAGAACACCCACACTCTCTCTCAATCCGAACCGAAGGCAGCCTTCCTCGAAGCCTTCTCTCTCTATCAAGCTTGTCGTATCACACTTCTGGTTAGTGTTTCATTGTTATCTAGTTGCCATTATAGGTGATCTTGTCATGTATGAACTAGGGTTTTATGCTAGTAATATTGATTGATACTAGGTATTCGGTTCATGTGGTTAGATGCTATACAAGGGTTGTATGATGCTAAGATTGTATCGGGTTGGTAATATAACCGGGTTGGGTGTATGTTTGTTAATTGGCTGCTATGGTTAATAATCATAGTCGACGTGAAAGTTTACAAGTCTTGTGGTTCAAGTTGAATGATTATGATGTTGTTCATGATTAAACCGGTTAGGGTTCATATGAAACTCATAATAAAAACCTTGTTTGATCGAAAGTAAGTTAATCGAATAGTTGGAAATTATGTTAATTGATAGCCATGAAAATAGGAAAGTGATTGATTGCCTTGACCAAGTTAATGTATGTTTAGTAGCGGTTGGATAATTGTAACTGATTGCTTGATTTTAGGATATTAGATAACCAATCGCATAAGTTACTGATCGCACATGCTTAAACGCACAAGTCATCTGATCGCACAAGGAACCCAATCACACAAGGTGCCTTGGTCGCACAAGGCTAGTTGGACCGCACAATACCTTGGGCCACACATAGGCGAATAATCAGTTGTTGTTACTGGGCCGGACAGACCAAGACCTCACTCGCACAAGGCTTATTAGTCGCACAAGGTTAACCGGATCGCACAAGATATTTTATGTTGTTATTTGGCCGTATATGCTATTGGATCACTTATGTTGTTGGGCTGGGAATTGTTGGATCGCACAACATGTTGTGGGCCGCACAACATGTTGGGCCGATTACTTTTGGACTTATTTTAATCGCACAAGTTGAATGTGTTGTTTGACTGTTAAGTGTTGCCATGATCTATACGTGTTTGTAACGTGTTAACTCTGTGTAACCATACGTGCTTTACTTGAACCAAACCTGACTTGTATGGTAACCCTGTTAGGACGTGGTTGACCACCCTTAATTCAAGAACCTTTTGTGTATCTTACCGAGCAAACCAAGGTGAGTTCACTGCATTTCTCAAGCATGCGTCCCGGTGGTTTGGGACAACTAGTAAACATTTGGAAGGGAATCTTGGGTAAACATTTAAATTGGGTTTTGGTTATTGAACATGGAATCAATCATTAACGGATTGCCTATAGGGCAATGGGGTAATTAGTTGATAGCGCTATTAGGTTTGACACCTCACACCGGGCTGTAAGGACGGGCGTGAACTAATTATCTGGGCATCATTACCAATGCTTGGTTAGGGGCATTGGGGTTTGGACACTTCCAGGATATTAAGGGGCACACTCCCCGGATACATATGGGCACACTCCCTAGGGTATCTAGCATGTTATAAGCAACATCGTATCATGACGTTGAATCGGCTTAACAGACATTTGGTAACATCACACGTAAACAAAACTTTGAACTCACCAGCGTCGTCTGACACACTTGTCTGCATGCTTGCAGGTCGTTAGAATTCGTGACATGGACTTGCTATCTGGAGTGCTGGAGTGGTCATGGATCGAGGCTCTTGGATTAACTTATATTTGATACCTTGGTTTTGAGTATTATTATGAAACAGTTGTTAAACTATTTACTACATGCTTCCGCTATACAACTCTTGGGAATTAATATTATGTTTGACATTTTCTATTGGTAATTAACGACATGTTTTATTTAAATATTTATCGTTGGTTCAATGTGATTGGTGGCTCAGACTCTGATGCGTAACACGCCTCGCGGAGTTCTCGCAGGTGGTATTTTGGGGGTGTTACAGTTTGGTATCAGAGCCACTAGTTATAGTGAACTAGGTTTTAAAACGTCTTTGTAAAACCAGACTATAACCGAACACCTTCGAAAATCGATCATGACACTCAGCTCCAGATTGCAAGGTTCGTCTTTCTCACTTTATACATTACTTGCTTAGCAATCACACACTCACAACATATATAAAACGATACATCAAACACTATAGTGACTTGATAGTGTGACACTACTCTTCGACTTATGTGAATCATAAACCTGTGATACCATCCGTTGTGTTGTTTGAACGGGGGAAACTTCGAGCGCAAGCTAAGAGGCACTGAGATAAACGTGCAAACCACCTTATTATTATGGGTGCACACTTAATAATAACGTGGGGTGCATGCAAGTCCCAGTGAGGCTTATCGAGCGTGAGAAGGGTTCTGCCTTACTATGTGTGAACTTGGTAGTACGTAGATATCAGTATGATACTTGACTTCCATCTCGTTTTGATTCTTAATCGGTTTATCTCCATATATAGAATCATGAGTGGACGAGGACACGGACGTGGCAACATCAACATGACTCAGGCTGAGTTGACTGACCTAATCAACACCCGTGTGGCTGAGGCTTTAGCAGCCTATCAAGCTGGTCAGCAAGTGCAACCTCAACCTAACCAGCCTGCGTGTACGTTCAAAATGTTCATGGACTGTAAGCCACAGACCTTCACCGGGACTGAAGGGGCTGTGGGACTCCTGAGGTGGTTCGAGAAAGCAGAATCAGTGTTTGCTATATGTAACTGTCCCACAGGGGACAGGGTGAAATATGCTGCGGGTACCTTGGCGGATGGTGCCCTAACTTGGTGGAATGCCCAGGTGCAGTTGTTGGGCATCGAGGCAGCGAATGCCACAACTTGGGATGACTTTAAAGAACTGATCAGGGAGGAGTATTGTCCTCGGGATGAGGTCCAGAAGTTGGAAAACGAGTACTATGACTTGAAGATGGTTGGATCTGAAGTCGAAGCGTATGTGAAACGATCGTATGAATTGGCCGACATGTGCCCGAACTTGTCCCGGCCTATGTCTCGGAGGATTGAGTTATTCATCAAGGGGCTGCCTCCGCGTGTGAAGAGTTTGGTCACTGCAGCCCATCTCAATGATTTGACGCAGATTGTTCGTTTGACCCACAAGATTGTGGATCAAGAGGTAGAGAGTAACTCGTTACCACCGCGTGTTTCAACCACTACTGCTGCTGCACCCACTGCCACTGCGTCCGCTAATGATAACAAAAGGAAGTGGAGTGACTATGATAAAGCCTCTAGCGCGAATCAGACACAGAAAAGACCAGATAATAACAACAACCGCAGCATCAGCCAGTCGTCTCCCGTCAATCAAGGCCAGGGAAGTAGCCAAAGTCAGGGTTCGTATGCAGGGAGGAAGCCACGGTGTAACAAGTGTGGCTATCATCATTTCGGGCCATGTGGTCGGATATGTAACAGGTGTGGTAAGGCGGGCCATGAGGCCAGGGATTGTAGGGCCCCACAGCCCAAACACCAGCAGCAACAGAACCAGCAGAACCAGAGACAGCAGGGACAACCACCCCAGCAGAATCAGGGCTTCAGAAAGGGGTGCTATCAGTGTGGTGACGAGGGTCACTTTAAGCGGGATTGCCCTCAACTAAACCAGAACGCTAACGACAACAACCGCCCGAATAATAACAATGCTGGGAACAACAACAACAATGGCAACAATGGGGGTAATGGTGCTCGGGGCAGGGTGTTTCAGCTTGGGGCAGGGGATGCTAGGAATGACGGCAATGTTGTCACCGGTACGTTTCCTGTAAACAATCATATTGCTTCTGTGTTATTTGATTCTGGTGCCGATTGGAGTTATGTGTCCCTAGAGTTTAGTCAACGATTGGGGATAACCCCAACGCCTTTAGAAGTTAAGCAAGTAGTAGAACTAGCGGACGGTAAAACGATAGAAGCCTCGAATGTCCTTTTCGGGTGCAAATTAGATCTCGTGGGTCAAGTGTTTGATATTGATCTCCTTCCCGTTACGCTCGGTAGTTTCGACATAGTAGTAGGCATGGATTGGTTGTCTAAGCACCAAGCAGAAATTTTGTGTAAGGAGAAGGTTGTGCGTATTCCTCTCCCCGATGGGGAGTCATTATTAGTTCAAGGGCATCGTAGTGGGACGATGGTTGGTATTATCTCGGCCATGCATGCGCAGAAGTATCTACAAAAGGGGTATCCTGCAATGTTAGCGTTAGTTACCAACGCTCAGTCTGAAGAGAGAAAGATCGAGGATCTACCAGTGGTGCGAGAATTCGCTGATGTGTTCCCAGAGGAGCTACCAGGGTTACCTCCTCACCGTCAAGTAGAATTTCAGGTTGATCTGGCGCCGGGAGCGGCCCCAATTGCTCGAGCTCCATACCGGTTGGCCCCTGGGGAGTTACAGGAATTGTCTAATCAGCTACAGGAATTGTTGGATAGAGGTTTCATTCGACCCAGTTCTTCGCCTTGGGGAGCCCCAGTTCTGTTTGTGAAGAAGAAAGACGGGTCATTCCGTATGTGTATCGATTATCGAGAGCTCAACAAGGTAACCATTAAGAACCGCTATCCGTTACCACGCATCGATGACTTGTTTGACCAGTTGCAAGGGTCAAGTTTCTATTCAAAGATCGACTTAAGGTCGGGTTATCATCAGGTGCGGGTTAGGGAGGAGGATGTTCCCAAGACTGCTTTTCGAACGCGCTACGGACACTACGAGTTTTTGGTTATGCCGTTTGGGTTGACAAATGCACCAGCGGTCATCATGGATCTCATGAACCGCGTATGTAAGCCATATCTCGAAGAGTTTGTTATAGTGTTTATTGACGACATCTTGGTTTATTCAAAGAACAAGGAGGATCACGAGCGTCACCTACGTCTCATCTTGGAACTTTTGAGAAGGGAACAGCTGTATGCGAAGTTTTCTAAGTGCGACTTTTGGATTCGAGAAGTACATTTCCTTGGCCACGTTGTTAATGAAAAAGGGATACATGTGGATCCTGCAAAAGTAGATGCGGTTAAGAATTGGGCGGCACCAAAGACTCCCTCTGAGGTGCGACAATTTCTCGGTCTCGCAGGATATTATCGGAGATTCATTAAAGATTTTTCGAAGATCTCGCAACCCCTCACCTCGCTGACACAGAAGAACACGGCATACTCTTGGGGAACGAAGCAGGAAGAGGCTTTCCAAGTACTAAAACAGAAACTTTGCAGTGCACCAATCTTGTCTTTACCAGAGGGTACCGAAGATTTTGTGGTCTATTGTGATGCATCAATTCAGGGTCTCGGCTGTGTGCTAATGCAACGCGAGAAGGTGATAGCCTATGCTTCGCGACAGTTGAAGATTCACGAGAAAAACTACACGACACACGACTTGGAGTTAGGAGCGGTGGTATTTGCGTTGAAGATCTGGAGGCACTATCTGTACGGTACCAAATGCACCATCTACACCGACCATAGGAGTCTTCAGCATATCTTCGACCAGAAAGAATTGAATATGCGGCAACGGCGATGGGTTGAATTATTGAACGATTACGAATGTGCCATCAAGTATCATCCGAGAAAGGCGAACGTTGTAGCTGACGCCCTCAGCAGAAAGGATAATGCACCTAGGCGTGTACGAGCATTGCAACTCACGATCCAGTCCAATCTTCCTTCCCAGATACGAGACGCTCAGTTAGAAGCGTTGAAACCAGAGAACGTTCGAGCTGAAGCTTTACGCGGCTCAAGGCAACGACTAGAACAAAAGGGAGACGGTGCTTACTACGTAACCGGACGCATCTGGGTCCCACTCTTTGGCAACTTACGAGAACTTGTAATGGAGGAGGCACATAAGTCACGTTACTCCGTACATCCTGGATCAGATAAGATGTACCACGATTTGAAAACTACATACTGGTGGCCTAGCATGAAAGCTCACATAGCAACCTACGTCAGCAAATGTTTGACTTGTGCTAAAGTCAAAGCGGAACATCAAAAGCCCTCGGGTCTACTGCAGCAACCAGAGATACCCACATGGAAGTGGGAACAGATCGCCATGGATTTCGTGACAGGGTTACCTCGAACTCAGGCTGGGAACGATACCATTTGGGTGATTGTCGACCGTCTCACAAAATCAGCGCATTTTCTGGCAATCAAAGAAACAGACAAGTTTTCGCAACTGGCAGCGATCTACCTTAAGGAAGTAGTCTCTAGGCACGGGGTACCAACTTCCATCATCTCAGATCGAGATCCGCGTTTCACTTCTGATCTATGGCAATCAATGCATAAGTCGTTCGGTTCACGACTCGACATGAGTACCGCTTATCACCCGCAGACGGATGGTCAAAGCGAGCGCACCATCCAGACACTTGAAGATATGCTTCGGGCATGCGTAATCGATTTTGGGAAAGGGTGGGAGAAACACTTGCCGTTGATAGAATTCTCCTACAACAACAGCTACCACACTAGTATACAGGCAGCTCCGTTCGAAGCGTTGTACGGACGGAAATGCCGTTCACCTCTCTGTTGGCTTGAGGTGGGAGATAGTCAGATCACAGGCCCTGAGCTTGTGCTTGAGACATCAGAAAACATTGTGCAGATCCGAAACCGTATGGCCGCAGCTCGTGACCGCCAGAAAAGCTACGCTGACAAGCGTAGTAAACCGTTGGAATTTGAAGTTAATGATCGCGTCATGTTAAAGGTCTCACCCTGGAAGGGTGTGGTGCGTTTTGGGAAACGTGGCAAACTAAACCCTCGTTGTGTGGGACCATTCAAAATTCTGGAACGAATTGGAAAGGTGGCCTACAGGTTGGAATTACCTGCTGAGTTGGGTAATGTCCATGATGTATTTCACGTATCGCAGTTAAAGAAGTGTTTGGCTGACGAAACACTAGTTGTACCATTTCAAGAACTGAAGATAGACGACAAGTTGCAGTTTGTCGAAGAACCAATTGAGATTATGGATCGGGAAGTTAAAGTTCGTAAACACAGCCGTATACCGATTGTGAGAGTTCGTTGGAACTCAAGACGTGGTCCAGAGTTCACGTGGGAACGCGAGGATCAGATGGAACTTAAGTATCCACATTTGTTCCCCAAAGACAAGACAAGACCTGGCAAACCTAATGTTGATGCAACTAGTGAATTTCGGGACGAAATTCCCATTCAAGTTGGGGATGATGTGACACCCCAGGAAAACCAGTGAACGATATAACTTACCTAGCTTCCTCAGTGAGTGCGTATCAAATTTCGGGACGAAATTTCTTTTTAGTTGGGGATACTGTGACAACTCGTAATTCGAACCTACTTTGTGTAACGATACGTGCTTATGTGAACTATTATGATTATTAAACGTTATGATGTTGTGTTTTGTGTAATGTAATCTATGTATTATATAATGGCCCAACCGCACAACATGATCCGATCGCACAACACATAATCGATCGCACAAGCCTTTGGGCCGTATCGCTTGTATTCGGACTATAGGGCAGCCCAAGTTTGGGTTCGGCCCATCCCCTAATCATTTATACTTGAGATGTGGTAACCATCTCACACTTTTACCAAACCTCCTAACACACACAAACCCTAGAACACCCACACTCTCTCTCAATCCGAACCGAAGGCAGCCTTCCTCGAAGCCTTCTCTCTCTATCAAGCTTGTCGTATCACACTTCTGGTTAGTGTTTCATTGTTATCTAGTTGCCATGATAGGTGATCTTGTCATGTATGAACTAGGGTTTTATGCTAGTAATATTGATTGATACTAGGTATTCGGTTCATGTGGTTAGATGCTATACAAGGGTTGTATGATGCTAAGATTGTATCGGGTTGGTAATATAACCGGGTTGGGTGTATGTTTGTTAATCGGCTGCTATGGTTAATAATCATAGTCGACGTGAAAGTTTACAAGTCTTGTGGTTCAAGTTGAATGATTATGATGTTGTTCATGATTAAACCGGTTAGGGTTCATATGAAACTCATAATAAAAACCTTGTTTGATCGAAAGTAAGTTAATCGAATAGTTGGAAATTATGTTAATTGATAGCCATGAAAATAGGAAAGTGATTGATTGCCTTGACCAAGTTAATGTATGTTTAGTAGCGGTTGGATAATTGTAACTGATTGCTTGATTTTAGGATATTAGATAACCAATCGCATAAGTTACTGATCGCACATGCTTAAACGCACAAGTCATCTGATCGCACAAGGAACCCAATCACACAAGGTGCCTTGGTCGCACAAGGCTAGTTGGACCGCACAATACCTTGGGCCACACATAGGCGAATAATCAGTTGTTGTTACTGGGCCGGACAGACCAAGACCTCACTCGCACAAGGCTTATTAGTCGCACAAGGTTAACCGGATCGCACAAGATATTTTATGTTGTTATTTGGGCCGTATATGCTATTGGATCACTTATGTTGTTGGGCCGGGAATTGTTGGATCGCATAACATGTTGTGGGCCGCACAACATGTTGGGCCGATTACTTTTGGACTTATTTTAATCGCACAAGTTGAATGTGTTGTTTGACTGTTAAGTGTTGCCATGATCTATACGTGTTTGTAACGTGTTAACTCTGTGTAACCATACGTGCTTTACTTGAACCAAACCTGACTTGTATGGTAACCCTGTTAGGATGTGGTTGACCACCCTTAATTCAAGAACCTTTTGTGTATCTTACCGAGCAAACCAAGGTGAGTTCACTGCATTTCTCAAGCATGCGTCCCGGTGGTTTGGGACAACTAGTAAACATTTGGAAGGGAATCTTGGGTAAACATTTAAATTGGGTTTTGGTTATTGAACATGGAATCAATCATTAACGGATTGCCTGTAGGGCAATGGGGTAATTAGTAGATAGCGCTATTAGGTTTGACACCTCACACCGGGCTGTAAGGACGGGCGTGAACTAATTATCTGGGCATCATTACCAATGCTTGGTTAGGGACATTGGGGTTTGGACACTTCCAGGATATTAAGGGGCACACTCCCCGGATACATATGGGCACACTCCCTAGGGTATCTAGCATGTTATAAGCAACATCATATCATGACGTTGAATCGGCTTAACAGACATTTGGTAACATCACACGTAAACAAAACTTTGAACTCACCAGCATCGTCTGACACACTTGTCTGCATGCTTGCAGGTCGTTAGAATTCGTGACATGGACTTGCTATCTGGAGTGCTGGAATGGTCATGGATCGAGGCTCTTGGATTAACTTATATTTGATACCTTGGTTTTGAGTATTATTATGAAACAGTTGTTAAACTATTTACTACATGCTTCCGCTATACAACTCTTGGGAATTAATATTATGTTTGACATTTTCTATTGGTAACTAACGACATGTTTTATTTAAATATTTATCGTTGGTTCAATGTGATTGGTGGCTCAGACTCTGATGCGTAACACGCCTCGCGGAGTTCCCGCAGGTGGTATTTTGGGGGTGTTACAGTAAGCCTTGACACTGACGACAGCGGTCCGCTGACCGCCCAATACGTGGCTACCCAGTCCACTAACGGAGCTCCCACTTGCATAAAGCTGGTGAACAGACTGACAACCAAAGCCAGCAGGCCATGTGGCGACCGCTCTTTAGTGCGCCTAATACAGGAGGACGCGTGGCAGCACCTCTACCGTGCGCCTGACACTTCTGTAGCCTTCGCACCTTCTAGGCCTATGGAAAAGCTGCAAGTTGTCAGTCTGGCCCAAGGCCCATCAAACGGCCCATTGGTCTCCTTCTCCTTCACTCTTTGGCTATAAATACCAAACCTCATACCAGGTTTAAGGTAATGCCAATCTGCTCACTCACACTTACTACTTAATCATTTATCTTGCTTCCTAAGCAAATACTTATTCTAATGTCGGAGGGTGGTAACAAGGAGCAACCCCCACCCCATTCTACTTGTTGCAAGTCACGGTGTGTTCACTGTGCAGGTGACAGATTCAAGACGATCTAGCCATTGATCGAGGGAAAAAGGGATTAACCCTATCTAACATGACTCGACCCGTGGACTAACCCCCTGCTTAACCACTGTTTCTTCATTGGCGCCCACCGTTATTTCTACAAGCACTATCATCTCTTCTTTTCAAAGATCATGTCTGATCATCAAAACATCACCAACCAAAAGAGGGAACCCTATGTTTCGATGGTGGTCGGCCAGACGGGGAACACTCCCCTTAACTAAACTATTGGCCACGTCGGCTCATCCGCTCAAGTGGGAAACATATCGGCGAATCTGCCAGATATTCCCCATTTTGCACCCACCATACCAGAAGGGGAAGATCCCCTCTCCTTGTTTTTAAAGCAACAACATGCTCTAAGTGCAGTGTACGCCCAGCTCTGCGCGGGCACGCAGCAGACTGTACAACATACACCTGCACCAATCACATTGACACCTTGTTTTCTTCGATACGAGGCGCTACCCCAATAGTAGCATGCGCCTAGGGATAGGCGCGAACAATATGGTGACTCATATATGATTCAACAACCGTTACATGAAGGGGATTCAATTTATGGATCCCGGGCAAGAGCCTCAGCACACCTAAGGCTGTGGCCACCAAAACAACACCGGCGGGAATTCGATAACCGTCGAGGGTGGGACATACATAGTCGTCTTGGGGTGCTCCCCAATGACAGGACCGACCCTGATGACTCCACTTATTACGCGGAGTCACACAGCGTTTTCAGCCGGTTAGATGACCGGGACGCGTACATACCTACGCAACCGCGCACAAATTATGATCATGCAGGGAAGCACGATTACAGATCGGTCTATCGGCTGAAGTCTGCTGCGGGCAATTCCAAATACATAAAGGAAATTGCCTTGGCACCACTCATGCGGTCAAAACTTCCACCCAGTGTGGGCAAATATAACGGGTTGTCAAACCCCGATGACCACATCGGTGTATTCACCAACGTCGGCCTCGTTGGCGGCTGGATGCAACCGCTATGGTGCAATCTTTTTAGCCAGACCCTTACGGGAAACATAAGGGCCTGGTTCGATAGCTTACCAATGGGCTCACTGGTACCATATGAAGATTTGCAAGAGAAGTTTCTTGTACACTTCAGCCAGCAACGACGACACGTCCGTGATACAACTGGACGTAATGAATATCTTGCGCAGGAACAACGAAGGCTTGGATGCCTTCATCACCAGATTCAATAAGGAGTGCCTCGAAATCGGCGAGGTACCGGACGCGCTTGCACGTGCACATTTCAGCAAATAATTTGTGAACTGTTCGTAGAAAGTTCGTTAATGTTTGTTCATTTGAACAAACATTTACAAGAAATTTTGTTCGATAAGGTAAAAAAATGACAGATGTTGCGTTTGTTCGTTAATGTTCGCGAACATTTGGTAATGTGTTCTTTTATGTTCATTTGTGTCTGTTGATTTAAAGTTTTATTTATGTTGTATTTTTATTTTGTTGGTTTAAGTTTTAAAAGTTTGAAACCATAGTCATTTATACGCATCTGCCAACATTCATTATTTGACCAGTCCAATTTCAGTTTGTGCTAAAGGTTGACAAACTTCTTAGTATTTGTGTTAATTATGTCTATGATGATTATGTCAACTATGTTCGGATAATTATGTTAAGTACTTCTTAATGGAGTTGTTGTAGAATCCTCCTTTCCGCCAACAAGTTGATTAGTTCACTTATGTGATGATACATGCATTTGACATTTCCTTACTTCCTTATTACACAATATTTATACAAAAGATATATTAACTTTATGTATGCAGGTTCTAAAGGCTAGTCAAATAGATTTGACTCCTAGAGATCAAAACCCTACCAATCTCAAAACTCAAAAACGCATCAACACAAGCATACTGTACCTGAGCCGGAGTCAACCACTAATTATCCCACCGGCTCAACGTCACCCATTTCGGCTTACTTACCTCTTTCCCAAGCACCCATTCCGTCAAATTCCATTCTCTTGATCAGAGTCATTACGTAAATTATCTTGAACTATTGTTGACAAATTGATCCGAAACTCTTGTTATCCTAAAATTGTACTTTTTTTTAATTTTATTAGACCATGCGTAGTGGTTAGCTCAATAATGCCCTCACCATGGGGCGTTTTCTGCCATGTGGCAGTCCAGTCAGCATAGGGGCATTATTGTGCGTTATTGCAAAAGTGCCGTAGTGGGAATAATGCCCAATAACGCCCATTACAATCATTACACAATTATTTTTTTAATTAAAAACTTAAAATACTTTATTAAATTAAAAAAAAATACAATACTAGAAATAAAAAAACCAGAAAAAAGTAAAAAAAAACTTACATTGCCAAAATCTTATTACTAAAACTTTAGGGACTGAAATGCAAAATCCTTTTTTTAAGGACTTTTGAAGTGTAAATCCTTTTTTTAAATACAATCAAAATGCCGGGGCTGAAATAAAAAATCATCATCTTCTTCCTTTCACCTACAACAACCACTGCAACTTTTTTTTTTAATCAACTTCTAATTAATGTTGAGAATAATTCAAAAGAGTTTGAGTGCACGTGGTTATTTACTATTTTGAATAATGTACTCCTAGTCTATAGGTAGTACCGAGTCATTAGTAAAAGTTGTTAGGTTGTTTACATTTTCAAAAGTGTACGTTGTACTCTCTGCTATATATATAGCAGTCTTTTGCATTGAATAAAGGCATCTGAGTTTCTTGCTTCTTTTGATATCACAAACAACATAGTGGTATCAGAGCTTGAGTTCACGATCTGTGAGAGAAGTTGCAAACGAAAAAAAAAGAGAGTGTTATGGCGTCTGCAAGTAATGTGAACAATCAACCATTCCTCCCAGTGTTCAAAGGGGAGGGATACGAGTTCTGGAGTATTAGGGTGAAGACGGTGTTGCGGTCACAAGAACTCTGGGATCTAGTTTCCAGAGGCTTTTCAGAAGAAGATAATGATGCTGCCAGGTTGCGAGAAAACCAAAAGAAGGATGCAAGGGCTCTTGCGCTCATTCAGCAAGCAGTCCATGACAGTATCTTTTCTCGCATTGCTGCTGCGAAGACCGCCAAGAATGCTTGGGATGTTTTGCAGACGGAATACCAAGGAGATTCCAAGGTGAAAACGGTGAAGTTGCAGGGCTTGCGTAGAGAGTTTGAGACTCTCCAAATGAAAGAAGATGAAGCCGTTGCCGATTTTTTGTCAAAAGTTATGCGCATTGTGAACCAGAAGAGAGCGTATGGAGATGATGTTACAGATCAACACGTAGTAGAAAAAGTGTTGCGGAGCCTACCGACCAAGTGGGATCATGTGGTCACGGCAATAGAGGAATCAAAAGACTTGTCGGTTCTTAGTTTTGATCAGTTAATGGGTTCCCTTCAGTCCCACGAAGCACGAGTAAACCGAAGTATAGAACCTGTTGAAGAAGAGCGTGTGTTTCAGGCCAAAGAGAGTGATAGCTCGTTTGGTAGAGGAAGAGGACGATTTTTTGGACGTGGTGGTCGCGGCAGAGGACGTGGAAGATTAGGTGGTCGTGGAAGAAACAGAATACAATGCTTTAACTGTAACAAGTTTGGGCATGTACGGTCAGAATGTTGGTTGGAGCCTCAAGCTAATGCGGTTGTTGAACCTGAAGATGACGAGGATGAAAGCAGGTTGTTTATGGCTCATGGTGAAAGTGAAGCAAAAGATGAAGGTGACAAGTCGTTCAAGATGACTAGTAAAGATGAAGGAAGTTCAAGTGTTTGGTTCATAGATAGCGGGTGCTCTAACCACATGACCGGACATAAAGGTATCTTTAAAAGCTTAGATGATAAAAAGAAGATTGATGTGAAGATGGGGAACGGTAAGGGGATCCAAGTTGAAGGAAAAGGTGTTGTGAAATTAAATATGGGAAATGGGCAATCTAAGGTGTTGCATGATGTACAATATGCATCTGAATTGGGTT
Source organism: Helianthus tuberosus (assembly GCA_030545235.1). Taxonomy (NCBI): domain Eukaryota; kingdom Viridiplantae; phylum Streptophyta; class Magnoliopsida; order Asterales; family Asteraceae; genus Helianthus; species Helianthus tuberosus. Next base: position 192,529,394 of record CM060445.1, read on the forward strand.
ATAACCTATTGAGTGTGGGCCAGCTAATGAAAGTTGGGTATAAAGTTCTTTTTGATGATGATGCATGTACCATAATCCACAAGTCAACTGGAAAAGTAATATGCATGGTTCCTATGGCAGCTAATAATACTTTTCCATTTGACATCGAAAGAAAGAAAAGTGGACACTGCTTTGGTGGTGGATGGAAGTGACTCTTCACTGTGGCATAGTAGGTATGGTCACTTGCATGAGCAGGCACTTCAACAACTTAGTAGAGACAATATGGTGACAGGGCTTCCAGTTATAGGAAATATTAATCAGTGTGAGGGGTGCATTTATGGAAAACAAACAAGGAGGTCATTTCCCACTCGTACATGGCGCACCAACATTCCTCTTCAATTGATTCATGCAGATCTGGTGGGACCAATGCAAACTAAATCAATGGGAGGTAACTTTTATTTTTTCTTACTCACTGATGATTACACACGGATGAGTTGGGTATATTTTCTAAACAAGAAATCGGAAAGCCTTGAAATGTTTAAAAAATTCAAGATAAAAGTTGAGAAAGAAAGTGGGTATTCAATCAAGGCTTTACGGACTGATCGGGGTGGAGAGTTCATTGGGAAGGCTTTTAATGATTTTTGTGCACTTCATGGTATACGTCGTGACTTAACAGCCCCGTATACCCCGGAGCAAAACGGGATCGCAGAAAGGAAAAATCGAACCGTAGTAGAGATGGCTAGGTGCATGCTTCAAGCAAAACGGTTGTCAAATCGTTTTTGGGGTGAGGCGGTTTCCACAGCAGTTTATCTCACCTCTTTATCTCCTACTACGGCTATCTCCGGGAAGACACCGTATGAAATGTGGTATGGCGAAAAACCTTCTGTAAGTCATTTGAAAGTTTTTGGGTGCATAGCTTATGCTCTTGTTCCGTCTCAAGTACGAAAGAAGTTAGATGCAAAGTCTAAAAAGTGTATTTTTGTTGGGTATTCACCTAACTCGAAGGCTTACCGGTTGTTTGATCCTATTAAGAAAGTAATCATAACAAGTAGGGATGTAGTTTTCTGTGAACAGGGAACATGGAGTGAAGAGATAAAGGATTATATGAATAAGGAACAAGAAGATGTCACTTTTGTAAAAAGTGTTGTGTCCACAGATGGAGATGTTGGTGGCGGCCAGAATAATGAAGAAGGCTCAAATAATAATGTAAGTCTGGACCAGTCTCAAGCATCAGACAACGGCAGTGAACCAAGTGGTTCACCTTCAGTGGTTGCAAGTAGTGATGAAACAAGTCAGAGATCAAATGGAGAATCAGGTTCTGATGGTTTAGACTCAAATGAGAGTGATTCAGCTCATAAGGTTGGTGATATCAATCACATTTATGGTATTACTACACCTATTCTTGATTATGAAGCTTGTCAGTTTGCATTGTCTGTTGTTGAACCAAGTTCTCATCAAGAGGCTATTAAGATAGTTGAATCGAAAAATGCTATGGAGGACGAAATTGTTGCGCTGGAACGTCACAAAACATGGAGTCTAACTCGTCTTCCAGCTGGTAAGAAAGCTATTGGTCTCAAGTGGGTCTTTAAACTTAAGTTTCATGCAGATGGTAGCATACAAAGACATAAGGCACGCCTTGTTGCCAAGGGGTACTCACAACAAAGCGGGATAGATTATGAAGAGACGTTTTCACCCGTTGCTAGATTCGAAACAATACGAATTGTTCTTGCTCTCGCAGCTCAAAAAGGGTGGATGGCGTATCAATTTGATGTCAAGTCTGCGTTTTTGAATGGAGTTCTCAACGAGGAGGTGTATGTTACACAACCTCCTGGATTTGAGAAAGAAGGGCAAGAGGGAATGGTGTTCAAGCTTCACAAAGCGTTGTATGGGCTGAAACAAGCCCCCCGGGCTTGGTATAGCAGAATTGACGGATATCTTGTGCAACATGGTTACAAACGCAGCCAAAGCGAGCCTACATTATACATAAAAAGAGGTGGTACTGGTGATGTTATTATCGTGTGTTTGTATGTTGATGACATTGTGTACACGAGTTCATCAAAGAAGCTTTTGGCTGAGTTCAAGGAAAAGATGATCAAGGAATTTGAGATGACCGACATTGGAGTGTTAAATTATTTCCTCGGGTTAGAAGTGAATCAGCAGTCAAAAGGTACGTTCTTATCACAACAGAAGTATGCTCGCGACTTGTTAAGAAGGTTCGGTATGCAACAATGCAAACCCGTGTCTACACCAATGAATGCAAATGATAAATTGCAAAGAGAAGACGGAGGAGCCGCAGCAGATGAGTTTATGTTTAGAAGTTTGGTTGGCGGTTTAATTTACTTAACTCATACTCGCCCAGATATTACTTTCGCTGTTGGGGTAGTTTCAAGATACATGCATAAGCCATCGGTTCATCACATGGGTGCGGCTAGACGGATCTTAAGATATATTGCAGGAACAATGAACATGGGTTTGTGGTATGAAAGAGCTGAACAGGTGATTTTGGTTGGCTACACTGATAGCGACTGGGCAGGCTCGATTGATGATAGGAAAAGCATTTCAGCAAGCGTGTTTTCAGTTGGTTCGGCTGCAGTTACATGGAGCTCTAAAAAACAAGATATAGTGGCGTTATCGACCACGGAAGCTGAATACGTTTCAGCAACAGCAGCTGCATGTCAAGCCACGTGGATGAGAAAAATTCTGTTTGAACTGGGTCTGGAACAAGAGGGGGCAACTCGGATCTTTTGTGATAATACGTCGGCGGTGTTCCTCTCCAAGAATCAAGCTTACCATAATCGCAGTAAACATATAGATACGAGGTTTCATTTTATTCGCAATCTGGTAGAAGGAAGACAAATTGAGCTGCAGCCATGCACTTCACAAGAGCAACTTGCAGACATCTTGACTAAGCCACTGGGAACTGAGGACTTCATGTACTTGAGAGGAAGGCTTGGATTGAAAACTCTTTGAATTAAGAGGGGATCATGCTAATCACACACGGCCAAAATAATTTTCACACCCCTAAGCGCCGCGCTATGGCCAAAGCGGGGCGCTTAGGGCGACAAAAGTTGATACGAGGTTTCGACTGACTGACAGACATAAAGGTGATACGAGGTTTCAGTCGCCCCGTGAACCCTAAGCGCCGCGCTTTGGCCATAGCGCGGCGCTTCGACCCCAAATTCTGCCTTTAAATCACTGGCCAAACTCGAGATTCATAACTCCAATTGTTTTTTGTCGATCTTCTTTGCTCTATTAGTTACATTTTTTGAAAAAACGATGTCGTGGTTCAGTAACTATCTTTTCGGTCAATATTCTGACGAGTCAGTTGTTCCTGATTCTTACGAGGGGACCGCTATTTCTGACTCGTTTGAGAAACCGGTGTCATCCAACTTGAGGGAGACAGAGGTTGTATCTGGCATTCGTTATCGTGATAACACGGTGCAGCTGGATTTGAATACCCCTGTGGAGGACCCTTACGCACAACAAGGTTATTCGAATTTCGGTTACGGTGGCGACTATAGCTTTGTACAGCAGGAGTGTTATCCAAACGACAGTTACGGGTGTCAACAAGGTTATTCGAATTTCGGTTACGGTGGCGAGCAAAGCTTTGTACAGCAGGAGTGTTATCCAAACCAGAGTTACGGTTGTGAACAGAGCTTTGAACATCAAGTCTATTCGAACCTCGGTGACGATGGTGAGCCGGAGGATGTGTCTGTTGACGAGGAAGGTTGTTACCCGGTTACATTTTCGTTTGATACAACGCAGACCTTTTCGTCACGTAAAGAGTTGGTGCGTTGGGTACAAGACACGGCAAAAGACAATGGTTACCTCATTGTGACTAAGAGGTCGAATAAAAGAGGAGAGAATTACAAGATTTGGTTTCAATGTACTTTTGGTGGGGAGCATAAGAGTGTAGCTACACAGAGGAAAACGGGTAGCAAGAAAATAGGCTGCCCGTTCGAGATGATCGGGTTTTCGGAATCATCCGGAAGTGTTTGGAGGATCGAGGTGACGAAGGCGAAGCATAACCACACTCCTATTGAAAACTTCGAGGGTCACGCGTATGCGAGAAGGCTTTCTTCGGAGGACAAAAAACTGGTTAAGGAGCTGGCAGAGCAAGATATTCGCAACCAAAGTATCTGGCGAACGCTGACAAAAAACAATCCGGCTAGAAAGCTTATTCCGAAAGATATACACAACGCTGTTCAGAAGATCAACGCCGAAAAAAATGTCGGTAAGTCTCCGATGCAAAAACTTGAAAACATTCTTATCGAAAAAATTACACTTATTACATGCGCACGAATGAGATATCGAACGAAGTTGAAGACATCTTCTTTGTTCACGAAAAATCATTCACTATGTGGTGTGCCTTCCCGCATGTGCTATTGATTGACGCCACATACAAAACGAACATGTACAACCTGCCATTTGTTCAGGTCGTAGGCATGACGTCGACAAACAAATCGTTTACGGCTGCTTGTGCGGTAATTTCCGCTGAGAAGTCAGAGAACTACCTATGGGTGTTGCAGAGGATCAAGTCTATGCTGGCAGGATGTATGGAACCGCGCGTGATTTTAACAGACAGGGATTTTGCGCTAATGAACGCGTGTGAACAAGTTTTTCCAAAAGCGCATAAGTATCTTTGTCGGTTCCATATTCAACAAAATATTAATAAGAACAGCAAGAAGAAATTCTCTGACAAGGAGTGGAAAGAATTCGTACGTACATTTTGGACATTGTGCGAGTCTACGACCGAGGAAATATACAGGTATAACTTGGAAAACCTTGAAGCACAGCTGAAAGAAGCTGACCGTGAACGTGAGTATTTCTTACATAATTATGTTCAAATTTTATATAATAACAAAAACTGACTATTTACGTTTTTTAATTTTAGAGGTTTTTGATTATTTGAAGAAATCCTGGTTGGATCCGTACCGTGAAAAGTTTGTATCTTGCTGGATTAACCAAACTATCAACTTTCACCAGACTACGACCAACAGGGTTGAGAGCATGCATGCAACATTAAAAAGTCACTTTCCAAGTCATCGCAACACACTGGATAAACTTGTACTGTATGTTGATCATGTTGTTGATAAACAATACGCCGAGATTAGAAGTAGCTTTGAAACAAGCCTCCGAAAAGTGATGACGCACCACAAGAATCAGCCCATGCTTGCATATATTCTCAGAAAGGTTTCAATATATGCGATTGAGCTTTTGAGTATGGAACTAAAACGTAAGGAAGACGGGTTGAGAGCCTACGGTGCAAGCTGTGGTTGCCAACTTTTTACCAGCTGTGGTTTGCCATGTGCCTGTCGTTTGGAAAAGTTGGAAAATAAAGGTAATTAATATTTTTGACCTTTCTCGTTATGATTTTGCCACCTAATTTGTTTTCATCCACAGGTCAGCAAATCCGGATCACACACATAGACGTGTTTTGGAAGAAGCTTGACTTCAAGCCTGCAAGGAATAACATAGAGGATATCGATGTAGACGCGGAATTTGAAAAATTGAAAAAACAGATCGATCCAACACCCCCTCAAGTGAAAAGGAGCTTCTTTGAAAAGTTTCAGCAAATCCTCAATCCAGGGAACAGTAACAAAAAACCTCCTGCTGTTCTGAAGAAAACTCGTGGTCGACCAACATTGAAAACGCAGGAAGAAAGAAAGGTTGAAATCGCTAGACAAAGCTCTTACATTCCGTCAGAAGAAACTTGGGTCGATGCCTCAGACGATCTTCCCCGTCACAGCTCGTACATATCAGCCGAAGATTCTAGAAGAGAAAAGAATACCAAACCGCTCAACCTACACCCTGATTTCCCGAATATCAAGCTCGGTCCTAAGACGGATATAGCGATCCGCAACTACGCATCTCAGATTCCCAACGTGATCCATCCATACATCGTTAGAATAAAGGACGTGAAACCAGATGGTCATTGTGGATTTAGATCGGTGGCTGTTGGGTTAGGAGTGAAACAAAATTCATATTTGAAGATCCGGGAACAACTTCTAAAGGAGTTACGTATGAACGAATCGCTTTAGAGGCAGGTTTTCGATCCGGAAAACATAGGACATTATGATGCGCTGGTTAAACGGATCGATTTCAAGGGGGTGGGACGAGCAGGTATCGAAAATTACATGTCGATGCCTGAGACGGGGTTTCTTATTGCCCAACGATACGGTGTGATTGTTCACACCTTCGACATTCGTGGGAGCGATACAATTTTCCCTCTGCTGGGCGGCCCAAACGAAGCTGAGGAACCTCACCTGGTAGTTGCGGTTGTGTTCGTCGACCATGGGCATTTCATACATGTAGAGCTTGGAGGTTGTTATCCAATGCCTCCCCCAAACCTACTCTGGACAGCGAACAGAACAGAGCGCGCAGCAGCCTGGCATACATTATACAGGGATCAGATCAACACGTACGAAATGCTTACGTATCGTGCCCCTGACCTTAATGCAACCCCATATGTTCACGATGTATCTTAAATGTGTTTAATAATAATCACGTTTGTGTTTGTTCAATATACGCGTTACATCACGTTAAAAACCGAATGTCACCGACACGGCCCAATCAGATTCAATACGCACTTGTACGACCCGAAATGACAATATACATCATAATACTGCAATTAATGAAAAAATACGTCATGTTCATGTACGGTAGGCGGCTGATACACATAACACTTCTCACAGGAGTACTTGTGATTTCAAACCTAAATGATACGAGATAACGGAATAAGACATCACACGTAACCGATTTGATCCGGAACTTGCCGTATAGTCCATATATATTAAAAAATGATGTATAATGGAAAAAACGGAAAATTTAGACTATTTATCGACGCGTTTGTGAATTAAATACAATTTTAAAAAATTTAAAAAAAGCCCAAAACGCCCCGCTATGCTCATAACGGCGTTTTGGACCCAAAGCGCCGCGCTATGGCCATAGCGGGGCGCTTTGGACCCTCGTTATACACTGAAGCGGGGCATCATCCCCCCCACTTCACCCAAACAACAAAAACACACACTAAGGTGCGATCCTCACACACTCGAGCCATTTTCGAAGATTTTTCGAGCTTTCAACCGCAAACAGGTTCGATCTAAACCCCTTAATCTTTGCTTTCACAAATGTGGCTTGATTCATGTTGATTGTTGTTGATCTTGGCCTGAATCACCTGCTGTTTGGGTTCTGTTCTTCAGAACGAAGAACCAAAGCGCCGCGCCGAGGCCAAAGCGGGGCGCTTTGGTTCATGTTTATTTTTTTTTTTGTTAATTGTTTATTAAATAATTTGTTTAATAATTATTATTTGTTTAATATTAATTGTTTATTAATATTTGTTTAATTATTATTATTTGTTTAATTATTATTAGTTTATTAATATTTGTTTAATTATTATTTGTTTAATTATTATTAGTTTATTAATATTTGTTTAATTATTGTTTGTTTAATTATTATTTGTTTAATTATTATTAGTTTATTAATATTTGTTTAATTATTATTTGTTTAATTATTATTAGTTTATTAATATTTGTTTAATTATTGTTTGTTTAATTATTATTTGTTTAATTATTATTATTAGTTTATTAATATTTGTTTAATTATTATTTATTTAATTATTATTTGTTTAATTATTTGTTTAATTGATCAACGTGCAGGGATGGATTTATCTGATGAGGAGATTGAGCATATGGAGGATGAGGGAGTGGTGGGGGACGAGGAGGAGCCGGCATGTCCGTATCTTCAGTTTCCGATGGGGTCACGGGCGAGGGGGAGATGCGCTAGGTTGCGCACCATACCGATTGGGGAGCACGTAGGCATAGACTGGGAGCTGCTATCTACCCTGGGAGAGGTCGAGCGGGCGCGTGAGATAGTTGGGCTAGATACTCCTTGGTCGCGCCTATTTGAGTTAGCGATGGAGGACTCGTACCCTGAGCTTACGGTCGAGTTTTGCTCTACGTTTACATACGCGCCGCATCCGGCGGATTACGTGGAGGACCCTTATTTTCCAGTCCACGAGGTTACATTCCGTCTGGCCGGTCAGCAGTTTGAGATGAGTGTGCGGGAGTTTGCTGTCCACACAGGTTTGTACACTGAGCCTGAGCTTGATACTGATTTATATACGCAGGCTGTTACGATGATGGACAGGCAGACGCTTATCAGTTTCTGGAGGGCCATTTCCAGGGCTCCCTTTGGGAAATCCTGGCAAAAGGCCACCACCATTAAAGATCCCTTGTACCGATACCTGCACCAGGTGATCGCGTCGACTATCGTGCCGCGGGGTTCCAGCAAGGAGAAGGTCAACCTTAGTGACCTTTTCTTTCTTTACTGCCTACTACGCCGCCAGCCCTGCGATCTAGTAGCCAGCCTGGCAGAGTACTTTTCTACTGCATACCACCGGCAGCTCCGCGGGTTTCTTCACACTGGCTCATTTATCACCGCCATTGCACGATCGCTAGGGATCGTGCCCGAGCATGATCCGCTGCTGTCCGATCCGGTCCCGTCATCCAGGTTGGGCCGCGCGTCAGTAGCCGCTATGCAGATCACCCGTACCTTTGATGTCGGTCTGCGGTTCAGGGGTGCTGACGGGCTGATTTGGCAGCCAGAGGTGTTGCCGGAGGTCATCCCGGTTGTTATTGAGGTGAAGCCTGGGGTGTTAGCCCCTCCTGATGTTCAGCGGGCCGCTCGGCGGGCTCAGCTACAGGCTCTAGGCATCGATGAGCCTGAGGATCAGCCTGAGGGTCAGCCTGAGGCTCAGGCTCAGGCTCAGGATGATCCGGCGCAGGAGGAGCGGGTCGAGGAGGTCCCGGTACCACCAGTTCAGCCAGCTCCTGAGCCGCCACAGTACCCGCAGCACGTTTACGCTGACCTGCCTCCGGCAGCGCGTGAGGTGGCTCGGAACTTCGACTGGCGCCTCAGACGTCAGGGCGCACGCATTGACTGGATCGTCCAGACGCTCGTCGATCTACGAGAGCTCGCTGCGTTGCCTCCACTTCCCCTCCCACCGTCCCCACCGCACGAGGATTAGTACATTACTTTGTTTGTTTAGTGTTTTGTTATGTATTATGTACTTAGTTGTACCTTTTTGTTGTGTATTGTATGTACAAACTGATATGTATATATATATTGCAGTTAATCTTCTATTTACATCACGTTGGTTCTGGATTGTTTACGTTTAATTCTTATGGTTTTCTGTACATTTTATTTAACGTGTTCGTTTAATTTAACAAAATAAACAACGTTAAGAATTTATATTATACACCTTCTATAAAAATAATGACGTAATGACGTAATTATAAAACAACTATGAATTATATGTAATAAAACTAAAATAAAAAATTTTTCCTCCAAAAATCTCTATCAAACTAATTCAACCAAAAATCCCTACCAAACTAACCCACAACAACCCCAAATCAACCCCACCAATCTGTTTAAAAATGCACATTCAAAGCGCCTCGCTATGGCCAAAGCGGGGCGCTTTGGCTTGGTCAACAGACAAGGACTGACAGAAGTCAGTCCTTGTTTGTTGACCAAAGCCAAAGCGCCCCGCTTTGGCCATAGCGAGGCGCTTTGGATGTGCAAAAAGACAACAGCCGTGTGCGAATAGACCTGGCCTTAAGAGGGGGTGTTGAGAATAATTCAAAAGAGTTTGAGTGCACGTGGTTATTTACTGTTTTGAATAATGTACTCCTAGTCTATAGGTAGTACCGAGTCATTAGTAAAAGTTGTTAGGTTGTTTACATTTTCAAAAGTGTACGTTGTACTCTCTGCTATATATATAGCAGTCTTTTGCATTGAATAAGGGCATCTGAGTTTCTTGCTTCTTTTGATATCACAAACAACAATTAAAACTAATTAAACTAAATTCTTTTGTTTTTTTAATTAAAACTAAGTATACACACATGGCAAAATTCAATTGGGCAAAGAAATCACGTTCCGGCGTTTTTCAAATCACGCCAACGTCCATTTTTTCGCAAATAACGCCGCCTAGGGGGCGGCACCGGGGCGTGATCGGGCGTTTTCGGGCGAGATTCCGGGCAAAAAACGCCCCACTACTACGTTCGGTCTTAACAGGTAATGTGTTATATCTATAAATTGAGACTGAAATAAAAGATCAACTATACATAAAGGTATATATTTATTATCATAAAGAAATCATTGAATGATCAACGATACAATATTTATTGAAACAAGCATATCAAAGAGACAAAGCATCACCACCAGTAATGATGTATATGAATTGCAAACTTACACTCTAGACACTTTAAGATGAAAAAGCCATTCAATCTGTCATGGCACTTGGTGCAATCACCATCACTTTCAGTCCCTTGCATAAGCGAAAGAGGGTGTTCATGATCTTGAGTCTCATGAATGCTTCCGAACTTTATATTCACCAAACCAGAAACACTTGTCACACTTAACCCATAGTCATAGATATATGTGTTGCTTTTAGGCAGTAATGGAGCACAAGTTGAATGCATGGACTGCTCACATTTATCACAATGGTAGAAACACAAATAAGGATTAAGTTCCTCCTCACAAACTTCACAAAAATAATCACCACCATAGTTTTCAGCTGGGGAGTAAGTTAGGGTCATTGGGTGCTTGTCATACTTGTGCGTAATTGTCTGAGGTAATGAGAAAGCGCACTCGGGATGTAGATGAAATTTACAAGTTTCGCAACTCAGCGAGACTTCTTTGTCATGCACGAAATCACGCAAACACATACGGCAACAATCTTTGCCAAGTCTTTTCTCAACTCTTGAAAGTGGGTGATTTGGATGAGATTTATGTATGATTTTTTTGGGTAGGAGTGCACAAATAACATCGACGTAGTAACTACATTCTTCACAAGCGTAAACAAATCCATTGCAAAAACCGTCGCATGTGTTACATACAAACGCGCCAAGAACATTATGGCGCGCCTTTGGCAAGAGAAGAAGTGTATGTTGTGGGTGACCTCTATAGCCTTTTAATTCAGCAGGCAACCGGGTGCACCAGTCATGGAGAACAAAGTTGCATACCTGATCATTTAATGTGCACTTGTAAAACGCCATGTCGTTCATGATTGGTCTCAGACATCCATTGCATAAAGCTTCATTCTTGTTCATTAGATCATGAAAGGATAATGGTGTTATTCTTGAGGAGGTTGGTGTATCCACATGAATCAGTGGATGTTTATGACTATTATGAGTTATGGTCATCTCAATAGTTTTCTTGAAAAGAAAATCACTAATAATGTTGTAAGTTTGATCGGTGAACGGGAGATGGAGAACATTAGAATCGCCTTCGTTGTTGCTTGATATGGTTATATCTGTACCTAATGAACCATACAATACATGCTCATTAAATAATTATTAGAACAAGAAACAACAGGCTTTTATAAAAGTAGTTTATTGCGTCATGTATATATTTTTTATTATTTTTTTCATTTCAACAACTAGTGTTACTCGCGTTTTACCGTTGTACGTCATAAAATTACATTTTCATGCAATTGTTATTGTGTGTGTATAAATATATAACATTGCACCAAAATTAAGCATACATCTATTATCTATATACCGATTTTTATCACTTAATATAAAGATTTTACATATAAATGTACGGAAATGTAAGTATGTTGCAAGATATAAAGGAAACCCAAATGTCCACCACTCAATTTCATGGTTTACAATCATCAATCAAATAGTCTTTAAAAGTGAATAAAGAAAAAGTTAAAAAATGGATAGAATGTAAAACATATGTTTCAAAATAATAAAAACCTTTTTTAAAAAATTAGGTGCCAAATGAATAAATCTAGAGTAAATCTAAGTGATTTGACAACGAAGGAGACAATTATATATACCCTTCAAAACAAATGTCGGCGTCGGCTGTTACATCAAAAGTCAACGACATTTGTTTGTTTATATAATATTCTTAGGCTAGACGGTATGGGGAGCATCCCCCACCCGTCCAGCCTCGGCGACGGACCGCACACCATCTCGCCCCTCCCCGTCGGCGTCGTGACCGTCTCCATGGAGATGTTGGGGACGAAGCAGAACAGGACAAAATAATTTCCATTTCCAGTGTTTGGTTTGCAAAAATTAAAAAAAAATAATTTAATTGTCATAATTAGTGGGGTAGGATCATCCTCCCATTTCCAGTGTTTTGCCATGACGGATCATCCTCTATAGGACTATGATGTAGCGCCTACGTGGCGGATCATCCTCCAAGGAAGGATGGTCACCATACCGCATAGCCTTAAAGCAAATGCATAAACAATAAAATTGTTGGCTCAGGTGGCTAATTAATGTGGCCTCCAAAAGTTCGGGTTGAATTATGGTACAAAGGATTTAAAAATAAGAAGTATATGAAATCACTATTGACAAGTGTTCAGGAAAAAATCATGTGGGAACAGGTAATTTTGTCAAATAGAATAAAAAGATTATGCACATACAAGTCACATGCTTCCCCCCACCCCCAATTTTTTACACGTCCGCAACTTTTTTTATACGTCATTTGTTTTCTAAAAAAATTATACCATAAAAATCGAGCGTTTTTTTTCTTTAATATGATTACCCTATTGTTATATTTTAAAAAAAAAATCGAAAAACCCAATTGCGTATTTGATGTGTGTAAAATGCAACATATAAATCACATCAATTAAGGCATAAAACTAACTCTTTTTAAGTACTAATGTTGGAAAAAGAGTGTTTTTGTCTTTCTTTTGTATTTTCAGGATGAAATGAGCTCAAATTCACAAAAGAAGCAAAAAGACAACTAATTCTAGCATAAATACAAGAAAAGGAATAAAAGTAGACTGCCCGGACCCTCAACGGCATCCTCCAAGGCAAAGAAGAGAAAGCAGAAGACTGAACACGCCCCGTGTCCAGTGGACACAGGGCCGTGCCCAAGAAGCAGCATAAAAGACAAACTTATAGAAGCTTCTATTGCCCACCATGGAGCCGTGTCCAGCGGGCACGGGGGCGCGGTGAAAGTACAGCAGGCGCATTAATTGTAATTGCGAATTACAATTAATGAGGAGAGAGAGTGTCAGACGGGCACGGGGGCGTGTCCAGCGGACACGGGGTCGTGCCCAGCCTTCTGTTCAGCCTATAAATAGGAGTGCTTGGTTTCATTCCATCTCATCCCTTGGCACACCACCTCTCTCACACTTCATCCACCACCCACCACCACCATAACACCATCATCCACCACCATCATCCATTGTCCATCATAGAGTGTGTGAGTCGTCTCGGGATCCAAGATTGATCGTAAGAGTTCTTGACAATCAAGGCCATGTTTGCCTAAGTCTCTTACATCACTTGGTGAAGACAAGTGTTTAGTATAATACTTTTTATTTTTAATCTTTTACACTTTTTATTTGGTTTTGTATTAATGACTTTAATAACTAGTTACTTATGTTGAAGGTGATCTTTCCTTATCGTTTGTCCATGATGTCTTGGCGTTATTTTACTATCTATATAAAATAAAAGATTTTCACCATTCATATCTCCACGGTCTATATGGAGGTATGTTGGCTACCTGGTCGGGGGTTAAGGGAACGGTTTGGTAAGGGTCTTGCCCTTTGTTCAGCGTTTAGAGGTCCTGCTTGGGACCTGGGTCAAATTTAGTAGGATCTCCTTCAATGCCCATAGGTATTGGATGGCGGGGATCCAAACTCTTTGACCCCCTCATAAGTTAACTACTATTAATACTATAACCCGGCTATTTAGAACTGTATCCCTGCTGACTCAGACTACTTAGCCGAGGGTAACGTCACCGCCGAAAGCGGGGCCTACCACAATTTGCATTAATAACTTAATTCATTATCTTTCAATAATCCAACCCTTTAGGATTGTATCCTTGCTGACTCAAACTACTGGGTTGAGGGTAACGTCGCCTTCAAAAGAGGGGCCTACTACAATAACTAAGATAATCTCTTAAACAAGTGCAAAAGTGCGAAAATAATCAAAGGTTATACTAATACACGTGTCGGATCCAAGTGATTCATCTTGTCTATCTGTTTTTATTTTATTTTATTTTATTTTTCAGCATTTAGTTAGTTTTTATTTTCTTAGATTAAAACAGTTTTTCTCACTTTTTGATTTGATTAGACGTTGAGGATAAACCGGTACTAAAAGCTCTTGTGTCCTTGGACGACCTCGGTATCTTACCAACACTATACTACGTCCACGATGGGTGCACTTGCCCATATGTGTGTTTAGTGTTAGTAAATATCGTGTTTTTATAAATTTAAAACTTGGCTAAAAGTGTAAAAAGGGCTTAAATATACATCTAAAATATATCGCACTACACACGCATCAAGTTTTTGGCGCCGTTGCCGGGGACACAAGGATTTTAAGAAAGTTAGGAATCAACGGCCTAATCATATTTTTATTTTTCTTTTTAATTTTTAGGATTTTTCTTAGTTTTTCAGCTTCTGCAGAGCTCAGCACGGGGCCGTGCCTGCTGAACACGCCCCCGTGCTCAATCATTGGAACTGGCAATCCTGTTTTAAGTCAGACAGTAAGCTGAACACGGGGCCGTGTCCACTCAACACGACCCCGTGCCCAAGATTCTCTTACTGAAAACAGAACCGTTAGACCCCGGCGGTTGGTAATTTCTGACACAAACATGAGTGATAGTAATTCTTTTTACTTTCGGCACTCTTATGGTATGTGGTGTCGATTATGTGGAGGCGAACATGAGGAATTAAAATGTTACTTTCTAAATTATAGGCCCCACTATATAGACCCACCGATTCCTTGTAACCTTAAGAGGGGCGAAAGTAAAAATAAGCACTATCTCTCCCTCAAATGCGCCCAGCCAGATATTCTAGGGGAAATGCTCCTTGACGAGTTATTTCAACTAGAAGAACTAATTCTCAATTGGTCAAAAGAACTTAGGAAGGATTTTATTGATCCGCCCCAAGATGATGACCATAAGGAAATGTTGGAACTGCATTCCGACAACCTCGTTGCTCCCGAAAATACCTTCATACCTAGAAAAGACTTGGACGATAGTCGTCCCTGTGCCGATTGTGCCGTGAAGGACTCCCCATCGACTTCGTTCGATGCATACATAGACCTGAGTGATTCGGCATACACCTTCTTTAACGAGAGCCCGGAAAAGGGTTGGACTTGTCCACCTAGAATGAAAATAGGAATTACCCTCACCGATAACCTCTTGCGTTCTCGCCTTAGTATAGGACAATTAAGGTATCTTAGGCACTTTGGGGTTGTTCCAACAAATCAAGAACCACCCGATATAAATAAGCTCCTTAGGAGCCACAAACTCCATAAAACAGCCTCCCGACACGGGGCCGTGCCCGGTCAACACGACCCCGTGTTCACTCAGAAGATTCTCTGCACACGGGGCCGTGCCCAGCGGACACGGGGCCGTGTCCAGTGTGCTGTCGTTTTCTTTAAATGCAGCCTGATTCCTGCTCATTTTTTACCACTTCACTAAACAGAGATTCCTAGGATCTTCACATATACCCTCCTAGGTAAGTGCTAAAAGAAGGTTCCCAAGGACCATCTTGTCTTTTCCACTTTTGTTCATTTCTCCTTCTTTCAAAAATTTTTCAAAACATCTCCTCCATAGAAGCTTGGAAGCCCCATGATTCCAATCTTCTATGAGAAGTTTGTAAGATTATTGGCTAAGGGTTCTTGTTTAAAGTTAGTTCCATAACCTTGTTTTAAATTATCTGAGCTTAAACCACAGTTAAAAGATGTTAAAATAATTTAAAACCCAAGAATCGTTAGACAAAAATCCTGCAGACAACTGAACACGGGGCCGTGCTCAGTGAGCACGGGGCCGTGTTCGAGGTACTGCTCTGAAAAAGTTTAGTTATCGTCGGTTTCTTTCACAGAAAATGGCCAGCAGGAATAGCGGATCATCTTCACGAAATAACCGAAATGGAAGAAGGTCGTCCACAGCAGAAGATTCCCTAGTAAACTATGTTTACGCTTTGAGGGAAGCCATAGACGAAATGACGGGAGTAGAAGAAGCATTAGTGGACCGTATTAATCATCTGACGGTAGGATTGGAGGGCTGTCTTCGAGAAGTAAACCTCCTGCACCAGAGGTTAAACCTTCTCGCTTCCCCGCCTTTGGTTCCCGTGATAACCCAAAGAGCGTGGAATGTAGTACCCGAGGTCATCATTCCGGCCGAATGGCACGCCATGCACCAAATGCCTCAACCAAGGGTGGTGCAAGGAGTCCCGGTGAGTGTTCCTCCTCAAGCCACTGAAGAGAATGAAGCTACCTTCTACCTCCCAAGGGAGATAGAAGAATGGCTTTGAACAACAACCGAGGAGCCGCCGGCTAAAGGGTGTTACTACATCGGGGAGCTATTCCCGAAATTTTTCCTAAATAAGTAGAACCTTTATGATAACCTCATGTATCCCTTAGTTATTTAGCTAACTATATGTAATTCTCTATGTTTGCAATGATATGATGGTTTCTGAGATTGATGGTTATTAACACACTCATGGTGGTAATGGATGAAAGAGGGAACAAGAAAAATGGACCCATGCACAAAGAATAGAGCAACCCGACACAAATCTCCATCACAGAAGGCTCAACACGGGCCGTGCCCAACCAACACGACCCCATGCTGAGCCACCTGCAGAAAAACACCCAGTTCAGGTAACTGGACACGGGCCGTGTTCAGCGGACACGCCCCCGTGTCCAGGCTTCTGTCTTAACTCTTTAATTTCTGTTACTGGCACCTGACTACGGGGCCGTGCCCGGTCACCACGGGGCCGTGTCCAGGAAGCCAGTAACATAAATCTTTGCTTTTTAACCCACTTTTACACATTCTAATCAACCGAAAATATTATTTTTGGACACATTGAGGACAATGTGTAATTTAAGTGTGGGGGGGATGCTAAAACCTTGAATTTTGCAAATCCTAATTACAAGCCTTACACAAAACTCTATTGGAACCGCTAAACACCCCAAATTTTTTCAAAAACTTTTCGTTTTTTTTTTACTATTTGCTTATCTTGGTTTGATTTGGAAATAACAAGTTCTAAAAAGGTTATATTTTTACAAATTTACAACCGATAGCGTCGTGATAATAAAGAACCAATATAAGAAAATTACGAAACGGCATAACAAGTCTAGTTAAAAATTCGATTATATATACTTGATCACATTAAAAACCCATTCCCACAAAAGTGAGTTTTGAGCCTTTATTGAGCATACAAATATACATCTTTAGACTAAATGCTCATTTTTCGTTTCTTGTGTGAATAGCCGCTTGGTTCTTACAACTCTAGAACTTGCCACGACGATACATTCCCGGTCCTTACCAACTTAAACCCAAGTAAGTAAGTGATGGAGGCATTAGGACTAACCATATTTTTCTTTCTACACCATTATTTTTCATTTTTTTTTTCACCTACCCAAAATCCCCCTAGTTAGCCCCTTTGAGCCTAAACCTTTCATTTCATTACCCCAAAACCCTTTTTACCCACCAAAAACCCTTTTATTTTTTTATTTTTCACCCCTTTATTTTAGTAACAAGCTCGGTTTTTCGTAAGCTCGCCATTTTATGTGACTTAAAAAAAATGATGATGAAGTCAAAAACAAACAAAAGCTATATAAAAGCTTGTTTGGAGAAATACTTCAAAATAAAAAGTCACTAAAAACAAGGTATGTCACGAAAACCGACGCTTTTTACGATTTTTGCCCTTTTACTAACCACTAACCCAACCACCCACCTTTAACCCAAGCCTAACCCTTCACCCAAAAAGTCCTCCTGATATTTACAAAGGTAAAAAGTTAAAAAGGAGGAGGATTGATTGCTTGGCAAGCCTATGGAAGGCGTAAGTTCCATGCCGCTCTTGAGTGATTCACTAAAAATTACACCTTCGGCCGAGTGTTGAGTGATCTCCCGTGAGGTATGTGAACTTGTATATAAATGGAATTTTAATAAGGCATGCTATGCCCGAATAAGTAATTTATCTTATGAAACGTTCTAAATAAATCATAACGAATATGATTGTAAATAAATAAAAATAAAACTTACAAAGATCTTGGATTCCCGACACTCTAGGACAAGCCAAAAACCTTCTCTTCTACCTATTCCATTTGGGAGTGTAAGCCACATTTAAAGAGTTTTGCTTGAGGACAAGCAAAAGTACAAGTGTGGGGGTATTTGATGTGTGTAAAAAAAAAAAAATGCAACATATAAATCACATCAATTAAGGCATAAAACTAACCCTTTTTAAGTACTAATGTTGGAAAAAGAGTGTTTTTGTCTTTCTTTTATATTTTCAGGATGAAATGAGCTCAAATTCACAAAAGAAGCAAAAAGACAACTAATTCTAGCATAAATACAAGAAAAGGAATAAAAGTAGACTGCCTGGACCCTCAACGGCATCCTCCAAGGCAAAGAAGAGAAAGCAGAAGACTGAACACGCCCCGTGTCCAGTGGACACGGGGCCGTGCCCAAGAAGCAGCATAAAAGACAAACTTATAGAAGCTTCTATTGCCCACCACGGGGCCGTGTCCAGCGGGCACGGGGGCGTGGTGAAAGTACAGCAGGCGCATTAATTGTAATTGCGAATTACAATTAATGAGGAGAGAGAGTGTCAGACGGGCACGGGGGCGTGTCCAGCGGACACGGGGCCGTGCCCAGCCTTCTGTTCAGCCTATAAATAGGAGTGCTTGGTTTCATTCCATCTCATCCCTTGGCACACCACCTCTCTCACACTTCATCCACCACCCACCACCACCATAACACCATCATCCACCACCATCATCCACCACCATCATCCATTGTCCATCATAGAGTGTGTGAGTCGTCTCGGGATCCAAGATTGATCGTAAGAGTTCTTGACAATCAAGGCCATGTTTGCCTAAGTCTCTTACATCACTTGGTGAAGACAAGTGTTTAGTATAATACTTTTTATTTTTAATCTTTTGCACTTTTTATTTGGTTTTGTATTAATGACTTTAATAACTAGTTACTTGTGTTGAAGGTGATCTTTCCTTATCGTTTGTCCGTGGTGTCTTGGCGTTATTTTACTGTCTATATAAAATAAAAGATTTTCACCATTCATATCTCCACGGTCTATATGGAGGTATGTTGGCTACCTGGTCGGGGGTTAAGGGAACGGTTTGGTAAGGGTCTTGCCCTTGTTTAGCGTTTAGAGGTCCTGCTTGGGACCTGGGTCAAATTTAGTAGGATCTCCTTCAATGCCCATAGGTATTGGATGGCGGGGATCCAAACTCTTTGACCCCCTCATAAGTTAACTACTATTAATACTATAACCCGGCTATTTAGAACTGTATCCCTGCTGACTCAGACTACTTAGCCGAGGGTAACGTCACCGCCGAAAGCGGGGCCTACCACAATTTGCATTAATAACTTAATTCATTATCTTTCAATAATCCAACCCTTTAGGATTGTATCCTTGCTGACTCAAACTACTGGGTTGAGGGTAACGTCGCCTTCAAAAGAGGGGCCTACTACAATAACTAAGATAATCTCTTAAACAAGTGCAAAAGTGCGAAAATAATCAAAGGTTATACTAATACACGTGTCGGATCCAAGTGATTCATCTTGTCTATCTGTTTTTATTTTATTTTATTTTATTTTTCAGCATTTAGTTAGTTTTTATTTTCTTAGATTAAAACAGTTTTTCTCACTTTTTGATTTGATTAGACGTTGAGGATAAACCGGTACTAAAAGCTCTTGTGTCCTTGGACGACCTCGGTATCTTACCAACACTATACTACGTCCACGATGGGTGCACTTGCCCATATGTGTGTTTAGTGTTAGTAAATATCGTGTTTTTATAAATTTAAAACTTGGCTAAAAGTGTAAAAAGGGCTTAAATATACATCTAAAATATATCGCACTACACACGCATCAGTATTACACAATGGACATAACGTAAAACACAATGAGAAAACCCAGTTGCGTATTACACAATGGACATAACGTAAAACATAATGGAAAGTAGATCAAAAACACAATCGATGACAACATATAAAAGACACAATGGACAGTAGATTAAACAAAATGGAGATAACGTAAAACACAATGAGTATCAAACTAAAAACTCAGTAGAAAGTAGACTAAAAACACCATTGATGGCAGCAGATAAAAGACACAATAGACAACAGATTAAAACACATGGACAACAGACTAAAACACAATAAACAACATAGTTAAAACACAATGGACAATGCTACAAAACACAATGGACAACATACTAAAACACAATGAACAACAGATTAAAACACAATGCACAACGATACAAAAACATAATGGACAACGATACAAAAGCACAATGGACAATAGACTTAAACACAGTGAACGACAGATTAAAACACAATGGACAACAAAACAAAAACACAATTAACAACATATTAAAACACAATCGATAGCAAAATAAACACAATGACCAGAACCTATAACACAATGTATAGAAAATCCAAATATAACACCATTTTCATTGTGTCATACATTGTGCTATAGGTCTTGATAAAAACGCAATGGACTTAACCCAAATTAACACTGTGTTATAAGTTTTGATAATAACACTATATAGAAACCTTAGCAAAAAAAAACGTAAGGACCAAAACCTAGTTGAAAGACTCAATAATCGGAATCTTTAACACAATACAAAGAAAACCCAGTAAAAATATTTTTTTTATTTTATCTTTATATAATAAAATCATACTCACATTAAAGATAAAAAAAGTATCGTTATTATGGTGAATTTAAAAAAAAAAAATGTTGTATCAAAAAGTTATAGACGTTTAAAATTGATGGGGGGGAATAGCATGTGTTTTAAATGTAGAGAGAGAAAACGGAACCATTATTTTTTTTTCATAAAACTAATCTCAACACTCGAAATCTTTAATCAATGTACTAGAATCTTTCTTACACTTCTTATTTATATTTCTTTTGTATTTGATCCTAAACCCTCAAAACTTCTAACCGAGTTCGACCATAAAGCGTGATTTAAGGTGTTTCCCTTTTCTGTATTTTTTTTATCTTACCTTTCCACTATATTTCTTTCGGAACAAAGAATTCAATTGTTAATTGCATATCAATAAAAAAAAACTTATTTTGTATTTTGTGTAAACATTTATCTTCCTATAAATTATATTCATACATTTTTTCCTTTTCTTTCTACTGTTTAACTTTAATTATAATCAACTAAAAATTTTGTAATAATTTTTAAAATGGTTCTCTCTCACAATAATCTAAGGAAAATCAAATAAATACGTTTTAGACATGTTACAACTATATTGTTTTTAGTTTTCTATTTCCTTTGCTATATGGGCACACCGAAAACGATGGAGTTCACACTCACCGCAACATGCGGGTTATACCCTCAAACTTTTGACATGAAACACTATTAACCCTTATTTTTAAGTAAGATACACATTCACTTCTAACTTTTGGTAATTGACAAATTTGATTTAAATTGACAACGCATTATTTAAATTACTTTTACTACTTTACATTGTAACGCACGACACATTATTATGTTTTTGTTATATATGCCTAAACATGTTGATGTCTAAGTTACTTTTACGACAGTACGCTATTGTCTAAATTACTTTTACAATTTTACACTGCAATGTCCGAGACATTTATACTCTTTTTTATTATCTATGTCTAATGATGTTAACGTCTCTAATAAAGTAAAAAACATGTAACGTCATGCGCGAGCACCACACGTAATGTCATCATCGTTACGCAAGTAACGAAATTACAAAAGCAATGTTGCCGCCGCAACGCGCGGCACGGGTCAAAATACTAGTTACGTAAAAAAAAACTATGGATTGGGTAGATGTAGCACCTCCTAAAAAGAAATATATGTTGCATACGGGCGGTAATTTCTTTTAGTGCGATGCCACAGGGAAAATTATTAGATTTAATTATACGTTATGAAGCTCCCGTAGAACCAAAAGATAAAACCCAAACAGTAAAGGTATGATGTATCTAGAAAGATATGGACATGTGTTTTATACTGATTCAAAACCATAAAACGAATACCAAAACTGGTCTCGATGGTATCGATACCGGTTCCGATATTTGGTTAGTTACCGGTACCATAAGGATATCGACATGTGTTATGCAACAATCGAAAACCATTAAAACAAATACCAAAACCGTTTTCGTTAATACCAATACCAATACCGATGTTGTTTGGTCGATATCGGTTCCTTTCTTTAGGATACTAATACTAGGTATAGTTTATTTATTTTGAATACAACTCCATGTTTAGTAGATTTATGTCGAAATGTTGAGAACAAATAAACACAACTATGTATTTAACGTTTGTTTTCCTAAGTTAATGAATGCATGTTACTAAAGAGAAATAAAACAATTAAAAAGTTAATAAGTTAAAAAGTGTATATAAAGGTTGAAACTAAAAATTAAAATAAAACTAAAAAGCTAACATAAGTTCCTGTTGTAATCAAACACCAAAGAAATCTCAATCGCACAAAGAATAAACTCACAATTCAACTCAAATCTTACTGATTACTTTATTGAATTCAAAATCAACATACAAACGAATTGAAAGAAAGAAATTGAAAGTGAAAATACAGAGGAATCGAACTATCTAAAAGTGATCAGTGGATCAGCTTATAAAGCCCCAAATCTTCTAACCCTAACTGCCATAACAACCATCGTTTGTTTTTAGCAACTTCAGTCCCTGAACTTTCACCACTTATTCACTTGTAAACAAAAGACTTATTTAAACTTTGAGAAGTGACCAGAAGGCCCCTCTAACTTCCCTGCACCAGCTTATAAGACACTTATAACTTTATATTTCAACAATCTCCACCTTAAAGTCATAATTGACTTTAAAGTAAGCCCAGCATCTTCATAAAGCTATCAAATTTAACCCCTGCAATTGGCTTTGTCATCATATCTGCAGGATTTTCTTGTGTTTCAATCCACTTGACCATAACCTCTTTTGAGTTGATTATTTCTCTAATAAAGAACAATTTTACCCTTATGTGTTTGGTCCTTTCATGGAATACACTGTTTTTAGACAGTTGTATAGCTCCAGTGTTATCACATAACACCTCAACCTCATCCAAATTAACTCCCAAATCAGACACCAGCCCTTTCAGCCACAATGACTCTTTTACCCCTTCAGTCAATGCAATAAACTCTGCCTCTGTGGATGATAAAGCAACTACATGTTGCAGCTGAGCTTTCCAACTCACTAAATTCCCCAACACAAGAAATGAATAACCTGTTATGGACCTTCCTTTATCCAGATCTTTAGCATGATCTGCAATCAACATAACCAGTGACCCTTTTGCCCTTTTCACTTATTTTATCCCCAAACATCAGACCAATACCTTGTGTACCTTTCAAATATCTGAGAATCCACTTCACAGCAGCCCAATGCTCTTTTCCGGGATTAGCCATGAATCTGCTTACTATACTGACAGCATAAGCAAGATCTGGCCTTGTGCATATCATCAAATACATCAAACTGCCAACTGTATTAGCATATGGCACCTTCTCCATATAGAATTTTTCTTCTTCTGTTTTAGGAGAGTCTTCATTTGACAACTTGAAATGTGCAGCAAGAGGAACTTTAACTGCTTTGCAACTATCCATACAGAAATTACTTAAGACTTTCTTCACATATGAACTTTGACTTAACTTGAGCTGTTTCAACTTTCTATCTCTTTTAATCTCCATACCAAGTATCTTTTTTGCTTCTCCCAGCTCCTTCATGTCAAATTCCTTCATAAGTAACCTCTTTGTAGCTTCTATTTCCTCTTTATCTTTACAAGCCAGCAGCATATCATCAACATACAACAGTAAATAGACATAATTACCCCTGCTGTATTCCCTATGATAAACACAACTATCATAGCTGCTTCTGTTGAATCCACTGCTGATCATATAGTCATCAAACCTTTTATACCATTGCCTGGGTGACTGTTTCAACCCATACAATGACCTTTTCAACAAACAAGCCTTCTCTTCCTGACCCTTCACCTCATAACCCTTTGGTTGGGCCATATAGATCTGCTCTTCTAAATTTCCATGCAGGAAAGCTGTTTTAACATCAAGCTGTTCTAACTCCAGATCAAGAGCAGCTACTAAAGACAAAATTACCCTTATGGAAGTGTGTTTAACTACAGGTGAGAAAATCTCATTGTAGTCAATGCCAGCTTTCTGTGTAAAGCCTTTAGCCACTAACCTGGCTTTGTACCTTGGACTTTCACCCTCTTTGATACCCTCTTTTAGCTTATAAATCCATTTACAGGACACCAGCTTCTTATCCTTTGGCTTATCAACCAGCTGCCAAGTTTCATTCTTGTACAAAGAGTCCATCTCTTCATCCATTGCCTTCTTCCATTTATCACTTTCCTTTGTCTTGATAGCCTCCTCATAAGTGAGAGGTTCATTAATACTCTCATTTTCTGCAGCAAGAAACACCACAGCAGAGATATTTTCATTCTCTCTGAACTTCAAAGGTTTTACAATCTGTCTTCTGGTTCTATCTCTGGCCAAACAATAGTCTTGATGACTTGAACTTTGACCACCTTCATTTCCAGAGGTGTTACCCTCATCTTCTACAGATTGTGGACTTTCTTGTTGGTCATGTTGGTCTTCCATAGGCTCCACCTCAATTAGAATACTATGATCAACATATTTAGTTTTTACAGCTCTTTCACCAACCAAGTCTTTATACACAATATCCTCTCTGAATGCAACAATATCTCTGCTTACAAACACCTTTGGACCATCACCATCCATTTTCCACACTCTATACCCTTTTGTGCCATCAGGATACCCCAAAACAACACATCTTATTGCCCTTGGTTCTAATTTACCTTGACTTATATGAGCATAAGCCAATGAACCAAATATTTTTAGATTTCCATAGTCTGACTTCTCACCTGTCCAGACTTCCATAGGTGCTTTATTCCCTGTGGCCACTAAGGGTGATCTGTTTATCAAATAAGCTGCTGTAGTCACAGCTTCTGCCCAAAATTTCTTTGGCATTCCAGCACTGATCAGCATACACCTCACCTTGTTTAACAAGGTTCTATTCATCCTCTCAACCAACCCATTTTGTTGAGGTGTTCCTGGTACAGTTAAATGCCTACCAATACCATTCTTTCTGCAGTATTCATTGAATTCTTTTGAACAAAATTCAAGCCCATTGTCTGTTCTTAGTCTTTTAATTTTCTTCCCAGCATGATTTTCAACTAGACTCTTCCAATCTTGAAAACTTTTAAATGCTTCATGTTTATGCTTCAATACATAGACCCACACCCTTCTTGAAAAATCATCTACCAAAGAGAGAAAATACCTTGCACCACCAAGCGATTGAGTTTTAGTTGGACCCCACAAATCTGCATGAACATAGTCAAGAATACCCTTTGTCTTGTGTTTGCCTTTAGTGAACTTAACCCTGTGAGCCTTTCCCATTATGCAATTTTCACAAAAACCTGCTCCCTTGTCATTGAAACTAATGACCTGTTGTTTTTTCAATTCTTGCAGCCCTTGATCACTAATGTGACCAAGTCTTCTGTGCCATAATGTTGCTTCACTCAGTTCATTATGTTCAACACTGCAATTATCACCTCTTATGACAGTTCCATCCAGAATATAGATGTTATTATCCTTTCTTGAACCAGATAATACCACCATAGATCCCATCACTACTCTTGCTTTGCCATTCTTTAGACTAACATGATAACCTTCTTTCTCAAAAGTTCCCAAAGACAACAAGCTTCTTTTTAACTCAGGAATATACCTGACCCCTTTGAGTTCAAACTCCATTCCATTTGCCATCTTGAACACTACTGTCCCAATACCTTTAATGACACATGGCCTGTCATCTCCCAACTTTACAGACCCATATTCACCATAATCAATGGTCTTGAAGAATTGCTTAACAGGAGTCATATGGAATGATCCACCAGAGTCCATGACCCATTTTCCTGTGATTCCATCACATGACATGACTGTCAAGACATCTGCACTGTCATAGCCATCTGATGAATAAGCATCTTCTTGAGCAATATTACTGTTTTGCCCTTTTGTGCCATTAAACTCTTGTTTCTTTTTCTTCCATTCAGGACAGTCCCTTTTAAAATGACTTTCAGAATTACATACAAAACACCTTCTCTTGAACCTGGACTTTGATCTTGATGAGCTTCTTGATTGCTTCTTGAATCTTTTTTCTGATCTTCCTCTCACCATTAACCCTTCTCCACCTTCTTCCTTATGATCAGATCTCTTCTTCAACTCTTTAGAGTTTAAGGCAGCCAACACTTCTTCCATAGACAATGTATCTCTACCATACATTAAAGTGTCTACAAAGTGTTCAAAGGACGGAGGTAGAGACGTCAAGAAAATGATGGCCTGGTCTTCATCATCAAGCTTCACTTCAATGTTCTCAAGATCCAGAATGAGTTTATTGAACTCATCTGTATGATCTGCAATGGTGCTCCCTGAACCCATCTGGAATGTATACAACTTCTTCTTCAAGTATAGCCTATTGGCTAGGGACTTAGTCATATACAGACTTTCCAGTTTTGACCACACACCTGCAGCAGTTGTTTCTTTTGAGACTTCTCTCAGCACTCGATCACCAAGGCTTAGAATGATAGCACTATGTGCTTTCTCCATCATCTCCTTCTTTTCTTTATCTGTAAGACCAGTAGGAAGATTCTCTTCCCCCTTCAATGCATCCACCACTCCATTGTGAACCAACAGAGCTCTCATCTTCAGCCTCCATAGACTAAAATCATTCTTTCCATCAAAATTTTCCAATTCGAATTTTGTTGACACCATGATTGTCTTCTTTCTTGAACCACGATCTTGATTAAATCAACCGACTTCTTTGAATCGAGCCAGAACCAGGCTCTGATACCAATTGTTGTAATCAAACACCAAAGAAATCTCAATCGCACAAAGAATAAACTCACAATTCAACTCAAATCTTACTGATTACTTTATTGAATTCAAAATCAACATACAAACGAATTGAAAGTGAAAATACAGAGGAATCGAACTATCTAAAAGTGATCAGTGGATCAGCTTATAAAGCCCCAAATCTTCTAACCCTAACTGCCATAACAACCATCGTTTGTTTTTAGCAACTTCAGTCCCTGAACTTTCACCACTTATTCACTTGTAAACAAAAGACTTATTTAAACTTTGAGAAATGACCAGAAGGCCCCTCTAACTTCCCTGCACCAGCTTATAAGACACTTATGACTTTATATTTCAACAAGTTCCTGTCAATCGAAACAATTTTGTATTATATATAAAATAGTAGAAAGAAGATATATTATCTTTTGTTTTATGCAGTTAGCCCATTACAAAAATAAGTAATAGAATTACCTGAATAGGAGGGCTTCAATCTTAAATTTGCACAATGAAGATGAACATAATATCTGCATTTCTCGCATTTATAAACCCAAAGGTTCTCATAATTAGAAAAGGATTGCTCACATATCCTACATGGAGGATTAAATTTGGCTTCTTGGTCGGCTTTTGGAAAGGAGTACGTAAGGATGAGTGGATGAGCATGAGAGAAACGATCATGTGCATCTTGTTGAATGTGCAACCTTTTCTCCCGGAAAGCACAATCGTTATGGATGAAAGGAGAAACACATGTGGAACAAACACATTTGGAACAATGATAGAAAACTCCTTCTTGTTGCTCTCCACAGGCATCACATTTTGCCAAAAGCTCTTTAAAAAGGGGAATTAGTGGGTGCTGGTGGCTAGGGTGAAAATTTTCATGGGATGCGTGTTCCAACTTTGTTGGAAACTGTTCTTTGCATAATTTGTGGAGCGAGTAGTCACACTGATCACATTTATAGTAATACCTGTGAAAAAAAGTGATTTCTCGAGAACAAAGACCACATGAACAATTAAAGGCTTGATTTTTAATCAAATCATACTCATCATCGTAAACGTTATCATTTGGATATTCTGGATTTAAATCTACAAGAGTTAGTGGATGTTCATGTGACACCTTCATTGTATTGATCATATTTCTCTTTCTTTTGGATACGATCTAGAGCTTAACACGAAAAGGAAAGAATGGAAATGTTTGAAGGAACAAGAGAATTTGAAAGTGAAATGAGATAACTTACAAATAGAGAAAGATTAATGATGTTAAGCTAAAATAAATATACATGAGATTATATACTGTATGATGTAGATACCTTTCTTTATTTGCCCCAAAAGTAAATGTGAAACTATACTTTTGAGTTAACTTACTAGACATCATTATCTTTAGAAAAAATATCTAAATGACTAGATAATTACTCTTATATATAATACAAGGTTACAAAATTTGGTTCGGACATAAAAGAAATAGTAAAATAATACTAGTATTTCACATGTGTAATTTTTATTGTAAATTAAATTTCATTTACACGTAAGCTTAAAGCTTCTATAGATAAATAACACAGGTCAATGTGTAGAGACTATTCTCTTTTAATAGGAGGTCATGCATTCAATCGCAAGTAAGAAATAGTTTAAGATTAACTTTGGTATAGAGTGTGTAAGCATTATCATTAAAAAAAAAACTAAAAAAATAACACATAGACAGACATATACATTAATTTAGTGAGATTTCATTTAATAAAAAAAATAGCAGTTTTTTAGTTTAACAATATACTTGTCGTTCTAAGGTTTTCAAAGTAAATATTAACATAGCTTGTTGTCTTCAAGTCGGATTCGAAAACATTAATGGAATAACAATAATAATATATTGACTAAACGGCTTATAGCTTCGTGGTATTAACAAGTGTATATGGTGGTATTTTTCTCTAAGTGATTTGGATTTAACTGTTTAAGTTCGTGAACCAAAATATAGAATTAAAAATAGAATTAATAGGTATGTGATAACAATATATTGATAAAAAAAAATTATTTATCACAACCATGAGTTGGTTTTTATAAGTGAAAAGAGTGATGCACTTGAATAGATTTTTTGGTGTATTTGTGTAGAAGAATATTTATGTTGATATTGTTACAATATACTAGTATTAAACACCGCGTTTCACAGCGGTGTCATTATTCACAATTAATATTAATACAACGGGAGGTAAACAAATATACCAAATTACTAATGCACCTCGCACCCCATTTAGAACTTGTATGTTGTGGAGTTCACGTGGCTTCTTGGTGCCCTCATGTTAGCGCCCACAACACCCACTCTAAAAATCAATAAAAATCTAGCTTCAGCTAAATAAGCGTAATTAGGCTAGTTAGTTTGCAGCAGTGCCTCTCGCCACATCAGATCTATAGCACCCCAAATACCAATTCCGGGGCATTATGGGGGCGCTATGGGGAATTGTGAGTCTCTTAACAAGCGCTATAGGGATTGTGTTGGGGCACCCCAATATTTAACCAATCACATATATTTTCTTTGTATTTTTTTTTATTTTTATCTTTTATATATAAAGAGGCTTTGACGTTATCCCATATCATGAAACTTAATGATAAAGCCCTCATTTATGTGGCGTGATTAAACCCCTAAACACTTTGTCTTACACCATCCAGCCTTATTAAATTTTTGAGGTTTGCATCATCTAATGAAATCGCAGATGTGCTGATTAGAGAGTGAATGTTATGATAATTGAGATTTCTGATTGACGTGGTCCCTATCGTTGTGTAACACGCAACTAAGTCATCTACTTTAATCTATTGTTTTGTTAGCAAGTTGCTTCTTTTCCTTTATTCTCTTTATTTTATTCTTTGGCTAAGGTGGAACCACCTTCATCTTTTGGAGATGGTTTATACAAGAAAAGAATATTTATACATACACCAAAAAGTACTATAGTTGTAATCATAGCTTCATTGAAGTATATGATTAGAACTCTTAATAAAATGTAGACAACCCAGTAGATGTAAACTCACGTGGTTAACCCATTCCAACACTACTAGAAAACTAGGCAATTGTCACTCGAATCTACTATCGAAAAAATGGTAGTAAATTTAGCGACCGGTTTCCCTCTAAAATGCAAAGTTCGCATAATTGCTATGATATGGTAGTTAAGCGGTCGGAAATCTTGCGACAGTTTATTTGTGTTATCAGTTAAATTGTCTTCGAAAAAGTTGTGCTTGTTAGGTGATCGATTAAAATATATTCTAAAAGAAAATATTGATAAATTGTTATTACATTCTAAAAAAAATTAGGGTGACTATGTGCGAAAAAGTCAGATAGTGTCGCCCTATTTTTTTCCAATTAAGATTGACCATGTACTGTACTAATTTCGATACCAAAATCTATATCTATATCTATCTAATCTAATCTAATCTAAATATTAATAAAAGACTACAAATAATACCACATGGCATTCTCTCCTTCAACCACATAAATTTTATTTATATTTATTTAATTAAAATATTTCTTTTACTACTAATAACTAATATATATATATAAATATCACATATCTTTATCTTTATCCTTATCTTTATTTTAATATTAATAAATCCAATTAATAATATTATAAATATCTAAATCTAATATCTAATAAATTATTAATATCCTTTGTTTTAGACCCTTTGTTTTTTACTTATTAATAATATTACCCAAAACTTTTATACTTTTGCAATTTAGACCCTTTGTTTTTTTACTTATTAATCTAAAGCTTTTCATCTTTTCCAATTTAACCCCAACTCTTTTTAATTTTCAATTTTTTTTCCACCATACTTTTCATCATTCCCAAGCTTTTCGTTTCGTTCTAAATTTTGTGAGTTGACGCACCGCAACGTGCGTGTGGGGTTCAACATTTTTCGTATATTTTTCCCGTTTGGCCCGTCAAAACACATCTATTTTTCTCCGTTTGACACGTTCGTCGCAACGCACGGGTCCTGGATTAACTTAGTTATTTTTTCTATGTTTTATGTTTCGATTTAATTTCTCGACAACGAGCGTGCGTAATTCAAAGATTTTACGTCTGCTTTTCGCTCGGCTTTATTTTTTTCAGTTTTTATTTATTTTGTTTTTACGAGTTTTCCGGTGTTGGTGATCGCTGATAATGGTATAGCATTGATACTACTTGACACAGTTTTACGACAACCGCTGCAACGCAGGGGCTTAATACTAGTATTATATAATAAAAGAAACCATGTTAGGGACACATGGCGCTCTATAAGGCATTCTTAATTATTTTTCTAAATATTTATTATGGAAATTCAATTATTGATAATATTAAATTTAAAATTTGTAGAAGAGATTTTAATGATAAAGATAATTAATAATATATTAATTATTATAATCATATATTAATTATTAAAATCTAAAAAAATATATTAGCGTTTTAAATATTTATAAAGATAAAGATTTTATTTAATTGGTAGTTTTAGTTGTTTTTATATTTTGATGAAAAGGACAAGGATAATAATCACATATTAAAATTAAAAAAAAATATTTATTTTAATCAACTGTGTTTCGTTAAAAGGATTTATTCAATACATGTAGAACATATATATTTTTTATACATGTGCTATATTTAGAATCATACTTTTAATAAAGGATCCTATTATCCCGTTTTAGACTCCAATGAAATAATAATACTAAATCATAATATCCAGCTTATCTCTTCTGTATTTAATATTTTTTACTAAAATATCCCTTTTCTTTTTTTCTGCTGATTATCTAATATCAGGCAATACGTAAGTTTCTATACTAATAATAAATAAAAAAATAAAGTAAAATGTTATAAACCATGTAATACATAACTTTCTAACCTAATAAAAAATAAAGTGAGATGTTACAATAAGTAAATAGTATCTCAAAGTTTATTTTGTTAGAAAACACATCTTGATGACTAATGGGCTGTTTGTTTACCTTCTAATGAGGCTCTTAATGGTTCAGACCTCTTACTGGTTCAACACTTAATGGTTCAGACTGTTTATGTCGTGAGCAGATGTCTGAATGGTTCAGATATTTGCCTCTGAATGGTTAAGTATTATACACAGTCTAAATGGTTAAGACCTCTAATCTGAATTGGCAAGACATTTGATCTGAATGGTTAAGTATTATACTGGCTCTTAATAGTTCAGGTATATTACTGGTTCAACACTTAATGATTCAGACTCTTACTGGTTCAGCACTTAACCATTCAGAAGTTGACAAACAGTCCCTAAATGTGTTAACGGATTACATTATTCGTGTAAGACATGTGTTTATTCAAATCATGCAATACACGAGTTTTTAAAAGATGTAACTATTTTACTACTTAGTATATAAAATTATATTTATTCAACCCGTGTAATACACGGGGTTCTAACCTAGTGATATAATAAATAACATTTATAATAAATAATTACATAATACATTAAATGTAATAATTGAAATTACAAATATAAAAATTTAAATCACAAATTAATGTTACATTTATAATTTAAGAATTACCAATCTTTAATAACTTTTTTGTAGACGACATTAGATGTCATACTTGGAAGATTATCATTTTTATCAACGATTAACACTTTAAGTCTATCTTTACTTTAAACTCTGGAAAAAGCCACACACAAGCCATGTGAAAACGACAATTAATTTAAAAACAACCCAACAATGAATAACAATGATTCTCTTGAATTTTATTTATCATCATGAAATATACACTACGGCTGAATAAATGATACAATATACGTATTTACTGAATTCTTTAAATTGAATTTTCTTAAGTTATACGATATTGTATATAAAATTTTATAGTAAACTTGTTCGTTAAACTAGGATTACATAGGAGCATTTTAAATCATAAAATTAAATTCATTGATAATAACGAAAATTGGCTTGGAGATATTTTATGTAAGAATTTAAATTTGAAATTATATTAATTACCATAAAATATGATATCCCTTACCAGATATTTGAAAGAATTATTTCTACATCTATCTATCTACTAGAAACCAAGTTTTGGACACTTGTCATTCATTGAAGGCACCTATTTTTATAGATAATTAATATCAATTAAAAGATAATTATACAATTAAATTTAATATAAATTTAAACAATTCATATAGGAGATAATATATATATATATATATATATATATATATATATATATATATAATATTTTAAATAGAGTAAATTACAAAACTCGTCCTTTATGTATGTCACTTATTGCAAACTGTGTCCTTTGTCTTCAATAATTACAGAAAACGTACTCGATGTTTGCAAACCCTTGCAAATTATGTCCTTTAGCCCTAACTCAGTTAATTTAAATGATTTATTTATTTTATTAAACTAAAATAGTTAAGGGTAGAACCTATTTCAAAAATGTTTAAAAGGTGTTTATTGGTTCCATACTTATATTTTCGTGTTCAATTCTCAACTCAAATACGGTAATCACTATGTTTACATGATATTTATAAGAACAATCACCGCAATCACCCCATTCATCGTATATCGAGTATATCCGTTAGTTTTTTTAAGATATAATTTTTTATTAGATTCGTTCCAACCGTGTAATAAACGAGTTTTTTTAAAGATATAACATTTTTATTTTTTACTATACAAATTACATTTATGCAACTCGTATAATACTCGGAGTTTTAAAAATATAACTTTTTTTATTATGTAGTATATAAAATTATATTTATTCAATACATATAATACATAGGATTTATAAAGATATAACTTTTTATTGTTTGGTATATAAAATTACATGTGTTCAACCCGTATAACACAGCCTCCCGCTTTAGTCTCCTTAACGGTCGAACTTAGTCTCGCTCCTCAGCTCGACGAGGTTCTTAAAAATGTAACTTTTTTATTATTTAACATATAAAATTAAATTTACTCAACCCGTACAATACACGGGGTTCTTAAAGATATAACTTTTTTTATTATTTAATATATAAAATTACATTTATTCAACCAATGTAATAAATGAGATTTTTAAATATATATTGTTTTATTATTTGGTATATAAAATTGCATTTATTCAACCCGTGTAATAAACGAGATTTTTAAAGATATATATTTTTATTATTTGGTATATAAAATTGCATTTATTCAACCCGTGTAATACACGGGGTTCTAACCTAGTTTATAATAATTGAAATCCATGTAATAATTATTAAAAAAACATTAAAATAAAACATAAGTAAAAATAGTGAGTTTGAAGTAGAGAATGCAATATGGTATTAATTGGAATTGTTTATTAGAAGTTAGATTATATATGTTACTGAGGATGTATGGTATTTGACCCGACTCAAATGGTCGGGCATTGAGTTTATCCATTACTTATCGTGTTTTATGATATTATTTATTATTATTGCGTACTAAACCAATTGCGAGGCCTAGCATAATGTAGTTTACACTACACTGGGTTGGGTGCTTGTAAAGATAACCCCTAACTGGGTCTGACCCATTAAGATTAGGGGTGGCTCATGTCTTTTATACATGTAGCCAACTACATTTTCATAGCTGTGAAAGGAGATTATTCTCCTAGCACTCTCCCAAACTTCTTCATCCTTTTCTCTACTTGTAGATCTAGATTTAAAAGGAAGAACAATTTGTATTTCTCGGTATCTTTTAGAATACGGTTCAAATTATGCAGGTGATGTCGTGTTAGTTCATTGGCGACATTCGTAGAACTCGAATCCATGTTCACGTGGTTAAAAGCTAAGTTAGTATTACAAACTATATCTTATTTATTTAAGTTATTCATATTTTATTGATGAAATCCACACGAAAACATTAGCTATTTTAAATTAGATATATAATAATATATATGTTTTATATTGACGACATCCAGATCTTAAACCCGTCAGATCGATCCGACCAGTGAACTAATAAAACAATCGGTTCGCTACTGCTGAGAGGGTGCATTACATGAGTGAAACTGAGAAAGGCCAGAAATGGTGATAAAGAGGAATCAAAACATAAAAATGACGAAATCGCCTTGATCGGTTCTATTTTTATCTATGTTTCATTGGAATTACATGTCGCAAGCTTTTACGTCTATTTTTTTAGATCTTTAAAGTCTTGCCACCCGCGGATCCTAAATACTAGTTGATAACTTTTTTAACGGCAAAATTCATTTTTTACTCCTGTGGAACTTGATCAACCCATGACCTCCCTAACTTAGGTGCTCCTAGAAGTTTTACTTCTCCCGTTATGCCACCAACCCCAATGGTAAATACTAGTTGATAACTATTTGTCATTTGCTTGTATTTCTTATTGGTCATAATTAGATGCATGTTAGACAACCTGTAGTGGAGTTTTTTTGGGCGTCTTTAACCCCAAATCGCGGACCACCCCCGGGGCGTTTTGTTTCGATTATGGGCTTGGGCGTGGCCTTTAAGACGCCATGAATTTGAAAGTTTTCACAATACGACCATTGCATTAAGGGTAATAAAAAAATAATTTTCACTTTTTCAATTCCATTTTTTACCTATATAAATCCTAACTCAACCCCATTTTTTTATACTTTTCTCTCATTCTTGTAAACCCCTTTCTTATTTTTTATAAAAAAAAAAATATCATGCATCCATTCCAGCCCCCTTTTGGTGTACCGTCTCAGCCTAGCAACCCAAATTCATATCGCCCCGAACACCACCCAACCGCCACCAACCTACAATTACCAAAACATTGACCCGAATATGATGGGGTACACGCAAATACTAAACATGCCCCACCAATACTTCCAAGGGCCACTCGGTTTTGCATCTAATGTGAACATAAGCATGGGCGGTATGCATGGTTCCCAAGAAGACACAACCGGAGCGCGAACCCGAGGGCTCTCAACGTGGAAAACGCTCGCATAAAAAAGGATTATATCGCTCTCCGTTCAAGAAGGAGCTTCTTAAGCTTGAACAAAAGACGAGGTGTACACACTCGCACGGGCTTGGCTCGACATCTCAGAGGATCCCGAAGTTGGTAAGTGTTATTTTTGTATGTTGTATTTAAAAAAAATAATAAAGTATAATAATATATATGTTCTATTTTTTGTAGCCAACTATCAAACACTACCCATTTTTGGATTAAAATTCTAGAAACCTTTTTTAAGGCCATGGGTAAAGGGGATTATTTGTGACAACTCGTAATTTCAAGTCTTCTCTATGTACTGATTTCTTTTCACATTACATGCTATGTTGTAATTTACGAATGCGCTACATGTTATGTGTGTATGTTAACTATACGTGAGACCGTTAAACGGGGTATATGTACTTGACGTGTATGAACTAAAGGAAGGAACCGTTTAAATAAATTGTTTTATTTTAATTAATTGGGTAGTTGGATGTTAGTGAAGTTTTTTTTAGTTAACGTGACACATTCACCTCGCACACCCCCTCGCACACCTCTCTTTTAATTAACTAGCTTGGGGAGTTAGACTTGGACCCATAACTTCCGTCGACCCCACATTGAGTCCGGCCCACTCGTTTCAAGGGAATATACACCTAATGGGAAGTAAAGATTTCATTATCTGATAAGCACAAAACCTATCATCAAACCCTAATCCCCTTTATCCCTCCTGTGAAGCCGACGGCAAAGCCCAAACAAGGTTGAAACATGGGCCGGCTAGCAATGAAGTATGCGCCGGTTAGCATGGTTATTCGTATAAACACATACACGTGAAGAAAATTGTGTGAAATCCTTTTCATATTAACATTTACATTCAGCAAACCCTAACTACCCTTCCCACTTTTCCTCGACGGCAACCCACGTCTCCGCTACTCGGAGCTCCGTTTCTTTATCCAGCACACGCACACGCAGTGTTATGAACTCGGAACCAGGTTAGAAATCGCCACCCTTGTATGATCATAATCTTGCATGAACATTCACTGATTGAATTGGTTACTCAGTTTTGACACTCGTTATGTATATGCCTGTTATTTACTGGAGATACGATGCTCGGTTCATGCTAATGTTGAATTAAATGGAACATCATATGCTTGCTCTGTTTATATTGATGTTTAGTGAACTGGGTTTTCCTTTGCTCAAGGTACAACCTGTTTTGTTACATGTTTGAATGCAAGCTTATAAAACGGTAATGTTAAGGTTCTATAGAAACGACAACAAAGATTATGATGTTGCTAGACACTAGGGAAGATTAATAATGAAGATTTGTGTGTGAATGTATGACATAAGTTCTGATCACATGACCTGGACGTATGCGTGAATGATGAATGCGGACCGTACATGTTGAGTTGTATGCGAACGGTTTATGTATTAGATAGGCGGGCCATGTTTATGTCGCGTAGATGAACCGTGAGTATGGTTAAACGTGTAAAAACTGTTATGTATGAATCAAGTAGGATGCTATATGTAAATCGGATATGAATGGCTTCATCGAGATCGGGGGTATGTGTGCGTAATCGGCAAACTGTATACACGAGTTATATATGGAACCATGGATGTAGTGCAACCGTATTTATATGTCAAAGTGTGGCAGATTGATATTTGGTATTTGATAACCGGTGAACAGTTAGTTGGGTTTATAGATTTCCAAGTTATTAAATCCAAATATTATGATTGGTAGGATGGTTATATAGTACATGACAAATAATAGAATTGAATAATGTATGGTATAAATTAATAGATCTTGATTGGTGATAGAAAAGTTGTTTGAATATTGTAGTTGTTTGATCAAGTATGAGGGGAGTAGTTATTGGAATTTCAAAGAGGAAGTGGATTGGGTCAACCACACACTTTTATTATTATCGCACACACTATATATGATCACACATTTTGTTGGGCCGAGTTAGGATGGGCCGCACTTAAAAGAAAATCAAACGCACATAAATACACGTGTTTGGGTCACACAAACACTTGGGCTATTGTACACCTTGGGCCGAACACCTTGGGTAATTGCACAGTTTAGTCGGGTCATACACGGGTTGGGCCACGGGTTGACATTGGACCGTACCTCAGCTATTGGGCCTGCACTGTTCATGGGTCGCACAAGTTTAACTCAATCGCACACTGTTATGATGAGTAATAATAGACTGCTTGATGTTTATTGAAACACGAACCGTAGTGTAAACTTGAATGGGAACCGAATATCTGTTATGTGATCTTGTGATGATAATTGGTGGACACGTTGCATGATAAAGTGGTATGACTCGTATGGTGTGTGTTTATGTGTACGTTACTTGTATGTTATGTGCAAAGAGTATGAAATCTATGTGTTATGAAACTGACTATTCTTGGTAACCACGGTAGGGTTTGGTTGACTAATTTGGAACGGGTAAAGTAACTTAACAGTCCGAGCAATCTAAGATGAGTTCATTACTTTTGAGCATGCGTCCCGGTGGTTGGGACAGTCAGTGGGTATCCCGGGGAGGGATAGGTCTTTTGGGTAAAACTGGGATGTTGGATAATATTCTCACCCTATCATTCTTAAGTCCCATCTTGTTACCGGGGAGGTAGCGGGGTATTAGTTGGTAGCGCTACTTAGGTTTGGCACTCTCACACCGTACTGGGGAGGACGGTTGTGAACTAATGACCCAGTCATGCCCAGTGTTTTGATAGGAGCACTGGGGAACGGGCAAATCATACATCAGGAGCCGTCTTGTTCAGTATCGAGATATTATCAACATTACTTTTGGAATTAATTTCAATGGATTAATTAAACACTTGGTAACTAATGTTTTTCGTAAAACTATGAACTCACCAGCATTGTCTGATACACGTGTGTGCATGCTCGCAGGTTATAGGTATGTGTGGATATGGAACTTACGGTCTGGGAAGCTGGAGTGGTCATGGGTCGAAATACAAGGAGATCACGAGACTATTCTAATGGTTATTATACATATGGTTTACGAAACACTTAACTAATGATTTATGCTTCCGCTGAATATAATGATTTGTAATCACTGTTTGTAACACTTTATATTAATGTATGTATGAAAGTTTTATTTAAAATCTTGTATGAGTTCAATGTGATTGGTGGCTAGATCCTGGTACGTCACACGCCTCGCGGGGGTTTCCGCTTGGGGTATTTTTGGGGGTGTGACATATTGGAACAAGGATTTGATTTCAAGCAAATGGACCGATATATATGTCAAATGCCATGCGTTTCAAAGAGTTTTCCAACGCATGAGGGACAATTGGGGTAGCGGTCAAAGTAATGCGGATATATTAGGAAAAGCGTTGGAGGAGTTCAACGCAACGAGATGGGTGTTCGCATACATGAAGTGTTGGGAGCTTCTACGTGGAAGTCCTAAATGGTCTAACGTATCAACCATGATGTCTAGTGGTAGGGGTAAAGCGAAACGGTCCAAAACCTTCTAGTCGGTTGATCCGGAAACACCCACTTCCGATGCTCGACAGATCGATTTAAAGAATCCTATTAATATTAAAAAGGATGATGACGAAGTGGAGTTGCCCCGACCGCCCGATAGAACAAGTTGGGAAAACGGGGGAAGAGCGGAGTCGTCTTCGGCGAGTGTCGAAATGAAACAAGATTTCGAAGAGATGAACCGACGACTTCAAGATATAAGAGACCTTGGCCATAGGCATTTGGAAACAATGCAAGAAAGAAATGCTGAAAACAAAAAGTTCGTCGCGGTCCAAGAAGCGAGGCAAATGGATAAAGACATCGAGTTTATGTCTAAACCGATCGATCACCTCCAAGGAGAAGCGTTGCTCCTAGCTCAAATGCGTAGGCAACAAATCCATGACAAATACGGACTTTAGAGCTATATTTTTAAGCATTTGTCGGTTTTTTATGTTTAGTACTTTTGCATGTTTCGTCCTTAACTTTTAGTATTTTCATTAATGGTAATGTAATTTTTATTTGTTTAATGAAATATTATTTGTTTTAATTTTCAAAAAAAATAATAATTAAAATCTTTATAAATTATAAATATAAATAAAAATGATATACACTTGGCTAGATTTCAGCCCACCTCTCTCCTAACTTGATATATTCACTGCTGCCACGTAGGATTTTTGTACACGTGTCCTATTGTGTTCATTCTACGCGTTTTGTCTTCTTCTCCCTTAGATTAATCCCATTCTGATTAGGTTACGCGGTTAGACACCCTCCCCATCTTTCTCCTACCTTAAGCCGCTCCATGATGAAAACCCTAAATCAATATTCTTTTTATCTTAATCTCGATCCCTTGTATCAATTACAACGATTCCTCCCTATTCCTTTCATCTGAATCACGATCTCTCTAAAACAAATTCGCACCATATGATGATATACCCTAAATCAATAACACCGTTCACCTTTCTGATGAACACTCGAATAGTCCATCAGAGATTTTTCTCCGCCGTAATCGCAAGCATTCCGGCCAAACTTCGCTGGTGTCGATCGAACTCCAATTGAAGGTAAATATTGGTGTCTAATCCTCAGACCTTTTGGTTGGCGCTTTCGCCGTTTCATGTCACTTTCTTTTTGGTTCATTTCAGGCCTTTGATGTCTAATCCTCGGACCTGATAGGTTGGCGCTTTTTGTGGAAGGGGCTCGATCTACTCAATCAAAGCTTTTGGCAGATCAAGAATGCCAGTGGCCTTAAACATTCCCTTGCTATTGGGAATTGGGGCAATTGACATTTAAAGGTAATAATTACATGTTACAATTCAAGTACATCAAAAAGGTATTTTCGACTATTGTTCTTCCTTTTTCATGAGCCGTGTTCGACCTAATAACTGACATGTGATATGTTTTCCTGTTATTGATATCTTACAGGGATTGTTGTTATTAACAATATTGGATGTGTATGCTTTCGGCCTTTTATAGTTTTATCTCGATATGTTAGTTCGACACAAAAGGCCTTAAAAACATAGTTTAAGGTGACTATAATCTCTGTTGATCTGTGTCTATACTTCATATGAAAACAAGTATTTTTGAGAACACAACACTAGAATATTATAAAATATGTTTGATGAATAACTCATTTTTGTTCAGTTTTTTTTTCTTCAACTTCCTAATTTAGCAATGACTTGTCTTGGTGATATTATAATTGTGATATTTTTGATGTTTTTGTTGGCATAGGTACTCCAGATGCTCGAAAGAATACTTGTGTCGTGTAACCAGTGATTACTTAGTTAGTAAAGGATGATAAAAATACATTATTTATTGTATTCTTGGTTTAAAGAGGTTGGCTGTTGATTTAATTTGTTTGTAGCTTTGTAATGGTGGTGACTGGTGGTTCAATCCAGTGAATAGGTGAGTCCCGGTAACCATAATCTTCCATTTTGGTCATATACTATCCTTTGGAATAGATGTATAGCTTTGTATTTGCATTTCTTGACATATGTTCATGTTTTGGTTTTGTCTCTCTTTCTAAATTTGGCAAAAGTAATCACTTAAATGACATTCTTGATCCACATGGCATATGAGTACTGGTTCGACTTTATCTAAATTCGTGCATAGTTCAACCACAATGTTTTCTTAATAATTATGTCATTGTATCAGGAAACCATTGATCATATTGGGAGCAAACATGTCAGCTAGAGCT
This sequence comes from Helianthus tuberosus, assembly GCA_030545235.1. Classification (NCBI taxonomy): domain Eukaryota; kingdom Viridiplantae; phylum Streptophyta; class Magnoliopsida; order Asterales; family Asteraceae; genus Helianthus; species Helianthus tuberosus. The sequence continues at coordinate 192,570,773 of CM060445.1, forward strand.
GAGAGGATGGGTAGCCGAAGTGATTTTTTTGTGTAGGCAATTTGTTTTCCTTGTGGGAAGTGGCGTTGGTATCGTCATCGTGCGGAAACTTGTCTAAGTTTTTTGAAATTAGTCACATATTCCATTATGCATTTAAACGTTCTCTTTTTCTTCTGATATAAACCTTAATTGTATTGTTGTTGATATCAGCGGGAATTGGGTTTCCTTATGTACAATCAGACTGGTTAGTCTTAAGTTGATATTGAATTAAAGATGGTATTGTTTCATCGATGCAGGAAGTTGTTTGTACCACGCCCTTAGATGACGTCATAGGTGAAGTCTTGAAAGCCAAGTGGGATCATGAGAGGACTAAATTTATGGTTTCTATTAGAGATAACAAGGTTAAATAAATATTTGTGTGTAAAAATTGTAATTTTTTATATATTGTGTATTTTTGTTGTAATATTCTCCAGGTATATATATATATATATATATAGGGAAATTGGCTTGTAATAATCTCACATAGACCTTATTGGCCGTTAATAATCCCACCTCAGAATATTCCCTCCACCAGTCCCACCTTTCACCTATTTTTCCTACATTGGTCCCCCGTTAAAAAAACTTAACGGAGCTAAGCTTTTTTCCAAATTACAAACAGATTTTTTAGGGCTTTTGATTAGAACGACGATACGAGTCCATTGATGTAAAACTTGCCTCAAAATGGTGCTCCAAACGATGAAAACGACGCTTCAATTCGGGTGTTTAAATTTTCAATTAACCAAAATCAAGTCACTTGGAGCACCATTTCGAAGTAAGTTTTACATCAGTGGACTCGTATCATTGTTCTGATCAAAAGCCCTAAAAAATCTGTTTGTAATTTGGAAAAAAGCTTAACTCCGTTAAGTTTTTTTAACGGGGGACCATTGTAGGAAAAATAGGTGAAAGGTAGGACTGGTGGGGGGAATATTCTGAGGTGGGATTATTAATGGCCAATAAGGTCTAGATGGGATTATTACAGCCCAATTCCCCTATATATATATATATATATATATATATATAATAAAGTCTAGATGGTAACCTGTTGTTGGGAAGGATACATTAGCAAAATAGGTAACACGTGGTCATAATGCCTGCTTAGAAAATTTAAAACAACAATTCTTGACATGTATAATGTTTTCATTTGATACTTATATATGTGAGTCATGATAGAGAAAGGGATTACCTTATCTTATACTTTTGCCACTGTAAGTGATATTCTCATAATAATATCAATTTCATCGTCATCGATTCATTACCCAACTTCAATCAAACAATATTTAAATAAATATGAAATTTAGATTTTAATTTTAAAAATTTTAAATGATTTTAACCCGTGTATTACACGGGTAACTAACCTAGTAATAATAATAGTTGTTTTGGTCAAAAATCATACAAGGATCATGTAACCAAATCTGATTTTGTAAGGTATGATGCTTGGTTAAATGATCAAATATATGAATAATGAATGAATGAAATGAGTGATGAACACAAGGATTTATACGAGGAAAAAGCCCTTGATCAATGAATGATCTCCGGCGTAAAAAACCTCGGATAGTGAAAACTATCACTATAAAGTATATTGAATAAACAAGTTTACAACTTCGGAAGTATTGAGCTTGATACAAGAATTCTAGTGTGTGTGTATTCGAGAGATGGCAACAGAAATGAAGTGTGTTCACCGAAGTGCAAGTGGTTTCTAAAAATAAGCTCAATACCCCTCTTATCTTAGCTAAAAATATCCTAACTAACTATCCGATAAATCAGCCATTCACCCACGATCACCACCAACGGTCATCAGCCTGTGCACATGTTGAAAATAGAGAGCATATTCCCCTATCTCGGATGGAATAAGTCCTCTTCGAAACATACCTCCAAAACAAGCCAAAAGGTGATGGAAACAATTGTTAATTCAGAATAACAATGAGGATCCTGGATCCTTATTCTCGCAGCGTCTCCTGAGAATCCTTAATTCAAACTGAACTGAGGATCCGTGATCCAGGCTTCACTTGAGGATCCGTGATCCATATGCTATGAAATTTGTATCCCTAACAATAGTAATAGTAATAATAGTAATAATAGTAATAATAATAATAATAATAATAATAATAATAATAATAATAATAATGATGATGATGATGATAATTGGATAATCATTGCAAGGGGCATTATAGGACATTATACCACTACACCATTTTTAACTTCAAGCCTCTTAATGCCCATTTGCTGACTAAGCAGCCAGTAGCCACATGTTGTATCACGCCCAAGAAAGGGGCTTGAAGTTCACCCACCACTACACATGGTTTTAGTAGGTATTGTTCTATGTCATTTTATACCACCCTTGAGAAAAAAAAAAAGGGTCTTGCTTATGAATGAAGGTGAAGTATCATGGTCAGAATGATACAAATTTGCAATTATAAATGATATACTTAGAAGTGTAACAATGGAAGTAAGCTCCTCAGCATTATACTAAAATATGGGTGTGAGGTTATTGACCATTTGTTGAGGTTTTATACATGGTTTTGGGAACTCAGTCTGGTTCTATGTAGGGAAATATAATGAGGCATGAAAAATAAAAATTGCTAGAATATATGTTAATGTGTTTGAAGATATGATGAGCTCACAATAACAAGAATGAAAGCATGCGATGATGAGGAGACATGCATTTTTCTGGTACTATAGGCTTGCTCCAAAGTGAGCCTCGGGTCATCTTTTTTGCTTTGGTTACATGTCAGCTTACAACAGATACACAAGATGTTATATTATTATGTATGATCTTCACATATACTAATGTTGATTGATGTTGCTAAACAAGGTGTTATTGCAAAGTTGGAGTCTAGAAAAATCACTTTTAGTACTCCATCATGTTTAGGATACAACCACTTTTGTTGTTCTTTATAACTGCAGCAAATCTCCTTTATGATTATATGCATACACTTGCATCCTTAGATTTTTAGCCAACTTGACCCATTATTCTGTTTTCATTTTTCTTTTCAATTATGACTTCTTAACTCTACGCATTGGTTGTTTTGTAGATTGAAAAGTTAAATGGGGTTATTAAGGAGCTCATTGAGTACAAGGAAGAAGAAAAAGAAATGTTAAATGGAATTATATGGAATTGATGACTGAAAAAGAAAAAGATAAAGTGGGGAAATTAAAGATGTTATACTCAATAGGATGGCGAACATTAAAGCTATGTTAAAAATTATGGTTCGGGGATAATAAACACTTTATTTTGAATGTTTGGATTTAGATGTTTATTGTGTTACGATAATTTGGGTTATTTGATGTTTTAGTAATTTTATTGTAATGTTGTATATGATTTTGAAACTTTTATAAATGGTTAAGTTTTTTAAGTTCTACAAGTATAGAATATGGCCCAGTATGGGCTAGAAAGTTTGGTCTTGTGGTAAAAAAACTGGTACGGTTGGTGGCAAAACTTGTAGCATGCAATCGCAAAACGGTGGCAATAAGCCCGATTGTCACAATATTTTTTCTCTTTTTGTTGTCGCAATGATCAGGTCGCAAAAAAATAGCAACGGCCGCAAATAGGTGATAGGTAAATTGCGACATGTAGTTTTCTCACCAACATTTCAGTCGCAAAATGGCAATTATCGTTATTTTGTGACAATAAATGCGGTCGCATAAACCCTATTCTCCAGTAGTATAAGCAATAGATTACCTGAATTATAGAGCGCAAATTCACATTCTAAATTTGCACAATCAATATGATCATAAAATCTACATTTCTTGCATTTATAAACAAAAAGGAAATCAACATTAGAAAATAAATTACCACGTACCCTAGGTGCAGATAGAAGTTTAGCTTTTGATCTACTAGCAGAAAAGCAGTAAGGTTCAGTGCGTGAGTATGAAGGAAATGCCACGTTTTCCATCTTGAAGTAACAATCCTTTATGTTGGAAAACAAATTTATTATGGATGATAGAATAAAGATATGTGGCATAATGATAGAAGACCTTTTTATGTTCCTTTCCATAGGTATCACAATTTGCCGAAAATTTTCTACTATTAGGATCTAAGTTTTAGTTTGTGTTTTTTTGTGTGTGAATAAACTGAGTGTTTGATGATCAATTAAATGAAGTATAAATGAGAATGATAAGATTAATTACAGCGGAATTAAATGAACACACAAACTTGGAAAGATATTATATTATTTTCTATAATAAACCAAAATGTTACAGATACAAGTTTGATTATACACTCCCCCTCAGCCTAATCACACAACTTTCTATTTGTACAAAAGGATGTAAGGTGATGACATCTGTTGGGTACTAAGATCTGTTCTAAGACATACAAACAATGTTATACAGACAACTGTTCTATTGGTTGACCTCTGTTCTTTAACCTCTGTTTGTTGATTCCAAATATCTGTTCAGACCTAAACAGATGTTTGGTCTTTTTCATCAGTGCTTTAACCTTCAATATGGCTTTAGCCTTGAACAGACTTTTGGTCTTCTCCAACAGAGCTTTCATGTCTTCAATAGATCTTTGAAGTCTTCAAATAGATGTTATGTTAGTGTTCAAAATTCACTATCTTTGAGGAGAGATGATCACCATAGATTGCTTATTTCTTGATTAGGATAACATGTTTTGGCTTTTGCAATCATTTGATATTATGTAGGTTCAACGATCTCCCCCTAGAACAGATGACGCCAAAACTCGACTTTATTAGATCAACCTTTATTTCTCATTAACTTCTCTTTGATCTGCCCTTTGAATTGTAATTCAAATTTCATTTAGAGGTAATCTTCTGGGTCCCTTTCAAGTTCAAGACCTAGTAGGTCTTGCAGATCTTCACCCCTTAGGCCATATGCAATATTCATGGAGATCTTTTGCACTTATCCATTAGCTCTGAGCAAAGTCAATTCATGGCTTATCTTATTAGATTTCTAGTTTAGAATTTTGTAGCTTTCTGATTTGATGTTATCTACCGGTTTAAAGTTTAGTTTGTTTATAAGGGATTCAAGTCGTTCTTACTTCCCCTGATTTGATGCTAACTGCCTCAAAGGAAGTCCTAATAAGCTTGAATCAAGTCCCCGCAGGATCTATACATTGAACGATGCAAGAACTTTACCCAACCACACTTCTAACCCCCTTCCAGGCAGTTAACGCGCTTTATATAGATCGTAAAGACACGAATGACTGAATAAACAAAACATGAAGAGATGATAGAATAAAGTTCACTTTCAATATAAAAAACTAGATATTAAAGTCATTAATACAAACCCAATTAAAAAGTTAACCAAAGCTTGGAAATCAAAAGTAATACATAAATGACTTGTCTTCACCAAGTGATGTAAGAGATTAGCCAAGCATGACCTTTGTTTGACAAAAATTCTTATGATCAATCTTGGATGCCGAGACTACTACACACTCTAAAGATGGATGATGGATGAAAGTGGTGGATGATGGTGGTGGAATGGTGGAAAGTGTGAGAGAAGTGGTTTGCCAAGGGATGGATTGCGATTGAACTAAACACCCATACTTATAGCTGGAAACAAACAGTTTACACGGCCCAATGCCCGGTGGGCACTGCCCGTGCCTCCTTCTTCTTTGTCTACATTTAGTGAGTTGTGTCAGTCCGTACGCTTGCACGGCCCCGTGTGTCAACGGAACAGCCGCGTGGCCATTGTACTTGTTGTACTACCTAAGATTTGCAAATCTGGGAGTTGACCACAACCCGTGTTCATAGGACACGGCCCCGTGTCTCTTTTCTACCTCTGTTTGTCTTTTTCTTTCTGGAATCTTTAGTAGGGTACGACCCCGTAACTTAAAATAATGTTATAAAATAGTAGTTTTGCAAAAATTCGTGCTAAAAATCATGCTCTCATCCCAACAATTGAAGCTTTTATGGAGGTTGTTGGAGGTTGAAGAAGGAGGAAATCACTAAAAGTGGTAAAAACAAGAAGGTTTAAGGGAACCTTTTTAAGAACCTACCCTTTTTGGTATGTATGTGAGATCTGGAAGGATCTTGGTCTTTTAGGAATGGGTCCAAACATTCTCCTCATGGTTAACTTTATAGAAAGTGACAGTACGTCGACACGGCCCCGTGTCGTCTGCAATGAGTCAGAGAATGTTGTCCGTTAGTGATACACGGGCCTTGTCGAGGTAGACACGGCCCCGTGTTTATCCAACACATCCTTATGTCTGGAGAGTAGATGGGGCACGACCCCATGTGCGATGAGCACGGCCCCGTGTTTTTAGGGTTTTAAGAAGTTTCGTCAGAATTTTTAAGGAGCCGTGTTTTATCGGGAGGTTCCTTACTGGTTGGGACAACACTGAAGTGCCGAATGTACCTTAGGTTCCGGCGAGAGATACGAAAACGCAAGAGGTTGTCGGAAAGGAAGAAACCTAAGCTAAAAGTAGGAGGGCGAAACCGTCCTGTATTTCCCTTTTCCAGGCTCTTGTTAAAGAAGGTGTCAGTCAACTCTCTATGGTCTAAACCGTTGGTGTGAAATTCACAAGACGTTAAGGAGTCCTTCATTGCGAGGCCGATACAGGGATGACTATTGTAACACCCCGTGTTTTCGAATATCAAAGTCAAAGTCAAAGTCAAAGTCCAAGTCAACTTTGACTTCTTTGACTGTAAGTAGTCTATTTTATGTTTTATTTGTATTATGTGGAGTAAGTGTTGTTAATCAAGAATCGAACTAATCAAATGTTTAATCGACTCGAAACGATTTACAAATGTGAATAGTAGGAAGTAACAATGCGATAAAGTTAACCAATCAATAATCAAGCTAATCGAATCATCAATCGACTCGAGACTCGAACTATGCGAATTTGGTGTTATATTACTTGTGTGTGTGCCTTATGTGTTACCTGTGCGTGTTTACTTTATATTTTGTGTGGTGATCAGTCGAATCTATCGAAACTCGAAACTCAAATCGAATGCAATCGAAATCGAATGGTAACGTAAGGATAGTGTGAAATATAGATGATTGTATGTTAGATATAGTGATTGGGACTAAAAGTAATTTGAATAGGAAACTCTATCGTACTCGTATCGTCATCAATCGAAATCGAAATATCAGAAATCATCGCACTGAACACTCGAACCAGGCTGTTGATCGATCAGGCTGCCAGCCGATCGAACAGCCCAGCCGATCGGACGGACTGTCCGATCGAGCAGGCTGTCAGATCGGGATGCCTGGCCGATCGGCCAGCCCTTTCCTTTTTTGGAGCCTATAAATAGGGCTGTCATTGTCATTCTTTCCACTTTTGGAAACTCTCTGACCGACCAGCTCGTGCTCCTCATCTTTTCTCAGATTTCTTCTGATTCCGGTAAGTTTTCATCCTAAATCTTGTACTTTCTTGATCAATACACACTCCTACACCTTTCTATCTTTCAAATCTTGATTTCTAACCGTGAAATCATCAAGATCTAAGCATTCTAGGATGATGTCATCATGGTGTTCTTCAAGAACATCATGTTTTGGCCTGAATCCACCATGAATAGCTCGAATCTAACCGATTTCCACATAAACAAGCTAAGATCTATCACAGATCTGAACATTTGCATGATGTGAAGGATTGAAAGAAGGAATTCCAACTTTCTTTCAACTCTTTTACACTCAATGCCTTCAAACTGGTGGAAACGGAGCTTGAGTCAACTCACCAATCGATCTAATGGATGAGTGGTTCAAGGTTCGGATTCTATCTACGAGGTTCACCGATTTCGGGTAAACGCTGAGCTAACCGTTCCGAACAGTTCACCGGCCGGACTTGGGTGGTTCCTGTCCGAGCAGGAGAAGCAAGTAAGAACGAAAGCTCCATGGTTCAGCTCGTTGTCAAACTACCTCAATATAACGTCAGATAATCAGAACAGCCAAGTGTTAGACGAACAGGCCGACCAGGTCAGGATGCTGACCGAACGGTTATGTCCGAACGGACAGCCCAACCGATCGGACATGTCAGCCGATCGACCAGGCCAGCCGATCGGCTAGCATGTGGCCCCATAAATTGACAATTTCATGAAGTATAGTATTGAACAAGGTGATGTTCGATCGAACGAGCTGTTTGACAACATTACTCATCGGATCATGAGATAATATGCTTCAACCCTTAATCGATTTACAACTCGTGGTAGTACGGAGTGCCACCCGATCGGACATGTTGTTCGATCGATCAGGTGACATCCAGCTGAGGACTCACTAACGAAGTGTCTAACCGATCAGTTAAGCCGGCCGATCGAACAGACCGTTCGATCGATCGACCTGAAAGGTAAGAACACTTCAATGTTCTCAAATGCTACAACGAAAACTTCAAAAGGTCAAACCATCATACACAAACACATCCTACTCAAAGGAAGAAACAATCCACTCGAACAGTCCAGCCGATCGAGCCTACCGGCCGATCGAACAGACTGTCCGAACGGACCTTCCAACCGAATGAACAACCCGTTCGATCGAACCAACTGTCCGATCGACCAGGCTGTTCGACCCATCATCACTTGTTTCCGTTTTGCGTGTTACTGATATTCGCTAATTTACACATATTTTGGTCCCTCGTTTTACCCCTATTTTATGCGTTTTCGGCCGTAAAACCGTCATTCGGATACTTAATTATCTACACTTTTGTTTACAGGCCTAAAACAGCATACCAGACAAGATGATAGCGAAAACGAGGACTTTCCGGACAAAACGACGAAGCTGCGAACCTTCTGTTAGAAAACTGACTGGGCGTGTGGAACGGTCGTGCGACCTGATGCACGACCATGCATCTCCGATAAATCATGAAAGGCCCGGCAGTGAACGAGGGTGCAACTCCGCGTGCAGGGCATTGAAGGCCAACCCGGGAATGCACGGTCGTTCCAGATCTTGCACCCCGTGCAGATCCGATGATCCAGCCAACCTCGGAACTGAACGACCAGTGCGACCAGGCGTGCAACAAGAACCCGGTAATGAACGACCGTGCCATATGAAGAACGGTTGTGCGATATCGAATCTGGTCAACGATCTGATGACGTCATGCAGTATGGTGGACCATCCCCAATAATTGCTTAAAGTGCACGGTCGTGCCAGAGGAAGAACGACCGTACGACATCGAAAAAATATAAAAAATGAACAGAAACATTCTGTTCGTCATTCTGGAATTTTGGGAGCTTCACAGGTGATTTTACAGGCTCCGGAGGCTTTGCTTTTGACCCGGATTCAAGCCACATTGTGCCGTTTAGCTCCATTACTATCCGGATTCTTAATCTTATGCTTGTTTATGGTTTGGTTTTCTAATCTTTCCATGATTTTGTTAATCTTTCAAGCATTTAGATTAATGTTTATGTATTATTGTAGCCTTTGGGCAAAAACACAACAATCCCTTGCTTGATTATAACCATTAGTGTGTTAATCTTTGTTTATAATGACATTTGGAAGTATTTTCTATGTTAATCTTTGATGATTAGTTTGCAACCTTGTTATTGATATTGATTTCTTGATTATAAGTAATTATGTTGGATGATTGATGCTTGGTTAGTTAAGATAGTTGAAAACTGAAGCTTAATTAATCTTGTATTAGTAAACTTTGAACTTGGTTAACTAGTTTAGCTTGGTTTAAATGTATGCATCATGATACTAGAAATGGTTAGTGATTTAATAAAATGTAATTATTGTTAATCAAGAGAGCTTGCCGTCACGTAAGGACCTTAACGGGTTAGATGGTGTCGTTATAAATTCTTGCCATGATTTGTTAGCTTAGTTAGTAGTTTAGGCCAAAATTGCTATCTTGGTAAATTATTATGCAAGATTTGTAAAATGAACTCGGTTGTGATTTAATCTAGTTTATGCTTGTCTCGGTGGTTGCATTGTGTTTATCGGTGTTGCTTTCCTTGATTAAGTGCGGTTAGAAAACTCCTAACGGATGACTAACTCATTTTTAAGATATTTTCATAGACATTTATCAATTGCACGTTAAAGAACAATTTTAGGTGGTTAAAGTGTGTTTATCGTTTTAGCTTTCCGAATGATTGTCATGTTAGGATTCTCGAAAGGGATACTAATTGTCTTAAATTGGAAAATTGACCGAATGCTTCTAGTGCCAAAACCGACTTAGTTGACATGTTGTGGTTGTGTATTAAGCAAGGCTTTTTATCTATTATCTATTATGTTTTTATTATGTATTTGTTTATGCTTACTTTAGTTTTTATAAAATCAAACAACTTATGTTTTTACCGGTAGTTTAGTGACAAAGGTCTAGTATTATTCCTCCGCCCATTTCCTTGGATCGATACTTGGTTGTTACCAATACTTTACTACATATATGACGGGATACACTTGCCTCTTTCGTGTGTGTTTTGATGTAAAAGTAATAATCACTTTTATAAATTTAAAAACCGAATCGTGTGTAATTTCATTGCAAAATTATGTATATATACGCACACGTCAGTTACTCATCGTTATGATATCGAACTATTCAGGCTAACCCTACTCTCAAGCGCTCCCTTCAATCCATCAACCAATCGCTGTGAGTATACTCGATCCCTTTTTGCTTTTAGCACTTTTGGGTGTTACATGCGTTACTTATATCAAACACAATCGAACACACTACTCAATTACTTGAACGCTAACCGATTCGCATGTATTACGTGACTAAATGAATGCTTGTTGTTATGTTTACACATGGAATGCTGTCTACCTGCCTTAACGACGTAGTACTATAGTTTGGACTCAGCACCCGTTCGCACGGGGGTTGTTAAGGACAATTACTTGCATGGATTACGGTGGTAATCATGTATTGCGAACTGTCTCGGACAGTCAACCCGCAGTCATTGGTATCGATAGATCTATGTCGATAATTAACATGATTCGTTTTCCTCTGTACACGTGCTGGTTATGCGTAAACTATTTCGAACTCTATATGTTATTATCAAACTTGTATGCTCACCTTTACATTATATGTATTGACTTTATTTTAACGTATGTGGCAGGTGTTTAAGATGTTTGCTTGCTAGGAAAGCGAGGCTAGAATAAAGTTCTAGAGGCCCCCAACAAATAGTTGTCTGTCAGGAACAAGCTTCTAGAGCATAGTTGTCTGTAGATCTTGTCCGACCGGGTCTTTAGGAGCCTTTGAACAATTTTTATATTATTCATTTAAATCTGAGTTGTCGGAACAGAATATTTGACTGGTTGTTATCTGTAATAATTTGCTTTATTATTTGGGACACGGTATGGGACGTGTTATTTAAAACTAAATAGTGATGATAGTTGTTATGGAAACTTCTGGACAACAGTGCCATGCCCCGATGATTCCGCCATCGGTTGGGGTGTGACAACTATTGCCTTCGTTTTCGCAAGAGGCTAGGGTATATTTGTTGGCCTTGGTGTCTATTCCTGAATGTGGCTCCATCGAATCTCCTTTGTTTTTGTTTCTTGATGAATATCGTGCCTTCATCATGGATTCTATTTCTTTGAGTTTTTTGAAAATCCTCTTTTCTATTTGACATAATTCTTCCGAGCTTATGTCTCTTATGAAAGAGGTTTGATGGAATTCAGGTGGATGGTAGTTATCGTTTTTACTCCCCCCCCCCCCCATCTTAAGGTGATCGTCACAAGAAAACGAAAGGTCTAAGTAGTGGAGATTAAAATTTAGAATGAGACATTCTAAATCTTCATGAATTCATGGTTGCCAGACGAGGTTTAACCGTCAGGATCAAACGGTATTGTTTTCTTAGAAACTGTTGTTAGGGCACGGCCTCGTGTGATTGTCACACGGCCCCGTGTTGCAGCTTCTGTCTGGCAGAAAAAGTTTTATGTTACTGGGGAGTTGGCATGGCCTGTGTGTGATCAGGCACGGCCCCATGCGAGATCTGCAGAGAGTACAAAAATGAAGAAAAAGAAGAAAAACCTAAAAGGAAAATTAAAGAAGCATAAAAATGATTAGGCCGTCGATTTTAAACTTTCTTAAAACCCTTGTGTCCCCGGCAACGGCGCCAAAAACTTGATGTGAGCGAGGGTGTGTATATTTTTAATATATTTTAAGTACCTTTTTACTCGTTTAGCAAGTTTTAAATTTATAAAACACGATATAACACTATCACTTTCTACAACGCGCTTAGGGCAAGTGCACCCATCGTTGGTGTAGTATAGTTAGTGATGGTAAGATACAGAGGTCGTCTAAGGACACAAGAGCTTTTAATACCAGAATATTGTCAACGTCTTTTCTTTTTTTCTTCGACCTTTGTATTGTAAAAAACAGAAAAAAAAATGATATGATTCAACCTCAGACCCATTTGAATGTAGCAGATAACAGCGGGGCTCGAGAATTGATGTGTATTCGAATCATAGGAGCTAGCAATCGTCGATATGCTCATATTGGTGACGTTATTGTTGCTGTGATCAAAGACGCAGTTCCAAACATGCCTCTAGAAAGATCAGAAGTGGTCAGAGCTGTAATTGTCCGTACTTGTAAAGAACTTAAACGTGACAACGGTATGATAATACGATATGATGACAATGCTGCAGTTGTGATTGATTAAGAAGGAAATCCAAAAGGAACTCGCGTTTTTGGTGCGATTGCCCGAATTTTGAGAAAAGATTTATAAAAAGTAAAATAAAGAAAGAAACTAAATAAATAAAGGAAACAAATAGACAAGATAGAATCACTTGGTTCCAACTCATCTTTTATGTATCCTTTGATGATTTCTACACTTTGGGCTTTTTAAAAGATTATCTTAGTTATAGTGGCATGTCCCTCTTTTGGAGGTAACGCTACCCTCAGCCATATTGGTCTGAGTCAGCAAGGATACATTCCCGCAAGGCCGGAATATTGAAAGATAATTAAGTAAGTTATTAATGCAAAATGTGGAATGTCCCTCTTTTGGAAGCAACGCTACCTTCGGCCATATTGGTCTGAGTCTTGATGGGAAAATCTACATTGTCATATACAGACTTTCTTTGAATTGAAAGATCATTCTCTCTTAGTGCTTCCAGCTTTTGGTAGTTGTCTTCAATTGTAGCTTCATTCCATTTTTCCATTGACCGTATAGTTCCAAATTGTGCAACAACCATTTTCTCTTTCATTCTATTTAATTGTAAGGCCCTTTTGTCATTTGGCCATTTACCAGCCTTCCAATTTGGAGGTGTAGGCATCATCTCTGGGTTAAATAGCAACTTTTCTATCCTTAATATTTTATCGAATAAGGCTTCAGTTTTCCAACTTGAGAATTAAGCTTTGGTTGCTTTGTATGGCTTGATCTTCATGATATTGTTCAAATAATCTTCTCTCAGAGTGTCTTTCTGAGGTCATGATTAATGATTGGTTCATGAGAAAGTTGATTACATATGTCTTTTGCATAGTCTACCAAAGCATTCACTTTCCTAAGTTCCTGAACTGAATTTGCTTGTCATCATTCCCTTTGCTTTTCTCTAAAGTTATCCTTTCAGCGTGTTTCAACTTTAATTCCAGATACTCTTTGACATTTGTAGGCTTTGGAAAGTTTTGCAATGCAGGAAAGGTTGGTTGACTTGAATCAATGGTGGAGTAGAAGGACTGTATTTCTGATCTACGACAACCTTAATAACTTAACATTAATTCACCGGTAACCTTAGCTAGGAGCCAGCCATTTTAATATGTTCACCGCACCAAAAGCTAAAAACTTAACATTGATTAATTCTAAGTGGATTCCACCCCGAGCAATAACTCGTGTGATATGATTCTCTAGCCATTTACTATTACTCGTATTTATTTTCTATCTTTTATTTTATTGTCTACAAGCCAAATAAAATCAATTAATTAAACTAGTTGGTAACAAAAGAAAAGTTAAGTAGTAAAAGTCATGTCCTTTGGGTTCAATACTTGGTTCTTACATAAACTTTACTACATAATGGTAGGTACACGTGTGTGTGTTAAGTCTAAGTAAAAAAAAATGTTTTTTTTTTATAAATTTAGAACTTTGATAAACATGTTCAAAGTTGCACTAAAAACACTACTAAAACACGCACATCAATAACTTACAAAAAACTCATTTAAAAAAATAATTAAAAAAGCAATAAATACGTAAACCTTTTCATTTGACACTATATCATTTATTGAGTCCTATTATAATACATGAGATTAAAAAAGTTAGTTTTCTCTCATTATATGTTTCGCGATGGAAATAATTAAAATTCAAGGAACAATCGCTATTCAGAGTTGGTTTATTTTAAAATAACTAGTGTTTTCACATGGTTCGCACAAGGCTTTTTCTAGAGTCAATAGTACATGCCTTGGCAATTTTTTCACTTTTTCTCAGTTTTAACCTTCCAAAACCCCTCAAACGTGTTCCTACGCCAAAATTCCAAGGAAAAAAAAAATACCTGGGAGTCTTCTTTTCATGATTTTCGTTCTTCGGTCCATCTCCTACTCCTGAAACACTCTGAACAATCGAAAAATGCCCAAAAACGCACCAAAATTTTATTTTTTTCTCAAAATTTTTCACCAAATCATTACTAAAACCATTTGATCCATTACCCTACCCCCAAACACCTGTATATTGTCCTCAATTACACCAAGACTTAGTAAAACACCCATCCAACTTCCCCACCCTTGAAACTTCGCACAGGTCGACACTAAAAACAAGATGAATAAAAACAAAAAAAAACAAAAGAAAAACAAACCTTAGGCTGCCACATAAGAGCCTTAAGTTTTAGATCTTCAGACAGATCACACCTACTTGCAAGTGCTTGACAAATGCTCCAATAAAATTTGATTTATAAAATGCACTGTAAAAAACATATAAATTAGAACAAATAAAAATCATACAATCACTAAACCAAACCTTAATTATATGGGATGAAGTGCTGGTTTCATGAGGCATAATCATCCTAGTTATAAAAACAACACAAAATAAAATGTTATCAACTCAACAACAGGGAGAATATGAATCCTCCCTCAACCTTCAATCATGTGTTTTTCTTATTTCACACGAACCAATACACCAATCACTTTTTAAATTAAGCAAATAAAAAAAGTACCAGCGAGGGATGACGTAGCCAGGGATGACGTAGATGATAATCACTGTTGCAGCTCCCATGTATTGGATCTTATCTGCACACAAAGGCAACCATATATTATATTATCGATGCACTTGGTAACAAAGTAAAAAAACTTAAAATCCATTATTTGTATATCAGTGCTTCCCTTATTAAACAAAAGAATTCAACAAAGTAAACCGATTACGCACAATAATAAAGACAAAAAAATAAAGCATCAGTTCGGAACTGCACATTAGTTCAAAATGCAACACCTATCTTCTTACAAGCAAATACAATGAAACACTACTAAACTCAAATATAGTTTCAAGACAAAAGTTGAGGTGTGATTAATGGGAAAAAATAACTCCAGTTTTTACTTGAATGGTTAACCGGCTCTCGTATGCAATAATTTTTTTTTCCTTTTAACTGACATAAAAGATTATCTATTCCCAACACAAGCATTTTCACAAACAGTTGGTGAGCACATGACATAAAAAGGGTTTTCCTACAAATCTTTGTTTCCTAGTATCCACATATGAGTTTTCGGTTCATGAAGCAAGAAACATAACTGAAAGAAAAAGAAAAAGAAATTCATACGAATCAGTATTCAATTTCATCATCAAATTGCAAACTCATAAAAGGTGTTACTTTTAGGGTTACCTGACAGAATCGAGATGCGACATGCGACACCTTTTAGGGTTGAAGAAGCAAGACCTGCGATGGCTTCTACACAATGCAACACTGACGGAGACGAAAAAAAGAAGCAAGATCTGCCATGGCTCTCCTCTCTCCGTATTCTTCCCTCTGACCGTGCATGATGATGCTAAGACTAAGTGTGATTGTGTTGAACTCGAAAAACATGCAAATGCTTATTTGGTTTGGAAGTTGGAGTGTTACAATAATTTTTTAAGATGAAAAGTGAGTTCTGGAGGAGAAGGAGGAGAGAACAAGAGTGAGTTATATGATAAAGATACATCTCACAGTACAAACGCTCTGCAAACATTAATTGAGCCCCTTGTAAAAAAACCTTTTTCTCATATTTTGAAATTCAAATAAAGAGATTAATTATTTTAAATATGAAATGTATTTATAAATAAAAGTGATATATGATGTAATAATGACATATGAAAATCTAAGTTGGCATAGCTGAGAAGTCGACATATCAACATATCGATATCAGCGTATTTTCTCCACTAAGGGTGTAAAGGGCACCTTCGGTGACCCCATTCGGTGACCCAAGTCACCTTAGGGGAACACCGCCGCCATCACTTAGGTGAGTGATTTGGGGGAGTGAAATCGGTGGGAAGTCACCGAAGAGAGGGAGGAGATGGACCAATGAAAAATTTTCTTTTTTTTTTCTTTTTTTTTAATAAAAAACCAAGTCACCTAAGAGGGGAGTGCCGCCATCAGTTTAGGGTGTTAGGGGAGTTTAAGAGGGGAGTTGACGTGGCACACGAGGATTGGTTATGCGTAAGAGAGGGGACTCCCCTCTTAGGGGAGTGCCCCTTACACCCTAAGGGGCTGTTTGGTTGTGTCTGAATGGCTCCATTCAGAGGGAAACCTCTGAATCGGTCAGAGGCTTATGCGTTTGGTTTGTTAAAGAGCCTGCCTCTGAATGGTTCCATTCAGTCTGATTCATTCAGATACTAAAGGGCGCTGAATGAAAGTTTTCACAAACATACCCTTTGCCCTAAAAAGAAACCTGTGTTCTCCCTCTTCACACATCGACTCCTCCATCTCCATCTCCACCGAAGGAGTCTGACCCATCGCTGAAGGAGTCTGCCACCCACCCGCTGCCCCTCCTCCACCTCCGTCAACACCCATCATCTCCGTCAACACCTCCGTCAACCCAAAAAAGAACCAGCTTCCTTAGCAAGAAGCTAAGAAAAGCAGGACACCAAACAACAAACAGACTGGATACAGAACAAGCAAAGTCAACCAAAATCTAGATCTCCAAAATTATTCCAGTTCTCTTTGGTTATGTCTGCAGCTCTAGACCTCTTTGTGATCCAACCAAAATTCAGGTTATATACTATTACATTTCAACTCAAATCATTTAATTACCTATCAGTTGATGATGAACTCAGATCGGTGGTGGGTGTTGATGTTGAACTCAGATCGGTGGTGGGTGTTGATGATGATGATGGCGGTGGCGGAGATGATGATGATGATGATGGCGACGATTAAGGCGATTGACGATGATGGCGGTGGCGGAGAACTCAGCTCTGGCGATTGACGATGATGGCGGTGGCGGAGATGATGTTGATGATGATGATGGCGGTGGCGGAGAACTCAGCTCGGATTCAAGCGGTGGTGGGTGTTGTTGTTGAACTCAGATCGGTGGCGGAGATGATGATGATGATGGCGATGGCGGAGATGATGATGGCGGTGGCGGTGTTGCAGACTTGCAGGTAGGGAGAGAAAGGGGAAGAGAGGGGGGGGGGTGATGATGAATACTGATGATGATGATGGGTTTTATAGAAAAAAATTCTATAACGGGTTTATTTTGTGGGGAGGGGTAAAAATGTCATTTTACACTGCCATTCAGATATGGAACCAAACAGCGCTTTACTGGTTCAGCACTTACCCATTCAGACCTCTTATTCATTCAGCACTTATTGGTTCAGATGTTGCCAAACAGCCCCTAAGTAAAGATAAGATGTTTTATAGAGTAGTTTGAGGGGCCAAAAGGTGAGAAATGACAAAGAATAGGACACACATCGGTACCAACGTCACATCTTTCACTTTGAATTCGAAAACCCAACTCTCACAAGCGCGAAAACAGAGGTTCACTTTCAAATTTCCATAAATACATTTACAATATTATTATACCTCACCTTCAATATCTCTCTAATTTAATTTCCCCCTTTTTCAGATATATATTTTCTCCCCTTCTGCACCCATGTTTCAAGGTATATTTCTTCTTAATTTCATCTGGGTTCTTGTTTCCTAAATCTAGGGTTTGTTTTTGTTGTAAAGTTTCTTACTTACTTGTACATTAATTTACTTCTGATTAGGGAAAAAGATGAAACAAAAAGGGTATTTCTTGGTTTCTTATTTTGGGTTTTCATAAATCTGAAATCTTTTTTTTTTTTCGTTTTATATTTACAAGTGAATCTTGTTCATTCTGGAAAGTTTAATCCACTGTAATAATCTTTTATTTATTATCTTGCAGCTTGTATTATTTGGGGTGTTATCTTGATTAATATTTAGGGTTCTTATAATTTTTTTATTAATCTACAATAATGTTTTTTTTTTTTTTTTTTTTTTTTTATAATCTTGCAGCTTGTATCATTCGGGGTGTGATCTTGATTGATACATGATCTTGAACAGTATGTTGCTGGAGTTTAGGAACATTTAGGGCTATTATAAAATATTATTAAGATGAAGTTACATGCTCCTTTGAAATCCAAAGGAGTTTCCACTAGGGCCAACAATCAGCACGTTATTTTCGAGCTAAAACGGCGCGTTGTTCTCGCGTTAAACAAGGTTTCGGATCGGGACACGTATGAAATAGGGGTTGAGGAACTCGGAAGAATAATTGAAAGTTTAACTTCAGACGGGATTTCACCGTTTTTATCATGTATCTTAGATACTGATTCAGAGCAAAAGATCGCGGTTCGTAAGGAGTGTATAAAGCTAATGGGCACACTCACAACGTTCCACCACGATCTTATCGCGCCTCATTTAAGCAAAATGGTTGCTAGCATAGTTAAACGACTTAAAGATTCGGATTCCGTTGTGCAAAACGCGTGTGTGGAAACCATGGGTATTTTGGCTTCGAAATTTAGCGTTACCAACGAGTCTGAGGGTAGTTTTGTAATACTAGTGAGGCCGCTTTTTGAAGCACTCGGTGAGCAGAATAAGTATGTTCAGTTTGGTTCAGCGTTGTGTTTATCTCGGGTGATTGATCATACGCGGGACCCACCGTTGCCGATCCTACAACGTATGTTGGTAAGGACAACAAAGATGCTGAAGAATCCGCATTTTATGGCTAAACCGGCAATTATTGAGTTGAACAGAAGTATCATTCAGGTTAGTTTTGTAATTTCACTCGTTTAAAAGGCGCTATAATTAGTTTTAATGTTTGGATAAAATTGTTTTAGGGAGGGGGGGCTTCAACGCAAAGCATGCTTACGGCCGCAATGACTAGCATACAAGAAGCTCTTAAGAATAGTGATTGGCGAACGCGAAAAGCGGCTTCTGAAGCGTTAGCAGAAATCGCGTCAAGCAACGGATCGTATTCTGTTACCGTAAAGTCATCCTGCATTCGTTCTCTTGAATTGTGTCGGTTTGATAAGGTTAGTGTTATTATGCAATAACGTAGTGAAAATTATGGTTTTTTTTATTTTTCGAATGTATGTTGGATCCAAGGGTTGTTGTTTAATATAGGTAAAACCGGTTAGGGACTCAGTACTGCAAGCGTTACAGCTGTGGAAAGTTCTTCTTGGAACCGATGCATCTGAAATTTCAGAAGCTGGATCTTCTATTAAAGGTTTCGTAATGATTGGTGGCCTAAATTTGTAATCGTTAAACATATACGTTCGGTTTTGTTTTATGTCAAACGGGCCAATTCAAAACGTTTAGCCAAAAGGGGAACATGTTAAACGAGTTAAAAGTCGCCAAACGTCTATATTTCATGCATACAATTTTCTAAATCATTTTATTCATAGATTTAGTTTGTTGTTGTAATGATATTTTTTAGGTAAAGTGGATTTAAATAATTCTAACTATTACCTATTGGCTGGCAACAATCCCAACTAACGAAATGTTTTGTGATAGTCCCAACTTTTAACCTATTTTTCTCCCGACGAGCTTTGGTCTAACCCCGTTAGTTTTTTGCTTATGTGGCAAAAATGTCAGTTTTGATGGCGTGGACTGCTTATGTGGCAGTCCACTTCAGCAAAAACTAACTGGGTTAGACCTCAGTTAGAAAAAGCTCGTTGGAAGAAAATAGGTTAAAGTTGGGACTGTTACAAAATATTTTGTTAGTTGGGACTGTTGCTGGCCAATCGGTAATAGTTGGGATTATTCAAATTCCCTTTTTTACGTGATATTGAATTCGTTTTATAACATTGTGCTATAATTTCAATTTCAGGTGATTACAGTGACATTCCAAGTAATACTGAATCCACATCAATTAGAAAAAGGGTTCCTTTATCAGTTAGAAAAGGTGGCCATAGTTATGTCGAAAGTCCTCAAAACTCTAAAGCAAACGATTGGCATGTAGAAGTCAACGTTCCAAAAAAATGTAACATCTCTTTAGCATACACTCACGATGAAGAATCAGAGGGTAGTTCTGTCACAAAGACGTTTGAACGGACTAAATCCGATATCACATCGACTCAAGATATCGGATATGAGTATGTGCCGTTGGATGACAAACAAGAATGTTATTCTGCAACCAACATAAGTTTGGTCCCGATCGACTCACGTGTAAAGGGTGAATTGGTAAAATCACATGGAGTGAATTTACATCAAGTGGAAGAGGAAGTTAGCAATGAAGAACAGAGGTATTTTTCGAAGAATGAGGATCGTAGAAGCCTTGATTCGACTGTTACAGAATCGAGTTGTCGGATTATGCATGAGCAAAGTGGATGTTGTGTGCAAACGGCAAAAGATATGGTTTGCATTAAAGAGAAGCTTCTAGAAATAGAAACCAAACAGTCGAATCTTATGGATTTGTTACAGGTAATTTCGACATATTTACTTATGAATGGGTCAAATAAAAAAAAAATAAAAAAATGGCGCTTAAAGGGGAACGGGCCAGACGAAGTCGATTTTTAATGCATACAACCCTCTAAACGAACAAATATGAACACACGTTTTATTCATTCAATTATGTCCGCGAACGTTCTTTTATGTTCGTTTAAATTTCAATATATACAAAAATAGTTACAGTTATATAAATATAAACATTAAACAGGATTTCTAACTACTTGTATAAAAATGACTAATTAGTAATTGGGCTTCCGAATTGAACTTATCGTAATTAATTACTAATTTATATAAAAAACCTACTTTATGTTTGGCCAGTTATGTTCATTTGTGTTGGTTATGTTTATTAAGTTATGTTTGTATAAGTTTGTTTATGTTTGTGAGCTGTTCGTTTAGGTTTTAAACGAACGAACATAAACAGACACGAACTTGCTCATTTTCTTAATGAACGAACATGAACAAAAAAAATGTGCTCGATTATATTTTCGTGTTTGGTTAAAGTTCTATGAACGAACATGAACATGCCCACGTTCGCGTTCGTCCGGTTAGTTTAGAAGCCTAATTAAGGTTTGCTAGTTTGGATCTTTATTATATATTGATGTAATTTTTGAAGCTTTCGACGTCTAAATTAACTTGATTAGTATATAAACGTTTAGGTGTTTGCTACAAAAACAATGGATAGCTTGTCCATGATACAACAAAAAGTATCAAGCTTAGAAGATGTGGTGGATCAAATGTCGGAAAACATCAATCACGGCGGAAAACATTATGAATCAACCGCCAGACTTTTAAAAAAAAGTTCCACTACCGCTTCTCCAAGACTCTCAACATGTACACCACGATCATCTGTCGATATACACACTCGAAAATTTCCATCGCAGCCAATAAAAAAATCTGACTCTTGGGAAGATTCAACATTTCCTAGGGCCAAATCCAGTGTTGTTGACCCCATGGTAAGAATAAGTAGAAATCCCGCAAAGGGTATGCAAAAAAGCGGTCCTGCTTCTTTTGCTAGTTTAAGGCATAATGGATTACAAGCAGAGAATAGCGTCTGCAGGGTTATAAAAGGCTATTTGTCACAAGGAGATTTGGATTCTGCGTATGTTGAAGCGATGAATTCCGGTGATGAAATGATTTTAGTTGAGCTTCTTGATAAAACCGGGCCGGTTTTGGAATGTTTGTCGAACAGAACGGCGAATGATGTTCTTACCACTTTGGCTTCGTTCTTGTCGGAACAACAGTTCATGAGCTCGATAATCCCTTGGCTCCAACAGGTAACTTAGTCTTCTGTATTTACGGGTCGATCCAAAATTCCAAATAATTAGGTAGAAGGAGATGGGTCACAGGTCAATCCAAAATCGTTTTATTAAACATATATTGACCAGTTGTTAGTAGGTTTTCTGAAAAAAAAGGAAAAGAAAAGAGTAACGTACACGGATGGTCCTTGTAGTTTACCAAAATTTTGGATTTGGTCTCTAGCTTTCCAAAAGTACTCGGACGGTCCCTGTGGTTTGCACTTTGTAACGCATTTAATCCTTAGTCAACAAATCTAGAGGTTTTAGCAGGTACAAGTTAATGCGTTACAAAAGCGTTAACCACAGGGACCATCCATCTACTTTTGGAAAAAGCTGGGGACTAAATGGGTTACAAAGTTCAAACCACAAGGACTACCCGTGTACTTTTAGAAAGCTAGGGAATAAATCCAAATTTTTGGTAAACCATTAAGACCTTCCATGTACTTGAATGACCAAAGAATAATTTTCGTTTAGATTTTTGGCTCAAGATTTTGCCAAAAATAGACATAATTTCAGTTTAACAATTTTGAGTAGTATGTGTACTTCTTACAACTGTTTTTAGGTTTAACAAGAGACTTATAACAAATGATGTTTTTTTAACAGGCGGTTGACTTGAGCAGCATTCATGGACCAAACAACCTTGTACTAACCGCAAAAGCAAGACGACAATTTTTGGGTGCGATTCAGGAAGCGGTACACATGGAGTTCCCGAATGTCACAGAGAGGAGATCTATTACACAGTTGGTATCAAGACTGCATCAAGCTTGGGGTAAGCAACCGTATACTTACTAATTATAGTGCAACTTACAAAACACAAGCATCATAATTGGCATTAAATTAATATAAAATGACCAATAATAGAAGGTTGTGTTCAATTTTTATTATTTTTTTTGTGAAAGTTATTGATGGCTTTTTCAATGCAGGAAAATGATCGTGAGAGGGAACGGTTGTGAGACCGATGATGTGGTAAATGGAAGTCAAAGTTCGAGTTGTGGTTTTACGTTCTAGTTAGTTTGATTGTAAGTTTAAAACCGAAATTGCAACATGGCTAGGTCTTGTTTTCCATCATGTTTTGGTTTGTTTAAGGTTTGGAAATATGCACATTAGGCGTTGTCTTGCCAAGGTTTGACTTTGTAGATGTGTAGGTCAATGTTTTGACCAAGAATCAGTCTAATTTGAAGGGATGAAGTCCATTATGTTGGTTATTTGACATTTTTATGTTCTTATTTATAGAGTAAATTACATAAATAGTCCATACAATGGTAACACCTTGTAGTTTTCATTTTGTAACATGTTTTGGATATAATACCAACTTTCGTTAAAAAATTAAGTAAAAAATGTAAAATATTAAAAGCCAACTCTAACCACCCCCCCCCCCCCCCCCCCCTACAACCTCTTGTCGCAATCTCCATTCCAAACCACTTTTGAAATCTAGGCTATAATGTCTTCATCATTGGTTTAAGTTTTGCACCAAGATATTTTAGCGTTGTGGTTACCATGATGCTTTTTCGGGATTAAAATGGGTACTTTCGCCAATCATGTGTCCACACTACTTGCGTGAAGGACGTGAGTGCATCACGATAGAGCATGACAGATGTTTCACTATTTCTTGCTTGGAGGACGATGGCGCTAAGGTAAAGATTTTAGGGTCGTATTTTAATAATTCTTTTGATTGCTTTAACTAGAAAGGTAAAAGTATCATTTTGAAAAATGTCATAGAACTTGACGTAAGCGCCAAAGCCCCAATGATGTTACAAAACGGCAACTACACGTCTTATACACGCAACTTCTTAAATTAACCCTAAATGTGTTACTTTTAACAAACCATAAGGACTATTTACGTAATTTACTATAAAAATCATACATGTAACTGCAAGTTGTATATGCCTACTGTCTTAAGTCAAGAAATAGAACCCCTAAAACTAAGAGAGTTCAAACATAGAAACAATGAAACCTCACCTTTTTATAAAATTTATTTTAAAGATTTTTAGAATCATATAACATTACCTCAAACCTGTAATAAGATCCTACAAACACAACCCAGCCAATCAAAAAGCGAGTTAGTAGAATCTAAAAATAACTAAAAAAACGTCTTCAAAACAATTTGTACGTGTATGCAATTAAAAACACAAGAAATTCGATGAAAGTAAAGATGGCGGATTTCGTTCTAATCAAGAACAATATTGATATCATAAGCAGAAATGATTAACCGAATTCGATATGAAAAATCTCATATTTCTAACAAATAACCCAAAAAGCTATCAATTAGATCTTGTACAACAAACTCGAATCAAAACATGTTTCTTTCGTGGTTTTTTGTTTTTTTTTTTTTTCTAAAAACTTACATCTTAATCTCCTTTCAAGCCTCATTTTCACCACCACCTTTTACTTGATTATCCTTCTTTTTACTATCCGCGGCCTCAAACAACGTCACACTCCGGGACCCACTTTGAAAAAGCACTTCTTCTTGAAGGTCACGGGTCTGAACCGATTCAAGCGTCTCAACGACCTGGCTCATAACGGGCCTACCTTTAGGGTTTTGACTGAGACATTGGTAAGCTAGACCGGCAACTTTGATGGCGGTTTTGGATGAATATTGACCTTCCATTCTTGGGTCAAGTATTCTGACAAGTTTCTTGTTGTGGACCAGAAGCGGTCTAGCCCACTCGACCAAGTTGTGCTCACGGCTAGGCCGGCTTTTGTCCATGGCTCGTCGCCCAATTAACATCTCAAGAAGCACCACCCCGAACCCGTATATATCGCTTCTGGCTGTCAAGTGTCCTGCCAATGCCATCAATGTTCAACAGAAACAGAATCAGTACTACATGGTTGACTTTAGAAAGTCAAACTTCATACAAAAATCAAAGAACTGAAGAAAGATCCACTTTTTTAATCTCTAGATGATAAAAAGGTTTTATAAAATTGAAGATATGCAAAAACACAAGATCTTGTGCTATCTTTTTCCACAATTTCTCATGTAATTTTGACTTTGGTAGTGGTAGGTCAACAATTCTTTTACTCAATGTCGGAAGAGAAGTGTGTAAATGTTTAGGTTTGACTTCGACTACAATCAAGTTTCGTTTTTGTTATAGTTGTTATCAGGACATTTATTGACATCTATGCAGTTAGCACGGTAAAAAAAACGGATATCTGTCAAGGACCGATATTTGAGATATCAGGAAAATCGGTGATATATCGGTCAATGTGGCCGATAATTGACACCGAAATTTTACATGGGGAGCGATAACCGATATATCGGTGATACATCACCGATATATCACGATATTAACCGCATAGATTGACATTATCTATGATTTAGGAAGCTTCTAAGACACAGAGATAAACAAATTTTACAAATACACGGATTGATTCAGATTATTATACTTTGCCTCTAAGAGGTCAAATGGGTCAACTGGGAAAGGTCAACAAGTAGAAAGTCAGCCCTAAAGGGTATTAATAGTATATAAAACCTCCTAAATCGTTTTATCTCAATAATAGACCATCACTTTGACAATATAGGTTTTTAATCATATTTGAAACAAAGAAATGCATAAACTACGCATTCGGACCCGTTACCCAACCTGCCCGGCCCGTCCTGTTTGTCACCTCCAATGAAGGCCAGGAGAATAAAACTAAAACAAGGAAGAATATGTGGATATACAGGTCTCTTATGGATAAGACATAAAATTAATAAGGCCAATTTAGTATTTTAAATTTTATATTGGTTGGACAAATTGCCCATACTGGGTCAGAGTTGACCACCATTGACTATATTATGTTCATAATAGAAGATGTCATTAGACAGAAGTAGAAACTTGTATTCATACATATACTAGTTTTCCCTTTTACGTTTGACTGTACCAGATTTGACTTTCAAAGTCAAACATGGACTTTTAGTTCAAAACACGTGCAATAACAAATAAAACATATAAAATTATTATCTTAACATACACTATAGCATGGTTCTACGAAACTACACCGATTTGAAATCATGTGTTAAAACAGTGGCTGCTCTCACTTGTAAAAACGTATCAAATACAACACACGCATATCCATATGCGAAGTTGAGGCATTAAGCTTCAGTTTTCATATAAATTTTCAAATTCTAAAGAGTAACCAAAATTTTTAAAAAATAACAACACCGAGGTTATATTTAATTTATTAACCTAAAACAAGATAATCAAGTTCATAGATATCAAGAACGATAAATTTCACAATAAACATAAATATCTAAGGGGCTGTTTGGCAACTTCTAAATGGTTAAGTACTGAACCAATAAGAGGTCTGAACCATTAAGCGCTGAACTAGTAAGAGGTATGAACCATTAAGAGCCAGTATAATGCTTAACCGTTCAGAGGCAAATGTCTGACCAATTCAGATTAGAGGTCTTAACCATCTTAACCATTCAGAGGCAAATGTCTGAACTATTCAGTCAATTAAAAGCCTGAACCATTAAGTGTTGAACCAATAAGAGGTCTGAACCATTAAAAGCCTCATTAAGAGGTAAACAAACAGCCCCTAAGTATCATCTTTGTGATGTAAAATGAGCTTACTTACTTTCAGTCAATTTCTATTTTAGGAAATGTACTTTCAAAAGTAAAGTGTTATAATCAAACAACAGACCCATTATAAACTTAACCATAGGTACTTAATTGTTAATAAAAAGTTACATTCTTAAAATACAAATTGACTAATGGCGCATTTCTTTTACATGCAATATACCCTTTTTGATGCATATATACGCATATATATTTACACAAAAACATGACTCACCAGTCATGACATACTCAGGTGCTGCATATCCATATGTACCCATAACTCGTGTTGAAACATGGGTTTGATCTCCCATAGGCCCATCCTTCGCAAGCCCAAAATCAGACAGCTTTGCATTAAAGTCCTGCAAATTATTTTCAAATCAAAAACAATTATTTGACATTTTTTTAATTGAAGACAAAAACCATAGCCTATTAAGTAAGTTAAGTCACTGTGACTAACTGACTAACCGCATCCAACAAAATATTTGATGTCTTAAAATCCCGATAAATAATCGGCCGTTCGGCATCATGGAGAAAAGCAAGCCCTTTTGCAGCATCCAAAGCAATCTTCATTCTTCTTGACCAAGTCAACGTAGCACATACTCCTTTTTCACACAAAAAATAGAAGATAAAATGATATCAATAATGCGAGTAGTTCAACGTAGCATGTTGTTTCTCAAAAGTTTCAACAACACTTTTTTATTTGTGACTGAAATGGTAACAAGAAACATTAGCTTGCACAAACGTGAGTCCTGCAACTTCGACTTATTAACTTGCAATTGGGTCATTTGACATTTCATATTATGTTTTTATCTGTAATGGGTGAAACAGGTATAAAAAAAATAAAAAAAAACTAGCTAACGGAGCAAGTCAAATGGATCGGTACCGTACTGGTACCGATACCGAAATACCATAATTTTGGAAACTTGGATACCGAATACCTTAGCGAATTTATCAGTACGATATCGGTACTTGTTACAAAATGCTCTCTCTATATGGTATCGGTACCGAAAATACCGATACCGAATTTTTGGAAAAGTGGGTACTGGGTAGTGGGTACCGAATCTATCAGTATGATTAAGGATATCGGTACTTGTTACAAAATGTTCTCTATATATGGTATTGGTACCGAAAATACCGATACCGAATTTTTGGAAAGGTGGGTACTGAATACTGTACCGAGTCTATCGGTACGGTACCGGTATTGGTACTCGGTACCAAATATTCATGCCTAGATTGAAAGTTTCCTAAGTGTGTACTTTTAGCGCCTAAAACTTCCTAAATCAGTATATTTAGGATTTAGGAATTAAAGTATTACTGAAATAATGTTGTTTTATTTAATCATACTTGCACACACTAAGTTATCCTTTTCCATTCTCTTGTCGTGTTCCTACTTACTACCGTCTACCAAACTAGCTTGCACAAACATGAGTCTTGTGAAATGTCCTTTCTTTCACAAAACTGGGTATCTATCATAGGGGCAAGATTTGACATCGTTGCTACAAATATAGGATCGTCAAAAATTCATAAATAACTTTACACAAATAAAATATGTTAATATGAGTTGTACTAACATATTAAAAGCTTTATAATAGTTAAGCTACTCACTGCGAAATAGGTGTTTCTCTAGGCTCCCAGAAGCCATATATTCATATACCAAAAGGCGGTGATCTTCCTCACAGCAGTATCCAATAAGCTTCACAAGATTCGGGTGTTGCAGTTGTCCTAAATAATTCACTTCAGCCTGTAAATAATATAAGAACTTTTTAGACAAACAAATTCTTTCATTTTCATGTGAACCATAAATCTTTTATTAACCTACTTAATTCATTACTTGTTATTTTGTTTATTAAATCATTCAAGCTGAACACATGATGATAACCTTTTTATATCTATAGAACAACCACAATCATCACATGTAAGAACGATATATAAGGTTGCAAACGAACCAAACGTTTGGCGAACAGTTCGGGAACCGTTCGGCGGAAACTTCGCTTGTGTTTGTTCGTTTATTAAATAAACATACACGAACAAGAAATTCCGTTCATTTAGTTAAATGAACGAACATGAACAGAGGCCACATTTGTTCATTAATGTTTGTGAATGTTCGGTAACGTGTTCGTTTGTGTCCGGTCGTGTTCGATACTTCATTAGTGTTTTTAGTTTTTATATTTTATTTACATACTTCAAAATTCTGACAAACAAAATATTTAATAAGTTGTGCATTACATATTTTGTTCATGAACGCTTGTTTGTGTTCGTTTGTTTCTGTTTGTGTTCATGAACATTAGTTTGTGTTCATTTGTGTTCATCAACGTTCGTTGCCTAGAATTAACAGACAAACACAAGCACAAACGAACACGAACAAGTTCATTTCCTTATCAAACGAACACAAACATAAAATCTCGTTGGGTAAGCGTTCATGAACATATATATTTTTTAACAAACGAACACGAACAAGGACTTGTTCGTGTTCATTTGCAGCCCTAACGATATACAAACACGGGTCGAAACACATACCAGCCATTCCCGATCACCTTGAATTCCTTCGGGATCAAGCTCCTTAACGGCAACTTCCGTTTTCGCATAACCAGCCCTCACATTCTCATCTATAACGCCTTTATAAACAACGCCAAATCCACCCTCACCTAAAACTTGATCCGGCCGAAATAACTTGGTGGCCATTCGCATCTCGTCATACGTAAATATATCAAGATTGCTATATCCGGGACTTTGCCTAAGATCTTTAACGTCTTTCGTGATCACCACCAAACTGCTCGGACTTCTTATGTTAGGTGAATCCAATATAGTCTGTTTTGGTGGAGTCTTTAATGCATTTTTAGTTGACGTCGGTTGGATTTCACCTGTAGTTTCATATAAATGCATATATGATTCTAATTTCTATATCTATTTCCTTCATCTAAGGTAAGTAATTGATAACCAAAATGTAAGATAAACAAAAGTTCAAAACTTGAATGCCAAGCTTATACAACCCCCCCCCCCCCCCCCCCAAAAAAAAAAAAAAAAAAAAATATCAAGACTATGCCCTCTTTAATTTTCACTATAACTTCCATCAGAAAAGAAACATTTTGGATTTTTGGTCTTGAAAAGATAAAATCTATATGTAAAATTGGATACAAAAATGGATACTTTGTACAGATTGATCAACATATAAAGATGAATAAAAATACCTTCATGTTTTCTTAAAATCACTAAATCTAGCAATCATCAACCGATCTTAGGGCTAATCCACTCAAAAATGCACATAAAAAAAACATAAAAAGAACAAAGAAATTGACAATAAATGTATAAAATACCTGGCTTGGTCTGAAAAGAATGTTGTTCATCAAACTCAGAACTAAAACAAGTACCCATTAATCAATCAACCTCAAGATTCAAATCAAACAAAAACCCAGATTCAAATCTCTAACCATCACCACATTGTTGACTTCTTCCACTCAAAAACACACTCAAACCCAAAATCAAACCTTCAAAACCCCACCTTTTCACTCCATTTCATCATATCTCAACAAAATCAACAATCTTTATACCATTTTATCCTCAAATCTACAGTTTCCCCATCTGGGTTTTGTGAAATATCAATAAAAGATCTCAGATTACAGTTAATAATCCAAAAACTGATCTGGGTCTCAGTTAATGATCCACAAAGAGTTGAAAGATACCCTTTTTGGGTTTTTTCAAGAACACTGATTTTTTTGATGAAATGAATAGATTTTGTTATAAAGATTTGTTTGCTGTTATAAATTCTTGATTTTGGCTTGTGGGTTGATGAGAAAGAAAAAGGATCTACACGAAAAAGTATGCTAAAATGCCAAAACTATCGGCATATGGTGTAGACTGTAGACGGTGTTACAATTTCAAGAATGTGGCTTTTATAAAAAAGGAATATTTTTTATACGGCTCATGTTATGGTATTATTTGTGTCATGGTATTATTTCATTAATTAGACCAACGGCTTTTTGTTTTAAATTTTATTTTACTTGTAGTTTCTTGTTCATTTTTATTTAGTTTTTTAACTCAAATTTGTAAGATACAAAACTAATATTTTATGGAAGTGTATATTATTAGTTATTATTATTATTATTATGAAACTTATTCTTTAATAAGATCGAAATGAAAATTATACCAAAGGTACCATTGGAGAGTATTCGGTGGTGTAGAGTGTACTTTGTCACACACACATAAATATATAGCAAAATAGATAGCAAGGTTTCATACTTTGTCACATAAATATGTAGCAAAATAGATAGCAAGGTTTCATACTTTGTCAAAAAAAAGGTAAAATTCTTAGGCTGTGCGGTGTGGAGGTCGTCCCCGCCCCGTTCTGGATCGGCGCCGCTGTCCTCCTCATTTCGCCCTCACCGTCGGCGTCATGAACGTCCGCATGAAGACGATGGAGACGGGCCTCCCCCTCTCTCACGCACCTATACATACAATATATACATATATATTTTAGGTTCATCCTACATTTCCTTACCTCCATCCTTTTTGCCTCATCCTCACACCCGATTTACCTGACGCCTACGTGGCGGATCATCCTCTAAGGATGAACCATCATCATACTAATAGTCTTAGTAAAAGTTTAAGAAGTAATTTTAATCTTAAAGATGAGGGAATAATAATTTTGTAGGATCATGTGAAGTGTGAACGTAGTTATAGGGGAAAAAGAATAGTCATATTGGTAGCTTTTATTTATTTTTATTATTTTGATAACAAAATAGCTTTTGTATACTTTATTATATTTTTAAATTGTTGAATATATATATTTTTTTATATTTTCTTCATAGTGTCAATATATTCTATGTACAAGTGTCGTAAGCGTGTCTAATTACATCGCATGCTCAGTACATGGTGCGTCTAAATACAACGATGTGCCAGCCTTGTATGCCTTCATTGTTGGTGATTTTTATGCTTTTCGTTGAGCGTATCTACCCTTCCCTATATGA
Organism: Helianthus tuberosus; assembly: GCA_030545235.1. Lineage (NCBI taxonomy): Eukaryota > Viridiplantae > Streptophyta > Magnoliopsida > Asterales > Asteraceae > Helianthus > Helianthus tuberosus. The sequence continues at coordinate 192,602,270 of CM060445.1, forward strand.
CATGTGTCGCATTTTGATGGTTTAGTTTTTTTTTTAGTAATTGTTACATTTTATAATAACCACCATGTGTGTGGTTGATGATTAATTGAGATGCATACATGATGGAGTATCATGTTATATGTTGTTATTTAGAGTTATAAAGTATGATGCTTAGTACGTATTAATCTATGTTTAGTGACTGTTTGACTTTAGCATTTTGATGTATGCCCCTATTGTTAGATAAGATGTAAACCAACCTTGATAGCCCTGAATGAGTCTCACAACCACTTTGTCACTCACTCTTGCTTGAGCACATATTCTGTTGACTTAAATTCACTCTAAACATCTTAACACACTCATAACTAGCATAGTAAACACTCTTATATGAAACCCACAAAGACCCTTGACCTAAACATTCTATTACTAAAGTTTCATTCCACCACAAAAGTTTTGTGAACCATTGCACAAGTATGCTAAAGTGGCATACACATACATATGTGTTATACGACACCATGATGTACAAGTGTAATGTTCATTAGAAATTTTGGGTGGCTACATGTCATCTTCTTCGATTAAACACATGAATAAAACTCTTTAACATTATTTCTTAAATCTTGACACTTCTAAACACTAACATTAGTTAATTAAACACCAAAATGATGTTTCCAAACATCTTATGATTACAAAAACAACATAATTCCTTATACTAAAGGCCTACATGATTTGATCCATGAAAAAACTTACTATAATACATCTTGCCTTAAACCAAACCTTGAAATCAAGTTAACTACTTATATCACAACTAAATAATAAATTCTAAAAAAAAACCCATTAGTACACTAATGTACCATCAATTATATATTTTTCATACATATGTAAACCCCAATTTGATGGTAATTTTTATGACTTTATTATTGAAAACATTATCTAAATCGTTCTTATTTGATAATCGCAGGTTTCCAAGGACAAGCATGATCGTGCATACCAGCCTAACAATAAGAAGTCAACAAGTCAACCTTGTTTGGTCAACAAAAGTCCATGATATGCGGAGGCACGATCGTGCACCACTAAGGCACGACCAAGGAGGAAGAAGACAAAGCTCAGAAGCTTCGAGATCTGACAAGACTAAACTATTCGAAGCTCGTGTTTAGACACTTGTCCACGCATGATCATGCACCACCTTAGGCACGGTCGTGCTTATAATAGAAAGGGACAAGATTCGCACTAAAAGAACGAGAAGGAAAACAATTTGTTGGAGCCAAGTACCAAGCAAGGTTGTGCCTAACTCTCTATGGTCGTGCGTACTTGCACTCAACCAACCTATAAATAGGAGCCATTGCAATTCATTTTCACCATCCCATTACACAATCCTCTCCCACTTTTCACACACATACCCTCTGATCTAGAAAGGTCACTTGGAGTTTAGGATCACTCCCAGGGCCGTCTCCAAAAATGTTCTAAAATCTTTATGTGACAACTCGTATTTCGAACCTATATTTGTACCCTGTTGAAACTTAAATATTTTGTGATGTTGTGAATTGAATGATTAAATGGAATGCTATAACATTGAATGTGATGATAAATGTGTTATTGTTGTGTTTGTTTATATGTATGTATTACCACACGATAGAAACCGATCGCACAATAGACATCCGAACGCACAAGCCAATGGGCTTTGGCTCATGCAACTCTCGGCCCACTTCTCCTTGAACTCGGAACATATAGGCAGCCCATGATGGGTTCGGCCTACTCCTCATATGCATAGCCTCTTGAGTTGGTAAACACCTTTCATTGTTTTGCAATCACACAACACCACTCAAACCCTAGTACTCTCTCTCTCTCACGAGCTCGACGGCAACCGCAAACACATCCTCTCTAGCGAAGATCTTTCTTGATTCGGATCAATTGTCTATTCCCTTCTCTCTATTCGGTTAGTATGTTAACCATTGTTTATGATTATATGATGTTATGTTATATGCTCGACATGATTGATGATGCAATGATATGATTGTTCGAATAATATGTGATTGAGTATGAATGTATGTAATCGGCTGCCATGATGTTTACGTGTATGATGATGTAATATGACATGCTAATTGATGAGTAATGGTTCTCATGTTTCGGTCCAATAGAAATAAGATTAGGGGCATGGTGGTCGGCTACTTATATAAACCTTTTGACTATATTGATGTATGCATGTGCAGCCAAACAATATAGAAATCATGATCGGTTGCATGTGGGTGTCAGTGCCATGTGTTATTGTTGTGGGTGGAATGATGATTCGGAATTGATGTTAATGATTGAAAACCGAATACATGTTAAATCGGCTGTAACATGTTTAGAATGATTATAATATTGTTATAGTTATGAACGTTGTAAATCGAGATTATGATACATGCTAATTGGTGTTATGATTATTGTCATGAATTGATTATGTTACTCATTAGGGTTCTTAGGAAATTAGATGATAGTTACTTGGTTTGATCGAGTATTGTTAAGATTTAAAACTGTTAGAGTTGATTATGACAATAAAGGAATGTAACTGATTTCCTTAAAGTTAGAGATTTCCTTATCTACTCACACAATGGCAATCACACAAGACCAGATCGTACAAGAATAGGTCTGGTCGCACAAGGCCCTCAGTCGCACAAAAGGTCCTCAGTCGCACAAGAAGTTACTAAACCGCACAAGATGAATGATTACTTAATTGTTGGGCCGGGTGTGTGTTTGGGCCGGATGAGTCCAATCGCACAAGGGGCAATGGATCGCACAAACTGTTGAGTTGTTTATTTGTTATTAGGGCCGTATGTTATGTGATGGGCTGGGTTTTTTTATTGGGCTCTAATGGACGACTCGCACAAGGCCACTAAGCTTGTGCGAGCCCAATCTTGATTATGTTATACCTGTTAACCGTGATGTTGCATGTTACCATGATCCGTATGTGCTTCGTATGTGCTATCTATGTGATGCTTGTATGCACTGTTTGAAACCAAAACCTGACTTGTATAATAACCATGATAGGACGTGGTTGACCACTAGCTTTTAGACGTGACCTTTCTGTGTAATCTGCCGAGCAAACCAAGGTGAGTTCACACTTCGTTACAAAGCATGGGATTCCCAGGGGTTGGGAATGGGTTAAGGAACATAGATTCCTCGTCCTGTTGAGACGTAATCAGGAACATAGATTCCTCGTCCAGTATGAGACGGATTTAACTATACTAGACTAGAACTCTATCAACGAAGTCCCTCCTTTTATATCGACTTAATCGCCGAGGCCAATGGCGAACGGGTCATTAGTTAAATAGCGCTATTAGGTTTAACAAACCACACACCGTGCTGCAGAGGACGGGCGTGGACTAATGGACTATGGCACGTCAGAGATGATAGACACAGACGTTAGGGCACTTAAACATGACGAACGTTAGTAGTCGATATGGTAACGAGTCTGGTGAATTAAACATGGGGTAGCCCCCACGGCCATAGAGCCGGGCTGGAATAGCCAACGTAAGAACGGGTAACTAATAAACGTTTTTCGAACTATGGGGTAACCCCCACGGCTGGATAGCTGGTAAAGAGCAAACTGTGTTTTCGAAACAACTATAAACTGGACAACCAAACGTGAACTCACTCAACTTGTTGTTGACTCGTTACTACATGCTTTGCAGGTCTATAGGTACTTAGCTGGAGCTTGCACAAGGAAGAGTCGTTGTGGGACATGGACAGCTGTGTGCCATGTTAAACATTTGGATAATTAAACTTTTGATTTGGTTTTGAACATTATGCTTCCGCTCATAACTTAACTATGTTTGTTTTGGACATTAATCGTGTTGGTTGGACTTTTACATTAAATATTTACTTGTTCAATATGATTAGTGGTTTGATCCTGGTTAGTCACGCCTCCAAGCGGTGATACTCCGCATGTGGATTTTGGGGGTGTGACAGATTGGTATCAGAGCCATTGGTTATAGAGAACTTGGTTTTAATAAAGGAAAACGTTTTTGTTAAAACCAGACTATAACCTGTACAGTGCTCTACGATCCACAACGACGCTTCACTCCACGTGCAAGGCTCGACATTCTAGGTGATATGGTTTGTGTTTTATTGCCTACTTGTTAGATTACGTAGAACCTTGCTCATGATATGCTTAGCTAGTATAGCTACTGTTGCTTGAACACGTGTGTGCCTACTCTCTTCTGTCATCGCACTTTCGCGAACCTTTCTCACTCATGTTTCCCTTGATATGAAGATCATGTCTGGACGCATTAACATGACTCAAGCCCAGTTGACGACTCTGATCAACAAACAGGTTGCTGCGGCACTTGCAGCAGCACAGGCAGGAGGTATACCCTGCAGTTTATAACTCATTCTAGGATCTTTAGATCCTACTCTCGTGAACCTATCCTTGTGTTAAACTTTGTCCTTTCTTACACTCACAACAGGTCAGCATGCTCAGCCACCTGTGTGCACCTTCAAAACTTTCATGGACTGCCGACCCACTACTTTTAGTGGCACTGAAGGAGCAGTAGGTCTCCTCCACTGGTTTGAGAAACTAGAATCTGTGTTCGAAATGTGTGAATGCCCTGAGGCACGCAGGGTGAAATATGCTACCGGCACTCTCGAGGGTTTAGCCCTCACATGGTGGAACGCTCAAGTCCAAATGTTGGGGTTGGTTGCTGCTAACGCCACCCCATGGAACAATTTTAAAGAAATGATCAGGGAGGAATACTGCACTCGTGACGACATTCATAAGCTGGAAGTCGAGTTCTTCAACCTCAAGATGACGGGGTCAGAAATTGAGGCGTTTACTAAGAGATCGAATGAGCTTGCACTACTGTGTCCTACTATGGTGGATCCTCCAATTAAGCGTATTGAACTTTATCTTAAGGGTTTAGTACCAGCGATCCAAAGTCATGTGACGTCAGCAAACCTCGCCACCTACCAGCAGGTTGTTCAGTTGGCTCACCGTCTCACTGATCAGGCGGTGGAGCAGAACAAGTTACAAAAACGTATTAGTGCTACAGCTACCTCTGAACCTCCCAGTGAAAACAAACGTAAATGGGATGGAGCTTCAAGCAGAGGTTCGACTTCTGTTCAATCCCAGTCGCAGCAGAGAAGAACTGAAGAGTATAAGAGTCCTAGTCAGCAATCGTCAGGTAGCCAAAGTCAGGGTGGATACAAAGGAAATCACCCCAAATGTAATCGTTGTAACTTACATCACAGTGGGCCATGCACCAGAAGTAACTGTCATCGATGCAACAAGCCTGGTCATATTGCAAGAGAATGTAGGAGTCAGTTTCCCGCGAACCAAAATCGGCAACAACAGCGAGCCCCACAAAACCAACGTCAGCAGCAGCAACAACAGGGTAACAACAAAGGGTGCTTTCAGTGTGGAGCTGAGGGCCATTTCAAGAAAGACTGTCCCCAGCTGAACCAGAACAACAACAATAACAACAACAATCAGGGGAATGGAAACAACGGGGGTAACAATGGCAATGGTGCAAGGGGTCGTGCGTTCGTTATTGGCAATGGAGAAGCTAGGAACGATCCCAATGTTGTGACGGGTAAGTTCCTTCTCGACGACTTTTACGTTACTGTCTTATTTGATTCGGGTGCTGATACTAGTTATGTGTCCCAAAAAGTTAGTCAACTGCTTAAGCGTACCCCAACACCTTTGAATCCCAAACACGCTGTAGAGTTAGCTAATGGTAAAAGTATAGAGGTCACACACGTAGTCAAGGGTTGTAACCTAGTACTTGCTGATCACACTTTCTCGATCGACCTTCTTCCTATCACTCTGGGTAGTTTCGACGTTGTCATTGGGATGGACTGGTTGTCCCAACACCAAGCAGAGATTCTTTGCAACGAAAAGATCGTTCGTATTCCCCGCCCAGGCGATGAACCTCTCATGATCCGTGGCGACAAGAGTGGTGCTGTTGTGAGCATCATTTCTTCCCTTAAGGCCCAAAAGTGTTTGCGTAAGGGCCACACTGCCTTTCTGGCTCTCGTTACCGACACCTCAAAGAAAGAAAGGAAGATAGAAGATTTTTCGATTGTACGCGACTATCCTGAGGTATTTCCTGAGGAATTACCTGGTCTCCCGCCTCATCGTCAGGTCGAGTTTCAAATCGAGTTAGCCCCTGGAGCGGCACCCATAGCTCGTGCACCGTATCGCTTAGCTCCATCAGAGTTGAAAGAGTTATCTACGTAACTACAAGAACTCTTGGATAAGGGTTTTATCCGTCCTAGCTCTTCGCCCTGGGGAGCTCCAGTGCTATTTGTGAAGAAGAAAGACGGTACGTTCAGAATGTGCATCGACTACCGTGAACTGAACAAGGTGACTGTGAAGAATCGCTACCCCCTTCCACGCATTGACGACCTGTTCGACCAGCTGCAAGGGTCGAGCTACTATTCAAAGATTGATTTGAGATCAGGGTATCACCAGCTGAGAGTCCGAGAAGAGGACGTCTCCAAAACAGCCTTCAGAACTCGATATGGCCACTATGAGTTTTTGGTCATGCCTTTTGGGATGACAAACGCACCGGCGGTCTTCATGGACTTGATGAATCGAGTGTGCAAGCCGTACCTAGACAAGTTCGTTATTGTATTTATCGACGACATTCTCATCTATTCGAAGAGTCAGGAGGAGCACGAGCAACATTTACGACTTATTTTGGAACTCCTTCGAAAAGAACAGCTGTATGCCAAGTTTTCCAAATGTGACTTCTGGCTTCGAGAAATCCATTTCTTAGGCCATGTAGTGAACAAGGATGGGATTCACGTTGATCCATCCAAGGTAGAGTCAATCAAGAGATGGCCTGCACCTCGCACGCCAACGGAAATTCGCCAATTCTTGGGATTGGCAGGTTACTACAGGAGATTTATTAAGGATTTCTCCAAGATTGCGCAACCTCTTACTTCACTAACGCAGAAGGGCGTTGTTTATCGTTGGGGAAACGCACAGGAGTTAGCGTTTCAGCACTTAAAGGATAGACTTTGCAGTGCACCTATCCTTTCATTGCCAGAGGGCACAGACGACTTCGTGGTTTATTGCGACGCATCCATTCAGGGTCTTGGTTGTGTATTGATGCAGCGGGATAAAGTTATAGCCTACGCCTCACGTCAACTCAAGGTTCATGAAAAGAACTACACTACACATGATTTAGAGCTGGGAGCGGTTGTTTTTGCACTTAAGATATGGAGACACTACCTGTATGGTACCAAATGCGCTATCTACACTGATCAAAGGAGCCTCGAGCACATCTTTAAACAGAAGGAACTCAATATGAGACAACGACGATGGGTCGAACTGCTGAACGATTACGAATGCTCGATCAGGTACCACCCAGGCAAAGCCAATGTTGTGGCCGACGCCCTCAGTCGAAAGGACACTGCGCCTAAACGTGTACGAGCATTACAACTTACTATACAGTCTGGCCTTCCTTCTCAAATACGAAATGCTCAGGTAGAAGCATTGAAACCAGAGAACGTCAGGGCTGAAGCCCTACGCGGCGCAAGGCAACGCTTAGAACAGAAGGAAGACGGTGCTTCTACGTCACAGGACGCATTTGGGTCCCACTGTATGGCAACCTACGAGAGCTTGTGATGGATGAGGCCCACAAGTCTCGCTACTCGGTACATCCTGGTTCGGATAAAATGTACCACGATATCAAAACCACATATTGGTGGCCTAGCATGAAGGCACACATAGCAACTTACGTTAGCAAGTGCTTGACTTGTGCGAGAGTTAAGGCGGAATATCAGAAACCTTCAGGCCCCCTTCAACAACCAGAGATACCACAATGGAAATGGGAGCAAATTTCCATGGATTTTGTTACTGGCCTGCCTAGATCTCAACGTGGTAATGATACTATTTGGGTGATCGTGGATCGACTCACAAAGTCTGCTCACTTCCTGGCTATCAAAGAAACGGATAAGTTCTCCACACTGGCAGAAGTATACCTCAAGGAAGTTGTCACGAGGCACGGGGTGCCCATCTCTATCATCTCGGATCGAGATGCGCGTTTTACATCAGAACTGTGGCAAGCAATGCACAAGTCCTTTGGCTCAAGGCTAGATATGAGCACAGCTTATCACCCACAAACGGATGGGCAGTCGGAACGTACTATTCAGACCCTCGAAGACATGCTTAGGGCATGTGTGATTAACTTTGGCAACGGCTGGGAAAAGCATCTGCCACTTGTGGAATTTTCGTACAACAATAGCTACCACACCAGCATTAAAGCTGCTCCGTTTGAGGCATTGTACGAGCGTAAATGCCGGTCACCTCTTTGTTGGGCAGAGGTGGGGGATAGTCAGATTACTGGTCCAGAACATGTGGTTGACACAACAGAGAAAATTGCTCAGATACGACAACGAATGGCGGCGGCTCGTGACCGTCAGAAAGTCTACGCCGATAAGGGCAGAAAACCACTAGAGCTCCAGGTTGGGGAGCGTGTATTACTCAAAGTTTCACCCTGGAAGGGTGTGGTTCGTTTTGGTAAACGGGGCAAACTTAACCCACGATACGTTGGACCTTTCGAAGTCATTGAGAAAATAGGCAAGGTGGCCTACAGACTGAACTTACCAGCAGAACTCAGTGCAGTTCACGACGTTTTCCATGTGTCAAATCTGAAGAAATTTCTATCAGATGAGACCCACGTAGTTCCTTTGAAGGAGCTCACAATCGACGAGCAGTTACGATTCGTCGAGGAACCTGTTGAAATCACGGACCGGGATGTTAAGGTCCTCAAGCGTACTAGAATACCTCTCGTTCGAGTTCGTTGGAACTCACGTCGCGGCCCAGAGTTCACCTGGGAACGCGAAGATCAGATGAAACAAAAGTATCCCCAACTGTTCGCAACCGGTACAACCACTACTGAGGCTGAAGCTACGGAATTTCGGGACGAAATTCCAGATCAACGGGGGGAGGATGTGACACCCCAGGAAAACCAGGAAAACCATGCAACTTAACTAGCTTCCTCAGTGAGTACGTGCTAAATTTTGGGACGAAATTTCTTTCAACTTGGGGATAATGTGACAACTCGTATTTCGAACCTATCTTTGTACCCTGTTGAAACTTAAATATTTTGTGATGTTGTGAATTGAATGATTAAATGGAATGCTATAACATTGAATGTGATGATAAATGTGTTATTGTTGTGTTTGTTTATATGTATGTATTACCACACGATAGAAACCGATCGCACAATAGACATCCGAACGCACAAGCCAATGGGCTTTGGCTCATGCAACTCTCGGCCCACTTCTCCTTGAACTCGGAACATATAGGCAGCCCATGATGGGTTCGGCCTACTCCTCATACGCATAGCCTCTTGAGTTGGTAAACACCTTTCATTGTTTTGCAATCACACAACACCACTCAAACCCTAGTACTCTCTCTCTCTCACGAGCTCGACGGCAACCGCAAACACATCCTCTCTAGCGAAGATCTTTCTTGATTCGGATCAATTGTCTATTCCCTTCTCTCTATTCTGTTAGTATGTTAACCATTGTTTATGATTATATGATGTTATGTTATATGCTCGACATGATTGATGATGCAATGATATGATTGTTCGAATAATATGTGATTGAGTATGAATGTATGTAATCGGCTGCCATGATGTTTACGTGTATGATGATGTAATATGACATGCTAATTGATGAGTAATGGTTCTCATGTTTCGGTCCAATAGAAATAAGATTAGGGGCATGGTGGTCGGCTACTTATATAAACCTTTTGACTATATTGATGTATGCATGTGCAGCCAAACAATATAGAAATCATGATCGGTTGCATGTGGGTGTCAGTGCCATGTGTTATTGTTGTGGGTGGAATGATGATTCGGAATTGATGTTAATGATTGAAAACCGAATACATGTTAAATCGGCTGTAACATGTTTAGAATGATTATAATATTGTTATAGTTATGAACGTTGTAAATCGAGATTATGATACATGCTAATTGGTGTTATGATTATTGTCATGAATTGATTATGTTACTCATTAGGGTTCTTAGGAAATTAGATGATAGTTACTTGGTTTGATCGAGTATTGTTAAGATTTAAAACTGTTAGAGTTGATTATGACAATAAAGGAATGTAACTGATTTCCTTAAAGTTAGAGATTTCCTTATCTACTCACACAATGGCAATCACATAAGACCAGATCGTACAAGAATAGGTCTGGTCGCACAAGGCCCTCAGTCGCACAAAAAGTCCTCAGTCGCACAAGAAGTTACTAAACCGCACAAGATGAATGGTTACTTAATTGTTGGGCCGGGTGTGTGTTTGGGCCGGATGAGTCCAATCGCCCAAGGGGCAATGGATCGCACAAACTGTTGAGTTGTTTATTTGTTATTAGGGCCGTATGTTATGTGATGGGCTGGGTTTTTTTTATTGGGCTCTAATGGACGACTCGCACAAGGCCACTAAGCTTGTGCGAGCCCAATCTTGATTATGTTATACCTGTTAACCGTGATGTTGCATGTTACCATGATCCGTATGTGCTTCGTATGTGCTATCTATGTGATGCTTGTATGCACTGTTTGAAACCAAAACCTGACTTGTATAATAACCATGATAGGACGTGGTTGACCACTAGCTTTTAGACGTGACCTTTCTGTGTAATCTGCCGAGCAAACCAAGGTGAGTTCACACTTCGTTACAAAGCATGGGATTCCCAGGGGTTGGGAATGGGTTAAGGAACATAGATTCCTCGTCCTGTTGAGACGTAATCAGGAACATAGATTCCTCGTCCTGTTGAGACGTAATCAGGAACATAGATTCCTCGTCCAGTATGAGACGGATTTAACTATACTAGACTAGAACTCTATCAACGAAGTCCCTCCTTTTATATCGACTTAATCGCCGAGGCCAATGGCGAACGGGTCATTAGTTAAATAGCGCTATTAGGTTTAACAAACCTCACACCGTGCCGCAGAGGACGGGCGTGGACTAATGGACTATGGCACGTCAGTGATGATAGACACAGACGTTAGGGCACTTAAACATGACAAACGTTAGTAGTCGATATGGTAACGAGTCTGGTGAATTAAACATGGGGTAGCCCCCACGGCCATAGAGCCGGGCTGGAATAGCCAACGTAAGAACGAGTAACTAATAAACGTTTTTCGAACTATGGGGTAACCCCCACGGCTGGATAGCTGGTAAAGAGCAAACTGTGTTTTCGAAACAACTATAAACTGGACAACCAAACGTGAACTCACTCAACTTGTTGTTGACTCGTTACTACATGCTTTGCATGTCTATAGGTACTTAGCTGGAGCTTGCACAAGGAAGAGTCGTTGTGGGACATGGACAGCTGTGTGCCATGTTAAACATTTGGATAATTAAACTTTTGATTTGGTTTTGAACATTATGCTTCCGCTCATAACTTAACTATGTTTGTTTTGGACATTAATCGTGTTGGTTGGACTTTTACATTAAATATTTACTTGTTCAATATGATTAGTGGTTTGATCCTGGTCAGTCACGCCTCCAAGCGGTGATACTCCGCATGTGGATTTTGGGGGTGTGACACTTTAGGCCCTGTGCAAACAGAAAATACGGGCCCATTAAATATAAATTTTTAAAAAGAATATATATAAAAAATTTAAATATATGAAAATGAATTAATGTCATTTGAATCAACCTCAAACATTTAATATAACTTGACAAAATTAGGCAATTAATGTCATTTGCATTTAATAAATAGATAAGAAACAAAAAGAAAAAGAAAAACAAAAACAAAACTGAAAACGTCGAGGTTAGAACCCGTGTCTTCTTACTATTAAAGTGACTTTCAAACCACCAAACCAAATGCTTCAGGATAGTACTTTTCCGATTCATTGCATATATATATTCTAACTTTACAATGTAAAACTAATACAAAAACAAAAAAATGGGCCCCGATGGATTTGGGCCTTGAGCCATCACCCATCCCACACACCCTTCGGGCCGGCCCTGCCCTGATCACTCCACAAAATCACTTGTGTTAGCTTAGTTTGAGAAAGATAAAGAACTTGTAATCAACAACCTTCAAGAAGTTATTGATTCTTATACTTAATCCATCATGATCCTTCACATGATCATCGTTTGTGGATAAGTTTGTATGGCCATTTTTGGCTAAACTTCTTGTATTGCCTGGGTTATAGATGAAGCTTGGTATGACTTAAATGTTTAATCTTTCGCAAAGTGGTGTGTTATGTTTTTGACAATTATTTATACCCTTCTTTTTTGTTAATTAGATTTGTTCTTCAGTTTTTGGTCTTTGATTCAGTAAGTATTCTTGATAAACGTAGTTGTGTGAAGCCTATTAGTACACTCATTATGTGTAACAACCCATATACTAGTAGGGGGAGCCCATTTTTGTAATGGTTAACCCATTTGTGTTTACACTTCTTATGACTAAACCCCCACTTATCAAGAATTTCATTGGGGCTTGTCCGGTCTATATACTAGGCCTCAATTATAAGGCAAATATTGGTTGAGCGAGTTGTTTAACACGGTTTATATGTTAGGATTTGGCGCGGACCAAGAGTTGGTAAACTCATCTTAAAATGTATATGTGTTTATATATATTTTATTATTATAACATAACTCGTTAAACAAAGATCAATCACCCTAGTCGCATTAACAACATTATTACCAAGTATCTATGCCTTTGTTGGACCCGAAAAGGGACCATGATTATAAAGGTCGTGAGGTGTAATGTTGTAGAAGAAGAAGAGTAGTTAAATGTCTTTAAACTAGAAATAGGTTGGTGGCTCTATGAACGAGCTTTCCTCTAGCCTAAGGGAATTAGGTAACCTTAATCGGAGCCCTTCCATTTTATCTTCAAAAATATAATTTGTAAATTTAATAAAAAAAGCCCATCTTTAACCTTAGCTAGGAGCCGGGTCTTTTCAGTTAAGTTGACCACACCATATTCCCAATAACTTAACTATAATTCGTCTTAGGTGGATTCGGAAACCCAAAGCAATACTCATTGTGATCTTGATATTCTCCGATCATTTCTATTACTGGTCTTTATTTTATGGTTTTATATTTAGCTTAATTGAACAAAGCAAGCAAAAGATAATCAACTAACTAGTCGGCAATTTAAAATTTTAGTAGTACAAGTCGTGTCCTTTGTGTTTGATACTTGGTTCTTACATAAACTCCACTACAAACGAGAAGTACACTTGTCTATTTTGTGTTTTTAGTCTAAGTAATAATAATTTCTTATAAATATAAAATGAGATAACCGTTTTCCAAAGTTACTAAAACTAACATACCTAAAACATGCACACCATACACACAACTTGATTGCAAATACATTTAGGTGTTATACACACCTATTGACCAAAACTCACTTAAGATCTAAACATAAATCCTAAAATGCAAGATATGCTTTATTGGTTATTCAAGTCTTCGAAAACCTTTCCAATTATTGCTTATCCTGTAAAGATGCATATTTCTCGTGTTATATAACCCCTTTTATTTCCCATATTTGTCGATACTTGCACCCACACTTCAACTTTGTACAAGTGAAATGAAATATGTGGACTTCACTCCATGTTGTTCATTATTTTTCTTCGTCAAATTAGTCATTTTACCTTTTGTAATGATGATAAATTGCAACCAACATCTTCTTTGACTTTTGGCTTTGTAATGTTGACTGTATAATTAATTAAATTTAGACGATCAATATTTGTTGATTTTAGTTAAAATCCACCTTAGCTTTTACACTTATGAATTTGGAATGTTACACCTTATTGCATCTCAATCTTTATTCTGACACAATGGTGTGCCACCTTCAACAAGTCTCGTATTCAATCATCAGATAAGTTCGTAAAGCACTTTTTTAATAGGGCAGGACACGATCTCTATGGTTTGGTTATAACTTATAAATTTGTTTAGATGGAATCTCAAGTGATATCCATAACTAAATAAGTTATTTTTACACCTGATTTTATCAAAACATGAAATTAGCGCCCCTCACAAAGTCGCAAGTTGAATGTCCGCTTAGGTTAATTTCTTACGAGGCTTTGTTGGTCTTAAACATTACACAAAATAACGCAGAGTTAACATGTTTTGTGTTTGACTTTAACAGGTTTCGTGTCTCAAACAGGCCGACATGTTAAAATCTATCTAAACAGGTTAAACACCCGTTAACCTATTTATTACCTGTTTATACTATTTAATTAGAAAATAATGTTCTCTTATAATCTCGTATACGTGGTACCATAGAGTTGCCCTAACACGTCTAAAGAGGTCGTTGCTCACAACTCATAATCCTCGCTCTCGCATATTCTCTTTGTCTTCATTAATTCATTGGTTCATCCTTTTCATCGATTATCGAAATTTGATGACATTTGAAGGGCTGGTTGTCAAAGTTCAATGGGGGACACTGGTTCTTCCTCGTCATCCTCGCATCTTTTCTTCATTTTCATCGGTTCATTGTCTTCATCGTCTTCGTTTTTCAAGCAATGATATTCTAAGTTCCATATTCGCTTGTATTTTCAGTAGTCACTAGTAAAATCTTGCACTTTTCTCATTCTTTATGTATTTAGATATGCTTTATTATGGTTTTCGTTTCGCCTCTTTGTTGATTCTAGGGTTTCATCGTCTATTTTTGTGAAATTTGAGTCTCGAGTGTTAACATGTTTCTAAATAGGTTCGTGTTTGTATTTGGAAAAATGACACAATTAGTTAATGTGTTCTGTTTGTATTTAGCATCTCAGGTCATTGTGGCTTATCCTATCGTGTATGGCCTGCTATTCCAGGCTTGATTGTGATGCTTCCTTTAAAATACTTATTGCTACTGTTAGGTTTATGCTCGTAATTCTATTAGATCTTTACTCACATGTTATGGAGAAAAACAATATACTGAATCGGTTCATGTTGCTAAACTCTAAGCCACATGATCTACTTGCACCTAACACAGGATTGGTTTATGTGTTTATTAAAGCGGATTCAATTTATGATCTCGTTTGCTTTCATGAAAATATCCCGTTTTAGGCTTTGATAGTACTAGTTACATAGATGTTTTTCAACCCACCTACACTCAAGTACCTACAACCTCGCAACACATCACATCACATAAATGATAAAACCATGCATAATGGGACATTATAGGGGAGTGAAGTAGCTTGATAACACCCTTAAGATCGTCCCTTGGGCATTATAGGGGCATGAAGAGAGAGTGACATTTCTAGTATAATACCCAATGGAGAGAAAACAAAACGAAAAGTAATGATTGAAAGAGCATTAAGGGGCATTAACCATTACACATTTTTAAATGAGCATTACGATGCTGATGTGGCAGAAAATGCCCTTAGGGAGCATTAATCGTTATATATGGTCTAGGTTGCTTTTGAACACCATGTATATTTTAAACATCAAGTTTAATATATGAGAGGCAATTAAGGTTGTAAACGACTGAAAGTTTAGCGAACCGTTTGGCGGGAAGTTCGCTTGTGTTCGTTCGTTTAATAAAGGAACGGACACGAACAAAAAATTTCGTTTGTTTAGTTGAATGAACGAACATGAACAGAGGTTGTGTTCGGCTCGAGCTCGGTTCGATTCGAGCTTTGTTTTCAAAGCTCGAGCTCGGCTCGTTGGTATTTTCTCAAGCTCAAGCTTGGCTCGGGCTCGGCTCGTTTATTATTTATTAATTAATATATGAAATAAAAATAATATAAATAATAGACTATTTAGGCATGTGAGCTCGATAAGTGAAGCTCGTGCTCATTTACTAAATAAGCTTATTTTTAGATTCGAGGCAGGCTTGTAAAGAACTTTAAATAGGCTCGGCTCGACTCGGCTAGTTTATAATAAGGCTCAAAAAGGCTCAACGAGCCTAACGAGTTTCATATGCGAGGCTCGAGCTCGGGCTCGATAAACAAATGAGCTTTATTTTAGGCTCAAGCTCGGCTCGGGCTCGATAAAGCTCAACTCGTTTCGAGCTTTTTCTCGAGCCGATCTCGAGTAGCTTGCGAGCCGCTCGGCTTGTTTGCACCCCTACTCATACGACTTATAAGTTATAACATAACTAATACACTCGCGCTTTGTGGCGGGACCATTAAACCAAACAAAAAGTAAACATGTAAAAACATTGAACTATGGATGTGCGTTACGACGTGTTAACTCATAAAAATTAGACCAAAATGTAAAACATAAAAAAGAATAACTAAGTCCGCTTAAGACTTGCGAGTTGTAACGGGGCCGTTAAACCACCAAAAATAGACGTAATAACGTTAAACCACACATGCACGTTGTCGCATGTTTAGTCACAAGATTTAATCCGAAACGTAAAACGACAAATCTGTAAAAGATGAAAATTAAAGAGGTTAAAAAATAAAAACTAAAAGGGTTGATGTGTATAAAAAGGAAAGTTGAAGGGTCAAATATGTATGGAAAATGAATAGTAAAAATTACTCACAAACCAATTCTGCTAAATTAAGGATGGATAATAGATAATGGATAATTCTGAGGGGATTTCAAATTATCATAATAGAAGATTAATTTTTAGGGCAATCACTTTTGGACATAAATTTGGACAACTAAATACTGATTAAAAACCATGACAAACACTCTAATGTTAGATTGTAGATGTAAACTGTAATGTTAGATTGTAGATGTAAACTGGTGCAAAATACGTTACGAAATCAATTTACACATTTATTTAAAACAAATAGAAATTACATTGAAATAGAAGGTAAATCAGTAACAAGTTGTACTACTACTTCTTTTTTAATAGCAAAACTAAGTTTTTTAAAAACTACATTCATAAATCTTGAAGCCATAGCATTACTATGCATGATCCTTTGGACTTGACTAAGCAGGTCCACAACCTCTAATGCAAGGAAACCAAGAGTGTCAAACACAAATGGGATAAACACGTATTAGTTGTCAAGGCATGCTTTCTCGTGTTTGGTCACTTTGCCCGAAACAACTTTTAAAACAGTCTGATCCACCGTGAAAGCACTACCCCCAAGTCCACAAGCAGGGGAAACTCCTGTTAGATCCTCACAAGCGTGTTTTCCTCATGTCCATCCAAAGACCAAAATGTCGGTTAGTCCGAGGGTAAATCTCCATTCCAATGGGCCGGTTAAGAAATTCAAGGTGCCTTTTTCTTAGCACAGATCTCAGTCAACCTGAATATGTCAAAGAGGACATTCATAACCAAAACATGTCGGTACATTAAAATCCAAGAGCTCTATACAATGCATTACATGCTACCCAAAGAAGTCTAAACATACCTTATGACAAACCGAGCATATATATTTTAAACATTTTTAAACATGTTTCAAAAAAGTTAATAATTTTATTGTTTAACTTAAATGTTGCCATACTCAATGGCTTTATCCTCCGCCACAGCGCACATGTTAATTAACTTAATTGCTAGTTTTACTCTGTTTTGAGTAGTAATAGCGTGCAATAAAATTTGGCTATGTCTTCGTTAAATATAGAAATCGAATTTAAAAATAAACAAGATTACAATAGTGAATATAACCGTTTAATTTGTTATTGTTTTACGTAGTAAATTAGACATAAAAAAAAAATAGACATGCTATATTTATCTTTATCATTAACTAGAATTAAGCACCCCGCGTTGCGGTGGAGGCCTAAAACTATGCCAAATAACATCAATGTCACACCACTGGTACCGACCACCAACACTGAAGTTGCGGCGTATTAACGCGAATAAATAAGACTGAAACATATAAAATATAAAAAATAACTATGTCGATTTAGGACCCACGCGTTGCAACAAACTTGTTAAATGGAAAAAATGTTGGAAAAATAGGTGAAAATAGCATTTTTCACAAATATAGGAAAATGATTTTTTCCTATTTTGGACTAGAAATAAATATAATAAAATGAGTGGGTTTTATATATTTATTTGTAGGTTTGTGTTCTATGTTGGAAGAGCTTCGCAACGAACTAAACCACGTCCAAAACAGAGCTAAGATGAATGAGATATCGATGCTCAAAGTTGGGTGTTTGGAACATTGAATGCTGAAACAAAAGGGAAAGTAACACATTGTCCCACATCGGAGGAGAGATGAAACTTAAATGGGTATTTAAGTGGGAACTCTCCACCCTTATTGTTTCATGGAAGCACACACTAAGTGTACTCGTGCATGGCAGTGAGCCAAATGGACGCAGCGCGCCTGAGCGTGCAGACTTGCGCGCGCAGAAGCTTCCAGCATTTAATGACGAAGCAGTTTCAGTTCTGCATTCGAAACTGACGAGTCAAACGGTTATAACAGCGAATTAAATGACGTATTAAATTGCATTGAAGGCGTTTAATGCAATTTATACCTCTCCTTAATTTCTTTTGACTGTTTCGACTTAGGAGCTGTATAAATACAGCTCCATACCCACTGCAGAAGGACACCAGCAACACAACAACACTTGCAACTTTCTCTAACATTCCTCTGATCTTCTTCCAGCTTGTTCAAGGTAGCTTTCGGGTTGTAGGCTAATTCCGGCAGTACGCTGCTCCGGCTGTTGTACCCTGGGAAACAAAACGAGTACTCTTGGGAGACTCGGAATTTGTTTTAAGGGAAGCGTGTAGACACGTGCCTCAGCCACTCTGTTTCTACTCCTTGTAATTTGGTTTATTTCAGTTGTAATTGTAATTGTCGTTGTTTTCTTTATTTCTGAATTGTAATCGTATAATAAAATTTGTTTATTTTATTTATTTATGCGAACGGTTCCTACAAAAAATAGACGCAAAAAGTTGAACCATACATGCACGTTGCGCCATGTTAACTCGCAAAATAATGTAGAAAATGATAACTAAGTCGATGTAGGATCCGCCCGTTGCGGCGAACCTACCAAAGGGGGAAAATAGACACGTTGTGACATACTTGTCAAATGTGAAAAAATAGACCAAAAACGTTGAACCACGCATGCACGTTACGATGTATTAACTCACAAATTTTAGAACGAAACGTAAAACGAAAAACTTGCGAAAGATAAAAAAGCTTGGGGATCAAAGTTATAAATAAAAAAGTTTTGGGTTAAATTACAAAAGATGAAAAGTTTGGGTTAAAAGTAAACAAATTAAGAGGGTTAAAATATACAAAATATGAAAATCTTTGGGTTATCGCCTTGGATAAGTCAGGCGAGGAGGCGGAATGGCTACGTCAATTCGTGGAATATATTCCAAGATGGCCAAAGCCTTTGCCAGCCATATGTGTACATTGTGATAGCCAATCAGCGATTGGTAGAGCTCAAAGCTTGATGTACAATGGCAGATCAAGGCATATGCGACGTAGACATAACACGGTACGACAACTACTCTCAACGGGTGTTATCACAATTGATTATGTGAGATCAAAGGATAACATTGCAGACCCGTTTACAAAAGGCTTAAGCAGAGAGTTAGTAGAAATGTCGTCAAGAGGAATGGGACTAAAGCTCGTGGCAAATGGGAATATGAGGGAAACCTAACTTAGTTGACTAGAGATCCCAAGATCTAAGTTCAATAGGACAACTTAATCATATTACCAAAACGGAGTCACTGTGGGGGAGTACCCTAAACTAAATAAAAGGGAGTTACATATACTTCCTAGTCCATTCCAATCAGTGACATTAAAGTGAGGCTAAGCATATTAAGGTCAACGATTTCGGGAAATCAAATAACCATGACGCTTCTAATGATTCATGGGAATCACCTATGTTAGAGAGAAGTAGGGTCGCTTCGAATGGATTTGTGGGGTGCGCAAATCCTAGAGCTCTCGCAGAACCAGGCTAGTGTTCCAGGACCAAAATAGGACACGACAATGAGGGGTTGGCCAAACCAGGGAGAGTATTGTGTGAAGTGTATTGTCGTTTACACAAATGGGGGTATGTTCAAGGACATCGCGTCTACAAACTGCTAGTAAGCTAAGTATGCTTCACAAACGAAGGTTCAAAGGTTACAACCTACCTATCTTGCAATACTCAACTGTCGAAGTTTATCGTTGAATAGTGTAAGGAAAAGATCGATTTCCATACATGTGGGGGATTGTTGGAAATTTGATGAAAATAGATTATGGACTGCAGTAATTTTGTGGTAAAATTAAAATTTACTAGTTTACTTCTGGTTTTTGCGTAAACCAGACCTTTTGACTAAAACTTTAAATTTTAATTTTTTCAGAATGTCGACCGATAATGTCAACGTTAACAACAACACTAATGTTGTCATTGGAACCCCTGCCAACACTGTGTACCCGAGAAGTTCTCGGGTCTCCACTTCAAAAGGTGGCAACAGAAGATGTTCTTCTACTTGACCACCATGAACCTTACGAGGTTCTTGACTGAAACCGCTCCCCAACCTGCGAAAGGGGAGACCGACGCTCAGGCTCTGAGCGCGGTAGATGCATGGAAGCATTCGGATTTCATATGTCGTGGCTATGTGTTAAACGGCCTGTCGGATGCGTTGTATAATGTGTACTACAACGCCAAGACTTCCAAAGACCATTGGGATGCCTTGGACAAAAAGTACAAAACGGAGGATGCTGGCACAAAGAAATTTGTGGTAGCCCGTTTCTTGGATTTCAAAATGGTTGATTCTAAAACAGTTATGAATCAAGTCCAAGAATTGCAAACTATACTACATGACATCCTTGCGGAAGGCATGACACTTAGCGAGACATTTCAAGTGGCAGCGATGATTGAGAAGTTACCTCCTGGTTGGGTGGATTTTAAGAATTATCTTAAACACAAACGAAAGGAGATGACTATAGAGGATCTTATTGTTCGTCTTCGGATTGAAGAGGACAATAGAATTGCCCTAAAAGCCAGCTATGCGCAAACTTCTGCTAGCGCAAATTTGGTTGAACATGGGCAATCCTCTAAGGGCAATAAGGGCAAGGGGAAAAAGGACAAAGAGAAAGCAAAGGCTAGCAAACTTGGACCAAAGAAAGGGGTTGTGAAAAATAAACCTCAAACGTTCCAAGGGACTTATTACAACTGTGACGAGCCGGGGCATCGGGCTAACCAATGCAAGAAACCAAAGCGTGAGCGCGCGCACCTGGTGGATGAAGACGGAATGCCTTTGGTGGCAATGATTTCCGACAAAACCGCAATGTTGGATGAGGTCAATGCTGTGACCAATACTCCAAAAGGATGGTGGATTGATACGGGAGCGACCTGTCATGTGTGCCCAGACAGGAGCCTCTTTACCACCTTCAAAGAGCTTGCGGGAGATGAGAAGTTGTACATGGGAAATGCAGCCACCGCGGACATCAAGGGTGAAGGAACGGTGATTTTGAAGTGGACTTCAGGGAAGGAGCTCACTTTAAGCAACGTGTTATATGTCCCAGACTTGCGCAAGAGCCTAGTCTCGGGATGGTTGCTTAATAAGTTTGGACTTCGTTTAGTTTTTTAGAGCGATCAATTTGTACTAACTAAACGAGGAATGTATGTTGGCAAGGGCTATGCCCAAAATGGTATGTTCAAATTGAATGTAATGACTGTAAAAAAGATCATGAATAAAATTGCTACTACTTCTACTTATATGCTTGAGTTTTCTTAATCGAATAAATGGCATGGTAGATTAGGTCACGTTAATTTTAATTCAATACGCCGTTTAATCAATTTAAATTGTATACCAACATTCCATATTGATTCACATTATAAATGTGAAACATGCGTTGAATCCAAACTTACAAGAACATCATCGAAATCGGTTGAACGAATAACCGGAACCCCTTGATTTAATTCACACCGATATATGTGATTTAAAAGCGGTACCCACAAGAGGTGGAAATAAGTACTTCATCACGTTTATTGATGATAGTACTAAATATTGCCATGCATATTTACTAAAAAGTAAAGATGAAGCAATAAGTAAATTTATCTGGTATAAAAATGAAGTTGAGAATCAACTTCAAAAGAAGATAAAAGCTTTGCGAAGCGACCGAGGAGGCAAATATGTTGCACCTTTTGCTGATTTATGCGCAAAAAGTGGCATTGTACATGAGTGTACACCTCCTTATTCTCCACAATCAAATGGCGTGGCGGAACGAAAGAACCGCACATTGAAAGAAATGATGAACGCCATGTTGATAAGTTCTGGGGTGAGCCAGGAAATGTGGGGGGAAGCCATTCTCTCGGCTAATTATCTTTTGAACAAGATACCAGTAAAAAAGAGAGACGAAACTCCATATGAGTTATGGAAAAAGAAGAAGCCTTCATACAAATACTTGAAAGTGTGGGGGTGCCTAGCAAAGGTGATTGTACCACCTCCTAAGGCTCTTAGGATAGGACCCAAAACTGTTGATTGCATATTCATTGGGTATGCACATCAAAGTAGTGCACATCGATTTCTTGTACATGAGTCCAAGAATCCTGATGTACACGTCAACACTATCATGGAGGTGAATCCTAACGTTTTGTCGTACTTTGAAAATGTGTATCCTTTGAGAAGACAAACACATGAAACGTCATCAACACCTAATTTTGAAGTAGGTGAAAGCTCATCTACACCAGTTGATGAGGTAGGTCATAATAAGACACATGAACGACCTGAGGTTGAAGAAAGTGATCGTACGCGAAGTAAAAGGCCAAGGGTTGAAAAGTCCTTCGGTCCAGACTTCGTTAGCTATATGGTTGAGGGCGAGCCCAATACATATCGCGAAGCGGTTTCCTCTTCAGAATGACCTCAATGGAAAGAAGCAATAAGGAATGAAATTGATTCTATATTGAAAAATCATACTTGGGAGTTAGTAGATCTTCCACCCGGTTGCAAACCACTTGGATATTGTTGGATATTCAAAAGGAAGATGAAAACTGATGGAAGTATTGATAAATACAAGGCTAGGTTGGTGATTGAAGGATTTAGACAAAAGGAAGGTCTAGATTACTTTGATACCTACTCACCTGTGACGCGCATAACCTCGATTAGATTGGTTCTTGCTATAGCGGCTTTAAGAAATTTGGAAGTTCACCAAATGGATGTTAAAACCGCATTTTAAATGGCGATTTAGAAGAAGAGATTTACATGGAGCAACCTGAAGGTTTCTCTGCCCCAGGTCAAGAGGGTAAAGTATGTAAACTCGTCAAGTCCTTGTATGGCTTGAAGCAAGCACCAAAAAAATGGCACCAAAAGTTTGATCATGTCATGATTGACAATGGTTTCAAAATAAATGAGTGCGACAAATGTGTTTATTTTAAAGACACAAATGAAGGTTATGTGATCTTATGCCTTTATGTAGACGATATGCTTATCATTGGGAGTAATGATAAAATTATCAAAGCTACTAAAAGCATGTTGAAAGCGAGATTTGACATGAAAGACATGGGTTTAGCGGATGTGATTCTTGGAATTAAGATCATAAGAACCCAAGATGGTCTTGTGTTAAGTCAATCTCACTATGTGGATAAAATTCTTGAAAAATTCAACGCGGGCGATACGAGTGTAGCTCGAACTCCAGTTGATACCTCCCTACATCTCAAGAAAAATAAAGGAGATGGAGTTGCTTAGTTAGAGTATTCAAGAATTATTGGCAGTCTAATGTATCTAATGACATGTACTAGACCCGACTTGGCATACGCGGTGAGTAGGCTAAGTAGATACACCAGAAATCCGTGCGCGGATCATTGGAAAGTGTAACACCTCGAAAATTCGTGTTTAATAAAATAACGACACGTGTCATACAAGACAAAAGTGTTAGAAACCCGGATCTAGTCAAAGATGTATGGTAGGATTTAAAGCGTCGACATGTTAATTAAACACCTCTGAACGACCTAATTATAAATCCCAAGACCCTAATATATATGATAAACATCTGGTGTACTCAAATCCGGTAAATGATAACAATGATTGATTCGAAATACACAAGAGTGGGATCCTACGAGGATGTGCACGACAACCTTCATTTACGGCACTTTCAAAAGGATCCAAGGGAACTTTATATCATATCAAGGTGGTATAAACTGTACATGACCCAAACAAGAGGCCCCATACTGAAAATAATGGCCCAAAATCGTAATACATGAGTTGCCTGTTCGGAGCTTGAAAGGGCAAGAATTTTTGCCCTGATAAAGAGCTTACGGACCGTAAGGGTTAAGCCTTACGGTCCGTAAGGAGTCCCCAGATGCAGAAACTCGGACAGCAGCCTGTTTAAACGATTTAACCGACTTAAGAAGATATTTTCACATCCATGGGCGACCCCTAACAGTTCCTAGGCCTTAGGGACACATGTTGATGATCAGGGAACAAGGGTAGCATGATTTGTCATGATCATAATGGATCAAAATCACTATAAAAAGGCCATTCATGTTGCAACTTTGTGATCATTCATTCCATCTGCATTTGTGGAGCTTCCTGGAGCATAAGAGCAGACCCAAGTCATCTCTAATAGTGCATTAGACTTTGGTAAGTTCCCTTAACCTTCCTTAGTTGAGTTTTGCTTAGTTATTAGCTTAAAAGTCAAACCGTCGTAATTAACGTTTGACTTAGCGATTAATCATTAATAGTCTAGTGATTAGTCGAATTGAAGGTAGTTATAAGTTGGTAATTATGTGGGCAATAAACCCCTAAAAGGGCACCCTCGGATTCCCGCTCTAACTAGATCAAATGTCGGGTCAAAGTTGCTTATAAAAAGTCAACAGAACTATAATTTTCAAATTAACATGTAATTAGCAATGTAGAAGGCATGTAACCTATTTTATCACTCATATAACTTAGGCCCTGTTTGGTAGCCTCTTAATCCATTCAGAGGCTGCCTCTTAATGAAATCATTTGTGGCCCTTATGTCTGAATGAATAAGAGGTAACCTTATGTCTGGCTGGATAAGAGGTAACATCTGAATGGTAAACCATCACATGTCACATTTTTCTACGTTATCTTTGTTAAACTCTTAAATGATTTCATTAAGAGGTAGCCTCTTAATGTCATTCAGATGCTACCAAACAGCCCCTTAGTAATAAATGTAAGAACATGTCTAAGCATGTTCGGCCCGACAATTTTCTGTTTAGACCCGGTTCGAAACCAAAAGTCGCAAAACTTTGACTTTTTCTTTGACTTCAGTTCTGACCCGATTTAGTATGATTTAGAAATGCCTTAGAGCTTCTTTAGGACCAGGTTACATGATAGTATAACCCTCTGTGGTTGGTTCATTGATTGTCTGATTCGTTTACACGTTTCCGTTAATTGCCTAATGTTGACCATAATGCCCTTTTGACCATAAAACGAGGATTTTGGAAATGTGAAAGGACAATAATCTTTATTACTTATTTATAAACATATCCCTAAAATCTCACATCAATTGGAGGTCTAGATTAGGAGTTATGCTCAATAGCGTAATTTGAACGTTTTTTAGTAATTAAACGGCGTCATTAGCATAAGGCCTATCTAAACCCAATTTTTGA
The DNA here is from genome assembly GCA_030545235.1 of Helianthus tuberosus. NCBI lineage: Eukaryota > Viridiplantae > Streptophyta > Magnoliopsida > Asterales > Asteraceae > Helianthus > Helianthus tuberosus. Next base: position 192,627,605 of record CM060445.1, read on the forward strand.
CACCAAACCTTTTACCCACTGATGTAATATAATATTTTGGGATTTTTAAAGATTTTTAATTATTTTTAACCTGCTCATAACCTAAGGTTATGGCGTTGATTCGGTAAATACCGATTATACCCTTTTTGTGTATAAAATGAGTTCTACATAATATTTTGACACCAATCCAATTGCTACTGATTTTATATAATAAATAAACTATTTTGAACTTTATAACCTGATCAGAAAACTCAGATTTCCTGTATAACCCGGAAATCGCTTAAATTGGCTTTTTACGCGTATTTATTAAACACCTAGTATGGGTTTAAAACGATTTTGTCATATAAGACCTATTACCAACTGATGTGACCCAATAAAATAAGTTATTTTACTGATGTATTCGGACCCGAATCTCAGAATTTCAATTAACCTCTTTTATAATCTTTAAAATGACCAAACTACCCCTACGGGGCTTAAATTGAGATTAAACTCGTTTTGGGCATAATGGAAGGTATCCTACTGATATCACAACATATTTAAGGCATATTAACTTAGGAAACCTGTATATGACTCTTTTGGTTACTCGTTACGCACTTGTCGCGTTCGGATCGACTTATGTAACTAGTTTACATATATTAGCCGAAACGGGTCAGACCATATCGTTTTTATCTCAAAATCCAGAGTGTGTTTAAATTACCCATATTAAACAAGCATACAAGCTTGTCGGGTCAAAACCACATTCTAAAACGGTCTTCGCTTTATCATGTGTTTGAACCGTGTCTTCCTTTTGAAAACTAACCGGTCTAAGTCTAAGCTTAATTAAAGACCCGTTAGGATTCTAATAGGATATTAAAAACCTTCGTTCCAGATTAGAAGCCCAGTAAAAGCTACGTGCACTTACTGTATTGGACTTATACTTTGCTCAGGTAAATACTCTTAACTTATTTTCCCTATACGGGCTTGGGATACGGTACTATAAAAGTACCGCTTGGTCGGGTATGTGTAGTTATTTAAATCGGATTGTGATTAATATATTTGCATGACCCGTTTAATATGTATTATTTGGTGTATGGCTTTTGGGGGTTAAATGACCATGTCCCGGATATCCTTGGCATCATTCAAAGAAATGGCCACGACCTAAGCACGGGGTGTAGGCGTACACCTGACAGATGCATTATGTAAAAACTGGTAATCCACTTAGAGGAATACAATCCTTGTGGGCATTATACCTGTGGCGTGTCAGTTAATCTAGACCGGCCTTACAAACCGGCCCTGGTGGACGACAAATAAGTAAAACTGTATACATGATTATTTAATAATTGTCCCAAGTTATAAAAGATATTTTGCCGAAGTGCATTCAAATCAATTTTCAAACGCTTTTCAAAATGAGTCAGTTAAGTTGTATTTACCAGTGTAAACTGACGTATTTTCCAAAAAGACTAAGTGCAGGTACTAGACGAAATAGGCTGGCTACTCCAGGCATCATTACTCAAATCTCGCAAGCTCTAGATGTCAAAGTCTGTTGAACAGTTTTCCTTTTTATTTTGATCCGCCTGTGGATCCTTTAGTTTCCGTTGTAATACTGGATATTACTTTATATTCGGATTGTAATATATATTTATCTTTTGCTTCCGCTGTGCATTTATATATTGTGTTGTTTGACTATGATGATATCAACTACGTCACGATACTCCCCACCGGGCCCACCGGTCATACGTGGAAATATCGGAGTGTGACAGGTTGGTATCAGAGCCAACACTGAGTGAATTAAACGCTAGCCTTTTGTGTTTAATCTCAGTTACACAGTTGCACATTCTTGAGTCTAGGCAAGAACATAGGACTAATCCTAATTCGTTTTATTTTGTCATTATTTAGTTCCTTTGTTATTTTTTGGATTAGCCCTTGCATGGGCAAGTCCTTTTCTGTAGAAGTCCCGTTTAGGGCAACCATATACTTGTCTAAATTTTAATGAAACGATTATATTTAAAATATCATTTCTATATTATAAGATCTACCATTATAATAAAATGGCAATATCTAAAAAGGACAAGACCTAGCCATATGTCACCTTAAGACAGGGCCAAGATGGTAGTTCCACAATTAGATTCAGATCCTTGTTAACATTTCAATTTAGGATTGTTCTGCGTTAAATATTAAAAAGAATCTAAAGGGGTAAAACCTAGCCTAAATGTCACTGCAGACATGGCCAAGATGGTAAAGCTTATTCAAAAGATTCAAATCCTTGTTAAACATCTGAAAGCATATTAACATGCTTGACAAAATGTGATATGATAAAATCACATAAGTCATTCTTAAATGGGTTATTCTAAATTCCCTTATTTATATAATCATCCCTTAAGGATGAAGTGCCCACGGGCTATAATTAACGTCCTCTGGGACTAAAGACAGTGGTAGCCTACAACTCCCTGTCAAGAAAAGGTAATGAACCTTGATTCAGACCTTAATGCCTCGATTCCATAAAATCTGGGTTTATAAATTAAATTTGTCTTTGTGACTAAGCCTTTTGTGCTATTATTAACTTATAAATTAGGATTATGATAAAGATCCTGAACAATTATATATTTAGCAAATTAACTAAAATGTGTATTAAAAACATGGTTAATAAATCGTTTAAAACGATAAAACTGTATAAGCTTCCGTATAAACCTTGTCCTTGTTTGATTTTATGTAGCAATTAAAGCTACATGGCTAGGTCAGAGGAAGAGAACAGTCATCCTCTGGAAAACCGCGATGATGATAGGATTAATATAACCAGAGGAGATCTTCGTACACTGATTGATACAGCTGTATCTAAAGCTGTAGAGGAGCAATTTAGGGAGTATAGCGGGACGCATAGTGTCACGGCCCCCGACCCGGTTTGACCCGTTTCAGGAGCCGCGAGACAGAAATCCCGTGGTATTTAATTAACATCGGAAGTTTTCATCAGGATCTTTTAAAAACTGAAATATTTCCCGATTATTTTATTTCACAACTCGGGATAAAACCCCGGTAATTTACAATCATAAGATTTCACGGAGAAATCTTTATTATTACAAAAACATGTTTCTTTATTTTATACTGAGCCACTTCCTTAAGCTTGTAGTGCTTCTCGGCACTTTTCCTGGATCACAACAGATCACCTGAAATATGTTTGAAAAAGGTTTTGTCAGCGGGAAATACTGAGTGAATCATTCATTTTGCTAAAACAATTCATTTGTTATAATATACAGTATTAAGAGCGATTACAATGTTTTTTTTATATCAACCAACTACCCTCGGTACTTGTCACTCGACTCGTTTCTGTGACTATGGTCATATCACCCATTGGCTAACTCGTTGTCCAATGGTGAAGATTATCAAGTAATGTATACAAAACCCCACATACCGGCTGTAATATGGTGACTACAAAGACTTAATCCCTGTAATTATAACTTTGGAAATAAACATGCTTTTGAAATTAAATTTGATAAAAAGAGAATGACTCACATTGCAGATTTAATTTGAGCAGAGCCTAGCCTACTGATTAGCCTTTTAACCTAATTTAATAACAGGCACACAATTCTGGGTTAGTAATCAATACAACATTTACGATAACTCACGAGATCAACCCTCACAACGAATGACAAAGTGTGATACTTAAACATCCATCGAATTAACGACGAATGACAAAGCATAAACCCTAATGTGGGCAGCACTTAAACATACATTGGATAGTTTAATCGATCGGACATTGAATCGTATCAGCGATCGAGTTATTACCCTGTATTGCGGCGTCGATTAGTGATCCGTGTGTGTTAATTGTGGTAAACAGAACGTAACTCGGTGCGTGTAGCGAGAATTTACGTCGTTTTAACTCCTGAATTCAAGTCCCAATGCCCTCTATTTATACACGAATTTTGCTTAGCTTACGGACCGTAAGACTTATCCCTTTCGGTCCGTAAGGGACACCTAATTGTCATAGTGTTGCCACGTGTGGGACTAGGCCTGCTGAGTTGACAGATTCAAAAATTTAAATTTTGACAACGAGATTTGAAGATAATCGTAACTAGGGTTTACCCCCCCCCCTGAGTTTTAGGGGCCCTGATCCTGATTCTGATTGTTCTGAAAATTTTAGGGTTTGCGCAGAATCACTTGGGTGTCTTAATTAGGGTTTCCTATTGGACAAATTAATTTAATAAATATGACTTTTGATGAGAGTTGTTACATTCTCCCCACCTTAATAAAAATCTCGTCCTCGAGATTTACTGGAATAATTGAGGATACTTTCGCTTCTTTTCTGATTCCAGTTCCCAAGTGTATTAGGGTCCTATCTTTGAATCCCACTTTACTTGAACTAACACTAATCGTTTGTGTTTTCAGAAATTTGATCTTTCTATCTTCTATCTGAAGAGATTTCTCTACAAATTTTAATTTTTTCGTTTACCTTTATATCTTGGAGAGGTACTACCAAAGATTCGTCTGATAAACATTTCTTGAGATTGGATACATGAAATACATCATGTACTCCAGCTAACTCTCCTGGTAGTTGTAAACGATAAGCAACTGGTCCTATACGTTGGATCACTGGAAATGGTCCTACGTACCTTGGACTTGGCTTTCCTTTCTTACCGAATCTAACAACTCCTTTCCAAGGAGATACTTTCAATAGCATTTTGTCTCCAACATGAAATTCCAACGGTTTTCGTTTATTATCTGTATAACTCTTCTGGCGATCTCTAGCCGTCTTCAGCCTTTCCTTCGTGATACTGAATATCACAGTCGTAGTCACTTAGGATTTTCATCCACCTCCTTTGCCTCATGTTTATTTCTTTTTGCCCAAATATATATCTTATTATCCGTATAGACAGTAAACTTACTTCCATACAGATAATGTCTCCAAATCTTAAGGGCAAAAATTATGTCTCCTAATTCTAAGTCATGAGTGGTATAGTTTTCTTCGTGCTTTTTCAATTGCCTTGATGCATACGCAATTACCTTTTTGCGTTGCATTAACACACATCCAAATCCTAGCTTTGAAGCATCACCGTATACTTTAAAATCTTCTGTTCCTTCTGGTAAGGCTAGGATTGGGGCATTTGTTAATTTATGCTTTAAGATCCTAAAGGCTTCTTCTTGTTTAGGTCCCCATTCAAACTTAATTGTTTTACACGTTAGCTTAGTTAATGGTATAGCTATCTTGGAAAAATCCTTAATAAACCATTTATAATATCCGGCTAAACCTATAAAACTCCTAATTTCCATTGCGGATTGCGGAACCTTCCATTTGGTAATTACTGCTATCTTATCAGGATCTACGTGAATACCTTCTTGAGTCACCATATGACCTAGGAATTGCACTTCTGGCAGCCAAAATTCACACTTCGAGAATTTGGCATAAAGCTTCTCTTTTCTTAACAAAGTTAAGAGTGCATGCAAGTGCTGACAATGTTCTTCCTGACTTTTGGAATAAATAAGTATATCGTCGATGAAGACAATTACAAATTTATCCAAATATGGTTTACAGATCCTATTCATCATGTCCATGAATGCTGCAGGTGCATTCGTTAATCCGAAGGGCATGATTGTAAATTCGTAATGACCATACCTAGTCCTGAAAGCAGTTTTAGGTATGTCTTCCTCTTGTACTTTCAATTGATGATATCCGGAACGTAAGTCGATCTTAGAAAAATATCTAGCTCCTTGAAGTTGATCGAAAAGATCATCAATCCTAGGTAATGAGTATCGATTCTTAATTGTAACCTTATTCAATTCTCTATAATCAATACACATTCTCATTGAACCATCCTTTTTTCTTAACAAACAACACTAGTGCTCCCCAAGGGGATGAACTAGGTTGTATGAAACCTTTACTTAGTAATTCATCTAATTGTTTCTTTAATTCTAACATTTCTGTGGGAGCTAACCGATAAGGTGCCTTAGCTATCGGTGTAGTTCCTGGAATCAGATGAATCCTAAACTCTACCTCCCTATCTGGTGGTAATCCTGGTAATTCTTCTGGGAATACCTTTGGGTATTCTGAGACTACAGGAATCTCCTTAAGTTCTTTACCCTTAGTGCTAATGATTACCGAAATCATATACACTATTCCTTGCTTTCGTTCATAACTAGCAATTTTCATTATTGATATGAACTTCATGGGCTTACGGGGTTTATCTCCTGTAATCCTAATTACTTTTCCGGTGGGTGCCTGAATTTCTATAGAGTTCTTATCACAGAGAATTCGAGCATGGTTGGCTACTAACCAATCCATTAAAACAACATCAAATTCGGCTAATTTCATAGGTAACAAGTTTGCAAAGAATTTATGACCTGAAAGTTCTATATTTTCCTTTTTCAAAATTTTATCTATGCTAACAGAATTTCCGTCTGTTGTTTCGATTGTAAAAATCTGCCTAAGGTTGGTTAAAGGTAAATTAAGAGCTTGGCAGAATGAAGTATTGATAAAACTTTGGTTTGCACCAGAGTCAAATAATACTTTTGCGTAAATGTTGTGAACTAAGAACGTACCATCTATTACGTCAGGAATCATCTCGGCTTCCTGAGTTGTTAATTGAAAGGCTCGAACATTCTTCTTGGTAGCTCCGTCGGTTGTCTTGGCTTTGTTGTCTGTTGGTTTGACCAATTTAGGACATTCTGGTCTAAAATGTCCCTTTTCTCCACAGTTGTAACAGATCGTTGTTTTCTTTCTGCAGTCTTCTTCCCGATGTCCTACCATTTTACAAAAATTGCAGGTTATACTACATCTTCCATAATGTTTCCTTTTGCAATTTTTGCAGAATGGCAAAGTTGAAGATTGCCCTGTTCCTTTTCTTTTGAAGCTGTTATTATTACCCGTACGAAATCCTTGGGTAATTTTCTGAGCCAGTTCCTTCTTCCTGTTTTCATCTTGCGTGTGTACCAGTTCGTCAGTTAGGGTGTTAGCTAATTCCACAGCATCGTCAATTGTACGAGGTCTCGCAGCTTTAACGATGTTACGGATTTCACTAATCAATCCCCAAATATAACAAGAAATGAGTACCGGTTCTGGCGAAGCCAGTGTTGGTACCACTCTGGCATATTCAAAGAATGTCGAAGTATAACCACGACAATCTACACCCATCATTTGATGGTTTAAAAACTTATTTGCCATTTGATCTTTTTCATATTCGGGACAGAATTTTCTTTCTACAAGTATCTTAAATTCTTCCCAGGTCATGGAATAAGCCCTATTTCTTCCTTTGGCTTGTAACACCGTGTTCCACCATTCTAGCGCCCCTTCTTTGAAAAGATTTGACGCATACATGACCTGATCATCCTGAGCACATTTACTTATGGCAATTACTGCCTCGGTTTTCTCTAACCAACGCAGTGCCGCAGTTGCTCCTTCATTGCCTGCAAACTCAGTGGGTTTACAAGCAAGAAATTCTTTGTAAGTGCAACCAGGCGTTGCAGCTTTCATTTTCTTAGGGAGCGGAACTTGCCGTGGTTCATTATCGTGATTAATATGATCATTGCCTCCGTTTATGCTATTACTGAAGTTATCTTCAGAAATACGTTTGCTAGGTACGATTTGTTGCCGTTCGATTGGATTTTTAACTGCAGCAACGATTGCTGGAATAGCATTGGCTATCCCTTGAGCAACTATTGCTGGAATAGCGTTGGCTATCCCTTGAGCAACGATATTTTCTATATCCTGCCTAGTCATATATTGATCCCCCGGTTGTTGCTCAGATTGATTAACCTCATTAACTGGTTCATTATTAGCGTTTTCCATCTGATAATTAATATATATAATTTATTAATATCAAATAAATAACAATTACACAACACAATTATACATAGTTCATAACACCAATATAGCCAAAACTATCGATTTCTCGATTTCCATTTATATTTAATAGTATGCATCAATACACACGTTTATCTTACAAAGTTTTATTTTAGGTTATTTCACATGATTATATGATTATTGCTAATTTACAACCACAGTCTCACAACCCATTGTCCTTTTGTCAGCTAACGGCGTTCCCTCTCATCATATTTCCAGGAGATCTGTTCTCCTACTTCCCTGATCCTATTTCCTGCATCCATTAACTCCTCACCAAAGTGGTGGAGTTCAGCTAAATTCTCATTGTTAATTGGTGGATTTGGTAAAGGTTCTGGACCGAACTGAGGAAAAAGCTTATAGGGATTGTTTTGGAACTGTATTTCATTAGTCAACCATTCGTCTATTCCTAAAGGTTGCGAGTGGATTGAAGGATTTGGAATAGCTGGTTCTAAGTTCATTGGTAGTTGTGTTTCAAGAGAGTGAATAAAAACATTTTCATTAACAGGCTTAATAGTTTTATAACTTGCCAATATAAAATCTAGTTCTTCCTGAGATGATAACCCCTCAATTTGCCTAGAGCTTTCCTCAATTTCCATTTTCTTAGGCTTGGGTTTCTCGAGAGGTAAAGCATTGAATTCTATAGGTTCTTTTATGTCTGGTATATACCTATTGAAATCTCTGGAAACCTCTATTCTTACTGGATAGAGATTTAAATTCTGAAGGGTGTCAGACAAGTCACTCATGCTGTTTAGCAAAATACACACAGTTACTAAGTTAAAAATCATAACAAAATTTTATAGAAAAACTTTTAAATATTATTTCATTACTGAGTAATTTCCAAAACAACTGAAAATTAAAACACACTAAGGTTTACTTATTTATTTACTGGGTAAGGTTTCTAGACTGTAGGTAATCTGGGTGCAAAAACTTTGAGTCAGATTATTTTAAAGATTTGTATTTATTGCTACAGTGGCTAGCATATAGAGATCTGCCCATACTGTACACCATTATTCAGATAATAAAACACATAATCACAAAATAGTAATTAATAAAAATTAAGTATTTTCTAAATACTTAATTGGCTTAAATCAGTGGCTCTGATACCACCTTTTTCTGTCACGGCCCCCGACCCGGTTTGACCCGTTTCAGGAGCCGCGAGACAGAAATCCCGTGGTATTTAATTAACAGCGGAAGTTTTCATCAGGATCTTTTAAAAACTGAAATATTTCCTGATTATTTTATTTCACAACTCGGGATAAAACTCCGGTAATTTACAATCATAAGATTTCACGGAGAAATCTTTATTATTACAAAAACATGTTTCTTTATTTTATACTGAGCCACTTCCTTAAGCTTGTAGTGCTTCTCGGCACTTTTTCCTGGATCACAACAGATCACCTGAAATATGTTTGAAAAAGGTTTTGTCAGCGGGAAATACTGAGTGAATCATTCATTTTGCTAAAACAATTCATTTGTTATAATATACAGTATTAAGAGCGATTACAATGTTTTTTTTTATATCAATCAACTACCCTCGGTACTTGTCACTCGACTCGTTTCTGTGACTATGGTCATATCACCCATTGGCTAACTCGTTGTCCAATGGTGAAGATTATCAAGTAATGTATACAAAACCCAACATACCGGCTGTAATATGGTGACTACAAAGACTTAATCCCTGTAATTATAACTTTGGAAATAAACATGCTTTTGAAATTAAATTTGATAAAAAGAGAATGACTCACATTGCAGATTTAATTTGAGCAGAGCCTAGCCTACTGATTAGCCTTTTAACCTAATTTAATAACAGGCACACAGTTCTGGGTTAGTAATCAATACAACATTTACGATAACTCACGAGATCAACCCTCACAACGAATGACAAAGTGCGATACTTAAATATCCATCGAATTAACGACGAATGACAAAGCATAAACCCTAATGTGGGCATCACTTAAACATCCATTGGATAGTTTAATCGATCGGACATTGAATTGTATCAGCGATCGAGTTATTACCCTATATTGCGGCGTCGATTAGTGATCCGTGTGTGTTAATTGTGGTAAACAGAACGTAACTCGGTGCGTGTAGCGAGAATTTACGTCATTTTAAATCCTGAATTCAAGTCCCAAGGCCTTCTATTTATACACGAATTTTGCTTAGCTTACGGACCGTAAGACTTATCCCTTACGGTCCGTAAGGGACACCTAATTGTCATAGTGTTGCCACGTGTGGGACTAGGCCTGCTGAGTTGACAGATTCGAAAATTTAAATTTTGACAACGAGATTTGAAGATAATCGTAACTAGGGTTTACCCCCCCTGAGTTTTAGGGGACCTGATCCTGATTCTGATTGTTCTGAAAATTTTAGGGTTTGCGCAGAATCACTTGGGTGTCTTAATTAGGGTTTCCTATTGGAAAAATTAATTTAATAAATATAACTTTTGATGAGAGTTGTTACACATAGTAAAGCCTCATCTGTACCCCACTCTAAGTCTGTCCCTAAGACTCATTCAGAGGCTCACAGCAAGCCACCCTCCAAGAAAGAGGAACCAAAGAAAGATGACGACCGACATTCATCTAATCAACACAGTGTTCCATCCAAGATGATAGTGTTCGATAATGAACCGCGTACCAAGTCCTGTACCTATAAATACTTTGTTTCCTGCAAACCCCGAGATTTCACTGGGGAGAAGGGGGCAATTGATTGTATGATCTGGTTGGATGAAATGGACACAGTTGTCGATATCAGCGGTTATGCTGAAAGGGATGTAGTGAAGTATGTATCCTAATCGTTCAAGGGAGAGGCACTAGCATGGTGGAAGTCTCTCATTCAAGCTGCTGGGAAGATTCCACTCTACAACATGTCATGGGAACAGTTTGTTGCTCTCATTATGGAGAACTACTGCCCTCAACACGAGGTCGAGAGGATTGAGTCAGATTTCTTATCGTTGGTTATGACAAACTTAGATTGTTAAGCTTACCTCACCAGTTTTAATACCCTGTCCAGACTGGTTCCTTACCTAGTAACACCAGAACCCAAGCGAATTGCTCGCTTCATTGGGGGTTTAGCCCCAGAAATCAAAGCCAGTGTTAAGGCTTCAAGATCTGCCACTTTCAGGTCGGCAGCTGATCTCTCTCTGTCCCTTACTTTAGATGCGGTAAGGTTGAGATCGCCAAAGAATTCTGAAGAAAGTAAGAGGAAGCGTGAGGATGATAACTCACGAGGGTCAGAGAAGAAGCACAAGGGAAACACTGATTCTAAGAAGTTTGGTTCTGGAAGGAATAGCCAGCGAACAGAGGAGAAGCCTAAGTGCATGACTTGCCAAAAACGCCACTTTGGAAAGTGCAGACTTGAGTCCAATTCTAAGTCAGGATCACCTACATGTGGGTTATGCAAGTCTAAAGAGCACAAGACGATAGAGTGCAAGAAGATAAAAGACGCAATGTCACACCCCAACCAATGGCGGAATCATCGGGGCGCGGTACTAGGCGAATCAGATTGCTCAAGAGAATCCATAACAACTATATTGCGATAATATTTAATACATTCGTTATCCCATACTAACAAATAATACAATCACATAAGTTATCACAGATTTCTTGTCCTCTCGAACAATACAAATCCGACAACCTAGATTTTAGTGGAGTTTCTAGACTTCCTAGCTTGATTTGATATAGCCTGCGATCTAACCTGCAACATACGTTAAAATATTTGTCAATACAAAAGTATTGGCGAGTATACAGGTTTGATAAGTAGCATAAAAGAATAAAACGTGTAGCGAATTTCCACATGCATAAACGTAACACACGACATATATACTCACAAAGCTGATACTACCAACTAAGTCCTCGATGCTCGAGTATGCGATGGCAAACTAGACCCCGTCGGGCGCAATAGTACTATACTAGTCATGGTGGGACGTCGCGAGTATAGGCCCTAGCACATATGCAACTAGCATCACGTATATCTATGCATAACAGTCATTCGCAAGTGATAATTTGATTGATTGAATATCTCGTTTGATAAGTTCGATTTGTTAGAAACATATGTTACACCCAAAATGCGATTAAAAAGGGTTCAAGTATACTCACAGTGCGTATTTAGCGAGAATACAACTTGATTGGATCGGTTGCAAGTGCGTCTGCGTTAATCATCAAACGATATAGTAAACGATGCACGTTATGCGGGAATAATATAAAAATGGCAGTTTTCCCGTCGGATGGTGCTCATCCAGTCGGATGAGCCCATCCGGTCGGATGACTGTTGGTTTGGATAGGATGGCTGTCATCCGGTCGGATAACTGTTGATTGGGTCGAATTGCCATCCGGTCGAATAGCTGTTGATTGGGTCGAATTATCATCCTGTCGAATAGCTGTTGATTGGGTCGAATTGCCATCCGGTCGAATAGCTATTGATTGAGTCGAACTACTATCCGATCGAATAACTGTTGCTTAGGTCGAATTGCTATCCGGTCGAATAACTGTTGATTAGGTCGAATTGCTATCCGGTCGAATGACATGATATCCGGTCGGATGACATGCTATCCGATCGGATGGCGTGTGGTCCGTTCGGATGCCATGTTGTCCGGTCGGATAACGCGTCTGTTTTTAGCGTCCCGATCAACTGTTTTCGTGTGTTTTCGGAAGAAATACGTGTGGTTTCACTGAGATGTTACGGTATCGTTTTTAAACAATGATATTTCATCAGTTTCGACCCGTTCTAACGGCCAGGAATCACCCCGTTTCATCAGATCTGGCCGTTCTTGACGGTTTCTCATGTTTAATCCCGAAATCGTTCAGTTCTTGATTAGACACATAGATCTTTAGGTGAGATTGTTGTAAAAACATGTGGAAATCGTCCAGATCTGAGTCGTTTATGGTGAGATGAGGTCACAACTTGAAGTTCATAAGAACCCTTGGTGACATCACCTTAAAACACCTCAAATCAGCAGATTTCACGGTTAGAAATTGAGTTTTAAAAGATAGAATGATGTAGAATTGAGTGTAGATCATAGAAGTACGAGTTTTAGGTTGAAATCTTACCGAAATTGCGAGGAATCGAGAGAAAAGGGTCCTGGAGCGTGCTTGGTCGAGTGGGAGCTGTCACATCACTTGAACAGTGGTGTGATAGGCTATTTATAGGCCACATAGAGGCTGGAGTGGTTCTGGGTCGGATGGCCATCCGTTCGGATGGCTATCCGTTCGGATGGCCCATCCGTTCGGATGGCCGGTCCATCCGGATGGCCACTCCGGCGCGGTGAACGTTTCTGTTTTTCGAGCGTTGCGGTGGTTTTTGAAGTACGCGCTTTCTATAGTTGATTTATATTATTATTATTATATATATGTATATATATCACTAAGGGTCGTATTTAAGTATCCATATTCCAAATTTTCGATATAACGATCGGTTTTCGTTTGAGTATGCGATTATTAGCGACGTTTCACAGCCATCAAGGAGGGTAGCATAGGTCCTTTCTCGATGTCATCGTGAACGTTATTGTGAGTTGTGCCACAATGACTGGCGGGGTACCATTCACTCGTATTGTCATCATCGTCACGACGACTGGAGTTATAGCACTCACCCGAGAGTCTTTGTTAGCGTTAATTGTCTGCATTTCGACACATCACGGCCACCGAGTAGGGTAGAATAGGTCCTCACTCAGTTTCATCGTGAGTGTTAGTGTTTGTGATGTGATGTAGTGATAATTGTATTGCGAAAATATGCGATTTATCCTTTGAATAGCGATGTATGTGATATAGTTACATTATGATCCGAATCTCTGGTGCTAGGCATAACGTGTATGACGAGTAGTAACAACGCACAAATGTGTGGGTTGTTACAGTCTCCCCTACTTTAGGAAATTTTGTCCCGAAATTAATCCATGAGGCAGACTTTTGAGAGTTGATCCTGTATAAGTAGCGATACAGCGAGTGACTTGATCGAGAGTTGACAAGCGAGAGTGCTTTGAATAAGAGAGATCGATTGCGATAGCGAGAAGGCGACGTAAGAGACAAAAGTAATATCCCACTAGTTGGCGTTCCACAGTGCCTCTAGTCGTGAAGAATCCGTTAGTTCGATGCGATTGAAATTTTAAAGGACTTGAAAAGGTTTCTCATGACGTAGAATTAACTGAGTCGATCGTTAACCAACGTTACGAGAAGCGTTCGTTTTAGATATTCAAAAGGAATTTTTGGATGAAAAATCTCGATTAGTTTCCTTTTTACGTATGGCCAACAAAGTCGATGTTAACCAACGTTGCAAGAAAGTTTAGGTTTTACACACTTTAAAGAATTCGAAGATGAAAGCTGAGGTTACGAAAACTCTCCTACGACATGGGTTCAGTTGAACTCGACGTTGAACCAACGTCTCAAGAAGGTCTTGTGTTTATATTGAAAAAGGTTTTAAGGAAAAATTGGACTTATGAAGGCTCCTCTTGGGCATGGAGTTAAGCTGAGTCGATGTTAACTCCCATGTTGTGGGGAATTTCACTTGTCCCATGGTTTTAATAAAAGTTTTATAAAAATCAGTTTTTAGCTGCTTGAAAAGACAATTTAGCATCGAGGCCCACTTGGCACCTTCCCACGGGAGTTCGTTAATATGATTGAAACATTTATATATAGGAAGTACCAGCGGCGTATCCACCATGTTTCTCCCATATTATTTCCGTTCCGTGGGATGGTGTCATGTGCATCGATACGACACGGATAGAATTGCGCTCACTCGGTCTAATCGATAGAAAGTCAGACCGAGTATAAGATAGAATCAAATAGGTTAAGCCGGCGAGTTGATTTAGATTCAACATTGAACCCGCATGGCACGTTTCCACGAGAGTTTGCTAACATGGTGAAACACCATGTTTAACCAGGTTAGTTTTGCCTCGTGAAGCGATGTCATGCGTACTAATACCACACAGACTATAACGAACACCAAGCGAGCGGTAAGCGGTACACGATACACGACTAAGCGGTAGACTATACACGATAAGCGATAAGCGATTAGGTGATTAAGCGAATAACATAAACACAAATTTCGCAGATAACGGTATAGCGATAGATTGATACACAGCAAACGATATAGATTCACATAATAAGCGATAGAGATTACGAGATACATATGATAAGCGATTGCGATTAGCCGAGTTTTGTTTCGAATAAGCTTAACGTTACGTTGCGACGCATCACGATTACCGAGGAGGGTAGAATAGGTCCTCACTCAACAATATCGTGAGCGTTTATGTACTTGATGAGATTTGTTGCAACAGACTTACGACTAGTCTTGCATCGATGCAACTGCCCTGCGAGGTAGACTCCCCAGAGTCCATCGATGAGGTGATTGCATTGCGTTTGGAGACTTACGACAAGTCTTGCGATGATGCGATTCGGTTGTTAGGCCTTGCGATTGAGTATAGTGTGTTGAAAATAATCACAATAGTATAATAGGTCTAATAACGTTCAACTCCACACGGCACCTTCTGCACGAAACTTCGGTAGTATGGTAAAGCACACCGTGCTTTACCCCTATTACTTAAATCTCGTGTTTTGGTGTCATATTTTGTTCAAACGCTTATGGCACCTTAGAATTCACTACGATCTCCGTGCACTGACCCAAATAATCCCGTGTGCACCCGTGATTAGTTGTTCCTTGCACGTTTATCGTACCTCGTTCCAAGAGTGTAGTGAGGGTAAAACACATTATTTCGTGATATAGTATATAGTATATAGTATGTGTGTGAATCTAGTCTAAGTGTGATGACTAGAGTGTGAGAGAGAAAACAAAAACGAGAGTTAATGTTACGCATAGCGGCAACGTCGAGTAATGGAGTAGGTTCAAAACTTAGAAATTAACGTCGAAAATCGTATCATTACAACTTTATCCTACGCTTGCTAGATACTTGATGCTGAAGACTTTTGCTGGAGCTGCTTTTGTTGTACTCAGGTTCGCGGTTCGATGCGGCAGTTGCGGGTGAAATGACCGTAACGATTGCAGTTATTGCAATAGCGACAGTCAGCCCCAACTGGATGATGGTAGGTACACGAGTAACACTGAGGGTGAGCTCCAGTGTAGGCTCGTTTTGGAAACATCAGAACTGCTTGAAGAGGCTTCGGCTGCCGTAGTTCGATGGTTGATGAGTTCGGGCTTGAAGTTTTTCATTTGCGGCTGGGTTTGTCGGTGCCTTGCGAAGAGGTGTCGTCGTTGGAGGATTCGTCTGAGGACTCACTTGTAGAATCCTTGGCCGATTTGTCGGAAGATCCGTCGGCAGATTTGTTAGAAGAATCGTTGGCAGATTCGTCAGAAGAATCGTTAGCAGATTCGTCAGAAGAATCGTTAGCAGATTCGTCAGAAGAATCGTCGACAGGATCGCCTGAAGAATTAATGGCGATTGCTTGATAAGCTTGCTTGACAGGATTCTTCGAGAAAAACCCTTCCATGAGTCGTTTGTTGTTGATTTCTGCGGCTAAGCGGTAGGTTTCTTCGATGGTAGCAGGTCTTGCAGCTTCGACAAAATCACCCACACACTCAGGCAAGCCGCGAATGTACTTCGAAATGGCTTTTTCTGAAGTGTTGACTTGACTTGGGCAGATTATGCTAAGTTGTTTGAACCTTGCGGTGTAGCCAGCATTGTCACATTTGGTTTGCTTGATTTTCCAAAATTCGTCTTCCAGCTTCTGAGTTTCGTAAGGAGGACAATACTCCTTCTTCATGAGCTCTTTCAGCTCATCCCAAGAGAGAGCGTAAGCTGCGGAGATCCCACGTTTGTTACGTTCGGCGGTCCACCAGTCGAGTGCTCGTGATTGAAATACTCCGGTGGCGCAAGTAGTACGGAAACTATCGGGACACCCACTTTGACGAAGGGTAACTTCGATAGAATCGAGCCACTGGAGTAGTTGAGATACACCTCCTTCACCTGTGAACTCCATCGGGTCACAGGCTTTGAAGTGTTTGTAGAGAAAAGTAGTTTGCGGCGCTCCCGTCTTGGAGTCTTCCGAGACTCGAGGGTTGCTGAGAGAGTGCACTTGAGCAACAATTCGAGGAATAAGCTTTACAACTTCTTTGGTCACAAGTGATGCAATCCTCTTATTGGCGCTTCGTTTGGCTCTCCTCCTAGCTGTTCGTCTCGAGGTAGAATCGTTGGAAGGCATCTAGACAGGAAGAGACTTGGAATGAGATTCGATCATAATGATTTTTGAGTTTCGCGATGCGATTGAGCGCGTTCAAACTTGATGCGATAGTATAATAGTAATGAGAATCACATAGGAGCCATATAGGAGACACGAAGTTCCTAAGTTCTCACACAATGACTTGTTTGTTTATACGTGTATATATATATATGTATTTATATATTTGTAATTCGTAATCATACACATACAGGTCGATTTAGAATATGCGAGGACGCGTTGAGGTGAGATAACGAGATCGAAGACGATCGATTATGCATTAGTTTTGTTGCGACATTCGGGTTTCGTTTTAGATTGCGATGGCTGTGCGAATTGTGCGTTTATAAAGCAGGTAGTGAAAATCGTTAAATCGGGAAATCGATAAAGCGTAAAGTTTCAAAATGTAAATAAGTTTCCAACCAGTTGTAAGATTGGTGGGTCGTATGATAGAGTGCCTTG
The DNA here is from genome assembly GCA_030545235.1 of Helianthus tuberosus. Classification (NCBI taxonomy): domain Eukaryota; kingdom Viridiplantae; phylum Streptophyta; class Magnoliopsida; order Asterales; family Asteraceae; genus Helianthus; species Helianthus tuberosus. The sequence continues at coordinate 192,645,008 of CM060445.1, forward strand.
GGTGTTTAGGCGTCGACTACCCAAGGTATCCCAACTGTACTCGACAAGTTCGTGCACGCGCGTTGACCTAGAAAACTTCATGCTTCCACTGGGATGCAGCTCATGGCATTCCTCTTCCTAGTCATCGCGTGGCCCGAGTTATCGTGTTAGTCGAGTCCTTGGTGAGAGTGTAACACCTCGAAAATTCGTGTTCAATGATATAACGACACTTGTCATGTAAGACAAAAAGCGTTATAAACCCGAATTTAATAAAGATGTTTTGGCAGGATTTAAAAGTATCGTCATGTTAATTTTACCTCTGAACGACCTCATTTATAAATCCCAAGACCCAATTAAATATTACACACATCTATTATGCCCCCAATCCAGAAAATTGTTGGCAATGATTGAATTCAAAGTGCAAGATAGGTTCCTATGGAAATTCCTACGGTAAACCTTCTTGTTCGGCACTTTTGAAAAGGATCCAAGCAAACATAACATAATGGTAGGGTATGCAACTGTTAAAGACCCATAATAGAGGCCCCAAACTGATAAGGGGAGTCCCAAATTCGAAACAAGTGGTTGCCCTTTCAAAACACCAAAGAACAACATATTTTTGTGCCTGATGTCAGGCTTACGGACCTCAACATTGGGGACCTTGAGGTCCGTAAGGTAGTGCCCAGCAACAGAAAACCGACCGTTGCCAGTTTAAACGCGAATTTCGACCTTTAAACGATTTTCCTCATCTCCCTTGGCCCCTAAACAATCCCTAAACATCTAGGGACACTTGTGGATCAGTTGTGGTAAGTCATAGACTTGTGTGTCAACCTTTTGTGGTGTTCTTGATCACTATATAAAGGCTTCATGTGCAACAAGTTCTTCACACCATTCATCTGCACATTTGGGGCATTTCTGGAGCTAAGGATCTTTCTCTAAGCATCACATTTTGTGCATAGGACTTCAGTAAGTTTGCTAATCCTTTCTTAATTAAGTTTTAGCTTAGTATTAGCTTAAAAGTCAAACCGTCGTAATTAACGGTTGACTTTAAGATTAATCACTAATGATCCAGTGATTAGTCGAATCAAAAGTAGTTATAAGTTGGTAATTATGTGGGTAATAAACCCTCAAAAGGGTTCCCCCTGATTCCCACTCTAACTAGGTCAAATGTCGGGTCAAACTTGTATTTAAAAAGTCAACAGAATGTGTAAATTACAATTTATGCATAATTAGCAATGTAGAACACATACAACCTGTTTGATCATTAATATAACTTGGTAATTAGTGTAAGGACATGTCCAAACATGTTCAACCCGACAATTTCCTGTTTAGACCCGGTTCGGAACCGAAAGTCGCATAGTTTGACTTATACTTTGACTTTCAGTTCTGACCCGTTATGGTATGTTTTAGAAATGCCTTAGAGCTTTATTTGGACCAGGTTACGTGCTAGTATAACCCTCTGTGATTATACACCTCGGATAATTAGTTATCCAATTAATATGCATGATTCCGTTAATTGCTCATATGTTGACCATTATGCCCTTTTCACCTTAAAACGTGATTTTTGAAAATGTAAAAGAGTATAAACTTTAATTACTGATATATAAACTTGTATGCAAAATTTGGCATCAGTTTGAAGTGTAGATAAAAAGTTATGCTCGTTAACGTAAAATGAAGGCTTTAGGTTAATTAAACGGCGTAATTAGCATATAGCCTAATTACACCTACTTTTTGATATCAAACTTATTGCCCACTGATGTAATATATTATTTTGGGATTTTTGAAGATTTTTAATTAATTTTAGGCTGAGCATAACTTATAGTCGTAGGCTTAATCCGGTAATTGTCGGTTTTGCCCTTACGGGCTATAAAATGAGTTTTACATATCTAAACGACTCCAAACCTTTTTCTACTGATCACATATGATAAATAAATTATTTTAAGCCTTCTGGAAATATAAAAATATCAGATTTATGTATCAAACCCGGAAATGGCCTCTAATCGCCTTTTTAAGCGTTTTTAACGCATAGTATGTGCTATAACTATAATAAACATACAAGGGTTGATACCTACTGATATTTGAGGCAAATTATAATGTAAGGTTGATAAACTCAGACTTTAGTTTTGAGCTTTTCGGCTTATGTGAAATTACCAAAATACCCCTACGGGGCATAGTTTGGTTATAATTACTAAATTTCACATATATACTTTATCCTACTGTTATAACTTAGTAAAATAAGTATTTTTGCTGTTTACATCAGACCTATAACTCAGGTGAATACTTAAACTCTTTTATAACCTTTTAAATGACCAAACTACCCCTACGGGGCATAGTTTGTGTTTAAATTCGCTTCGGGCATAATAAAAGACACATTACTGATGTCACAACATATATGAAGCATATTAACTTAGGAAACCTGTAAATAGCTCTCATGAATACCCGTTACGCTTATTACGCGTTCGGTTCGGTTTATGTAACTAGTTTACATAAATTAGCCTAAACGGGTCAAACCTTATCGGTTTTATCTCAAAATCCAGAATGTGAATGAAATACCCATATTAAGCAAGTCTCTGAACTTGTCGGGTCTAAATCACATTCTATCCTGTCTTCGCTTAATCGTGCGTACGAACCGTATCTTTAAAACTAACCGGTCTAAGCTTAAACTTAATTAAAGACCCGTTAGGATTCTAATAGGTTATTATAAACCTCCGTTCCAGATTAGGAGTACCAGTAAAAGCTACTTGCATTTTGCTTATTGTGATTATTACATTGCTCAGGTAAATACTTTTAACTTATTTTCCCTATACGGGCTTGGGTTACGGTATATAGTATACCGCTTGATCGGGCATCAAATCTTCCATCGTTGGGTGGTTAATTGAATAATTTGATCGGCTCGTTTAAACAGTCTTGTTACTTAAAGCCTTTGGGGGGTTAATGACCATGTCCCGGATATCCTTGGCATCATTTTACGAAATGGCCACGACTTAAGCGCGGGGTGTAGGCGTACACCCGTCAGTGCACAAAAGGAATAATGTGGTGTGTCTATTGATCTTTAACCCGGACTTGATCCGGGCTACTGAACGCACAAGGAACATGTAATTCGTTCACAAGATTATATATTTAAATAATTCTCCCAAGTTAAATAAAATGTTTATGCCACGTGCATCCAAACCAATTTTCAATCATTTTCCAAAATGAGTCAGTTGATTGTATTTACCAGTGTAAACTGACGTATTTTCCCAAAAAGATTAAATGCAGGTACTAAGCGTAATTGGTTGGGATTTCTCCTTAGCATCACTAGAAGTCTCGCAAGCTTAAGATGCCTAAAGTCTGTTGAACTATTGTTTCCATTTTGTTTCCGATCCATCTGTGGATAAACTTCCGAATATTGTGACATTTGATATTACAATATTAAATTCGGTTGATATATATCTTTTTAAATTGCTTCCGCTATGCATATTAAATATTGTGTTGTTTGACTATTATGTTGCCAACCACGTCACGATACTCCCCACCGGGCCCACCGGTGACACGTGGAAATCGGGGTGTGACAAGTTGGTATCAGAGCCAACACTGAGTGAATTAAACACTAGCCTTTTGTGTTTAATCTCAGTTACACAATTGCACAATTCTAAACTTTCGAGTCTAGACAAATAACTTAGGACAAATTCTACCTTGTTTGGTTTTTGTTTTGTCCTTTAATTTATCTATATTGTTGTTGTTATCTCATACTATATTAACAGGATTTAAAAATGCCGCCAAGATTCTTCCGAAGAAGAGGACGAGGAAAGGGGCCAATCACCGCCCCCAATGACAACGAGGCAGGACCCTCGAATGTGCGAGCTCCTTCGACCACGGAGAGTGACGACCCCCGGCAAAACCGGAGGAACCTCTTTGAGCCGGCTAGACGGTCGGTTTCACACAGCTCAACACCTCCTGTCCATAACCCTTACGGGCCACAGCCGGAGTACGAGCCCAATAACCCTCAACCCTCATACATACCGTTGCAGCGATCCTTATCGCATCATTCCTTTGGTGACCCTACACCAGTTTTTAGGGGCCGGTTTAACCCGGAAAACTTTTTACAAGAACCAGTGGGTTTTAACCCATTGGGTCCAGAAGATCATTTCTCTGGAGATCATGCGGACGACATGGACGAGGATACGGACCCCGTCGAGCCTGCCAGTGGTACACCAAACCACCCGATAGAGATCTCTGACGGATCTTCTTTCCATGGATCACCCTATGTTGGTCCAGATAGCTTTCAAGCTATGTTTACCAGGCACGAATGGTACTATACACCTATTCGCCAATCACCTCCTCAGCAACAGCAGCAGCAGCAACGGGATCCCTCTGAGGATCCAAGATTTGTGGCAGTCACGCCACCACCTCCACCGCCGCCAGTTCAGCCGGCACCTCCGCAACCGCCGAGGCGTAGGAGATCTGGACCACGTATGTCTACACGGGGAGGAGACTTCCATTTCAGCTCTCCTCGGCAATCAAGTGGCAGCCATTACCCGCCACATTAAGAAGATCCACAAATGGGTGGACCTTCACACCCCAGTTGCACCGCAACCACCGCCGATGGGTTTTGATAACCCAATTCCGGCATACACGGGTTCCATGGCGTATAACCCGTTTGAACAGCCAGTGCACACCAACTACAACTACGCCGAAGTCGATCCTTACATGGTAGCGGCTAACTACAACACCCAAGGACCCTATGGAGATCCATGGGGAGTAGGGTACCCAACTCATGGGTACCAGATACCTGCAAGACCTATTATCAGGCAACAGTCGCAACCACCAAGGTTCTCCCCACCAGAGCGTGAAGAAATTCTGCAAAGGTTGGACCATGTAGAGCGAGAGTTTCACAGGGAACGAAGGGAGCGACAAACTTTCTTCCAAGGATTAACGAGCCTGATTAAAGGGAAGAGCAAGAAGGACCGCTGAATCCTTCCATTTGTTATTTAACCCCTGTGTGGGTATGCTTGTTTGTTTTGACCCCTGCGTGGGTCTATCTTTCTGTAAAACCCCTACGAGGGTATGTTATTTGTGTAAGTCCCTGCGTGGACTATTATGATGTTTGTTGTTAAGCCCCTGCGTGGGTAACTCCTTGTTTAAACCCCTGCGTGGGTAAGTTTGTTATTTGAAAAGACCCGTTTAGGGCAGCGTGTAATATTTTAATAAATAAATGGAATGTTATGTTTATAAATTTCATCTTGCTGTTATATGCATAAATATTATATATGAAATAAATAAATCAAAAATCATTCCTTTTAAATAAATATCTACCTATGTAAATTTTTAAATAAGAATCTTAAAGTATGAAACCTAGCCTTCGGGTCATTATAAGGCCGGGCCAAGATGGTAAGACCTGTTTAAAAGATTCGTATCCCTGTTAACATCTGAAAACATGTTAACACTCCTGGCAGACGTGATTCATTAAAATCACACACGTCATTCGTGTTATTGGATTCTTCAAAAGATTCCTAACCCAATTTTATGATCTCTGAATCATGGGTTTAGGTCATCAATTAAGATGATCATATTTTGACCATACGTGGTAATATAGTGCCTACGGGCCCTGCTCATTTCCATATGAGCCAAAAGACAGTGGTAGCGATGACTCCCTGTCAGATAAAGGTAATGAACTAGGTTCAAACCTTCATGCTTTGATTCTCTGAAATCATAGCTTATAAATTATAAATGTCCTTGTGACTAGGCCTATTGTGCCAGTATACCTTCATGTTTTGATTCTCTGAAATCATAACTTATAAATTAAAAGTGTCCATGTGACTAGGCCTTTTGTGCCACAAATAAAACGGTTATTGTTTTATAATTAGGATAAATTATGATAGAAATCCTAAATAAATATGATAAATAAATTAACCAAATATGGTCTCTGTTTACCATGGTTAATGAATTACCCTAAGGGGCAATTCCATAATAAACTCCCAAATAAACTATTGTCCTTGTTTTCTGTAACAGTTTAATTAAAATGGCTAACTCAGACGAGATAAATAGTCATCCAGTGGAGAACATTGATAACGCCCGGATTAATTTAACGGGTGCTGAATTAAAAGCGTTGGTCGACCACGCAGTTACAAAGGCATTGGAACGGCAATACGAAGAGTATAGTGGGACTCGTATTAGGACCCTATCTACACAGCCTTCAAAGCCACCGTCCAAGAAGGAAGAACCGAAGAAAGATGATGATCGACACTCCTCGAACCACCACAGTGCTCCATCTTAGCAGGTTGTACTAAACCAAGGACCCCGTGACAAGGGTTGCTCTTATAAATATTTCGTTTCCTGCAAACCCCGGGATTTCACTGGGGAGAAAGGAGCCATTGACTGTATGACGTGGCTGGATGAGATGGATACGGTTGTGGATATCAGCGGATGCGCTGAGAGAGATATGGTCAAGTTTATGTCGCAGTCTTTTAAGGGTGAAGCATTAGCATGGTGGAGATCTCTGATTCAAGCCACCGGGAAAATCCCATTGTACAACATGTCTTGGGATCAATTTGTTGCCCTTATCAGGGAAAATTACTGCCCTCAGCATGAGGTTGAGAAGATAGAGTCTGATTTTCTATCATTGGTGATGACAAACCTTGACTGTCAAGCTTACCTAACGAGCTTCAACACAATGTCCTGGTTGGTTCCTTATCTGGTAACCCCGGAACCAAAAAGAATAGCTCGTTTTATCGGTGGTTTAGCCCCGGAAATTAAGGCAAGCGTAAAGGCTTCTCGGCCAGCTACTTTTAGATCTGTAGCTGACATATCCTTGTCTCTCACTTTGGATGCGGTCCGGCAAAGATCGCTGAGGAATAAGGAGGCTGAGAAGAGAAAACGTGAAGATGATGGTTCATGGAGATCGAACAAGAAGCACCGTGGGAACGGTGACAACAAGAAAGGATCTGAGTCAAGGAAAGATGGGCATCATTCTGGTGAGAAGCCCAAATGCAAAATTTGCAAGAAACAGCACTTTAGAAAGTGCAGGCTCGAGTCGAACTCTCAGACTCAGTTAAAAACCTATGCATGTGGGATATGCAAGTCCACGGATCACAAAACCTTGGATTGCAAGAAGATGAAAGACGCAACGTGCTACCGTTGCAATGAAAAGGGGCACATTAAAACCAACTGCCCTAAATACACCAAGAAGCCTGAAGAGGCCAAGAAGACTAATGCTAGAGTCTTCAGAATGGACGCAAAGGAAGCGGTTCTAGACGACAACGTTATTACAGGTACTTTCCTTGTAAATGACGTCTATGCTAGAGTACTTTTTGATTCTGGCGCTGATAAGTCCTTTGTTGATAATAAATTTTGTGAATTGCTGAAATTACCTGTCAAAACCTTAAATGTGAATTATGAGGTGGAGTTAGCAGATGGCACTCTAGAAACCGTCTCTACTGTGTTAGATGGATGTGTTATATCCATTAAGAACCATTCTTTTCCTCTGTCTCTACTTCCATTTAAGTTAGCCGGTTTTGACATAGTTCTGGGTATGGACTGGTTATCTCATAACCAGGCCCAAATTGTCTGCAACAAGAAACAAGCGGTGATAAAGACTCCGTCTGGTGAATTACTTACCATTCGGGGAGATACCCAGTATGGACTGCCTGAGCACGTGACTATGCTCAAGGCCTCCAAATGTTTAAAGAAAGGTTGTGTCATCTACATGGCACAAGTGATTATTGATGAGCCTAAACCGAAGATCGAAGACATCCCCGTCATTTCTGAATACCCAGAAGTTTTTCCAGAAGAACTACCTGGTTTGCCACCAGATAGGCAAGTGGAATTCATGATTGATATTATCCCGGGAGCAGCTCCAGTTGCTAGAGCACCCTATAGGTTGGCACCCACGGAAATGAAGGAATTAAGAACACAACTGGATGAATTGCTAACTAAAGGTTTCATCAAACCTAGTTCGTCTCCATGGGGAGCACCAGTTCTGTTTGTCAAGAAGAAGGATGGATCGATGCATCTGTGCATCGATTATCGTGAGCTTAATAAGGTCACGATCAAGAATAGATATCCTTTGCCCAGGATCGACGATTTGATCGATCAGTTACATGGGGTAAGTTATTTCTCGAAGATTGATTTGAGGTCAGGCTACCATCAACTGAAGGTCAGAGATGAAGACGTGCATAAAACTGCATTTAGGACTCGTTATGGTCATTACGAGTTCCTAGTGATGCCTTTTGGGCTCACTAATGCACCAGCCGCGTTCATGGATCTCATGAATCGTGTTTGCAAGCCGTACTTAGATAAATTCATCATCGTTTTCATCGACGACATTCTCATTTACTCTAAGAACCAAGCTGACCATGAGAACCACCTTCGCTGTATTCTCAAACTTTTACATCACGAGAAACTCTACGCCAAATTTTCCAAGTGTGAATTTTGGCTTCGAGAAGTCCAGTTCCTTGGACATGTGGTCAGTGAGCGTGGTATCCAAGTGGATCCCGCTAAAGTTGAAGCTGTTATGAATTGGCAAGAGCCAAAGACGCCTACGGAGATTCGTAGCTTCCTGGGATTGGCAGGATATTACAGGCGTTTCATTGAAAAATTTTCAAGGATTGCTGCACCCCTAACCTCCTTAACTAAGAAGAAGGTTAAGTTTGTTTGGGGCCCTAAACAGCAAGAGTCCTTTGATATCCTAAAGCAAAAGTTGAGCAACGCCCCAGTACTAACATTGCCTGAAGGCACAAAAGAATTTGTGGTTTACTGCGATGCATCGCACACTGGCATGGGGTGTGTGCTTATGTAGAAAGGCAAAGTTATTGCCTATGCATCATGACAGTTAAAGGTGCATGAAAAGAATTACACCACCCACGACTTGGAGTTGGGTGCCGTTGTATTCGCACTAAAACTGTGGAGGCATTATCTTTATGGAATCAAGTGTGTGATCTATTCTGATCACAAGAGCCTCCAGCACCTGTTCAATCAGAAAGATTTAAACATGAGGCAACGCCGTTGGATGGAAACTTTGAATGATTATGATTGTGAAATCAGATATCATCCCGGCAAGGCGAATGTAGTCGTCGATGCCTTGAGTCGAAAGGAAAGGATGAAACCCATCCAAATCAATGCCAAGCGCATGGAGATAAAGAACAGTTTGACTGAAAGGTTGTTAGCTGCACAGAAAGAAGCTGTGTTGGAAGCTAACAATCCTAAAGAAAAGTTAGGAGTAACTGAGGAGCAGTTAACTCTTAGCAAGGACGGAATTCTAAGGTTAAATGGACGAATATGGGTTCCAATTCATGGAGGACTTCGAGATGTCATCCTCCAGGAAGCCCATAGTTCCAAATACTCCGTTCATCCTGGAGCTGATAAGATGTACCAGGATCTAAAGGCAAATTATTGGTGGATAGGCTTGAAAAAGTCTGTAGCCACCTATGTAGCTAAATGCTTGACATGTGCGCAAGTCAAAGCCGAGCATCAGAAACCGTCAGGCTTGCTACAACAGCCTGAACTTCCTACGTGGAAGTGGGAAATGGTAACCATGGATTTTATCACCAAGTTACCTAAGACAAGGAAAGGAAATGATACGATATGGGTTATAGTTGACAGACTGACTAAGTCAGCACATTTCTTACCCATCAAGGAGACTTATAGCTCCGATATGTTAGCCCAGTTATACGTTGATAAGATTGTAGCTTTACATGGCATATATGTGTCTATTATCTCTGACAGAGATACTAGATACACGTCACATTTTTGGAAGAGTTTCCAACAATCTTTGGGCACACGTTTGAATTTTAGTACGGCTTATCATCCTCAGACAGACGGCCAGAGAGAGCGTACTATTCAAACGTTGTAAGACATGCTACGCGCATGTGTGATCGATTTGGGTGGTAGTTGGGATAAGAACCTACCGTTAATCGAATTCTCCTACAACAATAGCCACCATACCAGCATTAAGGCTGCGCCCTTCGAGGCATTATACGGTAGAAAGTGTAGATCGCCCGTTTGTTGGGCGGAAGTTGGAGATGTCCAATTATCAGGACCAGAGATAATCTTCGAAACGACGGACAAGATTGTCCAGATTCGTGACCATCTCAAGGCTGCCCGAGATAGGCAGAAGAGTTACGCTGATCCAAAGCGTAAAGCCTTTCACTTCGAAGTAGGTGACAAGGTGTTGCTTAAAGTATCGCCCTGGAAGGGGGTGATGCGATTTGGTAAGAAAGGCAAGCTAAGCCCGAGATACATAGGACCTTTCAAGGTTATCGAACGTGTCGGGTCAGTTGCCTATAAGCTAAACTTACCTGAAGAGCTCAGTGGTATTCATAATGTATTCCACATCTGCAATCTAAAGAAGTGTTTCACTGACGAATCACTGGTCATACCACATACAGATGTGCATATAGATGAGAGCTTGAAATTTGTGGAAAAACCTTTGTCGATTGAAGATCGACAGGTTAAGAAGCTTCGAAGGAAGCATGTACCTATTGTAAAGGTCAAGTGGGATGCCCGTAGAGGTCCTGACAATATGTGGGAGGTTGAATCCACCATGAAAGAAAAGTACCCTTATTTATTTCAGTAAATCTCGGGTCGAGATTTATTTTAAGGGGGTGAGGATGTAACACCTCGAAAATTCGTGTTCAATGATATAACGACACGTGTCATGTAAGACAAAAAGCGTTATAAACCCGAATTTAATAAAGATGTTTTGGCAGGATTTAAAAGTATCGTCATGTTAATTTTACCTCTGAACGACCTCATTTATAAATCCCAAGACCCAATTAAATATTACACACATCTATTATGCCCCCAATCCAGAAAATTGTTGGCAATGATTGAATTCAAAGTGCAAGATAGGTTCCTATGGAAATTCCTACGGTAAACCTTCTTGTTCGGCACTTTTGAAAAGGATCCAAGCAAACATAACATAATGGTAGGGTATGCAACTGTTAAAGACCTATAATAGAGGCCCCAAACTAATAAGGGGAGTCCCAAATTCGAAACAAGTGGTTGCCCTTTCAAAACACCAAAGAAAAACATATTTTTGTGCCTGATGTCAGGCTTACGGACCTCAACATTGGGGACCTTGAGGTCCGTAAGGTAGTGCCCAGCAACAGAAAACCGACTATTGCCAGTTTAAACGCGAATTTCGACCTTTAAACGATTTTCCTCATCTCCCTTGGCCCCTAAACAATCCCTAAACATCTAGGGACACTTGTGGATCAGTTGTGGTAAGTCATAGACTTGTGTGTCAACCTTTTGTGGTGTTCTTGATCACTATATAAAGGCTTCATGTGCAACAAGTTCTTCACACCATTCATCTGCACATTTGGGGCATTTCTGGAGCTAAGGATCTTTCTCTAAGCATCACATTTCGTGCATAGGACTTCAGTAAGTTTGCTAATCCTTTCTTAATTAAGTTTTAGCTTAGTATTAGCTTAAAAGTCAAACCGTCGTAATTAACGGTTGACTTTAAGATTAATCACTAATGATCCAGTGATTAGTCGAATCAAAAGTAGTTATAAGTTGGTAATTATGTGGGTAATAAACCCTCAAAAGGGTTCCCCCTGATTCCCACTCTAACAAGGTCAAATGTCGGGTCAAACTTGTATTTAAAAAGTCAACAGAATGTGTAAATTACAATTTATGCATAATTAGCAATGTAGAACACATATAACCTGTTTGATCATTAATATAACTTGGTAATTAGTGTAAGGACATGTCCAAACATGTTCAACCCGACAATTTCCTGTTTAGACCCGGTTTGGAACCGAAAGTCGCATAGTTTGACTTATACTTTGACTTTCAGTTCTGACCCGTTATGGTATGTTTTAGAAATGCCTTAGAGCTTTATTTGGACCAGGTTACATGCTAGTATAACCCTCTGTGATTATACACCTCGGATCATTAGTTATCCAATTAATATGCATGATTCCGTTAATTGCTCATATGTTGACCATTATGCCCTTTTCACCTTAAAACGTGATTTTTGAAAATGTAAAAGAGTAGAAACTTTAATTACTGATATATAAACTTGTATGCAAAATTTGACATCAGTTTGAAGTGTAGATAAAAAGTTATGCTCGTTAACGTAAAATGAAGGCTTTATGTTAATTAAACGGCGTAATTAGCATATAGCCTAATTACACCTACTTTTTGATATCAAACTTATTGCCCACTGATGTAATATATTATTTTGGGATTTTTTAAGATTTTTAATTAATTTTAGGCTGAGCATAACTTATAGTCGTAGGCTTAATCCGGTAATTGTCGGTTTTGCCCTTACGGGCTATAAAATGAGTTTTACATATCTAAACGACTCCAAACCTTTTTCTACTGATCACATATGATAAATAAATTATTTTAAGCCTTTTGGAAATATAAAAATATCAGATTTATCTATCAAACCCGGAAATGGCCTCTAATCGCCTTTTTAAGCGTTTATAACGCATAGTATGTGCTATAACTATAATAAACATACAAGGGTTGATACCTACTGATATTTGAGGCAAATTATAATGTTTTAACAGTAAGCAAAGGTTGATAAACTCAGACTTCAGTTTTGAGCTTTTCGGCTTATGTGAAATTACCAAAATACCCCTACGGGGCATAGTTTGGTTATAATTACTAAATTTCACATATATACTTTATCCTACTGTTATAACTTAGTAAAATAAGTATTTTTGCTGTTTACATCAGACCTGTAACTCAGGTGAATACTTAAACTCTTTTATAACCTTTTAAATGACCAAACTACCCCTACGGGGCACAGTTTGTGTTTAAATTCGCTTCGGGCATAATAAAAGACACATTACTGATGTCACAACATATATGAAGCATATTAACTTAGGAAACCTGTAAATAGCTCTCATGAATACCCGTTACGCTTATTACGCGTTCGGTTCGGTTTATGTAACTAGTTTACATAAATTAGCCTAAACGGGTCAAACCTTATCGGTTTTATCTCAAAATCCAGAATGTGAATGAAATACCCATATTAAGAAAGTCTCTGAACTTGTCGGGTCTAAATCTCATTCTATCCGGTCTTCGCTTAATCGTGCGTACGAACCGTATCTTTAAAACTAACCGGTCTAAGCTTAAGCTTAATTAAAGACCCGTTAGGATTCTAATAGGTTATTATAAACCTCCGTTCCAGATTAGGAGTACCAGTAAAAGCTACTTGCATTTTTCTTATTGTGATTATTACATTGCTCAGGTAAATACTTTTAACTTATTTTCCCTATACGGGCTTGGGTTACGGTATATAGTATACCGCTTGATCGGGCATCAAATCTTCCATCGTTGGGTGGTTAATTGAATAATTTGATCGGCTCGTTTAAAAAGTCTTGTTACTTAAAGCCTTTGGGGGGTTAATGACCATGTCCCGGATATCCTTGGCATCATTTTACGAAATGGCCACGACTTAAGCGCGGGGTGTAGGCGTACACCCGTCAGTGCACAAAAGGAATAATGTGGTGTGTCTATTGATCTTTAACCCGGACTTGATCCGGGCTACTGAACGCACAAGGAACATGTAATTCGTTCACAAGATTATATATTTAAATAATTCTCCCAAGTTAAATAAAATGTTTATGCCACGTGCATCCAAACCAATTTTCAATCATTTTCCAAAATGAGTCAGTTGATTTTATTTACCAGTGTAAACTGACGTATTTTCCCAAAAAGATTAAATGCAGGTACTAAGCGTAATTGGCTGGGATTTCTCCTTAGCATCACTAGAAGTCTCGCAAGCTTAAGATGCCTAAAGTCAGTTGAACTATTGTTTCCATTTTGTTTCCGATCCATCTGTGGATAAACTTCCGAATATTGTGACATTTGATATTACAATATTAAATTCGGTTGATATATATCTTTTTAAATTGCTTCCGCTGTGCATATTAAATATTGTGTTGTTTGACTATTATGTTGCCAACCACGTCACGATACTCCCCACCGGGCCCACCGGTGACACGTGGAAATCGGGGTGTGACAGAGAGCTTTTGTAAACCAGTTTATAGAGAGTGGAACGGCTTATTAAGGTACGGGTTTCACCCCTGACTTAATAGTTTCATTCCTAATTGTGGTTATGCTCTTCAAATGAATTCGGGAGTTCCACTAGATTTCGAGATGGAGACTTTCGTCGAGATGTGGATGTCACTCCTAACTCGTTGAAAGGTTCTCGTGCCAGAAAAATGCGCTGAGTGAGCGATCTCATCGAGAGTTCTTGGTTTTCACACCTGGTCTCGACAGGATCACTCGGTTTCGTTATGCGAGTATTTTCGAAAACACGTGTATTGTGTTGGCCTTACGAAAGGCTAAATAATATTCAGGCCTTAGGAAAGGCTTCTTCGCATGAAATTGTAGTACGCGGTGTTCACGCGAAGTAGTAGTTTTAGCGACTTCGAATGAAGGTAATAAGTAAGCCCGATACAAACCCTACTGGATTCGTACGAGTCGGCCTGTTGGTACTTAGACTATAGACTAGGTCAATCTCTAAGACGTTGACCCGGACTAGGTCGAGCTTGGCCTAATTCCCTATAGTTATGGCTCTGATACCAATCTGTCACACCCCAACCGATGGCGGAATCATCGGGGCGCGGCACTAGGCGAATCAGATTGCTCAAGAGAATCCATAACAACTATATTGCGATAATATTTAATACATTCGTTATCCCATACTAACAAATAATACAATCACATAAGTTATCACAGATTTCTTGTCCTCTCGAACAATACAAATCCGACAACCTAGATTTTAGTGGAGTTTCTAGACTTCCTAGCTTGATTTGATATAACCCGCGATCTAACCTGCAACATACGTTAAAATATTTGTCAATACAAAAGTATTGGCGAGTATACAGGTTTGATAAGTAGCATAAAAGAATAAAACGTGTAGCGAATTTCCACATGCATAAACGTAACACACGACATATATACTCACAAAGCTGATACTACCAACTAAGTCCTCGATGCTCGAGTATGCGATGGCAAACTAGACCCCGTCGGGCGCATTAGTACTATACTAGTCATGGTGGGATGTCGCGAGTATAAGCCCTAGCACATATGCAACTAGCATCACATATATCTATGCATAACAGTCATTCGCAAGTGATAATTCGATTGATTGAATATCTCGTTTGATAAGTTCGATTTGTTAGAAACATATGTTACACCCAAAATGCGATTAAAAAGGGTTCAAGTATACTCACAGTGCGTATTTAGCGAGAATACAACTTGATTGGATCGGTTGCAAGTGCGTCTGCGTTAATCATCGAACGATATAGTAAACGATGCACGGTTATGCGGGAATAATATAAAAATGGCAGTTTTCCAGTCGGATGGTGCTCATCTGGTCGGATGAGCCCATCCGGTCGGATGAGCCCATCCGGTCAGATGACTGTTGGTTTGGATCGGATGGCTATCATCCGGTCGGATAACTGTTGATTGGGTCGAATTGCCATCCGGTCGAATAGCTGTTGATTGGGTCGAATTGCCATTCAGTCGAATAGCTGTTGATTGGGTCGAATTGCCATCCGGTCGAATAGCTGTTGATTGGGTCGAACTGCTATCCGATCGAATAACTGTTGATTAGGTCGAATTGCTATCCGGTCGAATAACTGTTGATTAGGTTAAATTGCTATCCGGTCGAATGACATGATATCCGGTCGGATGACATGCTATCCGATCGGATGGCGTGTGGTCCGTTCGGATGCCATGTTGTCCGGTCGGATAACGCGTCTGTTTTTAGCGTCCCGATCAACTGTTTTCGTGTGTTTTCAGAAGAAATACGTGTGGTTTCACTGAGATGTTACGGTATCGTTTTTAAACAATGATATTTCATCAGTTTCGACCCGTTCTAACGGCCGGGAATCACCCCGTTTCATCAGATCTGGCCGTTCTTGACGGTTTCTCATGTTTAATCCCGAAATCGTTCAGTTCTTGATTAGACACATAGATCTGTAGGTGAGATTGTTGTAAAAACATGTGGAAATCGTCCAGATCTGAGTCGTTTATGGTGAGATGAGGTCACAACTTGAAGTTCATAAGAACCCTTGGTGACATCACCTTAAAACACCTCAAATCAACAGATTTCACGGTTAGAAATTGAGTTTTAAAAGATAGAATGATGTAGAATTGAGTGTAGATCATAGAAGTACGAGTTTTAGGTTGAAATCTTACCGAAATCGTGAGGAATCGAGAGAAAAGGGTCTTGGAGCGTGCTTAGTCGAGTGGGAGCTGTCATATCACTTGAACAGTGGTGTGACAGGCTATTTATAGGCCACAGAGAGGCTGGAGTGGTTCTGGGTCGGATGGCCGGTCCATCCGGATGGCCACTCCGGCGCGGTGAACGTTTCCGTTTTTCGAGCGTTGCGGTGGTTTTTGAAGTACGCGCTTTCTATAGTTAATTTATATTATTATTATTATATATATGTATATATATCACTAAGGGTCGTATTTAAGTATCCATATTCCAAAGTTTCGATATAACGATCGGTTTTCGTTTGAGTATGCGATTATTAGCGACGTTTCACAGCCATCAAGGAGGGTAGCATAGGTCCTTTCTCGATGTCATCGTGAACGTTATTGTGAGTTGTGCCACAATGACTGACGGGGTACCATTCACTCGTATTGTCATCATCGTCACGACGATTGGAGTTATAGTACTCACCCAAGAGTCTTTGTTAGCGTTAATTGTCTGCGTTTCGACACATCACGGCCACCGAGGAGGGTAGAATAGGTCCTCACTCAGTTTCATCGTGAGTGTTAGTGTTTGTGATGTGATGTAGTGATAATTGTATTGTGAAAATATGCGATTTATCCTTTGAATAGCGATGTATGCGATATAGTTACATTATGATCCGAATCTCTGGTGCTAGGCGTAACGAGTATGACGAGTAGTAACAACGCACAAAAGTGCGGGTTGTTACACGCAACATGCTACAATTGCAATGAGAAAGGGCACATTAAGACCACCTGCCCCAAGTACGCCAAGAAGCCTGAAGAGGTCAAGAAGACCAATGCAAGGGTCTTCAGGATGGATGCAAAGGAAGCCGTCCAGGACGACAATGTGATCATAGGTACCTTCCTCATAAATGATGTATATGCAAGAGTACCTTTTGATTCAGGAGCTGGTAAGTCGTTCGTAGATAATAAGTTTTGTGAATTGTTGAAATTGCCTGTTAAAACCTTAAGTGTGAATTATGAGGTGGAATTAGCTGATGGTACCTTAGAAACCGCCTCAACCATATTAGATGGATGTTTCATATCCATTAAAGAACCACTCATTTCCATTATCTCTACTCCCTTTGAAGTTAGCCAGTTTCGACATAGTTTTGGGTATGGACTGGTTATCTCATAACCAGGCCCAGATTGTCTGCAATAAGAAGCAAGTGGTGATCAAGACTCCGTCTGGTGAATCACTTACCATTCAGGGAGACACCCAGTATGGACTGCCTGAGCAAGTGTCTATGCTCAAGGCCTCTAAGTGTTTGAAGAAGGGTTGTGTCATCTACATGGCACAAGTGACTATTGATGAGCCGAAGCCCAAGATTGAGGATATCCCCGTCATTTGTGAATACCCTGAAGTTTTTCCTGAAGATCTACCTGGTTTACCACCGGATAGGCAAGTAGAATTCAGAATTGACATCATCCCCGGAGCAGCACCTGTTGCGAGAGCACCTTATAGGTTGGCACCAACAGAGATGAAGGAATTGAGAACACAACTAGATGAATTGCTAGCCAAAGGTTTCATTAGACCTAGTTCGTCTCCTTGGGGAGCGCCGATCTTGTTTGTCAAGAAAAAGGATGGATCGATGCGTCTGTGCATCGATTACCGTGAGCTTAATAAGGTCACTATCAAGAATAGGTATCCATTGCCCAGGATCGACGATCTGTTCGATCAACTTCAAGGGGCAAGTTACTTCTCTAAGATCGATCTGAGGTCAGGCTATCATAAATTGAAAGTTAAAGATGAAGATGTACACAAGACTGCATTTAGGACTCGTTACGGTCATTACGAGTTCCTAGTGATGCCTTTTGGGCTCACTAATGCACCTGCCACGTTCATGGATCTCATGAATCACGTCTGCAAGCCTTACTTAGACAAATTCGTCATCGTTTTAATCGACGACATTCTCATCTACTCGAAGAACCAAGCTGATCATGAGAAACATCTTCGATGTATTCTTTCACTACTTCAACAGGAGAAGCTTTATGCCAAATTTTTGAAGTGTGAATTTTGGCTTCGAGAAGTCCAGTTTCTTGGACATGTGGTTAGTGAGCGTGGTATCCAAGTGGATCCCGCTAAGGTGGAAGCAGTTATGAATTGGCAAGAGCCAAAGATGCCTACAGAGATTCGTAGCTTCCTAGGTTTAGCAGGATACTATAGGCGATTTATCGAAAATTTTTCAAGGATTGCTGCACCCCTAACTTCCTTAACTAGGAAGAAGATTAAGTTCGACGGGGGACCTAAGCAGCAAGAATCTTTTGATATTCTGAAGCAAAAGTTAAGCAATGCACCAGTGCTGACATTGCCTGATGGAATAGAAGATTTTGTGGTATATTATGATGCATCACACACCGGGATGGGATGTGTGCTTATGCAGAAAGGCAAAGTCATTGCCTATGCTTCACGACAGTTAAAGGTGCACGAGAAGAATTACACCACCCATGACTTGGAGTTGGGTGTCGTTGTATTTGCACTAAAACTATGGAGGCATTATTTATACGGAATCAAGTGTGTGATCTATTCTGATCACAAGAGCCTTCAACATATGTTTAATCAGAAGGATTTAAACATGAGGCAACGACGATGGATGGAGACGTTGAATGATTATGATTGTGAAATCCGATACTATCCAGGCAAGGCAAATGTGGTTGCTGATGCCTTAAGTCGGAAGGAAAGAGTGAAGCCCATAAGAATCAATGCCAAGAGCATTGAGATAAAGAATGGTTTGAATGAAAGGTTGTTAGCTGCACAGAAGGAAGCTGTGCTGGAAGCTAACTATCCTAACGAAAAGCTAGGGGTAACTGAGGAGCAGTTATCCTATGACAAGGACGGAATTCTAAGGTTAAATGGACGTATATGGGTTCCAGTTTATGGAGGACTTTGAGATGTTATCCTCAAGGAAGCCCACAGTTCTAAATACTCCGTTCATCCTGGAGCTGACAAGATGTACCAGGATCTGAAAGCAAATTTTTGGTGGATAGGCTTGAAGAAGTCTATAGCTACCTATGTAGCTAAATGTTTGACATTTGCGCAAGTCAAAGCCGAACATCAAAAGCCGTCAGGTTTGCTACAACAGCCTGAACTTCCCACGTGGAAGTGGGAAATGGTGACGATGGATTTCATCACCAAGTTTCCGAAAACAAGAAAAGGGATTGATACGATATGGGTAATAGTAGATAGACTGACTAAGTCAGCACATTTCCTACCCATTAAGGAGACTTATAGCTCCGATATGTTAGCCCAATTGTACGTAGATAAGATTGTATCTCAACACGGCGTACCTATGTCTATTATCTCTGACAGAGATACTAGATACACGTCACATTTTTGGAAGAGTTTCCAACAATCTTTGGGCGCTTAAACTTTAGTACGGCTTACCATCCTCAGACTGACGGCCAGAGTGAGCGTACTATCCAAACGTTGGAAGACATGCTTCGGGCATGCGTTATTGACTTAGGTGGTACTTGGGATAGCCACCTACCATTAATCGAGTTCTCGTATAACAATAGTGTTACACCCTAATTCGTATTTGACAAAAAGTCGCAGCGGAAACACGAACCATAAAATTTCTTTCATTATAAATACCTCAACCTATTTAAAAATTAACTTTAACATAATTCTTATTCATAAATCCGTCATCCTCTTATTTACTAATTAAAAACATAGCTTACGTTTATTACATTTTACATTCAACGTCCCCGTACAATCTCTCTAGTGGCTCGGTCTTCAATCCCTAATCCTTCAGATAATCGCTCATTATCCGTACAACCTGCATTTACCACACACATTCATAACATTAGCACACATTAAAGAAACAAAGTTCATTCGCGTACACTTCACACTTCGTCATCTTTTAAGCTTTAAGCATTTCATCTGCATATCCATTTCCTGGTGAGGCTTCAATAATGTACCTGCATTACTTTTCATTCTCGAGGTACACCATTAATAACGTTAACCCTCATCGTCTCTAAATCATGCTTACATACGTACTCACATACATATCTACATACGTACATCTTTTCCCTACAACTTTACATACGTGCATACACTCATACATGCCTTTATACATACATACATACACATCTACATACATACAAACCTTTCCTACATCATTACACACATACATACCCTCGTACATATCTTTACACATACATACATACACATCTACATGCATACAAACCTTTCCCACATCATTGCATACATACATACCCTCGTACATATCTTTAAGCATACATACATACACATCTACATGCATACAAACCTTTCCCACATCATTGCATACTTGCCAATGAGAATTAAATTAATAATTCTTACCTGGGGTACGGGATCCCACCTTAAGGTTCCTAAATGGAACCTAAGGTGGGATTCTTGCCTGGGCTATGGGATCCCGCTTTAAGGTTCAGGAACCTGAGGTGGGATTCTTACCTGGGCTATGGGATCCCGCTTTAAGGTTCAGGAACCTGAGGTGGGATTCTTACGTGGGCTATGGGATCCCGCTTTAAGGTTCAGGAACCTGAGGTGGGATTCTTACCTGGGCTATGGGATCCCAAGGGGAACCAACATACCTATATCGTCACGCACGATCATGTCATCCCACCTTTATACATTCACACATACGCTTACCCTAATGGTCATAAAACATGAGTTAAACTAGTTATACACGACTTAAAACGCGTTTAAACGAGTTCCCGATACAAAACGGAGCTAACAAGCAACTTTCGACAAACAGCCACCCCGTCGCGTAGCGCGACGGGCCGTCGCGTAGCGCGACGCCATCAAACAAACAGAATGTTTGTTGCTGCAGTGCTGCAGATTTCAGCACGTCCGCGTTTCACGGAAACGGTCATAACTTCTTCGTTATTGGTCCGTTTTACCCGATTCTTTTTCCTACGCGTCCGTAATTTAATTCTCCATCTTTTGGAGTTAAGATCCGACATCCGGATTAACAAAATTTCAGACTTTTATCTCTTCGGCTTATTACCCTTTTTCCCAACCTTGACCCGTTCATGCATTCGTCAACGTAACTTGTTCGTTTTACCATATCCTCTTATACACATAATGATATCCATGACGTCTATCATAAATTACTGAACTCTTGGATATCTTGCATCCTTTTAACACATTATCATTCATATGCTCATTTCGACCCGTTAAGGGTATTCACGCATTAATTTGGTCTATGACTAACCAAACCATCATCCCTACTACCATACTTGTCCAAACGTTACACTAATCGAAAACTTGTTTCTAAGCTACTTTTAAGATCGTTTACCCCAAAATACCCATCAAGGGCATTTTGGTCAACATTAACCCATCAATTACGACGAAAGACCTTAAACACATATTTGACCTCGAACATCATGTTTAATTCATTACAACACTTCATTACTTACTTGTACTACGAAGTGATTACAGAAATCACTTACCTCGTGCGTCCGAGTTCGTGTCCGTTATCTTGCCTCCTTTTGACCCGTTAGCCTTTCATGCTTGAGTCCTTCTCGACATGATTCCTATACTTTCATGTCACCAAATCATATTCACATTAGCATACACAATTGTACATGTTAACGATCATAGTAATCGCATATTTCACATTTGACTTTCTTTAGTCACAACTAACAAGCATAATACATGTAACCAAATTCATATCATTTCTAACTCGTGGAGTCCGTAATGTCATCGCATTAGACACACATACGTCTAACACGCATCATATAACTTACTTTAGTCTTACAATTATGACAACATGACAGTTGACTTTTAGAAGTCAACGGTCCATTTACTTTAACTTTTGACTTTTCATTATATACCCGTAACATTATAATCGACTATACGGACATCACTATATACATATCATCTTTTGCTTACATACAATTTCATCTATTAAGCTCACCTAGGCATTTCATCAAACACTTGGTGTGCGTACCACTATCTTAGCACCATGTACAACTAATTTATGCATATTCTTCTAATCTTATACATAATTCATCAATTTCTTCCTTCTAACCAACATGGATCATACATGCATGAACATCAAACATACTAGTACCACATTTCTTTTAATTCCTCTAACAAGAATCCATCATACAAATAAAAATACATCAACATTCCACAAGAATTAGACATGGATGATGATTCAAATCATCATTCTTACCATAACTAATGGGTTTCACCCTTAAACATCAAATTAACCTAATTCATGCATAATCCATGTTCCAAATGATGAATCTAACACATACTCATGCTCAATTTCATACAAATTCGTGATTTACAACATAACCCATTTCGTGCATCATCACCAATCTCGAATCTAAGACATACCTTACGATCCCCTTGTGAAGGTGATCATTAATCCGTGTTTGGTTATGAATTTGAGCTTCGTTTAGCCTTCCAATTTGAGGGAATAGATGAAGTTAGGGTTCTTGGCTCCATGGGAGCTTCCTGCTCTTTCACGAACACACTATGTGTGTTTGTGTGTGTGTTTTGTTATTTAGTAACCAAACTTTCACCCTATTCCATTTAACCCCTCAATGTTTGCCACTTAAACATGTTTGGCACGACTTTCATCTTCTAAATAGTTTTTATCATACACTTTATTAGGTTAAATAACCTAGGCATTTATTTCTTAATGTACCATAGCATAACATTTAACGAATATAAACATTCGGGTTTTGGGGTGTTACAAGTCTACCCCCTTAAATAAGGTTTCGTCCCCGAAACCTTTCTCGTTTCCTCTTACACACACACACTCATGTTTGACTTCACAGTCGCATCATAATCATAAGTAACCATCCTAACTCATTTCTTAATTATTCATGCAATTTGCTTTTTCTTCTTAACAAGGCTGTACTTTCCATGGCATACTTTCATATAACATTCTCATTTCCTTTGACCCGTTAAAACAGGTTAATATACATTCTTATTCAAACTTATAATAATGCTTACACTCATATGATCATTTTATAACAGATTAAATACCTTCATCTCATCCTTTAAGATTTCATTCTATAGACGCATTGCATAACATTTAACCCTTGTTTTGTTATCACAACAAAACTACCATTTCATAGTCACACCCACGTGCTTAACTCCATAGCTAACATCATTCTACGTTTCCATAATCTTTTGTACCATACATATCCTCACGTTGCTTGCACATTCGGATATTTTCATTCCGGTCACTCTTTTGTTCTTTTGCTTTACATTACTTTTATGACTTGTTTGACGCATACATGGTCAAGCTATTGACTTCTTCTTATGTAGACTAGTTCCGTCTTTTATATCTTAAATCCGTTTCGCGGATTCGAACACATTATTCATACCTTTCGTACCTTCTATGTTTTGAATCCGTCTCGCGGATTCAAACATTGCATTTACGCCTTTCATTCTTTGAATCCGTCTTGCGGATTCAAACATTGCATATACGCTTTTCATCCCTTGAATCCGTCTCGCGGATTCAAGCATTGCATTCCTATCTTTCAAATCCGTCTCGCGGATTCTAGCATAGCATTTCATGTTTCGAATCCGTCTCGCGGATTCTAGCATAGCATTTCATGTTTCGAATCCGTCTCGCGGATTCTAGCATAGCATTTCATGTTTCGAATCCGTCTCGCGGATTCTAACATAGCATTTCATATTTCGAATCCGTCTCGCGGATTCTAGCATAGCATTTCATGTTTCGAATCCGTCTCGCGGATTCTAACATAGCATTTCATATTTCGAATCCGTCTCGCGGATTCTAGCATAGCATTTCATGTTTCGAATCCGTCTCGCGGATTCTAGCATAACATTTCATGTTTCGAATCCGTCTTGCGGATTCTAACATAGCATTTCATATTTCGAATCCGTCTCGCGGATTCTAGCATAGCATTTCATGTTTCGAATCCGTCTCGCGGATTCTAACATAGCATTTCACACTCTCATTCTTGAGAGTCTTACATTTCTCTTCACCCTCACGTCCACCTACTACTTAATTCTAACGGACATACCTGTATTAATTATCACGGTCCCACGAACGTCATATGCTTCACGTGTACTGGCCAGGTACACAATCCACATACTAGTTTCGTGTCTTCGTGTAATTGTCACCGTATGTCCGAAGAATTAGGTTTCGGCACGTGTATCATTTTTCAAAACATGTTTACTATACCATCTTGGTCCTTCATTTAGCATTTTTCTTCCCTTAATGCATTTTACCATTTCATATACCGACATATTGAATTTACGTACCTGGGTTCAACTTTATCTTATTTCATGCCTTGGTGTCGGTACTTGACCGCACTCGCGGATCATCCTCTTCAAACGCTTATACTTACCTTGCATATACAAAACCGTCAGTTTCTTTATGCGTATACATAAGTACATACTTACATTCTCTTTTACCTTTGGATCTTGACCGAGTCTTGGATTGTACGGGTTTCTTATCACTAGAGCACACAGGTTTGAGTTCAAGCACTTACCTTCTTACACTTGATTCTCTCAAACCAGGGCTCTGATACCAACTTGTTACACCCTAATTCGTATTTGACAAAAAGTCGCAGCGGAAACACGAACCATAAAATTTCTTTCATTATAAATACCTCAACCTATTTAAAAATTAACTTTAACATAATTCTTATTCATAAATCCGTCATCCTCTTATTTACTAATTAAAAACATAGCTTACGTTTATTACATTTTACATTCAACGTCCCCGTACAATCTCTCTAGTGGCTCGGTCTTCAATCCCTAATCCTTCAGATAATCGCTCATTATCCGTACAACCTGCATTTACCACACACATTCATAACATTAGCACACATTAAAGAAACAAAGTTCATTCGCGTACACTTCACACTTCGTCATCTTTTAAGCTTTAAGCATTTCATCTGCATATCCATTTCCTGGTGAGGCTTCAATAATGTACCTGCATTACTTTTCATTCTCGAGGTACACCATTAATAACGTTAACCCTCATCGTCTCTAAATCATGCTTACATACGTACTCACATACATATCTACATACGTACATCTTTTCCCTACAACTTTACATACGTGCATACACTCATACATGCCTTTATACATACATACATACACATCTACATACATACAAACCTTTCCTACATCATTACACACATACATACCCTCGTACATATCTTTACACATACATACATACACATCTACATGCATACAAACCTTTCCCACATCATTGCATACATACATACCCTCGTACATATCTTTAAGCATACATACATACACATCTACATGCATACAAACCTTTCCCACATCATTGCATACTTGCCAATGAGAATTAAATTAATAATTCTTACCTGGGGTACGGGATCCCACTTTAAGGTTCCTAAATGGAACCTAAGGTGGGATTCTTGCCTGGGCTATGGGATCCCGCTTTAAGGTTCAGGAACCTGAGGTGGGATTCTTACCTGGGCTATGGGATCCCGCTTTAAGGTTCAGGAACCTGAGGTGGGATTCTTACCTGGGCTATGGGATCCCGCTTTAAGGTTCAGGAACTTGAGGTGGGATTCTTACCTGGGATATGGGATCCCAAGGGGAACCAACATACCTATATCGTCACGCACGATCATGTCATCCCACCTTTATACATTCACACATACGCTTACCCTAATGGTCATAAAACATGAGTTAAACTAGTTATACGCGACTTAAAACGCGTTTAAACGAGTTCCTGATACAAAACGGAGCTAACAAGCAACTTTCGACAAACAGCCACCCCGTCGCGTAGCGCGACGGGCCGTCGCGTAGCGCGACGCCATCAAACAAACAGAATGTTTGTTGCTGCAGTGCTGCAGATTTCAGCACGTCCGCGTTTCACGGAAACGGTCATAACTTCTTCGTTATTGGTCCGTTTTACCCGATTCTTTTTCCTACGCGTCCGTAATTTAATTCTCCATCTTTTGGAGTTAAGATCCGACATCCGGATTAACAAAATTTCAGACTTTTATCTCTTCGGCTTATTACCCTTTTTCCCAACCTTGACCCGTTCATGCATTCGTCAACGTAACTTGTTCGTTTTACCATATCCTCTTATACACATAATGATATCTATGACGTCTATCATAAATTACTGAACTCTTGGATATCTTGCATCCTTTTAACACATTATCATTCATATGCTCATTTCGACCCGTTAAGGGTATTCACGCATTAATTTGGTCTATGACTAACCAAACCATCATCCCTACTACCATACTTGTCCAAACGTTACACTAATCGAAAACTTGTTTCTAAGCTACTTTTAAGATCGTTTACCCCAAAATACCCATCAAGGGCATTTTGGTCAACATTAACCCATCAATTACGACGAAAGACCTTAAACACATATTTGACCTCGAACATCATGTTTAATTCATTACAACACTTCATTACTTACTTGTACTACGAAGTGATTACAGAAATCACTTACCTCGTGCGTCCGAGTTCGTGTCCGTTATCTTGCCTCCTTTTGACCCGTTAGCCTTTCATGCTTGAGTCCTTCTCGACATGATTCCTATACTTTCATGTCACCAAATCATATTCACATTAGCATACACAATTGTACATGTTAACGATCATAGTAATCGCATATTTCACATTTGACTTTCTTTAGTCACAACTAACAAGCATAATACATGTAACCAAATTCATATCATTTCTAACTCGTGGAGTCCGTAATGTCATCGCATTAGACACACATACGTCTAACACGCATCATATAACTTACTTTAGTCTTACAATTATGACAACATGACAGTTGACTTTTAGAAGTCAACGGTCCATTTACTTTAACTTTTGACTTTTGACTTTTCATTATATACCCGTAACATTATAATCGACTATACGGACATCACTATATACATATCATCTTTTGCTTACATACAATTTCATCTATTAAGCTCACCTAGGCATTTCATCAAACACTTGGTGTGCGTACCACTATCTTAGCACCATGTACAACTAATTTATGCATATTCTTCTAATCTTATACATAATTCATCAATTTCTTCCTTCTAACCAACATGGATCATACATGCATGAACATCAAACATACTAGTACCACATTTCTTTTAATTCCTCTAACAAGAATCCATCATACAAATAAAAATACATCAACATTCCACAAGAATTAGACATGGATGATGATTCAAATCATCATTCTTACCATAACTAATGGGTTTCACCCTTAAACATCAAATTAACCTAATTCATGCATAATCCATGTTCCAAATGATGAATCTAACACATACTCATGCTCAATTTCATACAAATTCGTGATTTACAACATAACCCATTTCGTGCATCATCACCAATCTCGAATCTAAGACATACCTTACGATCCCCTTGTGAAGGTGATCATTAATCCGTGTTTGGTTATGAATTTGAGCTTCGTTTAGCCTTCCAATTTGAGGGAATAGATGAAGTTAGGGTTCTTGGCTCCATGGGAGCTTCCTGCTCTTTCACGAACACACTATGTGTGTTTGTGTGTGTGTTTTGTTATTTAGTAACCAAACTTTCACCCTATTCCATTTAACCCCTCAATGTTTGCCACTTAAACATGTTTGGCACGACTTTCATCTTCTAAATAGTTTTTATCATACACTTTATTAGGTTAAATAACCTAGTCATTTATTTCTTAATGTACCATAGCATAACATTTAACGAATATAAACATTCGGGTTTTGGGGTGTTACAAATAGCTACCTTACCAGCATTAAGGCTGCGCCTTTCTAGGCCTTGTACGGTAGAAAGTGCAGAACTCTCGTTTGTTGGGTGGAAGTTGGAGATGTCCAACTGCCAGGACTTGAAATAGTCTTTGAAACGACGGACAAGATTGTCCTGATTCGTGACCGCCTGAAAGCTGCCAGGGATAGGCAGAAAAGCTACGCAGATCTAAAGCGTAAACCTCTGAAATTCGAGGTAGGTGATAAAGTGTTGCTCAAAGTATCACCCTGGAAGGGAGTGATGTGATTTGGCAAGAAAGGTAAGTTAAGCCCGAGGTACATAGGACCATTCGAGGTCATCGAATGTGTCGGATCAGTTGCTTATAAGTTAAACTTACCTGAAGAGCTCAGTGGTATTCATAACGTATTCCACATCTGCAATCTGAAGAAGTGTTTCGCTGATGAATCACTAGTCATACCACATACATATGTGCACATTGACGAGAGCTTGAAGTTTGTTGAAAAACCTATGTCGATCGAGGATCGACAGGTCAAGAAGCTTCGAAGGAAGCATGTACCGATCTTAAAGGTTAAATGGGATGCTCGTAGAGGTCCCGAGTATACGTGGGAGGTTGAGTCCACAATGAAAGAAAAGTACCCTCATTTATTTCAGTAAATCTCGAGGTCGAGATTTCTTTTAAGGGGGTGAGGATGTAACACCTCAAAAATTCGTGTTCAATAAAATAACGACACGTGTCATACAAGATAAAAGTGTTAGAAACCCGGATCTAGTCAAAGATGTATGGTAGGATTTAAAGCGTCGACATGTTAATTAAACACCTCTGAACGACCTAATTATAAATCCCAAGACCCTAATATATATGATAAACATCTGGTGTACTCAAATCCGGTAAATGCTAACAATGATTGATTCGAAATACACAAGAGTGGGTTCCTACGAGGATGTGCACGACAACCTTCATTTACGGCACTTTCAAAAGGATCCAAGGGAACTTTATATCATATCAAGGTGGTATAAACTGTACATGACCCAAACAAGAGGCCCCATACTAAAAATAATGGCCCAAAATCGTAATACATGAGTTGCCTTTTCGGAGCTTGAAAGGGCAAGAATTTTTGCCCTGATAAAGAGCTTACGGACCGTAAGGGTCAAGCCTTACGGTCTGTAAGGAGTCCCCAGATGCAGAAACTCGGACAGCAGCCTGTTTAAACGATTTAACCGACTTAAGAAGATATTTTCACATCCATGGGTGACCCCTAACAGTTCCTAGGCCTTAGGGACACATGTTGATGATCAGGGAACAAGGGTAGCATGATTTGTCATGATCATAATGGATCAAAATCACTATAAAAAGGCCATTCATGTTGCAACTTTGTGATCATTCCTTCCATCTGCATTTGTGGAGCTTCCTGGAGCATAAGAGCAGACCCAAGTCATCTCTAATAGTGCATTAGACTTTGGTAAGTGCCCTTAACCTTCCTTAGTTGAGTTTTGCTTAGTTATTAGCTTAAAAGTCAAACCGTCGTAATTAACGTTTGACCTAGCGATTAATCATTAATGGTCCAGTGATTAGTCGAATTGAAGGTAGTTATAAGTTGGTAATTATGTGGGCAATAAACCCTTAAAAGGGCACCCTCGGATTCCCGCTCTAACTAGATCAAATGTCGGGTCAAAGTTGCTTATAAAAAGTCAACAGAACTATAATTTTCAAATTAACATGTAATTAGCAATGTAGAAGGCATGTAACCTATTTTATCACTCATATAAATTCGTAATAAATGTAAGAACATGTCTAAGCATGTTCGGCCCGACAATTTTCTGTTTAGACCCGGTTCGGAACCAAAAGTCGCAAAACTTTGACTTTTGCTTTGACTTCAGTTCTGACCCGATTTAGTATGATTTAGAAATGCCTTAGAGCTTCCTTAGGACCAGGTTACATGATAGTATAACCCTCTGTGGTTGGTTCATTGATTGTCTGATTCGTTTACACGTTTTCGTTAATTGCCTAATGTTGACGATAATGCCCTTTTGACCATAAAACGAGGATTTTGGAAATGTGAAAGGACAATAATCTTTATTACTTATTTATAAACATATCCCTAAATTCTCACATCAATTGGAGGTCTTGATTAGGAGTTATGCTCAATAGCGTAATTTGAACGCTTTTTAGTAATTAAACGGCGTCATTAGCATAAGGCCTATCTAAACCCATTTTTTGACACCAAACCTTTTACCCACTGATGTAATATAATATTTTGGGATTTTTAAATATTTTTAATTATTTTTAACCTGCTCATAACCTAAGGTTATGGCGTTGATTCGGTAAATACCGATTATACCCTTTTTGTGTATAAAATGAGTTCTACATAATATTTTGACACCAATCCAATTGCTACTAATTTTATATAATAAATAAAGTATTTTGAACTTTATAACCTGATCAGAAAACTCAGATTTCCTGTATAACCCGAAAATCGCTTAAATTGACTTTTTTACGCGTATTAAACACCTAGTATGGGTTTAAAACCATTTTGTCATATAAGACCTATTACCAACTGATGTGACCCAATAAAATAAGTTATTTTACTGATGTATTCGGACCCGAATCTCAGAATTTCAATTAACTTCTTTTATAATCTTTAAAATGACCAAACTACCCCTACGGGGCTTAAATTGAGATTAAACTCGTTTTGGGCATAATGGAAGGTATCCTACTGATATCACAACATATTTAAGGCATATTAACTTAGGAAACCTGTATATGACTCTTTTGGTTACTCGTTACGCACTTGGTGTTCGGATCGACTTATGTAACTAGTTTACATATATTAGCCGAAACGGGTCAAACCATATCGTTTTTATCTCAAAATCCAGAGTGTGTTTAAATTACCCATATTAAACAAGCATACAAGCTTGTCGGGTCAAAACCACATTCTAAACCGGTCTTCGCTTTATCATGCGTTTGAACCGTGTCTTCCTTTTGAAAACTAACCGGTCTAAGTCTAAGCTTAATTAAAGACCCGTTAGGATTCTAATAGGATATTAAAAACCTTCGTTCCAGATTAGGAGCCCAGTAAAAGCTACGTGCACTTACTGTATTGGACTTATACTTGCTCAGGTAAATACTCTTAACTTATTTTCCCTATACGGGCTTGGGATACGGTACTATAAAAGTACCGCTTGGTCGGGTATATGTAGTCATTTAAATCGGATTGTGATTAATGTATTTGCATGACCCGTTTAATATGTATTATTTGGTGTATGGCTTTTGGGGGTTAAATGACCATGTCCCGGATATCCTTGGCATCATTCAAAGAAATGGCCACGACCTAAGCACGGGGTGTAGGCGTACACCTGACAGATGCATTATGTAAAAACTGGTAATCCAATTAGAGGAATACAATCCTTGTGGGCATTATACCTGTGGCGTGTCAATTAATCTAGACCGACCTTACAAACCGGCCCTGATGGACGACAAATAAGTAAAACTGTATACATGATTATTTAATAATTGTCCCAAGTTATAAAAGATATTTTGCCAAAGTGCATTCAAATCAATTTTCAAACTCTTTTCAAAATGAGTCAGTTAAGTTGTATTTACCAGTGTAAACTGACGTATTTTCCAAAAAGACTAAGTGCAGGTACTAGACGAAATAGGCTGGCTACTCCAGACATCATTACTCAAGTCTCGCAAGCTCTAGATGTCAAAGTCTATTGAACAGTTTTCCTTTTTATTTTGATCCGCCTGTGGATCCTTTACTTTCCGTTGTAATACTGGATATTACTTTATATTCGGATTGTAATATATATTTATCTTTTGCTTCCGCTGTGCATTTATATATTGTGTTGTTTGACTATGATGATATCAACTACGTCACGATACTCCCCACCGGTCATACGTGGAAATATCGGGGTGTGACAGAAAGCCATCAGCAGTGATCGAAGGATACACTGATGCATTATACAAGAGATTATGGACTGCATTATACCCGACAACCAGCAGTGATCGAAGGATACACTGATGCAAACTGGATATCGGATAATAAAGATTCCAAATCAACAAGTGGTTACGTGTTTACACTTAGAGGAGCTGCTATTGCTTGGAAGTCTTCTAAGCAAACGGTCATAGCGAGATCCACAATGGAATTCGAATTTATCGCCTTGGATAAGTCAGGCGAGGAGGCGGAATGGCTACGTCAATTCGTGGAATATATTCCAAGATGGCCAAAGCCTTTGCCAGCCATATGTGTACATTGCCAATCAGCGATTGGTAGAGCTCAAAGTTTGATGTACAATGGCAGATCAAGGCATATGCGACATAGACATAACACGGTATGACAACTACTCTCAAGGGGTGTTATCACAATTTATTATGTGAGATCAAAGGATAACATTGCAGACCCGTTTACAAAAGGCTTAAGCAGAGAGTTAGTAGAAACGTCGTCAAGAGGAATGAGACTAAAGCCCCTGGCAAATGGGAATATGAGGGAAACCTAACTTAGTTGACTGGAGATCCCAAGATCTAAGTTCAATAGGACAACTTAATCATATTACCAAAACGGAGTCACTGTGGGGGAGTACCCTAAACTAAATAAAAGGGAGTTACATATACTTCCTAGTCCATTCCAATCAGTGACATTAAAGTGAGGCTAAGCATATTAAGGTTAACGATTTCGGGAAATCAAATAACCATGATGCTTCTAATGATTCATGGGAATCACCTATGTTAGAGAGAAGTAGGGTTGCTTCGAATGGATTTGTGGGGTGCGCAAATCCTAGAGCTCTCGCAGAACCAGGCTAGTGTTCCAGGACCAAAATAGGACATGACAACGAGGGGTTGGCCAAACCAGGGAGAGTATTGTGTGAAGTGTATTGTCGTTTACACAAATGGGGTATGTTCAAGGACATCGCGTCTACAAACCGCTAGTAAGCTAAGTATGCTTCACAAAAGAAGGTTCAAAGGTTACAACCTACCTATCTTGCAATACTCAACTGTCGAAGTTTATCGTTGAATAGTGTAAGGAAAAGATTGATTTCCATACATGTGGGGGATTGTTGGAAATTTGATGAAAATAGTATTTTTCATGTGGGGGATTGTTGGAAAAATAGGTGAAAATAACATTTTTCAAATATAGGGAAATGATTTTTTCCTATATTGGAATAGAAATAAATATAATAAAATGAGCGGGTTTTATATATTTATTTGTGGGTTTGTGTTCTATGTTGGAAGAGCTTCGCAACGAACTAAACCACGTCCAAAACGGAGCTAAGATGAATGAGATATCGATGCTCAAAGTTTGGTGTTTGGAACATTGAATGCTGAAACAAAAGGGAAAGTAGCACCTTGTCCCACATCGGAGGAGAGATGGAACTTAAATGGGTATTTAAGTGGGAACTCTCCACCCTTATTGTTTCATGGAAGCACACGCTAAGTGTACTCGCGAAGGGTGCAGAGCACCCTAACTCGCACACGCACGCGAGCGTGGCGTGGGCGATGAGGCGCTTTGATGGCGCACTTTGCACTTCGCACGCTCGCATCGCCGCGAGCCGCTTGAGAGCCGCCTTTGTATTTTTGACCACGTGCGCGTGGTGGATCACAGAGGCTGCAAGGGTTCGAAGTGCGTGACGTGGCAGTCCGCGCGCGAGTACACGTGGCACGAGGGCGCGCGGTTGGGCATGGTGCATGGGTCCTGATGCGACGTGCGCGGCGTACCAAAGTGAGCCAAAACGGCGCGACTATGTGGCGTGCTCGTAGAGGCTCACAGGTGACGTGGCGCACGCGCGCATGGACCTGAGTCAGTATGGCGCACGCGCGCATGAGCGTGCAGACTTGCGCGCGCGCAGAAGCTTACAACATTTAATGACGAAGCAGTTTCAGTTCTGCATTCGAAACTGACGAGTCAAACGGTTATAACAGCGAATTAAATGACGTATTAAATTGCATTGAAGACGTTTAATGCAATTTATACCTCTCCTTAATTTCTTTTGACTGTTTCGACTTAGGAGCTGTATAAATACAACTCCATACCCACTGCAGAAGGACACCAGCAACACAACAGCACTTGCAACTTTCTCTAACATTCCTCTGATCTTCTTCCAGCTTGTTCAAGGTAGCTTTCGGGTTGTAGGCTAATTCCGGCAGTACGCTGCTCCGGCTGTTGTACCCAGGGAAACAAAACGTGTACTCTTGGGAGACTCGGAATTTGTTTTAAGGGAAGCGTGTAGACACGTGCCTCAGCCACTCTGTTTCTACTCATTCTTGTAATTTGGTTTATTTCAGTTGTAATTGTAATTGTCGTTGTTTTCTTTATTTCTGAATTGTAATCGTATAATAAAATTTGTTTATTTTATTTATTTATGCGAACGGTTCCTACAAAAAATAGACGCAAAAACGTTGAACCATACATGCACGTTGCGCCATGTTAACTCGCAAAATAATGTAGAAAATGATAACTAAGTCGATGTAGGATCCGCCCGTTGCGGCGAACCTACCAAAGGGGGAAAATAGACACGTTGTGACATACTTGTCAAATGTGAAAAAATAGACCAAAAACGTTGAACCACGCATGCACGTTACGATGTATTAACTCACAAATTTTAGAACGAAACGTAAAACGAAAAACTTGCGAAAGATAAAAAAGCTTGGGGATCAAAGTTATAAATAAAAAAGTTTTGGGTTAAATTACAAAAGATGAAAAGTTTGGGTTAAAAGTAAACAAATTAAGAGGGTTAAAATATACAAAATATGAAAATCTTTGGGTTAAAAGTGAAGAATCACTTTTTTTTTAAAACACCCCATGTTTAGTGTTCAACAAGTCAACAACACAATGCAACAATATGTGATAATTTATAACTAGAAAATGGATCGGCCGCGCGCGTTGCGCCGCGGGCCACGAAATTGACTCGGAGTATATTGATCTATCAAACATAGCTTTATACGATGAGCTTTCAAGATTAATACAACATACGTTAGGTTATTTTGACCCAATTACTATTATTCCAGTGATGAACCATATTCTTCCAGTTTTGCAAGCATAGTTTTCAAAAGAGGTCGATTTTGGCGCCTAGGCGATTTTTCTGGGCGAAGCGTGTTGAATGCGCTCCTACTTCCTAGGTAATTTGAGCGCAGCCTAATTCCATGCGTGATAAATGATAATTAATCCTTTTTTTTAATTTGTAAATTCCAGTATTTATAGGACTATTGACAACAAATTATATCACTAAATGTTGAATTCGGATATGCTGAATTAGTCATTACTACTCACAAAACCTCCTAAATGCATGGCTAGATACTTTTATCCTTTTTTTTGCACGGCTAAAAAACTTTCATTAGAATCCAGCAAACAAATACAACAGGGGCTAGCAAGTTACTCTTACCCTAAATACATTAGCAACATTTTTTGTTCTTTGATTTAGTGGGATAGCAAGTTACTCTTATCCTAAATACATTAACAGTATTTTTTGTTCTCTGATTTAGTTCTGCACCTAGTATTTATTTCTAATTAATTAATTCTGAATTAGTTCTCTAAGTTCTAGTTTGTTGTTCTCTGATTTAATTCTGAATTCTGTTGTCACAGAATACAGAAAAGGGCTTCTCAAATGATGTTGGACCCTCATACTACAGGAAAAATAATATATTTTACATAACATAACATATTTTATTTATTATTTTTCATTACATAATATATTTTATTTTTATTTTTTACTTAAGTGCGCTTTTATTTTCTCAAGCCCACGCTTTATTTGCGCCTTTCGCCTAGGCCCTAGGCAGAGCCTTAGCGCCTTGAGTTCGCTTCCCGCCTTTGATAACTATGTTTGCAAGTATATGTGAACTCAAAATTTGAATCAGTTGAAACATACTGAATATGTGAAGCACACAATTTATCAAATATAAATTATCCTTCTTTGAAAAACTATACATAGCCACCACTAAACCATCATATGAAGCTGCAATAAATCTCTTATCAGTTTCAATCAAAATTGAGAGCTTGAAACATAGATTTTGTTCCTAATTTTACTCAAATTTCACTACAAATGCTTCTATAAATCACCAAATTAAACTATGTAACCCTAATTTTCAACAAACCTAGACTTGCTTACAATAACAAAATATACTGCCAAAGCCAAACAACATTGTAAACCACAATGAATAACAAAAGTGGGTAAAATTCATACCTAATGAAGCTGCTGAGTTGTTGACTGAGCCGAAACAGAATCCGCATAAGCTCCACCCCGGCGAACTTCGTCGGAACGTCGTTAAAACCACCGCCACGGCGGCCGTTGCTTCGCCGGACGGCGCCGTCGCGGCCCCTGTTCCTTCCTCCGCTCACTTCTCGATCTAATCTCTGTCTCGTCTCCACGCCGCCACAGACGGCGGTGGTGGTGATGTCGGCCGTTCGCCGGTTAGTCATCGAGGGGGAGGGGCTTTGAGGTGGTTGAGGTATGCGTAGGATGAGGGGGGTTTTAGGTATGTGTATGGTAGCCGGGGATGGTCGCCTGAATTCCGATCGGACAGGAGAGGGAGGAGCTTTGGGGGTGTGCGGATGAGTTTAGTGAAATTAGGGTTTTAGTGTTTTTGTTAGAATAACGCCGTTACCGTTATATTACTGTTTCTCAGTTATGTGTTGAATTAATATATATATATATATATATGAATATGGAAATTGGTAGTGTGCATTTTAAAAGTTCGTTTAAATTTCAAGGTCTTCTATGTAACTTTCCCAATTTAAAACCAGACCCGCTTACATCAATCGGGTCACAAATCAAATTCCCCAAAACACCTTCATTAGGGTTTATCAAATTGCTCAACATAAATGGCCGATGAAGCAAACAAAACAGTAACTTTATCCTCCATTATTCAACTTTGATTCGTTATACATACAGTAGATGCATTGTTGTGATTTTGATTTGTGTTTTTCAGGCGTTTGTGGAGATTCAAGGTCGCATGATTGAAACAACTGCTAAATTGAAACAAGTAGGTTTTCTATTTGTTTTTTTTTCTTGAATGATTAATTTTTGTGTATTTTAAGGTTGTGTTGTGAAGTAGATTGAGTTCTTAGTAACTATGTGCTAATGATTGGCATTAGGGTTTAAGTTTTGTGGGGTTGGGGGAATGAGAGAAAAATAAATAAAAAAGTAATGAGATTTAATATTATGAAGACAAGTTATTGGATTACTAGTGTGATTTGACATATGGAAGAGAGATCGATAGGGTTCGGGGAGGGTGTAGTGGTGGCAAGTCTTACGGTTGTCTTGAGGGATAGTTAGGGTGCTCCCGCTGAGATTCGGGATTTAAAGATCTTTTTTCATGTGTATAGTATAGTTAATCCGGATAATGTAAAAATGTAGCTAAGCGAAACAGAGGAAACAAAGGGTGTGTTTGGGTTAGCTTATTTTAGTTAAAAATGACTTATTAACCTATGACTTTTCGAAAAGGAGTTTCTAAAAAAGTGTTTGGGTTAGCCTATAAGCCAATAAGTTAATAAGTAGTTTTTTTTAAAAAGTGTTTGGTTTAGCTTGTTCATGGAAAATGACCAAAAAGGACATCACTTTAAAAAGTGTTTGGTTTAGCTTATTTATTTTCTTTCTCTTTAGCTTATTGAAAAACATGTTACGAAATATGTAACATAAAATTCGTTTACATATTTTATAATTTCTTGATTAGACCATAATAATAATATTACATTCTGATTCCTAAAAAAACAAAAAAATGCACGTAAATAACACACTATTATAATACTATGCTGTTCTCTGTGATTCCATTATATCTTGCGCAATAATATCTCTTATCGCTGCCATATACATACAATCATCATCCGTACGATTTGTAGACGGAACTTCTTCATGAAGTGCATCACTAGTACCGCGAGGATTGTAAGATTCTTGTTGGTCCGTGCTATGTTGTCAAAAGCGCAAAAAGCGCGCGTCTAGGCGCCCGGGCGCAGCGAGGCGCACCTATAGCGCCTGGTGGTAGCCTAGGCGCAAAAATGGGTTTTTTTTGAAAAAAACACTGCTGAGGCGCAAAAAGGCGCGCGCCTAGGCGCAAAAACGGTGCTGAGGCGCAGTAGAGAAGCAGGAAAATTGAAAAAAATGAAACCGAGTGCGTGCAAAAACCGCCTCACGCGGGCCCGGGTTTTCGGAGCTGCCTAGGTTGAGCTGAAAACTCCAAAACTAGTGCCTCCGGTGGCTAACCTAGGTTGAGCTGAAAACTCTAAAACTAGTGCCTCCGGTGGCTAACCTAGGTTGAGCTGAAAACTCCAAAACTAGGGTTCCAAACCTTTCTCTAATAATCAGGTAAGCTTTCAAGCCCCTTGACTTTCTATTAGTTTAGTCAAGGGCGCTGTGAACTGTAATTGTGAAAAGGTTGGAAGATCTGGCCAAAGAAGGTGATAGCCCTGTAGATTCGTTCCCATGGTTCGATCCTTCCCAGGAAAACGCGGCGTGTTCGAATTCTGATCGCTTTTACGCGAGAAAGGGGGACCACCCTCTAAGCCTAAGTATTCCTCAATGACCGATAGCGTACAAGTACCGTGAGGGAAAGGTGAAAAGAACCCTATTTAGGGAGTGCAATAGAGAACCTGAGATCCGATGCTAACAATCAGTCGAAGGAGCGGAGCTTAGAGCCTTGACTTTCTATATTAGTCAAGCGCACTCACTCTAACGGCGTACCTTTTGCATGATGGGTCAGCGAGGAAATGGGAACAACGGCTTTCCAGAGGTGGAATCTTCTAGTTCTTCCTATTTGACCCGAAACCGATCGATCTAGCCATGAGCAGGTTGAAGAGAGCTCTAACAGGCCTTGGAGGACCGAACCCACGTATGTGGCAAAATACGGGGATGACTTGTGGCTAGGGGTGAAAGGCCAACCAAGATCGGATATAGCTGGTTTTCCGCGAAATCTATTTCAGTAGAGCGTATGATGTCGATGGCCCGAGGTAGAGCACTCAATAATAATATTACATTCTGATTCCTAAAAAAACAAAAAAATGCACATAAATAACACACTAATATCATACTATGCTGTTCTCTGTGATTCCATTATATCTTGCGCAATAATATCTCTTATCGCTGCCATATACATACAATCATCATCCGTACGATTTGTAGACGGAACTTCTTCATGAAGTGCATCACTAGTACCGCGAGGATTGTAAGATTCTTGTTGGTCCGTGCTATGTTGTCAAAAGCGCAAAAAGCGCGCGTCTAGGCGCCCGGGCGCAGCGAGGCGCACCTATAGCGCCTAGTGGTAGCCTAGGCGCAAAAATGGGTTTTTTTTGAAAAAAACGCTGCTGAGGCGCAAAAAGGCGTGCACCTAGGCGCAAAAACGGTGCTGAGGCGCAGTGGAGAAGCAGGAAAACTGAAAAAAATGAAACCGAGTGCGTGCAAAAACCGCCTCACGCGGGCCCGGGTTTTCGGAGTTGCATTCGTGTCCGCAGGACGTGCGGGCACGCACGAGTTCAACCAAACTCATTTTTTGCAGCCCTCCCCCCCCTGCGCGCGGGTAGGACTTGTGGTAAAACATGTCATAAAGCTACAATGGAGTAGTAAAGGCTTTACCTTATAAACAACCACTCACTTTGTTCCCACACCAATGTGGGACAAAGTATTTACCACATTTTAGAGACTTTTATTCACACACCCAAAACTTACAACATATAAGTCCTAAACTTTTGCTACTAACTATTAGCTCATTGATCTTAAATGGCGTATATAATAGTTTTTTTAATTTTATATGTGGAATCTTATTTATTTTCAAAGCATAACATATGTTTTATATTTTTTTTTCTCTATGTGCACTTTTCTTAAAAAAACCCACGCTTTTTTTCAAGGTTTAAAAAGGCGGAAACGGGTATCAAGGCGTTTTCTTTTAGCCTCACGAGGCGTAAGCCTCGAGGCAGGTTGAGGCGTAAGCCTCAAAACATTATTAAAAAAAGTTTAAAAAAATATATATCTCATAAAAATCACAAATTAACATAAAACAAACATCATAAATAGAAAATAGTTCAACAAACAAGGTTTAACAGAAAACAAACATCATAAAATATAGTTCGAACAACTTAAATTAGTAATGTTTTGACATCTAAATATCATAGAACTCGTTTTCCTCTGCATCATCATCCTCAAAGTTTTCATCTGGCATATTTAGATCGTCATCTTCATCAACCAAATTAATAACTCTTTTCCTTTTCCTCCTAGATGATGAACTCTCACCTTCTTCCTAATTTGACCCGCCAACTCCACCAGTGCCATCTTCATCCCCACTCGGGTTGGCTATCCACTCATCATACGACAAAATATCATCGGCAACTATCGGGTCCTCATCATCTTTTAGATTCGTCTTCTTTCTAAACTTTTGCTTCAATCTCCTATTGTACATAATGTCCACCAACTTGTTCATCCTATCCGTGCCCAACCGATTTCTTCTTTTCGATTAGGTTTTTTTTAACCTAATAGATGTTTTTAAGTGAACTACTGGTTTGGCCCACCAATTAAGCCCAATAAACACTAAATGGGCCTGAAATAAAGTCCAAAAAACCTAAAATTTTCAATTTTCACAAGGTCTGGTGAGGCTTAAGCCTCAGCGCCTCGCCTCACCGCCAGCGCCTCGGACAGCTTCGGAAAGCCTCGGATGACTGAGGCCTAGGTTTCAGTTGACCCCTATGAGGCTAAGCCTTTAAGGCGTTTTTTCATAGCCTCAGTCGAGGCGTAAGCCTCGAGGCGGGCCTCGGAAAGCCTTTTTAAACCATGCTTTTTTTGCGCCTTGCGCCTAGGCTCCGGGCGAGGCCGATGCGCCTCGCCTGCGCTTGCGTCTTTGACAACATAGGGTCCGTGTTAAATGCTTCATCAAACCTACCGGTCTTTCTAACAAAGTTATGGACCGTCATCGATGCTATCACAATACTCACTTGGTGCTCGTATATGTAATTAACATGCATATCTCTCAATAACGCCCACCTAGCTTTCCATACTCCAAAGGTCCGTTCAATGATATTCCGCAATGATGAATGGTGATAGTTAAATGTCTTTTTTGGTCTGCGAGGAGCACGCATAGCACTACTCTATCCACGTCGAAATTTTGGTATATGATAACTAATGGTTTGACCTTTGTATGGAGCAAGATACCCTTTAGTATTTGGGTATCCAGCATCAACAACGTAATATTTGTCTACAAATATAAGAAACAGTTGTTAGTCGTTTCAAACATGTATTAAAAACATAAAAATTGCATTATACTAACCACCCATTGGATGTGGGAAATTAAGCTCCTGCCTCCGTAAGGCTTCATTGAAGAAGAATCTGGTGTCATGTGCACTACCTTCCCATCCAGCCCATACGAATGTAAAGCACATGTTAAAATGACAAACAACCATTATATTTTGTGTCGCATATCCCTTTCGACCAATGTACTTCGTTTGGTCCTTCAGTCGAACTGATGCCCTCACGTGTGTCCCATCAATAGGCGACAATAGCGCCAATGCAGTCCTTGAACATTGGATAATACCGAGGATTATTTAATATATGATCAGGTACATCATCATTATAGTTTGCGTATGGCTTGATGATGTTAGCACTCATCTTAAGCACGGCGCCATAACTTTATGGAAATGTCTATGAATGGTTTCCCCGGAATGATTAAAAGATTCTTGGACAAACCTATTCGTACACCCATGAGCCAAAGTCATCAAGAAGATTCCGACCGACTCCTCAACAGACACATTACGGGTTTGTTTCAATCCGTAATTAGTAACAAGATCTATGCATAAATGTCTAAAAACTGGCACGTGCAGTCTAAATGTTTCATAACACCGTCTAGGATGGCTAGTTAGTATTTCATTAATAAACATGTGGCCTGTTCAACCCGACGTGTGACATGGCCTTCTTCTATTATGCAAGTCACGAGCTATTATTATCCCTTGGACAACTATTCCACATAACCTTTTGAATTCTATATCCTCATCCACCAAATTTCCTTCATCACCGTCATACGAAAGTGTGACGTGACTATCCATCCTATTAATACAAAGATGTAAACAATAATACATTATATAAAAAGTAGAAATAAAACACAATGTCAAATGATAACACAAATACTAAAAGTAGAAATAAAACACAATGTCAAACGATAACACATAACATAAAATGACAAATCATTCTTCCATAAGAGACTTAAGGAGCTTCATCTTTGCTGCATGAGTTGTTGGATACCTAAACGCTTCACGGTTTGGCTTTTTGATTAAAACACGCAAGGCACGTGTAAAATCTTGTGAATCTTCTTCGAAACCGGGAAAAGTGATGACAATGTTCATGCAATGTGCAATTGTTGGGGAGGCATTATTTGGTGGAAAAGTTTGTGTGCTTTTTGTTGATAAGACATCTAATACAACATCAAGCTTTTCTTCGAAAGATGAAGTTTTGCTCTTGGTTGAACGTTTGTGAGTAACATCCTTAGAAATACTAAGGATGTTTATTAATGAAATACTAACTGGCCATCCTATACGGTGTTATGAAATATTTAGACTGCACGTGCCAGTTTTTAGATAGTTATGCATAGATCTTGTTACTAATTACGGATTGAAACAAACCCGTAATGTGTCTGTTGAGGAGTCGGTCGGAATCTTCTTGATGACTTTGGCTCATGGGTGTACGAATAGGTTTGTCCAAGAATCTTTTAATCATTCTGGGGAAACCATTCATAGACATTTCCATAAAGTTATTGCAGATGTGCTTAAGATGAGTGCTAACATCATCAAGCCATCCGCAAACTATAATGATGATGTATCTGATCATATATTAAATAATCCTCGGTATTATCCAATGTTCAAAGACTGCATTGGCGCTATTGTCGCCTATTGATGGGACACACGTGAGGGCATCAGTTCGACTGAAGGACCAAACGAAGTACATTGGTCGAAAGGGATATGCGACACAAAATATAATGGCTGTTTGTCATTTTTAACATGTGCTTTACATTCGTATGGGCTGGATGGGAAGGTAGTGCATATGACACCAGATTCTTCTTCAATGAAGCCTTACGGAGGCCGGAGCTTAATTTCCCACATCCAATGGGTGGTTAGTATAATGCAATTTTTATGTTTTTAATACATGTTTGAAACGACTAACAACTGTTTCTTATATTTTTAGACAAATATTACGTTGTTGATGTCGGATACCCAAATACTAAAGGGTATCTTGCTCCATACAAAGGTCAAACCATTCGTTATCATATACCAGAATTTCGACGTGGACAGACTAGTGCTATGCGTGCCCTTGCGGACCAAAAGAGACATTTAACCATCACCCGTCGTCATTGCGAAATATCATTGAACGGACCTTTGGAGTGTGGAAAGCTAGGTGGGCGTTATTGAGAGATATGCAAGTTAATTACACATACGAGCACCAAGTGAGTATTGTGATAGCATCGATGGCGGTTCATAACTTTGTTAGAAAGACCGGTAGGTTTGATGAAGCATTTAACACGGACCAACAAGAATCTTACAATCCTCACGGTACTAGTGATGCACTTCATGAAGAAGTTCCGTCTACAAATCGTACGGATGATGATTGTATGTATATGGCAGCGATATGATATTAGTGTGTCATTTATGTGCATTTTTATGTTTT
This sequence comes from Helianthus tuberosus, assembly GCA_030545235.1. Lineage (NCBI taxonomy): Eukaryota > Viridiplantae > Streptophyta > Magnoliopsida > Asterales > Asteraceae > Helianthus > Helianthus tuberosus. The sequence continues at coordinate 192,688,479 of CM060445.1, forward strand.
TTTAGGAATCGGAATGTAATATTATTATGGTCTAATCAAGAAATTATAAAATATGTAAACGAATTTTATGTTACACTATGCTATCAATATCGGCGATATATCGGTGCTATATCACCGGTATATCGGTTATCGGACCTAGCCCCAAATATCGGTTTCGTATCTCGGTCAAATATCGGTCAACGATAATATCGGTGGTCAACACCGAAATATCGCCGATATTTTGTAAAAATCATATCGGTTGTCTCGCCGATATCTCGTCTGGGCCCAATTCCGACTGTATAGCGACCTCCGGCGGCTGAAAACAGAAGAAGAAACATATCTGTTGGCACTTATCGACCACATATCGACCGTATAGCGACCTCCGACGGCCAATTCCGACGCCTCTGCTGGAATTTATGCTGTAAACCAGTAGCGGCTGAGGGAACAGCGCGAGACAGGAAGAAGGAGAAGAAAGTAGCGGCTGATGATGATGAAGAAGATGCGTGTGTTACTTTTAGGGTTAAATAAGTTTTAAGTATTTCAATATTTACCCCTCTATCTTTCACTAGTTTATACTTAGTCCTTTAAACTTGTATTTTTTTTTACATAAAAGCACATTATTAGTTTGTGTATATAAATATTTAACCCCTCTATCTTCACTAGTTTATATTTAGTCCTTAAACTTACAAATCTATGCATAAAAAGTATAAACTTTACATTATATATATAAATTTATATAGGTTCTATATGTATATATATATTTATGCACTATATTAGAAATTACCGATATCTCACCGATATATCACCGCGATAAACGATATCTCAGATATCGGTCGTTGACCGATAGCCGATATTTTTCCGCATTAACTGCTTAGATGTTACATATTTCGTAAAATGTTTTTCAATATGCTAGAGAGAAAAAAAAAATAAGCTAAACCAAACACTTTTTAAAGGGATGTCCTTTTTGGTCATTTTACATGAATAAGCTAAACCAAACACTTTTTAAAAAAACTACTTATTGGCTTATAAGCTAACCCAAACACTTTTTTCCTATGTTGTCAAAAGCGCGCGCCCGGGCGCAGCGAGGCGCACCTATAGCGCCTGGTGGTAGCCTAGGCGCAAAAATGGGATTTTTTTGAAAAAAAACGGTGCTGAGGCGCAAAAAGCGCGCTCCTAGGCGCAAAAAACGTTGTTGAGGCGCAGGAAAAAAGGTAAAACAACACAAATGACCATTAAAAACGAAACCGAGTGCATGCAAAAACTGCCTCACGCGGGCCCGGGTTTTCGGAGCTGCATTCGTGTCCGCAGGACGTGCGGGCACGCACGAGTTCAACCAAATTCCAGCTCAGAAACTCATTTTTAATTTTATATGTAGCATAACATATTTTTTATATTTTTTTTCTCTATGTGCGCTTTTCTTAAAAAGCCCACGCTTTTTTTGCGCCTAGGCTCCTGGCGAGGCCGATGCGCCTCGCCTGCGCCTTGCGTCTTTGACAACATAGCTTCTTTCCGAAAAGTCATAAGTTAATAAGTCCTTTTAACTAAAATAAGCTAACCCAAACACACCCTTCTTACTTTTCCCAAAGCCTTTTCTCCGGTGCAAGTTAAAAGTCGGAATAAAAGTCCTTATGCATTTGCCAAACATTATTTTTTAACTTATTAACTTTTAACAAGTCAATAAGTTAAAAGTTGGTGCAAAATAAGGAATCCCAAACACCCACAGACATATGGAAGTACTGAAGTTGTAAAGCACGCCTAACATCTATGCAGTTAATAGCGGTGGGATAGCGGTTAGCGACCCTCGTGTCAAATCGCGTTCCAGAATAGCGGAACTGATATTATTGGTGATATTGGCTGTTATTTGACCGCTATTTTGATTCCCAGATAGCGGTCATAGCACCGATTATCAAGGTGTTATATTTTCGGCCAAAATTAAGGAAAAACCCATAAAATTCTATTATTTGGAATAACCCAACGCTAAAAGCCCAAACTTCAAACCAAGGGGGGATTATTTCCCTTCAACGTGGCAAAATGGGCGGGTTAGATCATATTCTGAAAAGTTCTGGAATGGTTATGTTTATATTTCATGGCTTATGATTAGATCATGTTTCAAATATGGATGCTTTTGTGTTTTGACTTTTGATATTACTATTAATATTATATATGTTTTATGTTTTTTAATAAATATATAAATTCTGCATGATATTAAAATTACCGACATCCCACTGTGATAACTTATACCTCAAATAGCGGCCCTTGACCGCTATTTGATTCTGGACCGCTATAACTGCATAGTCTAACATACAGTGTTGGGTGAACTATAGTAGCGTAAGATAAAAAAGCAAAACGACAGAACAAAACACTGAACCCTGTGCAAGAATCTATACAGGTCCCTTAAAAGGTCTATATGCCCACACAAGGCTAAGGCTAAGGCAAACATGGGTATAAGAACTCCTTTCCCAGATAATGTCGTCGAGAAGGTGCAAGTCTAGCAAGATAGAGATGATGAATGATTGAATATCTTTGTAGAGATGAATATGATTATGATGATAGGATAAATGATTGATGATATTAATTTTTAACTTTGATGGCTGTAGAAAAATTTTATACATCAATGTCTAGATTAAAGTCCATCTTGCTTAAAAAAGAGTTAATTGCCCGGATGGTCCCTGTGGTTTCACGTTTAGTCCCCACCTTTTGAAAATAGCAGGTATGCTCCCTATGGTTTGTTATTTTGTTACTCGGATAGTCCCCTGAGTAGATGTCAGTTAGTTTGGAAATAGCAGGTATGCTCCCTATGGTTTGTCATTTTGTTACTCGGATAGTCCCCTGAGTAAATGTCAGGGGACTATCCGAGTAACAAAATGACAAACCATAGGGAGCATACCTGCTATTTCCAAAAGGTGGGGACTAAACGTGAAAAAACGTGAAACCACAGGGACCATCCGGGCAATTAACTCCTTAAAAAATAATTGGATTTTGAAAAATAGACATCCTGTGTTGTTATGGGATTTTACCATAAATTATTGTCTTTCAGGTTCAAAACCAGATGCGAAACAAAGAAAGTGAAAAGAAACGTGCTTATTTAACCTTGGAGGAACTGCGCCAATTATCTGATGACACAAACACATACAAATCTATAGGTATATAGCATTTAAGTACACTAAGTTCTATTGTCACGGCCTCATGTATATGAGGCTATATCACAGTATAATGCACACTTGAAATTGTTACGAATATCATGTATTCTGTTTTGTTTTGCAGGGAGAACGTGAGTACTGGATATCATTTACACACTTACTGCAAGTACAATGATTTCGTTTTTTTTCAAAGTTGAACCAAAATTAATATATTATTCCCAAGCACAAATTTTTATTTGTTTTTAAGCAATTAAACTTCGTTTAACAAACTATTTTCTTGGACACAGTTTTATATCTTAAAATGACTAGTTTATAAAACTGTTTTAGTATATGAGCTAAAGAATAACCATTTACAAAAGAGTAAAGTACACGGATAGTCCCTGCGGTTTTCCAAAAATTTGGATTTGGTCCCCAACTTTTCAAAAGTACACGGATGGTCCTGGTGGCTTGCACTTTGTAACGCATTTAGTCCCCAACTTTCGCCAAAAGTACATGGATGGTCCTTGTGGTTTGCACTTTGTAATGCATTTAGCCTCTAACTTGGACCTCCTAAAGCTTTTAAGTTTGTTGGCTGGGGACGAAGTGCGTTACAAAGTGCAAACCACATGGACCATCCATGTGCTTTTAGAAAGTTAGGGACCAAATCCAAAATTGCTAGGGACCAAATCCATAATTTTGGAAAACCCCAGGGACTATTCATTTACTTTACTCTTTACAAAAACATCCGAGGCTCTTAGTAATTTGGAGTTATTCAGGCTTTGAGACAGTAAAAATATTTTTAATCTTTAAAGTTTGGAAGAAAAGAAAATTTATTTGATGGTTCAATAGGCTTTTTCGGTTAAATCATTTCTTTGTGTCATTTTTTACTGTCACTACCTTATATGTTATTCTTGTGTATTATGATTAGATTCATCTTAGAGCCAAAACCATTTCTAATGAATGAACAAGAAAAGAAGCTTAGTGATAGTGAAACTGCAATTGCCTCTTTACAGGTTTGCTCTTTTGTCAAAAGATTCTCTTTTTTTTTTTTTTTTTTTTTGCGAAAGACCGCATCATATCTAGGGCTGTAAACGAATCGAACGTGTTCGTTCATTAAGGAAGGAACTTGTTCATGAACATAAATGAACACAAACGAACGTTATCTATTCATTCTAAAATAAAATCTGCATTTTTCATGAGAAAGATTATAAAGAATCCACCAAAAATAAATAAGTACTTTACATAGCTATCCCAACATAATTGATATAATTATCATAAACATAATTAACACAAAAATTAAGAAGTTTGTCAAGCTTTAACACAAATTGAAATTGAAATGGTCAAATGGGGAATGTTAGCGGAGGTGTATAGTAACTATGGTTTCAAATTTTAAAAACGAAAACCAGTAAAATAGAAACATAACATAAAAAACCCTTTAAATGAACGAACACAAACGACCATAAACGAGCGAACATAAATGAAACATTACCGAACGCTCACGAACATAAACGAACGAACGCAGCCTCTGTTAATGTTTGTTTGTTTAACTTATCGAACAAATTTCTTGCTCGTGTTTGTTCATTTACCAAACGAACGGACATAAACGGACTTCCCGCCGAACGGTTCACGAACGGTTCGTTTACAGCCCTAATTAGTCATATCCTTAAGAACTAATTTGGGTGCTTTGCTTGTATATAATTATTTGAGTTAATTACTGTTTTCGTCTCTGTATTTTGTCAAAAATCACTATTTCAGTCAATTAGTTTAAAAATTGCGATTTTAGTCCCCGTGGTTTCACTTTCATAACCATTTCAGTCCACCTCATAACAATTTCAGTCCCTGTACTTAACAAAATAATGGATTGAAATGATTACGAAAGTGAAACCAAAGGGACTGAAATGGTTACGAAAGTGAAACCACAGGGACTGAAATCACAAATTTTAAACTAATGGACTGAAATAGTGATTTTTGACAAACCACGAGGACGAAAACAGTAATTAACTCTAATTATTTTCTTGTTAAATAGACATTTAAGTTCTGTTGAAATTTGAACAGACTTCAAAGGAATATCTCGAGAAACAATTGGCGGAGGTGGAGACTAACTTGAGGGAGCTATTGCAACAAGATCCCGGTCTTGCTCGTCAAATAATGTCAATGGCTGTCGTGTAAGCATTTTACTTCCAAAAGAATCCGTAATTTGCTTATTATACAATCATGAAATTCAGATAATGTGTTGAAGCCTTCATGTTACATTGCTTGGATTGTTCTAGAACCAATTTCATCAAACATTTGAGCCTTGAACGACTTTTGTAATCTGACATCTGCAGTTAAGTTTCGTTGTAAACAATTTTACAAGTCTGATCATGAGTTACCATCGGTTTGAATGTATAGGTGAGTCATGACACACACAGGTACAGTGAGGATATAGTTCCCTGTCATACACTCATACTAGTATTTGATGAATTCTGTATACTGGTTTACCTACTTGTATGCTTATGACATCAGATAGATGTGACAATTTCTACCCATTTATATAAGATGGGTTGATTTTGTTGATTTTTTTAATCAAACGGGTCAAACAGGGACAATGTCTAAAGTATAAATTGTTTCATAAATTCTTATCATAAATATCTCATAATATTGTTTTTGTAATCGTAATCAACTCATTACTTGTTTATAGAAATGGAAAAAAATGTTTGTGGATTAACCAACATTATTGTCTGTTTCGACTTGTTTGTTTCTTTTTTAGAGTTACGGCAGAACTTGCTTGACCCGTCCGAATTTCCATCTTCACCATCTGCTGTATAATTGATTTGGGTGCTGTACAAATTTTTCATTTTAAGTTTGTGTTTAAATTTTGCGAGTTAATAAATTTGCAACGTGCGTATGTGGTTCAATGTTTTTACATCCATTTTCCCCTCTTTAACGACCCATCGCAACATGCATGTCCTAGGTTGACTTAATTATTTTTTTACCGTTTAACTTGGCTTTCGTATACAATGACGTAACTTTTCGGTGACTTTCAGTTATACCGTCACGACGTGGTTTTTTATCGGCACTTTCGCTATTTGCTTATTTTATCTACTTTTCAAACGTAGTTCGAGTCGGGATATTAAGGGGTGATTGTTGGACGTAATTCCCATCCTCGAGCCTATGAGGAAGGTTGGACTGATCTCGAGTAATTGGGCGCTTCAGGTTAGGCCGACTAATTCAAGTTATTGATTAAGTATGGTTATTTGGTTAAGTTAGAGATAAATTAAATAAGATATTATTTTATAAAAGAAACATGAATTTACATCGAGATAGTTGGTAAACGGGCAACAAGCTGCGTCGTTACCCCTTTTTAAATAGCAAAACTAAGTCTTTTAATGTACAATTGATATGTTAGATGAACATGAAGGTTGATTCTATTATTATCTAGTTAGAAAGTTGAGTTCTACTCTAATTGTAACCAAGTCATGTCCTATATAACATTTGTGATAAAAGTTAAGAGAAAAGTAATCAGTTTTGAGTTATTTTCTGATTAATAAAATTGAGAGTTATTTAATTATTTTTTTTTTCAACTTATATGCTCGTTTGATTATCGACTGGGACTTGAATATTGTGTTCCTTTATTGTTTCGAACACACCCTAAAAAAATTGTCAACTCACCGCCTATCAGAATCTTTATTTTCAGCAATGGACCACATGTTGTCATGTCGCGTGTCTACGATACCACATCCAACTTTGTTGGCTTAGTTAAAGATTTCCGACCCAAGCCGCCTACTTGATAGTCATTGTGCTACCACAAGAGTAGAACTCTATAGCGTAACACACGGTGGGACGAAAACCCGCGTGGACTCGGGATTCGAACTGACAACCTTGCACAAGGCCTTGCTCAAATTCTGCATTGTCTTAATCCACCATAAGTGACACAAGTGGGGATCGAGCTTGGGTCTCCACTGAAGAACCCAAACCTCCTACCACTAGGCGACATGTGGTAGATATAGTTCTTCAATTTTATTGGTTGGTGGCTGCACGTGGCAGCCATTAGCGACCTCCTTTTTTGTGTTTTCCTGTGGTTGCTAATTGGAGTTCTAAATATAATTGAAGTATGGTGTGGCAGTAGGGGGTGTTCAAGATTGAATTATCTGGTTTCGGTTATCTGAAAATTTTGGATAGTGAAGAACAATATATGAACCCGTATCTGAAATTTGGGATTCCGATATTTAAACGGCTATCCGAATTTATAAAAAATCAAAAAATCTATTTATAGCATAGATTAAACTAAACCGTATTCGACTTTCCAAGCTTCCAACTTTGAAAACGAACACACATTTAGAAATCCACATCTAAATCCGATTATTTACTAATTTTTACTATATTTAAGCTAAACATGGTGCCCATGTAATATAAATTTACTATTTATTTTTTCAGTTTTCGGATATCGGACAATCCGATTATCTGAAATTTTTATAAATTTATATACGAATCCAAATATTTTTGAACACCATCCAAGTAAAAAAAAACCTGGGCTCGAATCCTTTCTTGATCTTCCTTTTTTTCTTTTTTTACTATTTATTTCACAACAAATTTGGGAATTTAGTCCTCTACAACCAAACCAGCAACGGCGGAGGCTTCCCCTTCATCAGATTTCTTCCCCCAAAATCGGTTAACGGACAAGGGGTATAGGCTTATCCGTTGTGACGATCCATCAGTGATGATTGATGATTGGACGATGGAGATGATTCGATATTCAATGCCTTCTCACAACTTACAACAATACGAATTGCGTAATGAATCAAATCGATACCGACTAAATTCTCGGTTTTTATTTATTTTGCTCCATCTCAGGTCACGCACACACATCACATTTGTTATTATTATTTATTTTGTATATGTAGGTAATTATTTGTTTTGTAGCTACATCACGTTACGTGTCAAAACTGATGTTTAATTCTTCAAAATCGAGCATTACAAATTTTAACACCTCACGAATCCCATATTATTATTGATTTTTGGAGATACTATTGCAACGTGAGAATCAAACCGTCACAACATACGGCTAAAATTACTAGTTTAAAGAATAATACAAAATAATTAATAGATACATGTATATTATTTATTTTGTTTGGGCTATGTTTCCCTACTATGATAGGTCTCTTACATTAGTTTCATTGTGCCTCACGTTGTAAGTTTGATGAGTACTAAAGATTTAGATCAGTGACGGAGCTAGCCAAAAAATTTAGAGGCATCCCAATTTATTTTTTAGAGGATCAGAGGTATTCCTTGTATAAAACTGGAATCTTTTTTTTACACTACAAAAACAGTACGGATCGGGGTTGAGGGGAAATACGTAATAAACAGACTTAGCAGGGGGAAATATGTAAAAATCCCTTTTTAGAACGGCTAATTCTTACACCAACTAAACCTACTTCTAAATCTACACCAATGTTCATAATATGACTAAACCCGTCAACCACTTGGGGAGAACACCTTTACAATACACCTAACTACCACTAGACTACGAGCCCTACCGTAATTGCAGATTTCTTTATTTGACCCCGCTAGTTATATTGTAATTGCATATTTCTTTATCTCCGTTTTATAAAGGACCCCGCTAGTTATGTTGTATGAAAAATTAGCGGCAAATGATCATTTTACATGACATAAAACACTTTACAAAAAGAATATGTGTGGTTTCATACAAACAATTAGTAGATCTTTCGTTAGCGAATGATAGAAAAACTATATAATAACGGCAAGTAAATTGGCAACAAGCTGCGCCGCAACCCCACTTTTAAATAGCAAATCTAATTCAACCAAAAACAAAATTTTGGTTCTTCGGCGTCAAGAAATTGCCGTGCACGACCTTCCGCACTCTATCCAAGAAACCGACAGCTTCAGGGGCAAGAGACCTAAAAGTATCAAAGACAAAGGGTATAAAGACATGTTGATTCTCAGTACAAGCTTTTTCATACACAATTTTCTCCTAATTTTAACCAATTTGAAAAAACTTCTACGTGTTTAATTAGAGTACATAAACACCTAACCAAGAACATTTTGCCACCCGATACAACCGATCCTAAAGTTATAATTTATTTCCATAGGCATAGGAAGTACAAATGCTATATCAATATTGTTTATATAAGTGGCCGTAAAGTTATCAAAAGTATATGTCAAAAATAGTTAAAGACTCTTATACCCTATACATGTTGTGACATGTCAAAACATGCAATAACCAACAAGCCCGTTATTCCCATAATTTAATTGTGGTAGTTTGATATGGACCTTGTTCGAGCTATATTTAGAAATATGTACGAATGACTATGATGGGGTGGTTTAAATCTTAATGTTGACAAGCTACTTATACGGTACCATAGGTATCATTCACGTGACAAACCAACTTCACTTTATTATTCTTCGTCGCAAGTGGGAGGTAGGATGCCAAATTCTATTATGACAGTTTAAAATGACCATGTTATTTAAACACATATTAGTATTATGGGTTAGTATCGATACAAAGTCTCCTAAAATAAGAAGTAATAAGAAGGGTATCAAACGGACTCCGATTGACCTTATTCAAGCAGCATTGAAACTGTCTTATCGAACTTTACGATATGGGATTTTAGGTTTTTACTTTTAGATGTTTATCTTGTAGATATTCGAATTTTTGCTTACATAATTGTTTTTTTTGTTTACCATTGTGTCTCTTTTATGTTTGCGTCATTATATCTTTGTACGATCCTTATTTTTAGTAGCCTTTTTGAATAACTTTACCCTTATTATTATTATTATTATTTTAAATAGATTATTATTAATCATAATATTATTGATAGCTTAGTGGATTAGTTTAAAAATTTGAAATATAAAGTGGTTATATAAGCTATACTAGTATTAAGCCCCTGCGTTGCAGCGGTTGTTGTAAAACTGTGTCAAGTAGTACCAATGCTATACCACTGTCAGCGACCACCAACACCAGAAAAACTCGTAAAAACAAATTAAATAAAAATGAAAAAAATAACGTCGAGCGAAAAGCAGATGTAAAATCTTCGAATCACGAACGCTCGTTGCAGAGAAATTAAATCGAAATGTAAAAAAAAAACTAAGTCAATCCAGGACCCGCACGTTGGTCGAACTTGTTAAACGCAAAAAAATAGATGTGCTGCGACGGGCCAGTCAAACGGTAAAAATATACGAAAAAATGTTGAACCCCACACGCACGTTGTGGTGAATTAACTCACAAAATTTAGAACGAAACGAAAAACTCGGAAAGATGATAAGTATGGTGGACCAAAATTGAAAATAAAAAAGAGTTGGGATTAAATTGAAAAACATGAAAAACTTTGGGTTAAAAGTAAAAAACAAAGGGTCTAAATTGGAAAATTGAAGTTATTTATTAATCTTAGATAAAGATAAGGATAAAAATAAATGATATCTATATATTAGTTATTAATATTAATATTAAAAGAAATTTATTAAATAAGTATTAATAAAATTTATGAGATTGAAGGAGAGAATGCCATATGATATCATTTATAGTCTTTTATTATAAGAAGATTGCGGCGATGTCAAAACGCAAAGTGACTCGAATTTATACCGTCTAATGAAAACGTATTATATTTTACTCTACTCGTTTTGGAACAAAATTTACTTCAAAACGTAGAGAAATTGAAAACATAAAATAAAATAAGCGCAGAAGTGTATTATATTTGACCCGACTCATTTTCCAAAAAATTACGTTAAAATATTGACTAACTAAAAACGTACATAACTATACGAATGAGAACATATTATATTTGACCCAACCCATTTCCATAAAAAATTTATGTCTAAACGTAAAAATAAAGCAAATCAATTTTAATTTATACCAACACGTAAATAAACACGTAAGTATCAACATTGAAAGTTAAGAGATAAAAAAAATAGAAAACTATAAATAAAAAGCAAAAGATAAAAGAAATTACAAAAGTATAAAAGAATACAAAACTATAAAAAAAACTCAAAAAGATAAAAGGGAAAATAAATAAAAAAATTGAAGCAGGGAAAAAAACTAAAAGCAACCAATGCCATGCAGGTGGCAACCAATATTCATGCAATAAAAATAAAAAAAGAAAAACACAAAAACCCAAAAAGTTGAAAAGGAAAAAAGTTAAAGCTATAAGAATAAAAAAGGAAAAGACAAAAGTGCAAAAAGGTAAAAAAAAAAAAAAATCATTGTTCATGCGAGTTGCTAAATGTTATAGGTATAATTGGTATTATTTAAAATGCAAATTAAAATATTAAAAATAAATTCCGGTTTCAATTATATTATATATAGTATTAACAGTTAAATGCCCGGATAGTCCCTGTGGTTTGTCATTTTTTCACCTTTAGTCCCTAACTTTCTAAAATTACAGCTATAGTCCTCAACTTTTCAATTTTTGTTCCCGGATATTCCCTATGCCTAACATCAGTTAGTTTTCTCAGTTAAGATGGTGTGAAATGACAAAAATACCCTTTTCTTAAAAAGGCCAAACCACATGGACTATCCGAGCATATTCTTCATCAAACAAAATCATTACTTTACTTTCCGGCCACTTTGTTTTTCCGACTCTCCGACTCTCAACGCTTTAACCTCCGCCACATCACGATCAACCATTACCGCTTTCCCCAACTGAAACACACAACAATCACACGCATCACAAATCCCCACACCAATCCCACCAACACCAAACAACATTTTCCCACTCACAACCGTCTCCTCCGTCACCAAACCCTTATCATAATTTTCCCATCAACCAAAACCCGAATACCCTTCCAATTCTCATTTTCGGTAATTATATCGTTCCAAAAAAAAAAAAAAACCCGAATTGGAATGTGTTTAGACTCACATTTTCGATTTATACAAACCCTTTAGACCCCCCACCAATAACCACTTCAGAAAAACCTCTCTCGTTAACTCGAAGCCGTCGGAGTTCTGCCGGAGTAACCGAAGCACGCCGGAAACCCTTCATTCGTTCCACTGTTGGTATACAATTCTTCCCAACTATTCATTTATTTGTTTCTGGTTAATTTTTTTCAGATATAACAAAATGATGATGTAACACCCTTAGAATTTCTACTCGAATTTAAGGATAATTCATAAGATTTATATAAGAGATGACCCATTTAAAACATAAGTTTCAAAAGAACAAGGTTTTAAGGTAACAAGCATTAGCCAACTACCGACTAATTAAAACATCCATAAGTTGTTTAGCAAAAGATTTACATCATAACATTGTTTAAACAAAATTGATTTATGCGGAAGCTTCAAAAGTTGTGTTCGGTTCTTCAAAAGCTTGCTTGACCACCACCCGAAATCTTTGATCACCTAGAAAACTGAAATGTTTACACTAAACATTAGTAATGGGGTTCTTAAAAAGTATACATATTCATAACTATGATCGAAGCGGATTTGATTAGTTGGAAAATACAAAAAATTTACAAGGCTCTCCAGACTCTACCGTAACTTACGGTGTCTACCGTAAGTTACGGTAGACATATGAAAGTTCTGGTTCACCGTAAGTCAGGGGAAAACCACCGTAACCCATTTGCCTCTACCGTAAGTTACGGTACTACCGTAACTTACGGTAGACTCTGGATGTCTATTTTGACTGATTTTATTTGCTTTACCAAAATTAAATACTCGGATTTCTCATTCTAACAACCAACGTGTTAGATTTTCGTACTTATAATATATCAACTGTTTAACCATAACAAGGATCAATACAACCTGTTACGGAATATTATCCATGTCTTGATTGATTATTCGACCCGTTGGCTCGTCTAAGGAATCCTCCTTTATAATGACTACCAACGAGTTCTAATCAATCTTTGACCTATTATTCAATATAGCGACATCTCCGCTTTAATTCAAAACAACCATTATTCAAAAAATTAACTACACAGATGATAATCATTAAAATTTACTTAATGTAACGGGTCGAGTTACATACCTTTAAAGCAAGCCCTTCAAACGTGCGTCCACACCGGTTTACCCGCTAGATGTCCCGGCTTCCTTTCCTATAGAGTTCAATCACTTTATGTTTAGAACTCTTTGTTTCACATACATAACGCATATTTTGTCATACATCATAATTATGCATTTTTAACTTAACAATTCAGTTTCAAGCCTTCTTTGAGGCATTTCATCAAACACTATAAGGGCAGAATTTTTATATCTTTCATATTCAAGTTCATAGCTTGCTAATTAGCTAACTTAACATCAATAAAGCCTTCATATAGCATTTAAACATCATACTTTTCTGAAATCACTTTCTATCATCAAATTACACTAGAATAATCATTCTAAACCCTAGTGTTCATCATCATATTGTAAAACCCACAACCCACCTTCAATGTGTTCATGGAATTTCCTGAATTTGGACATGATTTCAGATGTAGTTGTCTAGGTTTCACTTCTAGACACTATATCATCCCTAATCTAACCAAATCACATACATGCATCATCAAATTTTGAATCTCCCAAATTCATAAGAATTTCAAACAGAGAATTTTCATAGAATTTTACATACCTTACAACCCCCTTGTGATGGGGATTACTAATCTTAACTCAGATTTCGATTTGGGAGCCAATTGGATCTTCAATTTGTGGGATTTAACATGAACTAGGGTTTTGAAAGAGTCCAGGTCGCCCTCTCCTTGTTCTGGTCGATCCCCCCTTCCAGATTTTTAGTTTGTGTTTTAATAAAATAGTTTTTATTAAAACTATTTTCAATTTTAACACTTTTGGCCCCTCTTGTTTGTTTTATTTTATTTCTATGTCTCAAGCTACTAATAAGTGATAAACTAACTAGGTTAGTGTCTTTAGTAACTAGATTATCTTACAAATTTATTTGCAACTTTATTACGAATTTAAGAATTTGTATTTTTGGGATGTTACAAGTCCATCCCCCTTAAAAGGGTTTCGTCCCCGAAACCAAGGTACGTACCGAATAGTGTAGGGTAGAGACGTCGCATCTCTTCTTCGGACTCCCATGTAGTGTCCGAACCTTTCCTATGCTCCCATTTGACCTTGACTTGATTAATCACTTTGTTCCTCAAACTCTTCTCTTTACGATCTAAAATCGCAATTGGCTTTACTGCATAGTTGAGGCTGTTATCCACCTCGATATCATCGTAGTGGATACGAGCAGTTTCGTCTGCCAAACATTTTCGGAGATGTGACACGTGGAATGTGCTATGAATCCCACTCAACTCCTCGGGTAATTCGAGACGATAAGCTACTTTACCAACCCGTTCGGTGATTCTGAATGGCCCAATAAATCTTGGGCTCAATTTTCCTCTTTTTCTGAATCGTATTATCCCCTTCCACGGCGATACTTTCAGCATAACCTTGTCGCCAACCTGGAATTCGATTGGCCTGTTCCTTTTGTCAGCATACGCCTTTTGCCTATCTTGGGCCGCTTTCAAGTGTGCCCGAACCACATCAATCTTTTCATTAGTGGCTCGTACTACCTCTTGGTGGGCTAGTTCACGTGGGCCCACTTCACCCCAACATACCGGGGTTCGACATTTCCTACCATAGAGTATTTCGTACGGTGCCATCTTAATACTAGCATGGTAGCTGTTATTATACGAAAACTCGACTAACGGTAGGTAAACATCCCAATTTCCTCCAAAGTCGATTATACACGCCCGTAGCATGTCCTCCAATGTTTGTATTGTTCTTTCACTTTGTCCATCGGTTTGGGGATGGTACGCAGTGCTAATGAACAATTTGGTTCCGATTTGCTCTTGAAAATTTCGCCAGAAATTTGAAGTAAACCGGGTATCCCTATCAGACACGATGGATACCGGTACTCCATGACGTGCTATTATCTCGTTAGTGTAAACTTCTGACATCTTTTCTGAAGTATAAGTCTCACGAATCGGAATAAAGTGAGCACTTTTCGTCAATCTATCCACCACTACCCATATGGCATCGAAACCACGATTTATCTTAGGAAATTTGGTTAATAGGTCCATTGTAATATGTTCCCATTTCCAAACCGGGATTTCTAACGGTTGGAGTTTGCCGTATAGTTTTTGGTGTTCCGCCTTGACTTGTAGACATGTCAAGCATTTTTCCACATACTTCGCCACATCCCTCTTCATTCCAAGCCACCAATAATTTTGTTTCAGATCATTGTACATCTTGGTCGCACCCGGATGAATTGAATATCGGGATTTATGAGCTTCATCAAGTAGAAGCGCCTTCACCCCACAAGTATGTGGAACCCATATCCTTCCGGATCGAGTCTTCAACCCGTTATTCCCATCCGACAAATCTTTCAACTGACCGATTATTCTTTCTTTCTTCCAATTTTCCTATTTCACTGCTTCTAATTGCGCCTCTCGAATACGTTCAAGTATACCCGAGGTCACCACGAGCTGCATCGACCTTACTCTTATTGGGACATAGTCCGCTTTTCTGCTCAGAGCATCCGCCACCACATTTGCCTTTCCGGGGTGATAGTGTATTTCACAATCAAAATCTTTCACCGTTTCTAGCCATCGCCTTTGTAGCATATTTAACTCCTTCTGATCGAAGAAGTATTTCAAGCTCTTGTGGTCGGTGAATATGGTGCACTTTACCCCATACAAGTAGTGCCTCCATATTTTTAATGCAAATACCACCGCAGCCAACTCGAGATCGTGCGTGGGATATTTCTTCTCGTGTATATTCAATTGCCTCGAGGCATAAGCTATAACTTTGCCCCGTTGCATCAAAATGCATCCGAGCCCCGATAGTGAAGCATCCAAATAAACCACCATGTCTTCGACTCCGTCCAGCAATGTCAGTATCGGAGATTGAGTTAACTTTTCTTTTAGCGTTTGAAACGCTCTTTCTTGGTCGACACCCCAAGCGAACTTTTCTTTCTTTCGGGTTAGCTTTGTTAGCGGTGACGCAATCTTGGAGAAATCTTGAATGAATCTCCTATAGTATCCCGCAAGCCCCAAAAAGCTTCTAATTTCCGATGGGTTCTTCGGGGGATTCCATTTTGACACTGCCTCAATCTTTGACGGATCCACCAATACTCCGTCGGCACTTATGACGTGGCCAAGGAATTGTACCTCTCGTAACCAAAAGGCACACTTAGAGAATTTCGCATACAGCCTTTCTCGTCTAAGTGTTTCTAACACTTCTTGCAAGTGGTGTGCGTGTTCAGCTTCACTTTTTGAATATACTGATGTGTGTAAAATGCAACATATAAATTACATCAAATGAGGCATAAAACTAACCCTTTTTAAGTACTAATATTGGAAAAAGAGTGTTTTTGTCTTCCTTTTGTATTTTCAGGATTAAATGAGCTCAAAAACGCAAAAGAAGCAAAAAGACAGCTAAATCCAACATAAATACAAGAAAAGGAACATTAGTGGACTGCCCGACCCCTCAACAACATCTCCCAAAGCAAATTAGAGAAGTCAGAAGACTGAACACGCCCCGTGCTCAGCCAGCACGGGGCCGTGCCCAAGAAGCAACAGAAAAGACAAACCTATAGAAGCTTCTATTGCCCACCACGGGCCGTGCTCAGCGGACACGGGGGCGTGTCGAAAGTACAGCAGGCGCATTTATTGTAATTGCGAATTACAATTAATGAGGAGAGAGAGTGTCAGACGGACACGGGGCCGTGCCCAGCGGACACGGGGCCGTGTCCAGCTCTCTGTTCAGCCTATAAATAGGAGTGCTTGGATTCATTTCATCTCATCCCTTGGCACACCACCTCTCTCACACTTCATCCACCACCCACCACCATCACAACACCATCATCCACCACCATCATCCATTGTCCATCGTAGAGTGTGTGAGTCGTCTCGGGATCCAAGATTGATCGTAAGAGTTCTTGACAATCAAGGCCATGTTTGCCTAAGTCTCTTACATCACTTGGTGAAGACAAAGTGTCTAGTATAATACTTTTTATTTTTAATCTTTTGCACTTTTTATTTGGTTTTGTATTAATGACTTTAATAACTAGTTACTTATGTTGAAGGTGATATTTCCTTATCGTTTGTCCGTGGTGTCTTGGCATTATTTTACTGTCTATATAAAATAAAGGATTTTCACCATTCATATCTCCACGGTCTATATGGAGGTATGTTGGCTACCTGGTAGGGGGTTAAGGGAACGGTTTGGTAAAGGTCTTGCCATTGTTCAGCGTTTAGAGGTCCTGCAATGGACCTGGGTCAAATTTAGTAGGACCTCCTTCAATACTTCACGGTATTGGATGGCGGGGGTCCAAACTCTTTGATCCCCTCATAAGTTAACTACTATTAATACTATAACCCGGCTATTTAGGACTGTATCCCTGCTGACTCAGACTACTTAGCCGAGGGTAACGTCACCGCCAAAAGCGGGGCCTTCCACAATACTGCATTAATAACTTAATTCATTATCTTCCAATAATCCACCCTTTTAGGATTGTATCCCTGCTGACTCAAACTACTGGGGTGAGGGTAATGTCGCCTTCAAAAGAGGGGCCTACTACAATAACTAAGATAATCTCTTAATTATGTGCAAAAGTGCGGAAATAATCAAAGGTTATACTAGATACGAGTCGGAACCAAGTGATTCATCTTGTCTATCTGTTTTTCTTTTATTTTTATTTTCAGCATTTTAGTTAGTTTTATTTTTCTTAGTTTAAAACTTTTTTTCTCTAAACTTTTATTTTGGTTAGACGTTGAGGATAAACCGGTACTAAAAGCTCTTGTGTCCTTGGACGACCTCGGTATCTTACCAACGCTATACTACACTCAAAGATGAGTGCACTTGCCCATATGTGTGTTTAGTGTTAGTGAAATATCGTGTTTTATAAATTTAAAACTTGGCTAAAATAAGTGTTAAAAAGGGCTTAAAATACACACCTAATATACGACACTTCGCACGCATCAAGTTTTTGGCGCCGTTGCCGGGGACACAAGGATTTTAAGAAAGTAGGAATCAACGGCCTAATCATTTTTTATCTTTCTTTTTTTTTATTTTTTTAGGATTTTCTTAATTTTTCAGCTTCTGCAGAGCTCAGCACGGGCCGTGCCCGCTGAACACGCCCCGTGCTCAATCATTGGAACTGGCAATCCTGTTTTACATCAGACAGTAAGCTGAACACGGGGCCGTGCCCACTCAACACGCCCCCGTGCCCAAGTTTCAGTTACTGAAAACAGAACCGTTAGATCCCAGCGGTTGGTAATTTCTGACATAAACATGAGTGATAGTAATTATTTTTACTTTCGGCACTCTTATGGTACGTGGTGTCAATTATGTGGTGGCGAACATGAAGAAGTAAAATGCTACTTCCTAAATTATAGGCCCCACTACATGGACCCACCAACTTCTCACAACCTTAAGAGGGGCGAAAGTAAAAATAAGCACTATTTCTCCCTCGAATGCGCCCAGCCAGATATTCTAGGGGAAATGCTCCTTGATGAGTTATTTCAACTAGAAAAGCTAGTTCAGAATTGGTTAGAAGAGCTTAGGAAGGATTTTATTGATCCACCCAAGACGATAACCATGAAGAATTGTTGGAACCGCATTCCGACAACCTCGTTGCTCCCGAAAATACCTTCGTACCTAGCAAAGACTTGGACGATAGTCGTCCCTATGTCGATTGTGCCGTGAAGGACTCTCCATCGACTTCGTTCGGTGCATACATAGACCTGAGCGATTCGGCATACACCTTCTTTAACAAGAGCCCGGGAAAGGGTTGGACTTGTCCACCTAGAATGAAAATAGGAATTACCCTCACCGACAACCTCTTGCGTTCTCGCCTTAGTCTAGGACAATTAAGGTATATTAGGCACTTTGGGGTTGTTCCAACCAGTAAGGAACCACCCGATATCGATGAGATCCTTGAAGTAGCAAAACCCCATAAAGCAGCCTCCAGACACGGGGCCGTGTCCAGGTCAACACGCCCCCGTGCTCACTAAAAAAGATTCTCTGCTGATTTGGTCAGAATACGGACAAAATGTGTCAGGATTTCCTCTGAACACGGGGCCGTGTCCAGTCAACACGGGGCCGTGCCCAGTGCGCTGTCGTTTTCTTTAAATGCAGCCTGATTCCTGCTCATTTTGACCACCTCAATTGACAGAGATCCCTGGGATTTTCACTCATACCATCCTAGGTAAGTGTTAAAAGAAGGTTCCAAGGGACCCTCTTGTCCCTTCCACTTTTATTCATTTCCTCCTCTTTCAAATTTTTTTCAAAATTTCCTCCATGGAAGCTTGGAAATCCCTTGATTCCAACCCTCTATGTGAAGTTTGTAAGATTATTTGCTAAAGATTCTTGCTTAAAGTTAGTTGTATAACTTTGTTTTAAATTATCTGAGCTTAAAACCCAGATAGAAATCATAAAAATAATTTAAAACTCCAAGATTCTTTAGCCAAAAATCCTACAGACGAATGGACACGGGGCCGTGCTCAACGAGCATGGGGCCGTGTCCAGGGGCTCTGTTTTGTAAAAATTTAGCTTTCTTCGGTTTCCTTCGCAGAAAATGGCAAGCAGAACAAGCGGATCATCTTCAAGAAATAACCGACAAGGGAGGAGATCTTCAACAGCAGAAGACTCTCTTGTAAACTATGTTTACGCTCTAAGGGAGGCTATTGATGAAATGACGGGAGTGGAAGAAGCATTGGTCGACCGTATCAACCATCTTACAGTAGGGCTGGAGGGCTGTCTCCATGAAGTAAACCTCTTGCACCAGAGGTTGAACCTTCTCGCCTCCCCACCTTTGGTACCTATAATAACCCAAAGGGCGTGGAACATGGTGCCCGAAGTTGTCATTCCAGCCGAATGGTACGCCATGCACCAAGAGCTTCCGCGAAGAGTGGTGCAAGGAGTCCCGGTGAATGTTCCCCCTCAACCACCAACAGCAGAGGAAAATGAAGCCACATTCTTCCTTCCTAGGGAGATCGAAGAATGGCTTTAAACAACGTTTGGGGAAGAATTCGTTCGGCTAAAAGTCCTACTATATCGGGAAACCATTCTCGAAATTTTCTTAACATAGTAGAACTCCTTATGATAACCTCGTGTACCTGCTGACCTATCTAGATAAGTTTTAGTTTTATTTTAATTTAGGATTATGTAAGTTCTCTCTATGATGAAATGAAATGATGGTTTTAAGGTTTGGATGGTTTGTAATGAATAAAACACACTCATGGTGGTAAAGGATGAAAAGGGGAACGAGAAAAATGAACCCATGCACAAGAACAAGGCAACCCGACAATTCTCTCCATTTCAGAAGGCTCAACACGGGCCGTACCCAACCAACACGGCCCCGTGCTGAGCACCCTGCAGAAAAATGCCCAGTTCAGGTACTTGGACACGGGCCGTGTTCACCCAACACGCCCCCGTGTCCAGACTTCTGTTTCTCTTATTTTAATTTTGTTACTGGCACTTGAACACGGGGCCGTGCCCGGATAACACGGGGCCGTGTTCAGTGCCCAGTAACACAAATTTTTGCTTTTTAACACTATTTTACACATCTAATCAACCTAAAAATTTATTTTTGGGACACATTGAGGACAATGTGTAATTTAAGTGTGGGGGGGATGCTAAAACCTTGAATTTTGCAAGTCCTAAATACAAGCCTTACACAAAACTCTATTGGAACCGCTAATCACCCCAAAATTTTTTCAAAAATTTCATTTTTTTTTACTTGTCTAGGTTTAACTCGGGAAATTCAAGTTCTCAAAAAGGTTATATTTTTACAAATTTACAACCGATAGCGTAGTGATAAAAAGAACCAACATAAGAAAATTATGAAAAGGCATAGCAAACTTATTTAAAATTTGATTATATATACTTGATCACATAAAAACTCATTCCCACAAAAGTGAGTTTTGAGCCTTTATTGAGCACACAATTACATATCATTTGACTAAATGCTCATTTTTCGTTTCTTGTGTGAATAGCCGCTTGGTTCTTACGACTCTAGAACTTGCCATGACAATGCATTCCCAGTCCTTATCAACTTAAACCCGAGTAAGTAAATGATAGAGGCATTAGGACTAACCCTTTTTATTTCTACACCATTATTTTTCTTTTTCTTTTACCACCTACCCAAAAATCCCCCTAGTTAGCCCCTTTGAGCCTAAACCTTTTCGTTTCATCACCCAAACAAAAACCCTTTTACCCACCAAAACCTTTTTCTTTTTTTTAAGCCTTTATTTTAGTAACAAGTTCAGTTCTTCGTAAAAAAAAAAAAAAAAAAGTGTGATAATGATGAAGCAAAAAGGAAATAAACAAACAAGTTAATCAAAAATAACTTAGTTTGAATAAAAGCTTCATCAAAATAAAAAGTTGCAAAAATACGAAAACCGACACTTGTTACGCTTTTAGCCCTTTTTCTACTAACCACTAACCCAACCACCTACCTTTAACCCTAGCCAAACCCTTAACCCACAAAGTCCTCTTGATATCTACAAAGGTATAAAAGTTAAAAAGGAGGAGGATTGATTTCTTGGCAAGCCTATGGTAGGAATAAGTTCCATGCCGCTCTCGAGTGATTCACTAAAAATACACCTTCGGCCGAGTGTGAGTGATTTCCCCGCGAGGTATGTGAACTTGTATATAAATAGAATTTTAAAAAGGCATGTTATGCCCGAATAAGTAATTTCTTTTATGAAAAGTTCTAAATAAATCATTACGAATAGGAGTGTAAATAAATAAAAATAAAACCTCAAAAAGATCTTGGAAATCCCGACACTCTACGACAAGCCCAAAACCTTCTCTTCTACCTATTCCATTTGGGAGTGTAAGCCACATATTAAAGAGTTTTGCTTGAGGACAAGCAAAAGTTCAAGTGTGGGGGTATTTGATGTGTGTAAAATGCAACATATAAATTACATCAAATGAGGCATAAAACTAACCCTTTTTAAGTACTAATATTGGAAAAAGAGTGTTTTTGTCTTCCTTTTGTATTTTCAGGATTAAATGAGCTCAAAAACGCAAAAGAAGCAAAAAGACAGCTAAATCCAACATAAATACAAGAAAAGGAACATTAGTGGACTGCCCGACCCCTCAACAACATCTCCCAAAGCAAATTAGAGAAGTCAGAAGACTGAACACGCCCCGTGCTCAGCCAACACGGGGCCGTGCCCAAGAAGCAACAGAAAAGACAAACCTATAGAAGCTTCTATTGCCCACCACGGGCCGTGCTCAGCGGACACGGGGGCGTGTCGAAAGTACAGCAGGCGCATTTATTGTAATTGCGAATTACAATTAATGAGGAGAGAGAGTGTCAGACGGACACGGGGCCGTGCCCAGCGGACACGGGGCCGTGTCCAGCTCTCTGTTCAGCCTATAAATAGGAGTGCTTGGATTCATTTCATCTCATCCCTTGGCACACCACCTCTCTCACACTTCATCCACCACCCACCACCATCACAACACCATCATCCACCACCATCATCCATTGTCCATCGTAGAGTGTGTGAGTCGTCTCGGGATCCAAGATTGATCGTAAGAGTTCTTGACAATCAAGGCCATGTTTGCCTAAGTCTCTTACATCACTTGGTGAAGACAAAGTGTCTAGTATAATACTTTTTATTTTTAATCTTTTGCACTTTTTATTTGGTTTTGTATTAATGACTTTAATAACTAGTTACTTATGTTGAAGGTGATATTTCCTTATCGTTTGTCCGTGGTGTCTTGGCATTATTTTACTGTCTATATAAAATAAAGGATTTTCACCATTCATATCTCCACGGTCTATATGGAGGTATGTTGGCTACCTGGTAGGGGGTTAAGGGAACGGTTTGGTAAAGGTCTTGCCATTGTTCAACGTTTAGAGGTCCTGCAATGGACCTGGGTCAAATTTAGTAGGACCTCCTTCAATACTTCACGGTATTGGATGGCGGGGGTCCAAACTCTTTGATCCCCTCATAAGTTAACTACTATTAATACTATAACCCGGCTATTTAGGACTGTATCCCTGCTGACTCAGACTACTTAGCCGAGGGTAACGTCACCGCTAAAAGCGGGGCCTACCACAATACTGCATTAGTAACTTAATTCATTATCTTCCAATAATCCACCCTTTTAGGATTGTATCCCTGCTGACTCAAACTACTGGGGTGAGGGTAACGTCGCCTTCAAAAGAGGGGCCTACTACAATAACTAAGATAATCTCTTAATTATGTGCAAAAGTGCGGAAATAATCAAAGGTTATACTAGATATGAGTCGGAACCAAGTGATTCATCTTGTCTATCTGTTTTTCTTTTATTTTTATTTTCAGCATTTTAGTTAGTTTTATTTTTCTTAGTTTAAAACTTTTTTTCTCTAAACTTTTATTTTGGTTAGACGTTGAGGATAAACCGGTACTAAAAGCTCTTGTGTCCTTGGACGACCTCGGTATCTTACCAACGCTATACTACACTCAACGATGGGTGCACTTGCCCATATGTGTGTTTAGTGTTAGTGAAATATCGTGTTTTATAAATTTAAAACTTGGCTAAAATAAGTGTTAAAAAGGGCTTAAAATACACACCTAATATACGACACTTCGCACGCATCAATACCAAATTATGATCGATAAACACGATGACCGACTTATCCAACATTGGCTTGCAAACCCGATTCATGAGGTCCATGAAGGCCGCGGGTGCATTTGTTAGCCCAAATGACATCACGAGGAATTCGTAATGTCCGTATCTCGTGCGGAAAGCCGTCTTCGGCACATCTTCTTCCTTGACCTTTAGTTGGTGATACCCCGATCTAAGGTCAATTTTTGAAAACCAATTCGCACCTTGTAATTGGTCGAATAAATCATCTATCCTCGGAAGCGGGTATCGGTTCTTTACCATGAGTTTGTTTAACTCCCGGTAATCGATACACATGCGCATGCTTCCGTCTTTCTTCCTCACGAACAATACCGGTGCGCCCCAAGGAGACACACTCGGCCTTATGAATCCCTTGTCAAGCAGGTCTTGAATTTGGGACATCAACTCTTGTAGTTCCGATGGTGCGAGTCGGTACGGAGCTTTTGCTACGGGTTTTGCGCCCGGAATCAATTCGATCCCGAACTCTACTTCTCGTTCAGGCGGTATCCCCGGTAAATCCTCTGGAAACACATCTTCATAATCTCGTACTACCGGTACGTCTTCAATCTTTCGTGATTCTTTCTCGGGCTCATTTGCGTATATCATGAATGCCTTGCATCCTCGCTTCATAAGCTTGTGGGCTTTCAACATTGAGCATACTATGGGATTGCCTCCTTTTTCGCCATAGATGGTGATGTGTTTCCCGCTCGGAGATATTAGTTTTATCTCTTTACGAAAGCATACGACTTTTGCATGGTGCTGAGATAGCCAATCCATCCCAACGACTACTTGAAATTCCCCCATTGACATCGGGATTAAGTCTATCAAGTATTCCTCATCGTCGATGCTTAATTTGCAGCCTCGACAAACATCACAAACTATAAAACTTTTGTTGTCCCCTATTTCAACTTCTAAGGGCACAGATAATTTCGTCAATACAAAAGAAGGATGTCGAATAAATCCATGCGAAATGAAGGATTTATTCGCACCCGTATCAAACAGTATACGTGCTGGAATTGAGTTAATTGTGAATATACCTGAAACCACATCGGGTTCTGTCTTTGCTTCAGCCGCGGTAAGTTGGAAGGACCTAGCCTTCGCTTTGGGAACTTCTGCTGGAGACTCTTTTGTGTCTCTCTTCCCAATTAACTCGGGACATTCAGATTTTTTGTGGCCGGGTTGATAACATTTGTAATAAACAGAAACTTTCCCGGGACATAATGATGCGGTGTGCCCCGTCTTTCCACATACCGGGCATGGCTTGTCTTTGAAGCGGCACTCACCTTTGTGCCCCTTTCCACATACTTTGCAACTTGGTAACCCGCCTTTAGCATCCACTTTCTTTCCCGATTCAGCAGTTCTAGCTTTTTTTGTAGGGCTTGGATTCACATCCTGTGCCCTTCGTTCACCTCTTTCAACTTGTTTCTTTAACTCGATTTCCCGCTCCTGGGCGGTGTTGATAATCTCCGTGAGGGTTTCGTATTTTGACGGAGTCATAAACTCCCGGTACTCGGCACTCAGCATGTTGTAATAGTAGTATATCTTTTGCTCTTCAGTGGTGACTAACTCGTCACAAAATCTCAGCTTATCCATGAAGATGCCCGTGATCTTATCAATTGTTTCACCCTTCTGTCTTAGCTGGATGAATTCTTCCTTGACCCTGTTAATAACCGCTTTGGGACTGTGGTGTTTAAGGAATGGAACCTTAAACTCGTCCCAAGTCATAACCCTCACCGCTTCGGCTCCCATTTCCTTCTTTTTGTTATCCCACCAATCCTTGGCTAGATTTCTCAATTGGCCCGTTCCGTAAGCAACAAAGTCGCCTACATCACAATGGGTCCGTTCAAACACCCCTTCGACATCACTTATCCATCTTTGGCAAATTATCGGGTCAACCTCCCCGTTATAGATTGGCGGTTTACACGCCATGAATTCCTTGTATGAACATCCCTTACATTCTCCCGTTTTCTCCTTCATAAGGTTGACAATATCCTCCAACCTTTTAACTCGCTCTTCAACAAGCGACAACACCGTGTTTTGAATTTTGTCTATAAACCCGGATAGACTTCCATCAATTGCCTTCCCTACCTCTTCGGCAATTATCTCTTTCATTTGTTCGGTGCTTGTTTGCACGGGATTATCATCATTCCCATCCGACATCTTGAAACTGAAATGTTTACATTTAAACATTTCGTTTATAACATTGCTTTGTTTCGGTTTAGCCAAGTTCCTAACTTGCTTTAACCGTTCACTTTTAATGCACTTTCCGGGTTTGAGTGTGTTAACACACTCTTTCCATGCATCTCAATTCATTTCTCATTTCTTACATAAGGCCTAATTTATTAGCATAATAAATTAATTCTTACCGGACGATTGATCAAGCTTGAACCGAACACTTTGTTGACAACCTTAAGCTCTGATTACCAACTTGTAACACCCTTAGAATTTCTACTCGAATTTAAGGATAATTCATAAGATTTATATAAGAGATGACCCATTTAAAACATAAGTTTCAAAAGAACAAGGTTTTAAGGTAACAAGCATTAGCCAACTACCGACTAATTAAAACATCCATAAGTTGTTTAGCAAAAGATTTACATCATAACATTGTTTAAACAGAATTGATTTATGCGGAAGCTTCAAAAGTTGTGTTCGGTTCTTCAAAAGCTTGCTTGACCACCACCCGAAATCTTTGATCACCTAGAAAACTGAAATGTTTACACTAAACATTAGTAATGGGGTTCTGAAAAAGTATACACATTCATAACTATGATCGAAGCGGATTTGATTAGTTGGAAAATACAAAAAATTTACAAGGCTCTCCAAACTCTACCGTAACTTACGGTGTCTACCGTAAGTTATGGTAGAAAGATGAAAGTTCTGGTTCACCGTAAGTCAGGGGAAAACCACCGTAACCCATTTGCCTCTACCGTAAGTTACGGTACTACCGTAACTTACGGTAGACTCTGGATGTCTATATTTTGACTGATTTTATTTGCTTTACCAAAATTAAATACTCGGATTTCTCATTCTAACAACCAACGTGTTAGATTTTCGTACTTATAATATATCAACTGTTTAACCATAACATGGATCAATACAACCTGTTACGGAATATTATCCATGTCTTGATTGATTATTCGACCCGTTGGCTCGTCTAAGGAATCCTCCTTTATGATGACTACCAACGAGTTCTAATCAATCTTTGACCTATTATTCAATATAGCGACATCTCCGCTTTAATTCAAAACAACCATTATTCAAAAATTTAACTACACAGATGATAATCATTAAAATTTACTTAATGTAACGGGTCGAGTTACATACCTTTAAAGCAAGCCCTTCAAACGTGCGTCCACACCGGTTTGCCCGCTAGATGCCCCGGCTTCCTTTCCTATAGAGTTCAATCACTTTACGTTTAGAACTCTTTGTTTCACGTACATAACGCACATTTTGTCATACATCATAATTATGCGTTTTTAACTTAACAATTCAGTTTCAAGCCTTCTTTGAGGCATTTCATCAAACACTATAAGGGCAGAATTTTTATATCTTTCATATTCAAGTTCATAGCTTGCTAATTAGCTAACTTAACATCAATAAAGCCTTCATATAGCATTTAAACATCATACTTTTCTGAAATCACTTTCTATCATCAAATTACACTAGAATAATCATTCTAAACCCTAGTGTTCATCATCATATTGTAAAACCCACAACCCACCTTCAATGTGTTCATGGAATTTCCTGAATTTGGACATGATTTCAGATGTAGTTGTCTAGGTTTCACTTCTAGACACTATATCATCCCTAATCTAACCAAATCACATACATGCATCATCAAATTTTGAATCTCCCAAATTCATAAGAATTTCAAACAGAGAATTTTCATAGAATTTTACATACCTTACAACCCCCTTGTGATGGGGATTACTAATCTTAACTCAGATTTCGATTTGGGATCCAATTGGATCTTCAATTTGTGGGATTTAACATGAACTAGGGTTTTGAAAGAGTCCAGGTCGCCCTCTCCTTGTTCTGGTCGATCCCCCCTTCCAGATTTTTAGTTTGTGTTTTAATAAAATAGTTTTTATTAAAACTATTATCAATTTTAACACTTTTGGCCCCTCTTGTTTGTTTTATTTTATTTCTATGTCTCAAGCTACTAATAAGTGATAAACTAACTAGGTTAGTGTCTTTAGTAACTAGATTATCTTACAAATTTATTTGCAACTAAATTACGAATTTAAGAATTTGTATTATCGGGATGTTACAGATGATAGGTTTAAAAACAAAGATTGAATCATGTACAGTGGGAGGTTTTTATCCTGGGTTTAGGAGGAAGATGACACCGTAAGCAGCGTTTTAATAAAATAAAAATCATAAACATTCAAATCTTGCTGCTGTAGTGGAGTGGTTTTGGTAAGAAGGAGAGGTGATGGGTGTGATGGGTGAGAAGTGGAGGAGATGTTAATGGCTTCTTGCATCTGGAGTTGGAATATTTTTTTAGTTAGAGCAATCTTATCATTGCACACTCACTTAACACAAAAACTAACCTCCATCCGCTTCAGGGACTAACCGGTAACGAAATTGCAAAAGTTGAGGACTATAGCTGTAATTTTAGAAAGTTAGGGACTAAAGATGAAAAAAGGGTAAACCACAGGGACTATTCGGGCATTTAACTCTAGTATTAATTTGTAACTTGGTTGTGTATTATTGTGCTTTACTTTATGTGTCACACCTCAACCGATGATGGAAATATTGGAGTGAGACGAAAACACGATTTTTCATAGCATTATAATGTTGGGATTCAGTGGTGTCAATTTTACTTTTTATCAAAACGGGTTTGACATATTTTATTAATTTAATATATAATTAATAAAAACGCAGCGGGAATAAATATAAATAATTAACATCAAAAGTGAATCGAACAGGATCATGGTTACAAACATGCAAATACGATACATAAAATAATTAATCTACCGATGAGAAAAATTATACCCTCTGGTTAATAATTAACCGTGTGAGACACTGAGGTACAATGAACGAGTGCTAGAACAAGAACACAGATGGCGCGAGTAACAGCTCGCGGCAGTGTGGCAGTCTTGACTTGACTATTAGACGTCACAAAAAAGGAATTAGGTGAATGGCACCTTTTAGAGGTGGCGACAGGCTTTTGTATTGTGATTGTCTCACAAAACAAAAGGGTAAAATTCCCTTCTTTTTCCTTACGGCAGAAGCACACACAAAAGGAAAATTATAGAGATTAAATATATATAGTAATATATATATATATATATATATATATATATATATATATATATATAGGGTAGGGTTCCAGCGTGAACAACCTCCCAAGAGTGAACTGCGTGAACAAATATGGACCCTTGATTTCCTTTTTAGTTGTTAAGGGTAGGATTGTAATTATATAAAAAATTAGATTTAAATCATTATTTTAATAATTGAATTAAGTTACATCTTTCCTAATTTAAATTCATTATCCACATTATGTTTGTTAATTAATAAGATAATTATCAAAACAAACAACAAATCACCAGATTTCAATTTTAATTTTTATTTGAGATTTCATCACCAGAATTCAAATTTTGATTTTTAAGATCCACGTAACCTTCATATTTCAACCTTATACACATGTGTACTTGGATATAAATAGAACAGTACACATGTGTATTCAGCATCGTACATATGTGTACAATAATTCACAAGTGTACATCAACATTCAATACAAAAAAAATGCTGAGATATCACAAAAACAGACGATATACACATGTGTACATCGCATTAAAAAGGGGGCAAAATCAGAATACACATGTGTACATCGCATTTAAACAAATAACTATTTTAATAATTGAATTAAGTTACATATTTCCTAATCCTTGATTTGATTTGTGAGAGATTTATGCAATCAATTTAAGAGGATAATTGATTACTTGATTTGTGAGAGATTTATGCAATCAATTTAAGATTGAAATTACACATATACCCTTTTTGTATTTAATTAAATGGAAAAAATTAACCAAATAATTACCATCATGCCACTCACTTTAATCTCAAGATCGTAAAAATCAAGGGCCCAGATCAGTTCACGCAGTTCACTCTTGGGATTTTGTTCACGTTTGAACCTAATCCTATATATATATATATATATATATATTTAGGTTAACTAATAACCCTAATTATCTCTTAGGCCCTGAAGCCCAATATAATAAGTTCAAGCCCAGACGCGATACGAAGCCCGAAAAACAAAGTTTAATTAAATAAGTAATTAAACGTTATATTATTTATAACCAATATAAACAATATATTCCGTTTCTCGTGGATATATAATTATTCTAGATAATTATATATATTTCGTTCTGTTAGTCGTTCGTGATCACCAGTTAATCGAGTTAAGTGGATTCAATGTTCGTTGCCCAAGGTGTAACTCTTACGGGTCATAGCTCGGTTAGCAGCGTTGACTTATCGGATCCGTACATATAATTCCAACAATCTCCCACTTGGACGACCTTCGATAAAAAGCTTAACGCAGACAGTCAGGGGTGCTCTAGCTGCACATGGGTGCCCCCAACAAGGTATAACACTTTAAAGCCAATAACCAAAATACCTTGCTATTAGTAACAACTTACTATTGCAAGACAATGGACTTATGGTAATTGTTGTCATATATCCTTTCTGTAAAAAGACATAAATTGAATCAATGAGACATGGATTAAGTTCATTCTCATATGGTGTTCAATTATTATTGTTCTCGATCAAGAGTCAAAGTGGTCCGAACAAACACACAGTAAGTTTGGGTAAGGCCTTACATTTCACCAGTTTGAATTAACGAGGGCACCACAATGTCTAACTGTTACATATCATGTAAGAGTACAGAATCCCATATCGACTACATACAACTCCCATTGAACTTCAGAACTATTCTTAATTAAAGCCTTTATGACTGGCAGTTACGCGACAACGGTTGACAATAATCAAAGAATAGTCCTTGGTAAACGAAAGTTCTAATATGTATCTCAGGTCAAATGATACTAAATGAGTATACCAATATCAAAGCATCTTATGACTAAGATCCATGAAGATGGTTTGATGCGAGTTACATCCAACGTCATTCTCAATGAGGTCTGTGAATTTGGAATTCAACTCCTTGAGTCCAAAGTCAGAGTAGTCTTAATTCAGAATCATTCCCACGAGTCTGACCGACTACGGATAGTTTAGAATGCAAGATTCACGGATTAAACGTATTAAAATCGAGCACAGTTATAAGATTCAGAATTGCATTTAACTAGTAAATCAACAATGAATTCAAAAGTACAACTGTTAAAAGTTCGTACATCCAAATACTAAATCAAAACATACTGCTAGCTAATCTAAGCCCGATAGCACCCATGTGCTGATCATGTTTGTCCTGAGTCATGGGCTTAGTAAACGGGTCTGCTAGGTTTTGATCTGTGTCCACTTTGCTTATCACGATGTCTCCACGTTCCATAATTTCCCGTATGTAGTGGAACTTTCTTAGAATGTGCTTGGCCTTGTGATGAGACCTTAGCTCTTTGGCTTGAACAATTGCACCTGTGTTATCACAGAATATCTCGATGGGTTTCTTAATGCTTGGAACCACATCGAGGTCGGTTATGAATTTCTTCATCCAAGCAGCCTCCTTTGCAGCATCTGATGCGGCTATTAGGGGTGTCCAAAACTATCCGTATCCGAAAATCCGATCCGGAATATCCAATATCCGAATCCGAAATATCCGAAAAATCAGATATCCGAAATTTCGGTTATCCGAAATTCAGATATCCGAATTTTTCGGATTCGGATAGTGATTTTCAAAATTTTCGGATATTTCGGATATCCGAAAATTTAATTTTCATTTTTTCTCGAATATCCGAATATCCGAAAATATCCGAAGTATCCGAAAATATCCGAAATATCCGAAAAATATCCGAAAAATATCCGAAAATATCCAAAAAATATCCAAAATATTCGAAAAATATCCGAAAACTTATATTCGGATATCCGAAACTATCCAAAATATCCGTTTTTGAATATGAAAAAAATAATAAAAAAATAAAAATTAAATAAAAAGTTGGATTTTTGGATATCCGATTCATTATCCGAATCCGTATCCGAAATTTCGGATATCCGAATTCCGGATATCCGAAATTTCGGATACGGATTCGGATAGTGAAATCTGGTATCCGAAAATTTCGGATATCCGAAATTCGGATATCCGAATTTTTGGATATCCGGTTTTGAACACCCCTAGCGGCTATATATTCAGATTCGGTGGTTGAATCCGCCATCACACTCTGCTTGGAGCTCTTCTATGAGATAGCTCCTCCATTTAGAGTGAATACGAAACCTGATTGAGAGCGAGAGTCATCTCGGTCAGTTTGAAAACTGGCATCAGTGTAACATCTTAC
Organism: Helianthus tuberosus; assembly: GCA_030545235.1. Classification (NCBI taxonomy): domain Eukaryota; kingdom Viridiplantae; phylum Streptophyta; class Magnoliopsida; order Asterales; family Asteraceae; genus Helianthus; species Helianthus tuberosus. Next base: position 192,720,557 of record CM060445.1, read on the forward strand.
AGTGAGCTCTTCTTCTACTCCTCCAAACACTAAGAACATATCTTTAGTTCTTCTCAGATACTTCAGAATGTTCTTGACAACAGTCCAATGGGCAATGCCAGGAGTTTGCTGATAACGACTAGTCATGCTTAAAGCATGTGAGACGTCAGGTTTAGTACATAACATAGCATACGTGATAGAATCAATCGCTGAAGCATATGGAACTCCTTCCATTCGCTTAATTTCAGTGTCCGTTGAAGGAGATTGCGATTTGTTCAACACAGTCCCTTTAGTCATAGGAACACCTCCTTTCTTGGAGTTTTCCATCTTAAAGCGTGTCATCATTTTGTCTATGTATGCACTTTGACTTAGCCCTAGAAGCCGCTTAGATCTATCCCTATAGATCTTGATTCCTAGAATATAAGCTGCTTCTCCAAGATCTTTCATTGCGAAACAAGTTCCCAAATAGTGTTTAACTTCGTTAAGCATAGGGACGCTGTTTCCAATAATCAGTATATCTTCCACATACAGGATGAGGAATGATATAGTGCTCCCACTAGCCTTTCTGTAAACACAAGGCTCATCTTCATTTTTAACAAAACTAAACTCTTTGATCTTTTGGTCAAAATGAAGATTCCAGCTACGAGACGCCTGCTTGAGTCCATAAATGGACTTATTCAGCTTACACACCCTAATAGGATATTTTGGATCAACAAAACCGTCTGGCTGAACCATATATACATCTTCAGAGAGATGCCCATTAAGAAAAGCGGCTTTGACATCCATTTGCCATATCTCGTAGTCATAGTACGCGGCTATGGCAAGCAATATCCTGATCGATTTGATCATAGCAACGGGCGAGAAGGTTTCATCATAGTCAATCCCCTGAGTTTGAGTGAAACCCTTCGCAACTAGCCGTGCTTTAAAGGTGTGTACATTTCCATGCATATCGGTTTTTCTCTTGAAAACCCATTTGCTCCCTGATCGGAGTGTCGCGCTCCGGTCAAAGATAAAATTTATATACCCAAATTACCCTTAACAAATAGCTAGTGGTAGTGAGGGGTCGAACCACGAAGAGTATGTGGTTTGTGTATGGACTTGATTGAATTATGAAGGTTGTCACTATTATGAAGCTTGCTAAGATATATTTTTGTATTTTTGTTTGATTGAAAGATGTGAAATAGAATTACTAAAATGATTTAATGAATTAACTACTAGTGATTAACTAATTGCAAGAATTGGAAATGATTGATTGAACAATAATAAGAAAACAAGGTTCACACCCGGTTTCAACTAATGCACGACTTAGGGTTACTATGTATTTTAATTAGCTTTACTTGAAATAGTTCATTAACGGGTTGCAATCACAAAGCTTAGGTGTCAATCGCTATCAACGTCTTAAACAACGGACCATGATACACTTCGTTACTTTGGACTAGCAAATCCTACCAAAGACAAGGCATAAATACGTGCATTCATTTCACAAAGTCAAATTTAATCGTTCACTCGACAATTTGCAAATTCAACACCAACGTAGTACAATTATCTAAGATTCAAATGCAATTCAAGTTGTCACAAAACAATTAACAAAACATAATAAACCCTAAACCTTACAAAAGTCTACACCGGGGTGAAACCTCCAAGAAATTAGCCGAGCATGATTGACGAAACTTGATCACCGGATGTTGGAAACGTGAATTGGATCATCACGAAGCTTGAAGATGGATGGATGGATGAAGGGTAGGGTTTTGGATGAATGATGATGGTGAATGGATGATTGAATGGATGGATTGGTAATTGGATGGAGCTAGGGTTTAGGAATCAAGATGATGATGGTGAATTGTTCTTGATTCGGGTTGTTCGTGTCTTCGTTGGTAGAATGGTAGGTGATGGATGGATGGATATGGCTCCAAGATTGAAGTTCTAATCTCCAAGAAAGTGTAACTGCCGAATTCCTCCTCAACAACCCACTTTGATTTGTTATTTGACCCCAAATCACGCAACAGCCGCGCAGCAACATTGGAGAGCCGTCGCCGACGGCCTGATGCCCCGTCGGCGACGGTCCGTGGATATTGACTTGGTGCCGACGCTTAATCTCGCTGCCTACGGACAATTCTGGCTACGGAAAGTTGTGCCAACCGTCGGCGACGGTGCCCAGATGTTTGATTTTCTGTTTCGTCCATTTCTTGAGTCTGGTTGACCCGTTTCGCATCCCGGTGGTTCCGTTTTCGCTCCAGTGACCCGTAAAGCTCCCGAAAAGCTCCTTAAACTCTGCTAGACCTGCAAAACACATATCTAATCAAAAGTAGGCCATTCGAACTAAAACTTGTGTAAAAACATCAAATTAAGCAATTACGATCACCGGTTTTCGACCACGTATCACATCCCCACACCTGTCTTTTGCTTGTCCTCAAGCAAATCTGTTTTTCACTTTCACGTGGGTCGAACAACGAATACACTCCCCATTCCTGAGACGAAGGTTAAGGTCCAATGTCATGCTAAAGTTCAAACCCTTTACAATTTTCAATGCATTTAATGGTAATGTGATTTCAAATACACAAATGGTTACCCAAGATTAACCCGCCCGTGAAACCAACAATTCATGCACATCCCTCACAATGTTCTCTCCACTCGGTTTATAAATTGGCTAATATTTAGAATGTATTAGCACTTCAAAGAATATTCACTCAAAATCGATTAGAACACATACCCGCATAAGCTTGCAACTCAATCATTCTCCACTATTGATCACGGACACTAAGCACAAGTCATAAGGTCTTGTAAGGGTTGTAACGGGGCTAGGCTAAGGGTAGGAATTAGGATATTTTTAAAGTGGCTAAGGTGATGAAAATTCGATGTTTATTACAAACCACTAACTTAACAAAACTAAATATAAACATCAACTATGGGCAATAATCTTTCACCCTTTTATTCGACAACTACTAATACTTCTTTTTGTGTTTTTCTCAATGCTTTTTCAACTCTTTTTTCATAACTTTTTTTTTGCAAACAATTAAAAGCAACTATACAAATACAATTCCTATAATCGAATTTTCATCACACGGGTTTAAAAGAAAAGGTATAAAGGTTATGGGCTATAGGGTAGTCAAACGAAAGGTTTAGGCTCAAAATGGGCGACTAGGGGATTTGTTTGGGTAAGGATAGATAAATGGTTTTAAGAGAAAAGGTTTACCTAATGCCTTAATCATTCTCGTGCTTGTATTTGGTCTATAGTCTCAAACGTATCAAAAGTTGCAAGTTCTACAATATATGACTAATGGTCCACTCAAACAAAGAAACATAGGTATGTAATCTATGATATAAAAGTGGCTCAAAACCTCACATATCTAAAAGGGTATGGTATGTGACATGCATAAAATACTAGTTCCATAAGCGGATTATTCCCAAATAACCACCCGCTAAATACCCGTCATGCTATTAACTTGAACTTGACCATGACAAAAGACCAAATGGTTTATGACATCCCTCGTTGACTTAGTTACTTGTGCTTTTAAGATCACTTTTGAAACAAGATATTTTGAAATTTTTTTTGAAATTTTCCCCCATCCCCACACTTGAGGTAAACATTGTCCTCAATGTGTAGTGTTTAAATGAATGAGTCAAAAACGAAAATTTTTACTACTCCCCCATCCCCACACTTGAAGTACATATTGTCCTCAATGTGTCAGAATTAGAGTATTAAACGCACAAGGGATGTGACACGGCTAACTCCCCCAAGATTTCTCCCCGGAAAAATAAAATACAATTTACATTCCACTTATTTGCTAACTAAAAATCAGAAGTAAAAAGAAACGTATGCACCTGATTTCTGAGCTCATTCCTCGTGTGCTCCTCTTCTCTTCATGAAAGTGGTTGTCTCACGAACCCAATGTGCCTACAAATCTTAACCCTTGTGTAGAAGCATGCTTCTCACAACCATTAAAATTTGTTAGTTACCTAGTTCTACCACTTTTATGAAATTATCACCAAGTCATACATTATTTTACTTTGATTTCTGTGGAAAGTAATTTACAACAACAACAAACCTAACTCACTTTCGTAGGAATCACGGTTGCATTTAGCTTATGCAACAAGCCCTTTTAAACCCCCCAATAGCATGGGAGGACGAGAGGTCTCGTGAGGGTTATATAGGGAACACACCCACAAAGTTCATTTAACTAGGCAAAAATTTAAATAAAACAAATTAAAAATAATGAAAACGAAATAATATACAACAACAACAACAAAAACATACCTCGCCTCTACCGCTGATATCTCTCATTAGGGTTCACTGGCGGGTTCCGCTGGTACGGATAACCAGTGAGGGCCTCAAACATATCCCTGTAGTTATCTAGCGGGCTCGACTCTTGTTGAGGTGGCGGTTGGTATGGAATCGGAATGAAACTAGAGCCGACTGCCTCGGGCCAATGAGGGGTTGGATCGGATGGGCCTTGCGGATGAGGAAGGTTGGGGTAATCGGTCCACCCCGAGTGTTCAATATATGGGAGACCGGCTTGATAATCTCTTTGATGGCGCTCTTGGTCATGGAGCACCTTGGCGTTATTAATCGCCATTTGGTTAGAGAAAGCCAACGCTCCCCACTGGCGTTGGTCCAACTCTCTTTGCACATTTTGGCGCCTAGCCTCCTCTTCTTCCCATGCCCGTCTGTGGGCCCTTTCTTCCTCTTGCAACTGTAACAAGCGTTCCATTTGTGACTGTTGTAACGCCTGTTGCAGTTGTTGTTCCTCCATCTGCTTTTCCACCCTCTCGCGGAAGGATGCTTGGAAACCCCATTGTTCCTGCGAGTACGCCCCTTGCGCCTCTTCCCAAGCCTTCCTGCTCACATGGTACTCTCTCCCCTCACCAATACCTGCCGATACATTGTCGTAAACCGCTTGTTGCCTGCGGGTCCACAACCGGTATGATGGTATCTGCCGTTGGTTCACAAAGTCTGCTACATCGGCCGAAATCTCCCGATGCTTCCCCCTATACCTTTGCCTCGGTCCCCGTGGACCGGAAGGATCCGTCTCCTCCTCAACATCAGGCATCTCCTCATCACCTTCTTCTTCATCACCCCCTTTATCATTGAATCGGTAACTATCTCCTTGTTCATCTTCAACCGTGTGAAGATGACCAAAAGCTTTCATAACTATCTTCCAATGTCGCCTCATGGTGGCGAAGCTGAACTGATCAATGGGATTAGACACCCACAGCGACTCCGGAGGCAATGCATTCTGTTGCAGAATCATTGCGCTAATCAACCTCGCGTAAGGGATCATCTTCCGCTTAAATGATTCCCTTGTATCCCATGTGTTGATCATCACAATATGACGCCATGATAGCTTGGGCGTCCCATATAACAACGCATGCACAACCCGGCAGTCGGGTGCCTTCACTTTACCACGGTCCCCAAACCGTACCATAACATTCTCTAACGAAATGCCTTGAAGTATTTTGCCCTCCAAAGACAAGTCGGTTCGTGAATCTCCCGCACCCCCGGAACCTGGCAGTGTGTCTTCTAACAGTCTCACCGGATCAGCATCATTTCTTTTATTGTCCAAAAACTGATCATACCCGTAATAGTCATAAGCTTCAACTCCAAGCGAGTCAATTCTCGCAATAGCATTAATATGCTCAAATGACATGATCATTTGTTTTTTTCCAATGTTGCCGATCAACTGCCACCTATGAGCCGGCCTATCAGAATGTTCGAAACGGAGAGTAGATAGCCATTCACAAACAACCCCCAAATATACCCGAGTGGTGATATCATCACACCAGTCAATCACTCGCTCCCAACCAAGATTTTCGAACTTTTGCACTATGCCGATCCTTCGAAACTCCTCGACATCTACTGTACGCTCACATACTGCCCTTTCAGGTACGGGCTTTGAAATACCCGTAACCATCTTCATCTTCCACATCTTAGCTTCTAGTCTCTTGTTTTGGTACCGGGAAAGAGCCTTTGTTTTTTCATCTTTCCATACCGAAGCCGACCTACTATTCTTAGCTTCCTCCCAATCCCAATATTGTCTATAAAGTTGCCCATCACCCTCTTCTACGTTACTTAGTTGTTCCCAACATCTTTGATATACCCCGGAACCCGAACCGGCTCCCGAAGATGAACCTTGACCGGAGGTCTTTGCTTTCTTGCTTCCTCGAAACATGGCTACAATCAAAAGACAAAGGAAACAACAATTAGTATACCCCAAACTCAATTGATCTCAAACTTTGAACATAGTATGCAATGTTGAATTTCAATCAAGATTTAGATGTAAAATCGCCTTTTTAAACTTCCAAAGTCACACATTTTTAACATCTAAATATCAATCTAGCATGTTTAGTCATAACATTTCTCAAAAATTCACGGTTTCAACAATATTCAACATTACCACTATGTTCAATCATGCAAAAATCTAGTGTAATCACATCACCAAGACTAAAGCATGCTCAAATCCCACCCAAATCAAGCAAACATTCTTAAATTTATGCTAAGACATCCTACATTGTGATAAACAGCCTACTCTTAAACAATAAGCTTAAAATTTCGGAAGAAATCAACAATTTATATGACAATCAAGCATAAATTAAGTGAAAGTTCATACCTTTGGTGAAGATTAACAAGAGGAACTAAGCAAAAGTGTAAAGCAAATGATTTGGATGAACACTCTTCAAAACCCTAAAAGTTCACGCCCAGAAATCTTGCACACGAGCAAGAGTTGATGGAAACCGTTATGGGGGTTTTGTTCCTCTCGAAAAACTACACAATTTAGGCTCAAGAATCGCTCGATTTGGTGGAGATTTGAAGAAGTTATGAGTGAAAGAAGATTAGGGTTCTTAGAAGAATTGATGGGGAAGATGAAAATTGTAGGTGAGAGCTAAGAACGTAGGGATTGATGATATGGAATTGAATGGAAGTATTTGGTATTTGAAACCGGTTCGGGTCAATTGAATGGTCACAAATTGGTTTGAGTCAAGTGTTGATACCCAAAAAGGGTGTTTAGGTTCGAGATATAAGCTGAAACAACAATCAGCGTCGGCACAACATCCAGGGACCGTCGGCGACGGGTGTAATGACCGTCGGCGACGGGTGTAATGACCGTCGGCGACGGTGTGTTATTTTTGCTCGGGAGCCGACGACCTAAATGGCTGTCTACGGCAAAATTGTGGCGACGGTGGTTTGGGGGGACCGTGGGCGACGATGAAACATGCCGTCGGCGACGGTTGCCAGAATTCCCTTTTTTTGTGATGAAAAATATAGAGAATTTTAAGAACTTTTAATAAAGGGCTATGTACATACAAAAATCCTAAAAATTATTAAATTTTTTTTTATAAGTTAAAATTTTGAAACGCGAAAACCGTTAACGGCCCTACCACCCCCCAAAAAGTCGTGTATTGTCCTCAATGCACCTAATACAGCCTAAACACATACCTTGTGTCTTCATGACCCGTTCGTGATATCCGAACTTCACACAATCAAGAAGGTTACTAGGAAACGAAAACAATTAACACTAAAAACACTCAAACAATGAAATAGATTATACATAACTCTACAAAATTCATTACCGGTCCTTTCAGTTGACCTCATAAGTTGGCACACTTACCACAAAGTTTACCAACTCCACATTCTCATCCTTTTTCTCATTGTTACCATCAAGGAACGGTTTAAGGCGATGCCCATTAACCGTTTGTTTAGACCCATCCTTTGGGTCCTTGATTGTAACATCTCCGAGCTTTCCGACCCGTGTAATCACGTACGTGCCCATCCATTTGCTCTTGAGCTTACCGAGGAAGTACTTAAGCCGAGAATTATATAGCCAAACCTTTTGACCCACTTCAAATTCCTTTGGCTTCAACTTCGCGTCATGTGCCCTCTTCATATCATCCTTGTACTTCGAGGCGCACTCATACGCTTCTTCCCTAAGCTCCTCCAATTCGCAAAGTTTTAATTTCTGTTCTTTACCTGCATCATCGTATTTCATGTTAACTTCTTTAATAGCCCACCAAGCACGATGCACAAGCTCAACCGGCAAGTGACAATTCCGCCCATAAACTAAGCGATAAGGAGTGGTTCCAATAGGTGTTTTATGAGCCGTTCTATAAGCCCATAAAGCATCATTCAACTTCGTCGACCAATCCTTTCGGTCGGGTCGAATGGTCTTTTGCAAAATTTCTTTTATTTGCCTATTGGAAACCTCCACTTGACCGCTTGTTTGTGGGTGGTAGGGAGTAGCAATTCGATGGTCAACACCATACCGTTTCAAGAGTTTGCCAAAATTAAAATTCTTGAAGTGAGATCCCCCATCACTAATGATCACCAGGGGAACCCCAAATCTAGAAATTATATTCGTTTGTACAAAATTGCAAACAACGGTATGGTCATTCGTTTTGTTGGCAATCGCTTCGACCCATTTGGATATATAATCGACCGCCACCAAGATGTATAAATTGCCATGCGAATTGGGGAATGGTCCCATGAAATCGATCCCCCATACATCAAAAATATCTACAATGAGGATCGGTTGCATGGGCATTTCATCCCTTTTTGATATACTCCCTAACTTTTGACACTCTACACAATTTTTAGCGAAATTAAAAGCATCCTTGAAAATAGTCGGCCAATAAAGACCGCTATTGAGCACTTTATGCCCTGTTTTGTGACCACTGAAATGGCCCCCACAAGCAAATGAATGCAAGTGCATCAAGACACTAGGAATCTCCTCGTCGGGTATGCATCTTCGAACGACTTGATCCTAACAAAACTTGAATAAGTCCGGTTCTTCCAACGTGTAGTACTTGATTTGAGATAGGAAGTGCAACCTCTTCCTTCTATCCCAATGAGCCAGCAAGTCACCTGTAACCAAATAATTGACAATATTAGCATACCATGGTAATATTTCAACTTTTAAAATTTGCTCATCGGGAAAATTCTCATTAATCTCTTCACGGGAAGAATCCTCCACACTCAATCGAGACAAGTGGTCCGCAACCACATTCTCACTTCCTTTCTTGTCTCGAATCTCTAGGTCAAACTCTTGTAGCAAGAGAACCCATCGGATTAGCCTCGGCTTTGCATCCTTCTTGTCCATGAGATACCTAACTGCAGAATGGTCAGAATAAACAATGACCTTAGTACCCCATATATAAGCACGAAACTTATCCAATGCATATACCACCGCAAGTAGCTCTTTCTCGGTAGTTGTATAATTTAATTGTGCATCCGAGAGAGTCTTACTTGCATAGTAAATAGCAACCGGTTTCTTGTCTACCCTTTGACCCAACACGGCCCCCACCGCATAATCACTTGCATCACACATAATTTTGAATGGTAAAGACCAATTCGGTGATTGCAAGATTGGGGCCTCAACCAACTTTTTCTTCAAAATGTTAAAGGCATTTTGACAATCTTGGTTAAATTCAAACGGTTGATCTTTTAGCAATAATTTACATAAAGGTTTGGTTATATCACTAAAACCTTTTATAAATCTTCTATAAAACCCCGCGTGACCCAAAAATGATCTAATACCCTTAACATTCGTGGGATAAGGTAAAGTAGAGATGACTTGCACTTTTGCACGATCAACCTCTATCCCACGACTCGACACTACATGCCCCAACACAATCCCTCCTTGAACCATAAAATGGCTCTTCTCCCAACTCAAAACAAGATTTTTTTCAACACATCTTTTCAAAACTTTTTCGAGTTGGTCAAGGCATGTATCAAATGATGACCCGAATATTGAGAAATCATCCATGAAGATTTCCAAAGACTCCCCCACCATATCTGAAAAGATACTCATCATACACCTTTGAAAGGTGGCGGGGGTATTACAAAGTCCAAACGGCATTTGCCTAAATGCGAAAGTACCATACGGAAAAGTAAAGGTAGTCTTTGCTTGGTCTTCCGGATGTATAGCAATTTGATTGTATCCGGAATAACCATCCAGAAAACAATAAAATTTTTGTCCGGCCAATTTCTCAACTATTTGGTCAATAAATGGCAAAGGGAAATGATCTTTGGAAGTTGCAGCGTTTAACTTCCTATAATCAATACAAATACGCCACCCGGTTACCGGTCGAGTGGCGACCTCTTCACCTGCGTCATTTGTGACGACTTGAATACCCGCCTTTTTCGTAACTGTCTGTGTCGGGCTCACCCACTGGCTATCCGAGATAGGGTATATAATACCCGCATCTAGCCACTTCAATACTTCCTTCTTCACCACTTCTCGCATATTCGGATTTAGTCTTCTTTGTGTGTCTCGAGAAGGGTTCATACTATCTTCCGTGATGATCTTGTGCATCACCACCGAGGGACTAATTCCATTCAAATCCGCAATGGTCCACCCGATAGCGGCTCTATGGATGACCAATACCCTCATCAATTTCTCTTCTTGCTCCCCGGTCAAATTGGATGTAATAATTACCGGGAGCGTGCTACCTTCACCCACATAAGCATATTTAAGATGCTTGGGTAGCACCTTCAACTCTAATACCAGAGGTTCTTCCAATGACGGCTTCAACTTCGTGTCGATGCTTTCCAGAAGACTTTCCACTTGATGTGTCCAAGTGGGCCTTCCTTCTTTTGCCGCCATAACCTCCAATTCTTTCATCTCTTCATCCATGCTCCGATTTGTTTCTCCTTGCAACCTGTCAAACTTGAAACATTCCTCTATTGTGTTTTCCTCTTCGACACTAGTGTCACATAGAGGTATACACTCATCAACGATGTCCGCCATGTAGCATTCATCGCCAACTAGAGGATTCGTTACTCTTGAAAAGACATTTAACCGCAACCGACGGTTACCAAAAGTCATGTCGACCGTGCCCGATTTGCAATTAATTTGGGCATTCGATGTTGCTAAAAATGGTCGACCAAGGATCACCGTTGGTTGCTTGGTTCGGTCCAAAGAAACATAATCTAACACAAGAAAGTCCACCGGATAGTAAAAGTCCTCGACCTTGACTATTACATCCGTGACTATCCCACGGGGCAGTTTAGGGGTCAAATCGGCTAACACCACGGTGGTGTTAGACACTTGAAGTGGACCAAAATCATATTGGTCATATAAACTACCCGGCAAGATACTCACACTTGCCCCAAGATCCAAAAGTGCCCGTGTCATTTTGAATTCACCCACTTGTATAGAAATAATGGGCGCCCCCGGATCTTGAAGTTTTGGTGGAAGTGCACCCGAGAGAATTGAACTCACATTCTAGGTTAAATCAAGTTTCTTAGGAAACTTATGAGTCCTCTTTTGGGTACATAATTCCTTCAAGTATTTAGCATATGAAGGTATTTGCTTAATGACATCTAAGAGTGGTAAGTTAATTTTAACTTGTTTAAAAATTTCCCACATATCTTCTTGATGTGGACCTCTTTTGTTTACCACTTTCTTAGATGGTCCCAACAAAGCTTCGGGATAAGGGGCGGTATTAACCTCCACACCCTTTTCCTTAGCCTTTGGGACGGGAACGGTCACAACGGGTGTATCTTTATTAACTTTTAATTCATTTTTATTTTGACCCATTTGACCGTTACTACCTTCATTATCACTCGCATCTTCCACCACCCCTTTAACAAACTTGGGTGATGGTGGCTCAACACCATTATTTTTCACTCAACCACTACGTAAAGAAATTTTATTTATTGGTACCTCACGTGTGTTTTTCGAGCTCGACCCTTGATGCTTAGGGTTCACCGTGGTGTCGCTTGGAAGTCCTCCTCCACTTCCCTGAACTTGAGCCATCTCTTGAGCAAGTTGCCCCACTTGCTTCTCTAATGCCTTTTGGGATTTGTCTCTCACCTCAAACTCTTTCCGCATTTCAATTTTAATTTCTTGGTTTGAATTCCGCATTTCAGTTCTAAGTTCTTGATGCGAGTTGGTGAGAGTGCTCATAGTGTTCATGATAGCGTCTAGTTTCGAGCTAATCGAATCATCACCTTGGGAGTTAGACGCACCACCCCCATTACCACCTTGGTTGTAACCCCGTTGATAGTTGCCTTCACGGTTTTGATACCCTTGGTTACCACCTTGGTTGTAATTCCTTTGGTAACCCCCTTGGTTACCACCTTGACGATTATTGTACGAAGACCCACCTTGACCTCCTTGGTTACCCGATTGAAAATTCGGGTTCATTTGATTCGAAGCATTACCATACCAGAAATTAGGGTGATTTCTCAAGCCCGGATGGTAAGTGTTGGAGTTCATGTCATATTGCTTTCGGTCCCCATACACTTGGTTGACTTCCTCGGTGTAGTCTCTCGACCCCGTTGGACATTGCTCCACTCTATGTCCAATATCACCACACTCTTCACACACCTCGAATTGAACCACATTCACTTCTTTCTTCTTCATTCGAGCCATTTCCCGCTCTAAGGTAGAAATCCAATCTTTAGAGTCGAGATCGGGAAGTGACCGGGAAATGGGGTGTTTCTTAGCTCGATCGGCCGATTCTTTCTCTTTCGACCATTTACTCATCCGCTCCAAGAACTCCCAATCATCATCTTCATGGTTGCTTAGAAGGGTCCCATTGCTTGTTGATTCAAGTCGGTTCCATGTGTTGTCGTCTAGACCCCGTACAAAGCACTTGACCAACTCCCACTTCTCTATTTGATGATGTGGGCACTTTCGCATCAAGTCCCTAAATCTTGTGAAGGCTTCATGCAATGGCTCGCCCGATAATTGGCGAAAAGACCTAATTTCATCACGAGCATCGTCGGTCTTTGCCATTGAATAATACTCATCTAGAAAAGCTTGCTGCATTTCTCCCCATGTGCGAATGCTATTGGTCGGAAGTGTAAGGAACCATTGCTTCGCTTTGTCTTTCAACGAAAATTGGAACAAGTGAAGTTTGACCTCCTCTAGTGCGAAGTTGTGCCCCCCAATAGTGCTGCAAATAGAAGAAAACTCCGCCAAATGTGTGTACGGTTCGTCGTTAGACCTTATATTAAAATGAGGAAGTATGTTGATGTAATGTGGTTTACAATCAAACATCCTCCTCTCACAAATGATTGGTGAGTCATTCTCGGTGACCACCGGCCTAAAACGGTCATTCACTCCCCGTGGAGGTTGTTGACGACGATAGGGACCGTTAACTTCTTGATCACCCACTCTTCGGTTATCCCTTCTATCATCTTTTCTTTCATCTCGTCACTCATCCCTTCTCTCATCCCTTCCTTGATTCCTACCTTGGTTACCTCTTTGATTGCCACCCCCCACAAAACGAGGAATCCGGTTATGGTGAGCATTGTTGTTATTGTTGCGACCCCCACCATTCCGGTTCCGTTGATAATCATTTCGTGGTTGACGGTTGTTCTCATAACCATCATTTCTTCCGTCTCCATAACCATAATCATCATCCCCAACATAATTGGCATTTTGATAGCCAAATTCTTCATCTTCATATCCTCTTGCGTTGTAGCCATTACCCCGATTTATGTATCCCCAATCTTCATCATCATCCACTCGATCATCATAGTAACCCCCATCATACGAATTTTCTGTATGAATGCTTACATGTTCCGGCAATTGATAACCGGGAACACTATAAGGCTAATCATCGGGGATTGCATTCCTCAAGTCATCGATGTTGAAAAATGGGTCTTCATTCGCGGGATTGCCGCGATCACGATTACCTCTACGATTGGAATTGACATTCCCATCATCAAGGTTGATGGGTAAAGAAGCTTGTCGATGAAGGTTTTGTTGTTGGGGTGTTCAATGGTTATTGTTGGGATTTTGGTTTCTGAAAGGTGGTGTGGGTGGTCTAGCGTTAACGTTACCACCCGGTTGCTCTTGAGGTATAGGTTGGACGTTTTGGACGGGATTGAAGTTGCTTAGGTATTGATATTGGTTATGGTTTTGATTTTGGTTAGAGTTTTGGTTCGCCATTGAATCGGTTTCAATGGTTGGTGTGAGTTGTGGTGTTTGGTTGGTTTGATTAGAAGCAAGTGTTGCCTCTAACTGGCTTGCTAGGTTTCTTCTTGCTACTCTTTCGATTTCCGGTTCGTAGACTAAAGGTGAAGTCCTCCCAGAATTCCGCGTATGCATACACTACCTGTAACCTGCACAAGTAACACACCTGCGTAACAAGGAAAAAGACAAGGTGCAACAAAAAAGCTAAACAATTTAAACAGATAATCACGCAAATTCAAACAATAATCCAAACACAAAGCGCACGCACTCCCCGGCAACGGCGCCAAAATTTGATCGGAGTGTCGCGCTCCGGTCAAAGATAAAATTTATATACCCAAATTACCCTTAACAAATAGCTAGTGGTAGTGAGGGGTCGAACCACGAAGAGTATGTGGTTTGTGTATGGACTTGATTGAATTATGAAGGTTGTCACTATTATGAAGCTTGCTAAGATATATTTTTGTATTTTTGTTTGATTGAAAGATGTGAAATAGAATTACTAAAATGATTTAATGAATTAACTACTAGTGATTAACTAATTGCAAGAATTGGAAATGGTTGATTGAACAATAATAAGAAAACAAGGTTCACACCCGGTTTCAACTAATGCACGACTTAGGGTTACTATGTATTTTAATTAGCTTTACTTGAAATAGTTCATTAACGGGTTGCAATTACAAAGCTTAGGTGTCAATCGCTATCAACGTCTTAAACAACGGACCATGATATACTTCGTTACTTTGGACTAGCAAATCCTACCAAAGACAAGGCATAAATACGTGCATTCATTTCACAAAGTCAAATTTAATCGTTCACTCGACAATTTGCAAATTCAACACCAACGTAGGACAATTGTCTAAGATTCAAATGCAATTCAAGTTGTCACAAAACAATTAACAAAACATAATAAACCCTAAACCTTACAAAAGTCTACACCGGGGTGAAACCTCCAAGAAATTAGCCGAACATGATTGACGAAACTTGATCACCGGATGTTGGAAACGTGAATTGGATCATCACGAAGCTTGAAGATGGATGGATGGATGGATGAAGGGTAGGGTTTTGGATGAATGATGATGGTGAATGGATGGATTGGTAATTGGATGGAGCTAGGGTTTAGGAATCAAGATGATGATGGTGAATTGTTCTTGATTCGGGTTGTTCGTGTCTTCGTTGGTAGAATGGTAGGTGATGGATGGATGGATATGGCTCCAAGATTGAAGTTCTAATCTCCAAGAAAGTGTAACTGCCGAATTCCTCCTCAACAACCCACTTTGATTTGTTATTTGACCCCAAATCACGCAACAGCCGCGCAGCAACATTGGAGAGCCGTCGCCGACGGCCTGATGCCCCGTCGGCGACGGTCCGTGGATATTGACTTGGTGCCGACGCTTAATCTCGCTGCCTACGGACAATTCTGGCTACGGAAAGTTGTGCCAACCATCGGCGACGGCCCATATGGGCGTCGGCGACGGTGCCCAGATGTTTGATTTTCTGTTTTGTCCATTTCTTGAGTCCGGTTGACCCGTTTCGCGTCCCGGTGGTTCCGTTTTCGCTCCAGTGACCCGTAAAGCTCCCGAAAAGCTCCTTAAACTCTGCTAGACCTGCAAAACACATATCTAATCAAAAGTAGACCATTCGAACTAAAACTTGTGTAAAAACATCAAATTAAGCAATTACGATCACCGGTTTTCGACCACGTATCACTCCCTACTGCCCGAGATTCAGGGGGTAGCTCAACCAAGTCCCAGACTTGATTATCACGCATAGATTGCATCTCAGCGTTCATGGCTTCCAACCATTTCGCAGATTCAGGATTTAAGATAGCAGATTTATAGTTAGTAGGTTCGTCATTAGACTCATCTACTACCAAGACATCAGCACCTTCGAGATTCCAAAGGTATCTGTCAGGTTCTTTACGAGTCCTGCTACTTCTGCCAACGCTTGTGTTCATGTCTGATTCATCAGCAATAATTTCTTGTTGTTCAGACGTTCCGACTTCATCGGCGGTTGTTGTTGGTTCTCGAATTTCTTCAAGATCTACCACATTATTTCCTCGATTAAGAAGTTCTTCCTCCAGAAAGCGCCCCTTCCTTTTGATGGAAATAACATTTGCATCAGGATGGTAGAAATAATATCCGCTTCTTTTATAGTATCCGACGAAAATAACCTTTTCGCCTCGAGGATCGAGCTTATCATCAGCATCACTTGTGATGTACGCATCACATCCCCATACTTTTAGGTATTCCAAATCGGGTTTACGCCCATGCTATATCTCATATGGGGTTTTGTTTACCTTTTAAGTCGGAGCCAGATTGACAATGCGGGCGGCAGTCGTAAGAGCATGTGATGTGCGTGTGGTGTTATAGATTTTTAATGTATATTTTAAGCCCTTTAACACTTTTTAGCCAAGTTTTAAATTTATAAAACACGATATTTACTAACACTAAACACACATATGGGCAAGTGCACCCATCGTGAGCGTAGTATAGTGTTGGTAAGATACCGAGGTCGTCCAAGGACACAAGAGCTTTTAGTACCGGTTTATCCTCAACGTCTAATCAAATCTAAAGTTTAGAAAAAGGTTTTTAAACAAGAAAAATAAAACTAACTAAAATGCTGAAAAATAAAATAAAATAAAAAACAGACAGACAAGATAAATCACTTGGATCCGACTCGTATTTAGTGTAACCTTTGATTATTTCCGCACTTTTGCACTTTTTAGGAGATTATCTTAGTTATTGTAGTAGGCCCCTCTTCTGAAGGTGACGTTACCCTCAACCCAGTAGTTTGAGTCAGCAAGGATACAATCCTAAAGGGTTGGATTATTGAAAGATAATTAATTAAGTTATTAATGCATATTATGGTAGGCCCCTCTTCTGAAGGTGACGTTACCCTCGGCTAAGTAGTCTGAGTCAGCAAGGATATAGTCCTAAGTAGCCAGATTAAATTATTAATAGTAGTTTACATATGAGGGGATCAAGGAGTTCGGACCCCCTCCATCCAATACCAGTGGGTATTGAAGGAGGTCCTACTAAAGTTGACCCAGGTCCTTGCAGGATCTATACACTGAACAAGACAAGACTCTTACCAAACCGTTCCCTTAACCCCCGACCAGGTAGCCAACATACCTCCATATAGACCGTGGAGATATGAATGGTGAAAATCTTTTATTTTATATAGACAGTAAAATAATGCCAAGACACCACAGGCAAACGATAAGGAAGACTCACCTTCAACATAAGAAACTATTTATTAAAGTCATTAATACAAAACCAAATAAAAAGTGCGAAAAGATTAAAAATAAAAAGTATTACACTAAACACTTATCTTCACCAAGTGATGTAAGAGACTTAGGCAAACATGGACTTTGATTGTCAAGAACTCTTACGATCAATCCTGGATCCCGAGACTACTCACACACTCTATGATGGATGATGGTGGTGGTTGTGCGTTGTGATGGTGGTGGTGGATGGGTGAAGTGTGAGAGAGGTGGTTTGCCAATGGATGGTTTGCAAGTGAGCCAAACACCCCTATTTATAGCCTGCACAGAAGCCCGGACACGGCCCCGTGTCCACCCATCTTCTCTTTCTTCATTAAATGCAGTTTGTCTGCATTAGTTGACCACGCCCCCGTGTCCGCTGGGCACGACCCCGTGTGCAGAAGCGTATCTGTACTATCAAGATTTTCCTAGATTCTGCGAATCTTAGAGTTGACCACGGCCCCGTGTCCGCTGGACACACCCCCGTGGTGGGTGATAGAAGCTTCTACAACTTTGTCTTTTCTGCAGACACTTGGGCACGCCCCCGTGCTCAGTGAGCACGGGGCGTGTTCAGCCATCTGTTCTCTTGTTTTTGCTTTGGAGGATGCTATCGAGGGGTCGGCCATGCCACTTTTATTCCTTTTCTTGTATTTATGCTGGATTTGGCTGCATTTTTGCTTCTTTTGTTCAATTAAGTTCTTTTAACCCTGAAAATACAAAAGGAAGACAAAAGCATACCTTTTCCAACATTAGTACTAAAAAAGGGTTAGCTTTATGCCTCAATTGATGTAATTTATATGTTGCATTTTGCACACATCAGCATGACCCCAAAAGGAGTGAGGCAAGTTAGTTCTACATATCATCGATCGAACCATATTAAGTAGGGTTCGCTTTCTCCTCTCGCTCACGCCATTAAGATGGGGTGTGCCAGGTGGAGTGGGTTCTGAAATTATTCCACACTCTTTGAGATGATTGAGGAACTCTAAGCTGAGGTATTCGCCACCTCGATCTAATCGAAGTATTTTTATCTTTCTAGTAAGTTGGTTTTCTACTTCGTTTCGAAACTCTTTGAACTTTTCAAAAGTTTCATGCTTATGCTTCATAAGATAGACATAAGCATATCGACTATAATCGTCGATGAAAGTAACGAAGTATCTTTCATGGTTCCTTGTCATGGTTTTGAAAGGGACACATACATCAGTGTGAATGAGTCCTAGCAGACCATTGGCCCGTTCACCAACACCAGTGAAGGGATGCTGAGTGAGTTTGCCAGCTAAGCAAGATTCGCGATCATTAAAGGAGTCCTATCTAGTGGATTCAAGAATCCCCTCGGATTGGAGCCATTTATGCGTGCCTTACTTATGTGGCCAAGTCTACAATGCCATAGAAAGGTTTCATCAATACCAGCTTTGTTACGCTTAGAAAGGTGATATATGTTATTGCATGTTTGAACATCAATCTCATAAATACCATTTCGAGGTTTAGCCTCAAAATAAAAGACATCATTCAACTAGGCAGAAATAGAAATACCATTAAAAACGTACTTGAAACCTTGTTCAAACAAAAGGGAAACCGAAATAATGTTTCTGGTTATACCAGGTGCAAACAAACAATTGTTTAAATTAACTACAAGGCCAGAAGGACATGAAAAATGAAATGTGCCAGTTGCAAGAACGGGCACTCTTTTCCCATCACCAACAATGAGTTCCATGTCACCTTGTTTCAGCTTCCTCTACTTTTCAGGCTCCTGCAAAACATTAGTGATGTGATAACCACACCCGGTATCAAATACCCATGTGTTGCTAAAGACAGTAAAAAGCTCAATAACATAAATGAGAATACCTGAAGAAGTGCCAACATTATTGGCCTTGTTCGCCTTCAGCTTGGCTAGATATTGCGGGCAGTTCCTTTTCCAGTGCCCCATTTGGTTGAATTCAAAGCACTGACGCTCCTGGGGAGGGGGTGGTTTAGCAGCCTGCTTGTTGTTGGTGGCAGGTTTGGCAGCAACAACAGCCATTTTCTTGCCTTTGCTATAATGAGCCTTTTTCTTGTTGTTGGGCTTCTTAACACCACCGGACTTGACAATCGGAACTTGGTTGGTTTTATGTGGAATGTTCACCACGGCCGTTTTGAGCATACCATGTAACTCAGGCACAGTCTTCACCCAAGCATTCATATTATAGTTCATAATAAACTGGTTATATGAGCTAGGGAGAGAGTTCAAGATGAAGTCCGCTGTCATTTCATCTTGCAGGGGATAACCAAGTTTATTCATCTGATTAATGTATCCTTTCATCTTAAGCACATGAGTACTAACACACGATCCTTCTTGCATTTTACAGCTTATGAGCTGCTTCATGGTGTCATATCGCTCCTGTCGGGCTTGTTTCTGAAACATGCCTTTCAGTTGCTGGATCATGTCATAAGCATCTTTATCTTCCATGTTCTACTGAAGTTCAGGAGACATGGTGGCTTGCATAAGGCAGGCTACCTCAATGGCATCCTCGTTATGCTTTTCCAGTGCCTTACGAGCAGCAGTAGTGTTACTTTCAGGCTCGGTAGGGACTGGGCCATCTAAGATATATAGCTTTTTCACCATCTTGAGAACTATTCTCAGATTGCTGTGCCATTCGAGAAAGTTGGTGTTATTCAGTTTTTCCTTTTCAAGTATAGACTTGAGAATGAAGGAGTTGTTTTCATTAGAGATCTGTTACATAAGCAAAGAGATTTTAATTAGTATTTTCAATGTATATTTCCTTATTTAATTAGTGACCCATTACAGTAATTAGAACAAGGAATGAGAATCTGGCTATGTCAGTAGTAAAGGCAGCTGTGGCATGCACTTTAGTAAGTGACTAGGTAGACTGACAACGAGTGTCAATTGTGAGAATTGCACAACTCTCAAGTATGAGGCCGCTAAGACAACTCTTGTCTATGCATTGATACGTTTAGCCTCATCTATGCCGACTTTATACTTTCGAGACAGCTGGAGCATGTGGTGAGAAAAGAAAAAGTAATAGTCGTCCTAAAAGAGGTACGTGTGGAAGGGCCGGATGTGTCAACGAAACCCTTGCACCATGGAAGGATATGCTAGACATCAAGTGTGGCGCTGTGGCTCCAAACACTGATGGTTCGCTTTTACATTCCAAGTGTAGTTTGTGATAGGATGGCATAGACTATTGATTTTAATTATGGGTTAATTTAATATTTACCAAATAGGGTCGTAAGAGCCAATTTTAGTACATATTTAGTCGTGACATCTTGATGAACCCTTTCATCTCTCAGGACACTTAATTTTAAATAACCTATTAAAACTAAGTTTGTCGCGACTTGTATAACCATTTAAAAGTTAATAGTTTTAAAACTATTAAGTTTTGAGTTTTAGAAAGTTAAAACTTGTTAAATTTCAAAAACTCTAATGGTTATTATTTATTTTATAATAAACTATTTGTTTTTATAACAAATATTTACAAGTTGTAAAAATCAATTTAGAACTTGTTATAATTGATTGTGAACATTTTAAAACACCTTTTAAAAAGTTTGGTATTAGGTTGGTATGTTATATAACAACTTATATGATAAAAGCAACCATAATAGAAAAAATAAATATGTAAATCTTTAGGCCATTTTGTTTGATCTTGCTAGAGCCAAATAGCAAGACCAAACTGGGTCACGGGGTAACAAACAACCACAAGGATGGACCTAGTGCATCTAGTTGTCTTTAGCACCTCCTTGATTCCTGTAATGTCTTCAGTTTTGTCTTCGGGTCTTCAACTTTATATTATAATATAAAAATATAACAAGAATTGAAACCCTAATCTATTACAACTTTGAGCCACAAAGTGGGCCAAAACCATAAAACAAAACAATAACAAACATACAAGTACAAGGTCGGCCAGATTTACATATTCAACACAATCATATTGAAGTGAGCAATCTTTTGGTCAAATAAAACAAATAAAACTTTTGACCAAATAACTTTTTGCCCAAGAAATATTTAGATCTGAAACTGTAAACAAGTTAAAGTTTGAGATCTATAACCGGTTAAAAGGACGGGTTCCGATTTGCTTGTTGTAAGCGTGGCTCTGATACCACTGTTGGGATTCAGTGGTGTCAATTTTACTTTTTATCAAAACGGGTTTGACATATTTTATTAATTAAATATATAATTAATAAAAACGCAGCGGAATAAATATAAATAATTAACACCAAAAGTGAATCGAACAGGATCATGGTTACAAAAATGCAAATACGATACATAAAATAATTAATCTACCGATGAGAAAAATTATACCTTCTGGTTAATAATTAACCGTGTGAGACACCGAGGTACAATGAACGAGTGCTAGAACACGAACACAGATGGCACGAGTAACAGCTTGCGACAGTGCGACAGTCTTGACTTGACTATTAGACGTCACAAAAAAGGAATAAGGTGAATGGCACCTTTTAGAGGTGGCGGCAGGCTTTTGTATTGTGATTGTCTCACAAAACAAAAGGGTAAAATTCCCTTCTTTTTCCTTACGGCAGAAGCACACACAAAAGGAAAATTATAGAGATCAAGTATATATAGTAATATATATATATATATATATATATATATATATATTTAGGTTAACTAATAACCCTATTTATCTCTTAGGCCCCGAAGCCCAATATAATAAGTTCAATCCCAGACGCGATACGAAGCCCGAAAAACAAAGTTTAATTAAATAAGTAATTCAACGTTATAAATTTATAACCAGTATAAATAATAAATTCCGTTTCTCGTGGATATATAATTATTCTAGATAATTATATATATTTCGTTCGTGATCACCAGTTAATCGAGTTAAGTGGATTCAATGTTCGTTGCCTAAGGTGTAACTCTTACGGGTCATAGCTCGGTTAGCAGCGTTGACTTATCGGATCCGTACATATAATTCCAACATATAACACTAAATTGTGACGATAATTAAATAATTCAAATTGCATAAATACTAATCATGAAATACATTGTTTCAAACCAAACAAATCAAATTGTAGCTACAAGAACTTGAAACATAAATAATTGTTTATTCATTTAGGTGTATATCTAAGTCCACCTTAAATTTGTTTCTTTGATCATCACCTATCAACCTGCAACATGTATTAAAATATGATCAACAAATATGTTGACGAGTATACAAGTTTGAACACATAGCATAATAGGGAAAATGTTTTAATGGTGCTCATATCCAACATGATAAAATGTATACAATGTTACTAACATGCTATACTAGTGTAAGTTATGTCAAACCAGAGTTTAACGCAATGGTGATTACCCAACATCGTCGAAACGAAGAGGGTGTAATGGTGGTTACTTAATAATACCACAAGAATACGGGTGGGGTGTTAATCCTATAGCGTTATAATTGTTAAGGTAGGCTTGCAAAGTTAGAGCATAGAGACACATGTAAACATAGCATATGAGATTAACAAGTATAACAAGTTTCATGTTTGATAGTGGATAGAGTGTGATTTACTAAACATGTTTAATAGTGTTGTGTGTTTTTGTATATATGTACATGTTGCACCCAAAGTTTATAAAATGAAAAAGGGATCGAGTATACTCACAGTTTTGCGTAGATAAACACTAAACCACGAGCTAATTAGATGGGGTTTGGTACACCGAGGTCACCCTGAAATGGGTAAACAAAGGTGTAAGTATTCTGGTGTGAAAAGGTTCAGATCAGATCTTGAAATACGAAAGAAATACGAAATGAACAAGTAACAGACCCTTCGGACGAGAGGAGGCCCTTTCATGCGAAAAGCAGCTGCCTTTCGTGCAACAGGGTGCCTACTCGTCCGATTGGTCTTGTTTGGATACGAATTTGCGTGTAAAACTTAACCGTAAGCTGATTTAAACATAATACATCGATCGTTTGGAAAACGTGTAGTGGTTAATTGTTGTGAAGACATACATCGATCGTTTGGAAAACATTTAGTGGTTGTATTAACAAGGTTGTGATAATGATGATTCTAACATGGGATTCACTCACATGAATCATACCAGGTTGTATTCCAGTTGGTTTTGCAAATTCTTATTTATATAGTATTAATTTGTAACTTAGTTATTCATGTTGGTGTTATACTTTATGCTTGACTTATTTTTTGTGATTATTGTTGTTATGCCTTGCTTTGTGGTATTGTACATTTGTTTGTTTGATCTATCACCGACAATAAGCTTGTTGGTATGAATTATTTTCACGTACATAGTGTGGAAATTAGAAAATATATTGTGTATATTGACGATGATGATATCATATCCTTGGTGTGGCAACTGATTAGGCGTCCATTAAACAACCAATTCCAACCGTTTTCCCTTAGCCTCTTAATTGAAACTTGCTGCTAGGTTTTGGTATTATGCACATTTAAGTTGCAAATTAACACTATATAAATTGATAATTTTAAGGTCAATGGCAATTATGAATGAGTTGTTATTCTTGCAGTATGACTAATTAGCAACAGTCGCGGTTATGAGACTCTCAATCAAAATTTAATAATGAATTTGCGTTATCTTGCAACATGATATTCAATGTGATTTTTAGTTGGATTATATTATTATTTAACTTAATATGAGGATGTTTATGAGTGGCAACTGTGACAACTCGTAATTTCAAGGTTAGCATCACTTGATCTTGTAACACTTAGCTCGTACCGTTACTCTTCACGTTCTACTCTACTTTGCAACTAGGTGTATCTTATGTTAAATGGACAAACGTGAATTGATTGTGTATAATTGAATGTCGTTAGTTTATGTGGGTATACGAAATTATTATCAATTATGCCTAATCGTACTCTTGGGCCCGGGGGCCGCACACTCCCACTTCAGTCGCACACTCCTCTATGGCACATTGGGTGTTCTCAGCCCAGCCTCCACGAGCCCGAATCGGAGCCTAAACTGGGCCCGACCCACTTATTTTGAGTGTATACGCAAACAGTGTTGTGTGTGGTTTTCCTTATTTCAGAAACACATAATTTTAACAAACCCTAGCACTCTTTTCCTTCTCTTTTGGATCGAGGGCAACCTTCTTTCTGTTTAAAGCTCTCTCTCGGTTCCAACACTCTTGTGCACACACAATTCCTGGGTTAGTATGTTTATCTTTGTTTCATGGTTGATCTTGGCTATGCGTATGATCTATTAAACATGAATTGATGCAATGAACAAAGTGTTATAATTGATATCGTAGGATTATAAGAGTTTCGATAGTTGTTAGGATGTTAAACTGATGATATGAATCTGAAAACAATCATTCATGTTGTAAATCAGTGATCCTGAGTATTATGTAAACTAGAATGTTTATGATTTACAGTGATAAGGACGTCCAGATTTGTTACACGAAAACTCAGATTTGAATGATGTTCATGGATTAGTTGGATGATTATAATCATGAGTTAGAGTTGCATGATGAATAATTGTTGAAATGATTATGTTGTTTGATTTGATTTGATTATGGATCATGATGAAACGGCTAGACGATGATTAGGGTTTACATGATTATATGGAAAGTTGTTTTGATTGTGTGTGAGACATGAAAAGGGTAACTGATTGACCAAGATTACGACATTGTATAACTGACCCCGCACACCCCTCCGCACACTCCAGTCTCGTACACCACTATAATGCACTGTACATGTATTTAGGGCTGTAAACGAACCGAACTTGTTCGTGTTCGTTCGTTAAGGAACAAGCTTGTTCATGAACTGTTCACGAACGCTTACCAAACGAGATAAACACAAAACACAGTTGACGTGATTATAAGAAACATGATAAACACAAAATTATGAGTTTGTCAAGCTTTAACACAAACTAAAAATAAAATAGTGAAATGAGGGATGTTGTGAGAGGCATATAAAAACTAGAAATAATAAAACGAAATACAACATATAAAAACCTTTAAACGAACGAACACAGATAATCACTAACGAGCGAACATAAATGAACTCATTACCGAATGCTCACGAACATAAACGAACACATTACCTAACATTCACGAACATAAACGACAAACGCAACCTCTGTTCATATTCGTTTGTTTAACTTAACGAACATAATTTCTTGTTCGTGTTCGTTCGTTTACTAAATGAACAAACATAAACGAACTCCCACCAAACGGTTCACGAACTGTTTGCTGAATGTTCGGTTCGTTTACAGCCCTACATGTATTTGATGCTTAAACATATGGGTCGCACACTGCTAAACCGCACACCTCTGTATAGTACAAGCTTTGACTACATAGTGGACACCCACTTGATGCACACCTCGCACACTCTCATATGGTACAACATTTGACTGCATAGGGTACATACAAGGTATGCATGACCGCACACTCATGTGGCCGCACACTCCTGGGAATGTCGCACACTCATGAGGGTGCCACACACTTACATTTGGCTCGTACATGTTATTAGGCCGCACATTGGCCGTTGGGCCACAACAAGAATTTGAACCGCACAGTCTAGTTGGGGCTATATGTGTTATAGTTGTGAGATTAACCAGATTACTGTTCGATTGTTGGGAATATTATACTGTATGCGAACCATATGTGGAATATGAGACATGATTACTAGTGTACTAGTTGATAGAATACGTGTATGGATATGTGATTCACTTGTATACAACATTGATTGTTGTTGGTAACCATATTAGGACTTGGTTGACCAACTTTGAACAAGTAACATAACTTACCGAACAAGTCTAAGGTGAGTTCACTGCTCTTTTCTCAAGCATGCGTCCTGTAGGGACAAACAAACGAACTTATATCCCTAGAGGGGATACTTTACACACTTACATCCCTGGAGCGGATACGTTACAAACTATAGTTTAATTTCGATGTTGGATAATCTACTCAACTCTATCACTTAAGTCCCATCTTACTACCGAACTAGTTGCTTGGAGGGCAACAAGGTATTAGTTGATAGCGTTATTAGGCTTGACAACCTCACGACGTACCTGGATAGGACGGACGTGAACTAATGACCTTAAACACATGACCAATGTTGATAGGCATTGGGGAATGGCAAACAAACAGTCATCTTGCAGTATCGAGTTATTATCAACTTGTCATTAAACTAAACACTTGCCAACTAAACGCTTACAAAAAATCTCACCAATTCGTCATTTGCATATGCATTTAATTTTGTTAGGTTACTGTTTCATTAACGTATAAGTTTCTTTCATTTTTCTAACTAAACACACCATGTCTAGAATTTAATTACAAACCTAATGAAACTCCTCAGTCTATAAATACACCACCCTTGGTTTACATTTTAAAGCACAACACTCCAACTTTTTGCATAACTTTCAAAATGGATTTCCTATATGCTTCTCTCTTCTCTCTTTTTGTTCTTGTTGTGTCTTACTCCCTTCACTTCTTCCTTTACCATTCCAAATTAGCTGAAGATCATAAATTACTTCCAGCCGGTAGAATCGGGTGGCCTGTAATCGGGGAAAGTTTCGAGTTTCTTGTCAGTGGATGGAAAGGCCATCCCGAAAAGTTCATATTCGACCGCATGTCGAAGTTTTCACCTATAGCTTTTAGGACATCTCTCATGCTAGAGAATGTTGCAGTGTTGTGTGGTGCTCAAGGTAACAAGTTTTTGTTTTCAAATGAGAATAAACTTGTACAAGTGTGGTGGCCATCTTCAGTAGACAAAATATTTCCTTCAACTAACAAAACATACAAGGCAGAAACCATGAAAATGAGAAAAATTCTTCCAAATTTCATCAAGCCCGAAGCATTGCAACGGTATGTCCCAATTATGGATGTCGTGACACAACGACATTTTGCTGATGGATGGGATGGGAAAGAAGAAATCATGACGTATGAACTCACTAGAAATTTCGCGTTTACGCTTGCATGCAAGATCTTTGTTAGTATCGATGATCTTGAACGGGCTAGATACTTATCTTGCCCGTTTGAGAGCATCGTTACTGGGATTTTTTCAATCCCCATTGATCTTCCTGGGACCCCCTTTCGAAGAGGGATCAATGCTTCTAACTTCATTAGAAAGGAGCTCATAGCCATTGTGAAACAAAGGAAAATTGATTTGGGTGAAGGGAAAGCAACACCAACCCAAGATATATTGTCACATATGATTCTCTTTAGAGACGAAAATGGCAAACTCTTGGAAGAGCATGATATCGCGGACAAGATACTAGCATTGCTAATAGGCGGTCATGATACCGCGAGCTCGACTTCTGCTTTTATTGTTAAGTATCTTGCTGAGTTGCCTGAGATATACAATGGAGTTTACACAGGTATATATATAAAGAAGATTCGAAGTGATATAAATTTTAATCAAATGAAAATGAATTTGTATAACTTGATAAATTATGTGTAGAACAAATGGAAATTGCAAAATCTAAAGCACCAGGAGAACTGTTGAACTGGGATGATTTGTCAAAGATGAAATACTCATGGAGAGTTGCATGTGAAGTTATGAGATTAGTCCCACCGGTTCAAGGTGCTTTTAGGGAAGCCATTACTGATTTCATGTACAATGGTTACTCTATCCCCAAGGGCTGGAAGGTAATTTACACACACTTGGTTAAAACCAAGAGTTTTGCACTATTAGTTTATAAGTAACAAGGTCCAACAAAAATATTGTTTGTTATATGATAAAACCATGAAATTAAAATTTTCTTAATCAGTTTATTAACATTCTATTCTAATAATATATAATTTGTAATCTTACGTGAGTGAAGAAAAATATGTAAACTTCAAATAATTTAAATTTCTTACACCAATTCATCAAACGAGTTGGTTGAACTTTTTCACCCTTACCTTTTGATACATTATTAAGCTAAACATTTGTATTCATGAAATATGTATATACAAAGTTTCATTGATTATGAGTTGATAACTTTAGACAAGTGTTTGTACTTGTATATGAAAGAAGACAAATTCACTTTAAGAGTGTGAAAGCAACAACAAAACTGTTACTTGGAAACATATCATTACATAGTGTTTGAGACATACAATGGGTTAAATTATTCTACAAAAAGTAGAATCAAATACAAATCACATTTTCCATACAAACTGTGAGAACCATTTAAAAAGTGTCACGTGACATCCAACCAATATTTTAGAGAAATGACAAAATAATATCCTAAATAATATCAATTATACTGAATTCTCTATAAATATTCTAACAAGCAATTGATTCTTTATTTGGATATTTCTTTTGTTTTCAATGTGCTGATTAAGAAAAGTGCTGATATCATTCAAATATGTGTTAAAATCAATTATCTTGAATAATTTTATGTGCTAATATAATTCAAAAGTGCTACTTTTATGTATGTATTGTTTTGGTATGTGCTAAGTGCTAGGATCTGTTCTTACAGTTTGTAGGATAAATATGGTTTATACCGGAACCAACACCCTATTCTACAAAGTCTCATAAAAATAAGAAGTGTAAATGTTCAAGAACCTAAAACCTAGACCTACTATACCACCATCCAAAACCTAACCCCCCCCCCCCCCCCACCCCACCACCACCAAAAAACCTAAACCCCCACCTCCGGCGATATATATATATATATATATATATATATATATATATATATATATATTTGGGGTGGGTGATGGGGGGTGGGTGGGGGATGGTGGGTTTAGCCGTTTAGGTTATTGGGTGGTGGTGGGTGTTTAGGTTTTTTGTGTGTAGTAGGTTTATTTTTAGAAGCCTTTGTACACTTCTTATTTTTAGAAGCTTTTGTATTTGATTTTAAACCGATATATAATATAACAAAAGTGATAGAGATAGTAAAGTATCGGTTACAAATCTAAGTTATATATCACATTTAAAAATAAGTGCATAATTCTGTATGGTCTACAATATTTTTTACTTAAAGTTCTATATATAAAATGATGGAGTTAATTACATAATTAGTCTCTGTGGTTTACACAAAGTAACAATCTAAGGTATTAATAGTTTAAAATCACTTCTTAAGGTACTAACTTTCAATTTTTAACATGTGGGGGCATTAACGTTCATTCCCTGGTTAACTATTAGTATCTTAGATTGTTAGTTTGTGTATACCACAGGGACTAACTATGTAATTAATACCCTCACATGTTAAAAAATGGAAAGTTAGTACCCCATGAAGTGATTTTAAACTATTAGTACCTTAGATTGTTAGTTTGTGTAAACCATGGGAACTAACTATGTAATTAACTCTAAAATGATGTATGAGATGAGATATGATATATTGTTGAACTTTTTATAACAGGTTATTTAAGATGGTTGATGGTTAAAAACAAACTTCAAATAATTAAAAGCTACGTGTTGTTAACTTTTTTGTAGTAATAAGATGCATCCAAACTCAATATAGATTGAACCTAAATTCCTAATGCTTTTCTTATTTTCTGTTATAGTTATATTGGAGTGCAAACTCAACCCACAAAAACCATGAGTTCTTCCATGAACCCGAAAAATTCGACCCATCAAGATTCGAAGGAAACGGACCTGCACCTTACACGTTTGTGCCATTCGGAGGCGGACCCCACATGTGTCCTGGAAAAGAGTATGCTCGACTAGAAATACTTGTGTTCATGCATCATCTTGTACGAAGGTTCAAATGGGAGAAAATCATTCCTGATGAGCAGATTGTTTTCAATCCAATGCCTAGCCCGGCCAAGGGTCTTCCTATTCGAATTTACCCGCATAAAGTTTGAAGCTGGTGTCGTTCATATCGCGCAAAGAATTGGCGTTGTGCTTAAACTATGTAATAATAGTTGATTTGAAAAGGTGCTAAATGGAATCTCAATCTGAAAACATACCACTTTGTTTTGTACTTTGTTTCTTGGTTGAGATCGTATAGGTTTCTTCCTGTTTCTTGTATTTCCTTGCGATTTAATAATAGTGTATTCAGTTTCAATCTTATATTAGTCACCATATACTGAGAATGTGGATAGGTCAGTTTTGGACTTGAACCAAACCATAACCGAGTATTTTGTATTTTGGTTTCAATTACATGGTGGTTCAGTTATGGGTTTTGTATCTAGGATGGATAGGGTTGTTAGTTGATAACCAAAGATTTTGGGCTAAAAAGAATTAAACTAATTATTAATAATATTTTACACTTTGTTAAGAATGAACCAAGAAATACTCATTGTACACCTAACTTAACCAAAGAGCCGAAAAGGCAAAGAACACTAGGAGCTTTTATTTTTCTTTTTTATAATTTAGAAAAAAGAAAAAAAAAAAGAAAAAAAGTTGCTTTTATTTACGGATTATTGGATTTTAATAATCCTGAGTTTCACCTATTGATCATGAACAGACGTAAACGAACTGAATGTTCACAAATGTAGTTGAACAAACACGGCCTTTGTTCTTGTTGGTTCATTTCATTAATGAAATGGAAATTCTTGTTCATGTTCGTTCATTTATTAAACGAACTTTCCATTGAACGATTCGCTGAACGTTTGGTTCGTTTAGAACCCTATTATTGGATTTGTTTGTTTCTTTTTCGTCTATTTTTCGGTTATGGGTTAGTTATTGGTTTTTATGCTTACCATTACCAAATAAATAAACTAATGGTAGTAATAAACCCTAATAAAACCTTAGTAAATTAACAATTCCCCCTCCCCTAAAAGAGACTTGACCTCAACAATCACAAAACAAAAATAAGTTGCAGCATCCATGGATTGTTTGGGTCAGCCCGTTCCATGGTGGACAAAATTAGCCTAGTATTACAATGAATACATCATTAGAAACAAATTTGCAATCAACAAATGTAAAAAACCTATAACAAATCAAGATTCTTCCAAACTGAATTATGCATCAGTAGATGTTATGTAATTGCATCAAATCTTGTGGGTTATTTTAAAGATTCACCATTTTGTCCTATCTCCCATGTAAATTTCAAACCAAGAATATATTACAGGCTTTTTGTCACTTACACACACTGATTACCTATATATACACTAATTAGTGTCATTGTAAAACTCACCAAGAAATTGTAAAGAATTTGGCAAAGCTCTAGAAATGGATATCTTTTATGCATCTCTTGTTTCTCTTTTTGTCCTTGTTGTTTCTTTCTCTCTTCACTTTTTCCTCTACAAGTCCAAACCAACTAAAGATGGGATATTACTTCCACCCGGTAGAACCGGGTGGCCTGTAATTGGAGAAAGTTTTGAGTTTCTTGCGACGGGATGGAAAGGCCAACCCGAAAAGTTCATATTCGATCGCATGTCAAAGTTTTCACCGATAGTGTTCAGGACATCTCTAATGCTAGAGGATGCTGCAGTGTTCTGTGGTGCTCAAGGTAACAAGTTCTTGTTCTCAAATGAAAACAAACTTGTACAAGGTTGGTGGCCCGCTTCGGTGGACAAAATATTCCCTTCATCTGACAAAACCTCCAAGATAGAAGCTATTAAAATGAGAAAAATGCTGCCAAACTTCTTCAAGCCCGAAGCGCTACACAGATATGTCCCGGTTATGGACGTTGTGACACAAAAACACTTCGCCATGGGGTGGGAGGGGAAGGACGAGATTGTGACATATGAGCTCACCAAAAACTTCACCTTCTGGCTAGCATGCAAAATCTTTATTAGTATCGATGAACCTGAACGAGTGAGATATTTATCCGGCCCGTTTGAGAGCATCGCTTTGGGGCTCCTTGCTATCCCCATTGACCTGCCCGGGACACCATTTCGGAGAGGGATCAATGCTGCCAATTTCATAAGAAAAGAACTTTTAAACATTGTGAAGCAAAGGAAGACTGAATTGGCTGAAGGAAAAGCAACACCAACCCAAGATATATTGTCACACATGCTTCTTTTTAGTGATGAAGATGGGAAATTTATGGCAGAATACGATATTGCTGACAAGATCCTAGGCTTGCTGATTGGTGGCCATGACACGGCAAGCTCGGCTTGTGCTTTTATCGTTAAGTATCTTGCCGAATTACCCGAGATCTATAACGGAGTCTACAAAGGTATACAATTACAAACTTGGGTTCATAGCCAAGTAGTCATAGATATACATTTAAATCGTAACACTGAATGTTTTTGGTTAGAGGGGACGGCAACCTAAAATATTTTATTACTAAAAAGAATTAACCAATAAAAGAAGTAATCGGTTATCAGCCCACCCCAAGGAAATCTAATAATGGGCCTGATAGTTGGACCAAAGAGACCCGACCCAGTACAACCTGTCTTGGGCCTTATACAAAGTGAAATGATAACTTGGCCCAAGAATATATATACCTAATATCCATTTAGACCAATGCAACACAATCCTATTTGTCAAATTGGGCCCAACCTTGTCCCTAATATAGAATGTTTGATAAACACCTGCAGAGCAAATGGAAATTGCAAAATCTAAAGCAGCTGGAGAACTTTTGAACTGGGAAGATCTATCAAAAATGAAGTACTCATGGAATGTTGCATGTGAAGTTCTTAGATTAGCCCCACCACTCCAAGGTGCTTTTAGAGAAGCCATTACTGATTTCATGTACAATGGCTATTCTATCCCCAAGGGCTGGAAGGTAATAATAAATATACTTTCTAAAATAATATACCTTTATATAAGAGATTACAGTAAAAGAATATGAAAGAAATAAAAGTATCTTAAAAACTATATTAGTGAATAATATTTTATGTGTACTAAATAAATAAAAAATAGTTCTCTATATATAGAGACTACAGTGAAAAGAATAATATATAGATAATAAACTTGGCTAAAACTGATAGAATCAATGTTCCTAATAAACATTTCATCTTCTTTGTATAGTTATATTGGAGTGCAAACTCAACCCATAAGAACCCTGAGTTCTTCCCGGAACCGCAGAAATTTGACCCATCAAGATTCGAAGGCAACGGGCCAGCACCATACACGTTTGTGCCGTTTGGAGGAGGACCGCGAATGTGTCCAGGAAAAGAGTATGCTCGGCTAGAAATACTTGTGTTCATGCATCATCTCGTAACAAAGTTCAAATGGGAGAAAATTATTCCAGATGAGCAGATAGTCGTCAACCCTATGCCTAGCCCTGCTAAGGGTCTTCCTATTCGACTTTACCCACATAAAGGTTGAAGATGTATCATCAGATGGAACAAATGTTTGTGTGTTGAATAGATAATAATGATGTGATCTTGATCTTAATAACATACCACTGTTTTATAGTTTGCTTTTGGTTTGTATGTCTATTTGATTCAATAATAATAATGTATTTTTTTAATTTAATCACAGAAACACACTAATTCGGTAATTGGTTTTAAGGCTGGATTCAAATTCCATGTGTGAATGGTGTTCTTTTTTTTTTAATCAGACCCTTGATCGAACACAAAAAACACCGGAAGAATGAAGTCGGTTGACTTTATTATTATAAAGCAAAGTACACAATTACAATAACCCTAACCATCTATTTATATTATACTCGTACTAATCCTAGCTCAACGTAAAATCTATTTAAATAATAAAATAACCAACTAGATAAACTTATTTATTAAACCCAATAGTTTAAACTATTAAAATAAGTAAACTAGACCATCTTTATCTCGAAACCACTTGAATTGTCTTTAACTCATTTAGACTTTATGGGTAATCCACCAAATCAGAATTATCCCTTCATTCGCCCCATTAGTTCTGATTTGGACCCGCTTCACATCCGCATTGTGTTTGACAACTTCAATCCCTTGATAAATATTCATATTCTTCTTTTTGGGTCCTAGAACTAAATCGTTCTTAACCACCGGTCAAAGAAAAATAAGCTCGATGTTTCTACAGTTTTCTTCTTCCCTTGCTATACAAGATAAGATTTAAAATCTCCTGCTTCGACGAATCTTCTTTCCATCCGCCTACCCGCAAATCCAGTCGAATATCTTCTTCCATAAAGATAACCTGCCCTGGTTACTTTGTTTTTATCCTTAGCAGGAAGGACCAGGCCTGATCTTACCTAGATTGAAAGTTGCTAATGCAATGAAGTTCATCACCACCTAATCGCCACTGAACCGATCACTAGTTACTCCTCTATGACACCGGCTGACCCGAACCACTATCCGCCGCCACAAAGCCACCGAAGACTACCGATCAACAAAAGACACAACCCACATGTGCTTCTATCATTACCACCACAACAAAATCTGATTGCTACTGGTGCTTTGATTCTTGGCCAAATCTGCTATTGATCACCCCAAATAACTTTAAAAACACTTTGAACTCAACTTAGTCGAAAACATTCAAACCTTAGTCCAAATCTGCTAAGATCATGCCAAGTGTCCACTAGGTTGATTAGGGACTGATTAGTATCCTCAAGGTGTCATAAGGAGAAGAGAAGTGGCACAATTCGGAGCAAGGTGCCTTGGCAGCCAGCTGCCAACATTCTGTCACTTGCACACCCTTACAGATCGTAAGAATGATGCCTTACGGTCCATAAGGACCTTAGGCGCACACAGAAATTTAAACTCGTTTGCGGACCGTAAGGGCTAAGTCTTGTGGTCCGTAAGGGACCTCCAGAAGTAATATTTTGAGATTTTTATATTCTAGTCCTTGGACTTGATAAATTCCAATTTGGGCAATTTTGTCCATCTCCTTTCACATAGTTGGGATTATTCGGAGAATTCAGGACACGTTTTAGCTAACGAATAATAATAGTCCATCTCCTTCCCAGAGTCAGGATCAGTCGGAGATACAGGACACATTTAAGTGAACGTACAGTATGGGTCCTTTCTCCTTCCACATAGTCGGGATTAGTTGGAGGTTCCTCCTTCCACATAGTCGGGATTAGTTAGAGGATTGGACACGTATCGTTACATAGTTGAACGATAAATTCCCTCTCCTTAGTTGGAGATTTGGGACACGTGTCGTCGCATAATTGGACGAAAATTTTCGGGTGTTACATATTTGATATGGACATATGAGCGTATGGATTTGAAATATTCTTATGGGCTTCTTGAACATGATATATACACATGATGAGATTTAGATACTTATTTCCTCATAAGCCTTGATGATTAGTGTTGGGTTTGAATGGTTTCATTTCCATGGAGTGGTTTTGCTTGATCTGAGTCTGCCTTGGGTGAGCTATGGATGGTTCTCTCCACTGGGCTTGGAAGTATGAGTATAAACTCACATGGTTTCTACTGGATTGGTTGCATATTGTTTGGGCTTGAGCTTGGGCTCATCTTATGGAGACGGGCCAGTTTGTCTCATCTAGTATGTTGCACTTTGTTTGGACTTAGGGCCTTAGTATGTTTGGTTCATGTATGTTTCATTCAGTGGCGTCTCTGAGAATTCACGTACCCTGTTCGAGCTTGAAAAATGTGCCCATATGCTTTAACGAAAATTGTTTTTTTTTTTTATTTTTATTTTTTTAAATCATGTTAGTATTGGGTTGGGCCCAATAAACCTAATGTTCAGTTGGGTTAATTATAAAGCATAAAAATGTATTTGATAATGGGTCTCTATATTGGATTTGTATGTGTTTACAATTTTTTTTAAAATAACATATATATATAGGATCACGCTAAAATGAGAACCACCTTGAGTTGTAAGAACCGCGAGAACTACACCGTACGGGACGAGGTGGACCAATTTTTTTTTTCATAAACGTAGATACATGTATAAAAACAACATTTGTAAAAAAAAAAGTAAAAAAAAAAAGTTTTTGAGCACCTCAAGTGTGCATTTACGGGTACCGTAAATTTTCCGGCCAGATTTACGGGTCCCGTAAACACAAACTTGTGGCACTCAAAACTACACACACGACATTTTTTTTAATTTTTTTTTTACAAATGTTGTTTTTATACATGCATCTACGTTTATGAAAAAAAAATTTGGTCCATCGCGCCCCCTACGGTGTAGTTCTCGCGGTTCTTACAACTCGAGGTGGTTCTCATTTTAGCGTTCCCCTATATATATATATATAGAGAGAGAGAGAGAGAGAGGAAGGTTAACATACATTACGGCTTAACGTACATCACGTATGACAGGTAATTACGCACGTTCATTTTAAAATCACACACGTTATAACTCAAAAATCCAAAATCACGCATGTTGAAACACAATAATCACGCATATTGAAAACATTAATCACGCATGTTGTCGTACGTGAAGTACGTTAAGCCGTAATGTACGAAATACTTTTTTATATATCGATTTTTTTTTAAAAATCTTGTGCCCCTCGAAATAACGGGCTTTGTGCGGAAGTCCTCCCCGCACACCATAAGAGCCGCCCATGGTTTCATTTAACGGTCTCCCCCTTCCATGGGAAAACGTTCAGGGGGATGCATTGGTTTGCATTCTTTTAACTTTTTTTTTTTCTAAATAAAAATGGCCAAGGACAATTCTTTTTCCTTAAAAAAACACTAAAAGTTAAACCCTATAAAATATATCCCAGATTAAATTCAACACAAATGTTAGTCGTGTGATATAGTTTTCTCACGAGGAAGATTTTTCTCGTTATTGAGAAAACCACTAAAACCTTGAAAACCAAAAAAACTACTACTAAGAATCAATTTTTTTTACATTCTTTATTTTTCATTAATTTTTGTTATAAGGTTAATACTGTAAAATCAAGAATTTTTTTACAAAACATATGTCTAGATCGAAAAACTACATATATGTAGCTCGTAAACTACATATATGAGGTATACAGGGGCGGATCTATGCTTCAGCCAGGAGTATCCCAGGATACCCCTCAACTTTCTTGGCTAACTGTATTTTTTTTTTCCTTTTTTCTTCGTTTTATGTACGGGATACCATCAAGCATACATTAGGATACCCCTAAACAGAATAAATATGAGTGAAAGAGTCAAATGAAAAATTTTCCGGCAAGCAACGTTGTGTTTCATTTTTGGTTTTGAGTTTAAACAAGGAAGACGATGACAGTAAGTTTTTTAAAATAATGAATTGGGTTTCGTGCTTTTAATTAAAAGCAAGTGTACCATGTACCAATACTTATAGCTCTAGCCCCTAAGGCCCTAGGTCTATCAAGTCGCCCACTATCAAAATATTAAATTTAATACTAAAATAATAGGTTTCTTCTACTTATTTTTGTTTTTCTTTACTTTTCAAGTTCATTTAGATAACCGTATAAAAAGTTGCGTTCTTATTTTTTTGTTATGTTATTACATATATAATATAATATTTTGATTATTATTATTTTATTTGTTTTTCACGTTTATATCTAAGGGAATGTAAATTTTGATTGTTATTATTTTCTTTAATTTTCACGTTTATATCCAAGAGAACTTCTCTATTTTTTTAAATCAGTATTTTTACCACGATCACAATCATTAAAGCCTCATCAAATCAACAAATTTCTCTAATTGATTATATGATTAGATTAGTATTTAAATTACACGATTAGATATCGCTTACGTAGTTACGTTTGATCTAGCCTACTTTAGAATAACATTAGCTGATATCGTTACAAATGATGCAGCCCGCGAGTAATATACCACTAGTCAAATTTAAAACCAAACAAAAAGTAGTAAAAATAGATTATTTAGTTTTTTCATATTCAGAGCTCATAAAAATGTCTCATTATGGTTCTATTTATAACTAAGTTTGTAGGGGCCAATGTTTTCTACTTGCATAAGGCCCTCGAGGGCACCCGAGTTCTTAGAGACGACCCTGGGCATTTGTTTAACTTTATTTATTATCGTGTTTTTTTTTCATTATTATTGTATGAATGTACGATAAAAAAATGGGATACCCCTGAATTTTTATTCTAGTTCCGCCACTGGAGGTATATATATCTTGTTCACGAGCTACATATATGTAGCTCGTCGATTTGCATATAATTTTGTGGGGTTAATCACACTGTTACCTCACTTTTATTATTATTTTATTTTTCACAAAATTTAGTAACATACAAAAAGAAAGGAAAAAATATTAAGAAAATTATTTTTTAAACGTTGTTTTCTCGAATTTTTCAAGTACCTTTAGAGTTTTCTTATGATCACTTTCCTATATATAAACAATAATTAGTTATTTTATTAAAAAAATTATATAAACAAAATACATATAAAAATACAATTAATAGATAAAATACAGATTATAAAAACAATAGTCTCTTTTAGG
Organism: Helianthus tuberosus; assembly: GCA_030545235.1. Classification (NCBI taxonomy): domain Eukaryota; kingdom Viridiplantae; phylum Streptophyta; class Magnoliopsida; order Asterales; family Asteraceae; genus Helianthus; species Helianthus tuberosus. Next base: position 192,758,768 of record CM060445.1, read on the forward strand.
ATCATAAGGCTAGACGAGCTCCATAAGTGAATCTTGGCCTCAATGTTTATTAAAAGATATCCAATATATGATTTTAGCGAGACAGTCTCGAACACCTCACAAATACCTAAATTAGTGTATAGCTAACTAATACATCGTTAGAAGGCGGCTACTATACAAGACACCATTTGCATACGAATGCACGTGACCATCCTATCCGTTGATTCCCTAAGATCAATAACTCAAAATAAAGCAGTGGTAATTACGTAATAGAAAACACCATAATGGCCCATGTAATGGGTTAAGGCTTCTTAATGTATTTTTATTCATTACTTTTTATGTTTTTCCTCATCAAGGCATTACTCTAGAAATGTCCCTTCTTTTCATGCCCCTATAATGTCTATGGGCATGTCTGAAAGTGTTATCAAACTCTTTCACGTTCTTATAATGCCCAATAAAAGGGCACCAGTAATTACTCGATTGTTACCTCAGTTTTTTTTTTTCTTAAAAGATTATGTTTGATCATTATCGAAAGTGACAAGAAATCATTAAGTGGTTGCATGGTATTCGTGAGGTGGCATGAAAAACGTGGTTAATTAGTTTTTATACACTCAAGAAGTAATTTGTTAAAATGATGAATTAGTTAATCTATCATTATATTATAGTATAGCATATATTAATAAATCATTTTTTATCAAAGCAAACATAATATAAATCTTCCTCCAAGGTGTAGTGTAGGGTATCTTACTTGATAAAAAAAAATAATATATAAATCATTGTTCCTTATAACAAATTAAAAATCAAATCATTTAACGATGAAACCCACAGCCGATGGTTAGGACTTAGGGGGCTTTTGGTTCGCGGAATGTGTAGGAATTGGAATTGGAATCCCTACAGGAACTAGAATTTGAATTGCAATTTGATGGATTCCTTTAAAATCCATAGATGTGTTTGGTTGATAAATGTAATAATGGAATTAGAATTTAAAAATACCTAAAAAGACAAAATTACCCCTAGTTATAAACAATTGACAAAAGTTTTAAAAACAACTATCGTAGATAAAAATTCAAAAAAATTCTAAAAAATCCAAAAAATCATAAAATTTATAAAAATTCTAAAAAAACCAAAAAATTCAAAAGTATCAAAAAAAAATTAAAAAAAAAATCTAAAAAATAATAAAAAGTTCAAGAAATTCTAAAAAATCAAAAAAATAATAAAAATAAAAAAATACTAAAAATTCAAAAAAAATCTAAAAAATAATAAAAAATCCAAAAAAATCTAAACAGCAAAAAAAATCTAAAAAATAATAAAAAGTTCAAAAAATTCTAAAAAATCAAAAAAATCTAAAAAAATAATCAAAAATCATAAAAATCCAAAAAATTAAAAAATAATAAAAAATCCAAAATATTCTAAAAAATCAAAAAAATTCGAAAAAATTATAAAAAGTTCAAAAAATTATAAAAAATCAAAAAATTTTCTAAAAAATCAAAAAAATTCTAAAAAATAATAAAAAATCCAAAAAATCCTAAGAATTAAAAAAAAAATCAAAAAAATCAAAAAAATTCTAAAAAATCAAAAAAAATTCTAAAAAATAATAAAAAGTTTAAAAAATTAAAAAAATTTATAAAAAAATCAAAAAAAATCTAAAACATAAGAAAAAATCCTAAAAATTCAAAAAAAACTTAAAAATAATAAAAAAATCCAAAAAATTCTAAAAAATAAAAAAAATCTAAAAAATATAAAAAATCCAAAAAATTATAAAAAATTCAAAAAATTCAAAAAAAATTTTGAATTTTTTAGAATTTTTTGGATTTTTATTGTTTTTTTTAGTTTTTAGATTCTTTTTATTTTTTAAATTTGTTTTTTTATTTTTAGATTTTTTTTGGGTTTTTTAGATTTTTTTATTACTTTTTTGATTTTTTATAATTTTTTTGATTTTTTAGAATTTTTTGGATTTTTTTTATTTTTTGATTTTTTGATTTTTTAGAATTTTTGGATTTTTTAGAAACTTTTAGATTTTTTTATTTTTTGGATTTTTCATAATTTTTTGATTTTTTATTATTTTTTTGATTTTTTATTATTTTTTTGAATTTTTAGAATATTTTGGATTTTTATTATTTTTTGAATTTTTTTTAGAAGCTTTTGGATATTTTATTATTTTTTATTATTTTTTTTATTTTTTAGAATATGTTGGATTTTTTATTATTTTTTTGAATTTTTAGAATTTTTTGGATTTTTTATTATTTTTTATTATTTTTTTAGAATTTGTTATTTTTTAGAATTTTGTGGATTTTTTATTATTTTTTGATTTTTTTGGATTTTTAGAATTTTTTTGATTTTTTTTATTATTTTTGGGTTTTTAGACAAAAATGAAAGAGGCAAGGGGTTATTTCCGTAACTTTGGAAACATTCCCGTGGTTTTTTAAACTTTCCTTTGAAATTTATAAGGAATCTGAATTCCATTAAATAAGGGATTTTGTTGGAATTGAAATCCAATTCCCTTCAACTAAGTTGTCCAACCAAACATACAAAGGAATGGAATTCAAATTCCAATTCCCTCGAAATCCTATGGATTCCTGTCAACCAAACAGACCCTTAGGAGTTAGGACAGTAGAAAGTGGCATATCTGCTTCGATTTGACGATGCGAGCTCCTTGTTATTAGATTTCTACACTAGTTCTACGACTTCATTGGCCTTCCCCACCATCAAATACTGAGTTTGGGCTCAAAGTTCTAGCTCGGTAGATTAATTCTAGCTTAGCAGAGCTGAGAGCTCGTTACTTTAAATTTCAAGAAGAGCTCAAGTTGGCCTTAGCTGGCTATTTTATACACTTTTAAACATGTTACAAAATTATGAATAAATGAAGCATAAAAGTGTATGCATTTTCCTAAAAATTTAGAAATTATATAAAATCTAAAGGACATAAAAATTAAGTATAAGTAAATTAAGTTTTTTTATGTATATATATTATTAAAGAAGGATTAAACAAAAAGGGTTTGAATGATACAAAGGATTATTAACCATTGATCAAGAATGTCAAGGGTTGAGACGGTGGGATTTACCATTTCAGCTATGTTTTACTTAACAATGGATCAAGCAAATCCCTTTTCTAGATGCAGATCCAGCAAAGTATATATGGTAGAAGCTAACGGGTTGGATTAAATTAATTATCACTTTTATGTACACATATGCCATGTTTCTTTTTTATTTTATCAAAACCTCTTTGTCTTGCGAAACCTATACAAGCTCAGTATATATATTAGTCCTTGTTTGAGCTCGTTTAAACTCGACTTATTTATTGTGTTAATCAAGAAAAATTAAAATGGAAAACTATCATAATTAGTAATTAGGGTAAATTTTCGACATGTGTAGGATAAATTTTAGTATACGTGTAGGATAAATTATTAAATGTGTATGATAAATTTAGATATGCGTAGGGTAAATTTCGGTAAGTGTAAGATACATGTATGATAAATTTTGAAATGTGTAAGATAAAATGTTTTTTGCTTTATTAATTAGAGATAATATAATTAGTGGGAGGAGTTATAAACTATTTAATATTTTACCATTATGCCATTTCTTCTTTTTCTTCTCACATTAAATTTTTTTCTCAAATAAACCTTCCCTTATTTATGATTATCATCAAATATATTTATACTTGTTATCTTTATATCTGTAATTACAAATTTATACAGATCACATACTTACTTTTATTATTCAGATCTGGAATCTCTCTCACTCACGTTGTATCCATAAAATAACCATGATAAAATTCCACTGTTACAGGCATTCACTAAGTTACTTGCGGAATTTCAAATCTTAAGGCGGATTATGGCCATCGGCAGGAACCGGACTTGTGGTGGTAAGTAGTTCCCACCCGTTTGGTCTTACTCGCCCGACAACCTATGTATCCTTCAGAGCTAGCCGACAAGCAGGGTGTACGGGAACCATCGAAGAAATGCCTCAACTTGCTGTAGTTGCTCCTTTTATGCAATTATGAACATCACTTAACTTTCTCGATTCCAACACAACTTATCCTTTTGGAGCCGATGCAGAAAATGCTCCAGTTTTCGATTCTCATATGAGGCCGGAAAGTTTATTGGCAACTAACTGACAAAAATTTATTTAATACATTCTTGTGTAAATATGTCTTAGGTCCAAGGCTTGATATAAAACTACAATCGAGCCGGGGGTCTCACTGGAAGCAGCATCTCTATTCCTACGGGGTAGAGGTAAGGTCGTCTACATCTTAGCCTCCTCAGACCCTACCTTAGCTTTGCTATTGGTGGGATTTACTGAGTATAATGATATTCTTGTGTAAATATAAATTATACAAACAATAGTATTATTTAGGCTCATGAGACCAGATGAGTTCAATAAGTAAACGTTCTCAAGCTCGTTATTAGATGAGATCTAATATGAGGCCGGACGTGTTTAAGCTTGACTTAATTCGTGTTCTCTACAAGGAAATCTTGATTATAAACAAATACTATTATTTATGATATTCAATAAGAATAACAACAACACATAAAACTCCCGTACATAACAAATCGACAACTGTACCATCTAGTGACCGTAAAATTAATATATACGAATATTCAAGAGACTTAAAATAAGAGTAAACTGCAATTTTATTCATCATCATTATCAGTTCATTCTTCATTCCCAGTTCATCACCACCATCAACTCCACCACCTCCTTCTCCTCTTCTGACCACCGCCACCATCAACTCAGCCACCACCTCCTTCCTATTCCAAACCCTAACCCTAGCCACCTACAGTGGTGAATCTGCCGCCATCCACCACCACCACCACCGGAAAACTGAATCAACAAAATACTCGTCCCACTACTCTCTCTCTCTCACTCACACCTCCGCCCTTGCTCACCTCCGCCAACGCCGTTCACACCTCTGCGTTTAATATTTTTTTAGAATCAACAAAAAACTGAATTTAATATTTTTTTAAATTCATTTATTTTTTTTAACATTTATTAAATAAGATAGAAAACTAAATTCATTAATATTAAAAAAAACATTACATAAGTTTAAAAAAAAAAACAAGGCAATTAAATTGGGGCAAAAAGGTTGAATTTATATAAAAAGTTAAAGGATTTTGGGTGGGGTTTGAAATATAGCCGTTTTTAATTAAATAAGGCAATTACATTTTTTTTATTTTCTAACGGTTACCACTGTAACACCTTGAAAAACGGGTTTGGTAATCAAACCACGTTAGTAATAAAAGACGGGTAAATTACCGTTAGGGGTAAAAGTAACCTGGTGAATATTATGATTTTTAAATAAATAAGCCTAATATTAAATAAAAGCTGAACAAAAGCTTTTGAAGAAATAAAGTTTATAAAAGCCCGAGTTAACGAGACTTAAAATAAACTCAGTCATAAATCTCCCCGAACTCACTACATTAACTAGGAATGTTTAACCTAGTTAATAAGCGAGAATATTGTTAAAAATTAAGTGGGCTGTGGCCTACTTAATAAACTAACCAAACATGAGGGGCCAAAGTGGATAAACTTGAAAGTTAATTATAAAAGAAACTTAAAACAAAACACACACACTTAGTGTGTGTTTTGTGATCGACATCAGGGAGCTCCCCAGGAGCCAAACCCTAACTCTCAACATAATCATCAAATTGAAGGCTCAAACGAGGTCTAAATTCACAATTAAACGTGAATTAATGATCACCCAAGCTAGGGGATCATAAGGTATGTCAAATTTTGATGATTTATGAAGTTGCGAAATTTAGATAATCATCATAATCGCGAATTATGAATGAATTATTGAAGCTATGATTAAATTAGTGATGTATACATGCTTAGGAACCAAACCCTAAGTGAAAATTATACATATGATGCTATAATTTGAATGATTTAACGATATACCACACTAGGATAAGTGGGTATTAATCATATGATGAATTTGATGATATAATTATGATTAGAATCAGCATATCTGATAGTAATCAGAAAATACTTGAACAAATTGTGTGTTTGAGTATGTAATCATACTTACTAGGATATGAGTTTAGTATGATATGATAAGAATTGATGATATGTTCATGTTAATGATGTTTAATATCATCAAGTAGTAATTCGGTAACTTATAGTTACAAGAACTTGGTGAAATAAGTGATTAAAATGGTAACAAATGAATGATGTTTACCGAATAATTAGCCAAGTAATTAAACGCGTAGTTAAGCTACTTCGTGTAATTGATTAGGTCAATAGGCAGTTGACTTTAAAAAGTCAAACTGACCAATTATATGATCGAATGATAAATTCGACATAAAGATCGTAGGATGGAATAGTCGTGAATGATTATGAGTAGTCTAACCATCTTACAACTTACAATGATAGTTTGACGCTTGACAAGCTAGGTGAAAGCTTGGGAAGGAAGTGGGTCAAACGATTAAGAATGAAGGAAAAGCATGATTTGGATGCTAGGTAAGTACAACTTACACTCTTTGTATTAAATACCTATTGATTTTATAGGTTATGAATAATATAAAGTCTTGTTTGAATTATGATGTTCCGACACGACATGTGCGGTTCGGAACAAAAGACGATGATAATAAACCATGTATAATGGTTAAAACGGACTAATACGATAATTGGGTCGTGTAATGACTAATAGAAAATGAGTTTCGAGTGGTTACCTTATAAGGTAAACCAACCTAAATAGTAAGGGTAAAACGGTAATTCGATCACACGTTGACTATAACCGTTAATTTTTGGAAAGACACTTTATGGCATAAGTCATAAAGGGGTCAAAGAATCAAGGAACGATTTATAAGTAAAATGACCATACGATGTAAACCGGGGCGAGTCATGTAGCCGAGATGATAATAAATCCATCTCGCAAAGATGCATGGTCATTTAGACCAAACGAGTCAAAAGGTGAAAATATCACCCTTTGACAATATCGACTAATGGTTTGTCGAGTTATATGATTATAGGAATAAATATCGAATGGATATTTACATCGTTATTACTTAGCGGCTATTGAGGCAAGGTATTAAAACAGGTCAATACATTGATCCGAGTCAGGTATGTATAATGGTTCAACTCATCATTTAGAACTTGAGGTTCTATAAGAGTGAAACAAGGTCAAAAATTTGATATTCGGTTATCTTATAGATAAACCGAATAATTTAAGTTATAATCATGGTGTTTTAGAAACATAATGGTTTCTAAACAAGATTATAGTTAAAGGGTCAGAAATTGGGTCAAACAAGTAGTTAAAAGTCCTTCATCGTAAAAGAAGGACTAAAATTGACTAAAACGCCCTTGTAAGCTAAACTGAGCAAACGACCCTTAAAGGTTGTTTGGAAACGAGTTTTAATAGCAAATAGATACTTAAGATAAGTATAAAAACCGAAAGGTGTGAATCCTTGGGTAAATTGACCTTATATGAGTCTTTGCCGAAAAATGCATATCCGAGGGGTAAAACTCAAAATATTTAGATCAGCACATTAAATTCACCGCAAATATAGTTGTGGTGGAAAAAAATCAGTTGATAAATAATGTGGATATGAGATGTGAGAAATAAATGAGCGTGAATGATACGGAAAAGTGCTTAAATACCCTTAACGGGTCAAAATAAGCATTTAAGTCAAAACGAGTTTAATAAGGTATATAAACCCGTGATTTGGACCTAATATGATACACAATATTGAAATTGTGAGGTTCACGAGGAATTTGAGATCAAACAAACATGTTTGTTTGATAAATACACGAACGGGTCAAAACTTAGTAACTACATTTTTAAGCCGAAGGCTTAAAAGTCTAAAATTTTGTTAATACGGATGTCGGATGTTGACTCCATGTGATGGGGAATAAAATTACGATCACGTAGGAAGAAACGTGACATAATTCGGATAAAAAATGAGCAAGTTATACTCGTTAACGTAAAACTTGATTTGGCTGGAATTATGCAGCTGCAGATCAAAACATTCTGTCAAAACCAGGAGCTCGCGTCGCGCGAAGGCCAAAGGACATTGTGGTCGTGGCACGCGACGAGTAAACCAAATCCCGTCGCGGTACGCGACGGGTATAAAAGTCAGCCGAAGTTGCTGGTTTGCTTGTTATGCATTGCGAACTCGTTTAAACTCGTTCTAAACACCATATGACTAACTTATTTCATGTTTTATGAAATATAGGTTTGATTTGCTTTACCGGAGGACGATCAAGCTCATCGAGGAACCGAACACGCTCAAGAATCAAGCTTCCGCGAATAGTTTCGTCGTCAAAATTAAACGGCGAATGAAATTACAAAATGTTGAAATATTTTATTTAGTAAAATGTTTTAACAAGATCGCATTTTTAAGTGTATGTTTAATCTTAAGTACACTATTATAATCGAAATTTATATGATAATGGTATAAAATAGACTAAGGGTCTAACAACTGCATGGAAAAATGAGAAGATTTTGTCTTCTTGTGGAGCGACTCAAATGTCTCCCAAGAGACGAAGAGGACGACGACATGAGGGGGCCGTCAAGCCTAATGCCTAATCCATGAAATCCAAATATTCATTGACATACTCTTTATAAGTACCGCTAAGACTATTAGAAAAAGATCAAAAAATAAATAAAAAAGTAAAATTTGAATAACATTTTAATTAATAACAAATTAGTTGAACACGTCGTATCTTATCAAGGTTAAGAAGCGATATCGACACCTAAAAACAACCGATGTTAGCACGAAGGATTCTTTCTGATGTCGTCTTTGCACAAATCGTAAATGAGTTAAGTGGGTCGTGTTTTCGCTTAGAGGGTACCGGTCATTTTTACAGGGCCGTCTTCGAAAATCACAAAAAAATAATTTGGTCATGTACGAGATAAAAATTTGGGCCCTATTCGAAAATCTCTATTTAATATAAACTCATCAATCACTAAATTTATGTGGATATAATTTAAATATTTATTTTTTGCTAAGTTTAGAAAGTGATTTATTAACTAAAGGATAATGTGCAGTTGACAAAATTAAGCATTAAATGCCACTAACAAAAAAAAAAAAAAACGAAAAAATAAGTTTAAATAAAAAATTTGTAGACGCTATGATTAGAACCATTAGTACAAAATATATATTTTATCTTATACATAGTAAACTCTATACAAAAGTAAAAGGATTTGGGCCTTGTGCCGGCACCTCCTACGGACCGGTCCTGTTAAGATATGTGTTAAAACCTAGACAAAAAGTGTAATTTTGGTGTAAAGTAGAGTATGAGTAATATTTGCTATTGAAAAAGATTGACGGGTGTCTGACGGGTCTGTTGACCGGACCAAAACGCCGAACTTTGGCCGCGTTTTGGTCTTGTCAACCAGACAAAGACTGACACCCGGTCTGGTTGACAGTTCCAAAACGTGGCCAAAGCTCGGCGTTTTGGTCCGGTCAACAGACCCGTCAGACACCCGTTAGTCTTTGTCTGGTTGATCGGACCAAAACGCCGCGCTTTAGCCACAGCTCGACACTGCAGGGTATGCACATAGGACAAAAAACATCTTTTTGGGTTGGCTATCTACACACTTGGTGTGTAGATAGTTTGAGCCTTATTTTTGGTAAGTGATTGCACATATGTTCAGTTCATTATGAGAATTTTACCTGGATATTAACCATTTTGGACTATACCACATGTTGATTTAAGTCAAACATGATTTACATTTTACATGCATTTTGGCATCTTCAACCTATCACTCCCACACACTGCTCACTCTATAATCTATATAGGGATAATCACGAAAATAACCATTACCAAGCCGTCTTTTAAAAAATAGCCATTTGAAACGGCTCAATGAGCCGTTTCAAGAAGCCGACACGGCTCAAAAAATCCTTTCAAGTCAACCAACCACGTTGCACCACGTGTCCATTTGTAGCGGCTCAACGAGCCTTTTCACCAAAATCAATTCTGTTGTAACGGCTTAAAAAATCCTTTCAGCATCAACCAACCACATTGTGCCACGTGTATTCTAAGCCTTTTCAATTATTTATAAAGGCTCGTTGAGCCTTTTCATCGAAATCGAGGTATGATGTATTTTATATATTTTTCCACCATGATTTTTAAACGGGTGTAACTTTTTCATACGGTAATATTTTTTTATAAAAATACACCAAATTAAAGATGATAAAATTATCTTTTGGTGTAAATGTTTTTAAAAAATATTATAATGTTTTCCACCACGATTTCGTATAACGTTTTCATACGTTAATATGTTTAAAAAAAATTACACCAAATTAAAGATAATTTTATCATCTTTAATTTGGTGTATTTTTATAAAAAAAAAATATTACCGTATGAAAAACTTACACCCGTTTAAGAATCATGGTGGAAAAATATATAAAATACATCATACCTTGATTTCGGTGAAAAGGCTCAACGAGCCTTTACAAATAATTGAAAAGGCTTAGAATACACGTGGCGCAATGTGGTTGGTTGATGCTAAAAGGATTTTTTAAGTCGTTACAACAACATTGATTTTGGTGAAAAGGCTCGTTGAGCCGCTACAAATGGACACGTGGCGCAATATGGTTTGTTGACTTGAAAGGATTTTTTGAGCCATGTCAGCTTCTTGAACGAGCCGTTTCAAATGGCTATTTTTGAAAAGGCTATTCTCGTGATTTTCCGATCTATATATACACTAATAACTTTCTTTTAAAACACACTAACCAATTCAAAGAAATTAGCAACACTCTAGAGATGGATATCTTTTATGCATCTCTTCTCTCTCTTTTTGTTCTTGTTGTTTCTTTCTCTCTTCATCTTTTCTTCTACAATTCCAAACCAACCGAAGGCGAGAAAGTGCTTCCACCTGGTAAAACCGGGTGGCCAGTAATCGGAGAAAGTTTAGAGTTTCTTGCAACCGGATGGAAAGGTCATCCTGAAAAATTCATATTCGACCGAATGTCGAAATTCTCACCAATAGTGTTTAGAACATCTCTAATGCTAGAGGATGCTGCAGTGTTCTGTGGTGCTCAAGGTAACAAATTCTTGTTCTCAAATGAAAACAAGCATGTACAAGTATGGTGGCCAGCTTCAGTGAACAAAATTTTTCCTTCATCTGGCAATGCCTCCAAGAAAGAAGCAGATAAGATGAAAAAAATGCTTCCAACCATTTTCAAGCCTGAAGCGCTACACCGATATGTCCCGGTTATGGACGTTGTGACACAACAACACTTTGCCACTTGGTGGGATGGGAAGGATGAGATTGTGACATATGAGCTCACCAAAAACTTCACCTTCTGGCTTGCATGCAAGATCTTTGTAAGTATTGATGAACCTGAACGAGTGAAATATTTATCTCACCCGTTTAAGGACATTGCTACGGGGATCCTTGGGATCCCCATAGACCTGCCCGCGACGCCATTTCGAAGAGGGATTAATGCTGCTAATTTCATAAGAAAGGAACTTTTAGACATTGTGAAGCAAAGGAAAATTGATTTGGCTCAAGGGAAAGCAACACCCACCCAAGATATGTTGTCACATATGCTTCTTTTTAGAGATGAAGATGGAAAATCTTTGGAAGACTATGATATTGCTGACAAGATCTTAGGGTTACTAATCGGCGGCCATGACACTGCGAGCTCAGCGTGTGCTTTTATCGTTAAGTATCTTGCCGAATTACCCGAGATCTGTAACGGAGTCTACAAAGGTGTATAAACTTGTCTTGTCTCTCCTTTGTTGGCTAGATAGAATAATAATATACATCAATGATTAATAAACACCTGCTGCAGAGCAAATGGAAATTGCAAAATGTAAAGCAGCTGGAGAACTGTTGAGCTGGGAAGATGTATCAAAAATGAAATACTCATGGAATGTTGCATGTGAGGTTCTTAGATTAGCCCCACCACTCCAAGGTGCATTTAGAGAAGCCATTACTGATTTCATGTACAATGGCTATTCTATCCCAAAGGGCTGGAAGGTAATAAATATACTTTCTAAAATAAGATGCCACTACTCAATCGAGATAGTCAAAGAATTACTCAAAATTGTATTGTTGAATAATATATGATATGTAGTGAATAACTGAAAATCAGATAAGACCTCTTTACACACTGGATTAGATACTGTTTATTACACGGATTGAATAAATGAAGGATGAATATTGAAGCTCCAAAAGCAATGAATAATAAATAAGATGAATGTTTGGTGTAAGCATAGAAGAATAAATTAAAGTTATACACAACACAAAATTGAAGTACCTGTAAACCAAGAATTCTAAAGAACAAGAAATTTATTGAAGTGAAAAAAACTAATGAATAACTATACAATATATAGAACATATAAACCAACGAATTAAATAACATGTAGCTTTTTTCAACTACCTAATATTATCTATAAAAGTATTTTTGAACGTATAATCCCTAAAAAAATGCAACACAATCTAGTATGTATCTAGTTAAGTAAAAGTTTTTTTGCAACTAACTATTCTGATCAATAAGAGTAAAGTTTAAACTTAATATCCCTTACTTATCTATAAGAGACTAAAAGTGTATAGTTTGAACTTATTATCCCTTAAAATTGCAACATAATCTAGTAAGTATCTAGTCAAGGTTGAAAATTTCTGGATTATTGTTTTGTTAATTTTTACAATTTTATTTTTTTTTATAAAAATAGATCATTATTTTTTTAAAGATAGAATGTTTTGTGTATCTTAAAAATCGAAGTGAAAATGGTTGGAATATTTCTAAACTGATAATAATGACAACGTAGAGAGTCTTGAGCATTTGAAATGTGATAGGACACGTTGTTTTAATCACTTGTACACTCCTGCATCATCCATTTGTACATTTTAATCCGCACAATAATACTGACCAAGAAAACTATCGAAACGTCAACAAAAATGAGTAGGTCATCACGGTATCTTTGGATTTTTTTAAAACATTATATTTTATAAGATGCGACAAGAATACACTAGTGTATTTCATCATCAAATCCTGGCCATTGATTACACACGTGTATTGCCATGATTAGTTCGCTCAGTTCGCAAATACACTAGTGTTCACTCTTGAACCTAATCCTATATATATAGTGAAAGTGTAAAATACAATATTTCTTAATGTGCGATGCGTACGCAAGAAAATTATAACGTGTGTAATTACTTTTATAACATGCATGATTAGGGTTTATCCCATGCGTGATTTTTTATTTTGTTTATGCGTGAGTAGGGTTTGATTTTTAATACATGCATGCGTGATTTAACATCGTACGCATCTCACGTTAAGAAAAATTGTACATTAAATTTCCCCTATAATATATATATATATATATATATATATATATATATATATATATATATATATATATATATATATTATAATGAAATTAATACTAACATAGGTAATTCTCAAATGATAATGATAAAATAGAAAAGACTATCTTCATACTCAATTTAATAATAACTAGTCTTTAAACCCCGCATTACGGGGTCATAAAACGTGATGAGTAGTAAGCAAAGCAAAAGATGATCAAAATTGGAAAAAATCTTAAAGCAAAACGCGAATTCATAGCGCTACATGACATGAAACGAATATAAAGACTAATAGTGTAAAATGTAGACAAACTCAACTTTACACCGTAACTCATAGATATAGTTTAAAGAAGATAAATACCACTAATTTAATTAATTAATATGATCTTTTAAAAATTTTAAAAGTCATCACCCACCATCCCCTTCCTCTAAAAGTATTAGCACACAACATCAATAAAAAAGCACACGGCACCACCCATTAAGATGATCAACATCAATAAAAAAGCACACATCACCACCCATTACGATGATCTTCTAAAAAAACTAGTTGATTTTTCGCCCACGCATTGCGGCGGGAACCCAATGTCTGTAAAACGCGTGTCAGCAGCAGATACCGAATATCAAAACATAAATAAAAATGACGTGATAAGGATGGTCACTCCGTCCTAAAAAAACGATTTTAAATAACCTAATATATAATAACAGGACCCACACGTCCTACATGTTGGAAATTCGGTTGTTTTCAATTTAGTTATTACGGTGCTAACACGTTAAAATATGGATGAACTCGTTTAAAAAAATTAAAAGTCATCACCCACCATCCCCTTCCTCTAAAAGTTATAGCATGCAACATCAGTAAAAACGCACACAACAGTAGCACCACCCAAATGGAAAGCTAGGGAATGGTAGTTTTGTAATTTAAGTACTTTAAATTAGCAACATTTTAATACATATAGGTGTTGTATTCTATGCATAGGAATGTTTAAAAAAAATGATATTTCACTTTTGGTCTCAAAGTTACTTGATTTTTTACTTTTAATCCAAATGTTTTCATCTTTTCTAATTTAACATCACAGTTTTTTTCTTTTCAACTTTATTCCCCTATACTTTTCATATTTCGCAAAATTTTTGTTTCATGTTTTGTTCTAAATGTTGCGAGTTAACATGACACAACTTTCGTGTGTGGTTCAACGCTTTTTTACGTTTTGTTTTACGCTTCGTTCTATATTTTGCGAGTTAACATGACGTAACGTGCGTGTGTGGTTCAACGTTTTAATGTTGTTTATTTTTAACCCGTTTGACTGGTCCGTTGCAACGCCCGGGTCCTAAATCGACTTAGTTATTATTTTCTATGTTTTACGTTTCAGTTTAATTTCTCTACATTAACACGCCGTAACTTCAGTGTTGATGGTCGCTGACGGTAGGGCTGTAAACGAACCGAACGAACACGAACGAGGCCTTGTTCGTGTTCGTTCGTTAAGGAAATAAATGTGTTCACGAACGGTTCATGAACACTTACCGAACGAGATTTTATGTTCGTGTTCGTTCATTAAGGAAATGAGCGTGTTCACGAACACAAGCGAACACAAATAAATTTGGCGAACGCGATGAATGATAAAGGTAGATGGCCCAGAGAGTAGCACTAGAACTTGAATCCCTTATTGTGGAATGGAGGTAGATCATATTCGTCGATGTAAATAATGAGAAAAGAAAGGGAAATGGTGCATAAACAAGGCGAAAACGGGTTTCCTAGTTTCATTGTTAGGGTAATGATATAAATAAAAGTTTAATAGTATAAAAAGTATAGATAAAATATATGAAAGTATAAAAATCTTTAATTAAAACACGAACATAAACGAACGCAAATGAACGAATGTTCACGAACACCTTACCGAACGTTCACGAACACAATTGAACGAACGAGACCTTTGTTCATGTCCGTTCATTTAACTAATCGAACGGAATTTCTTGTTCATGTTCGTTCGTTTATTAAACGAATGAACATAAACGAACTTCCCGCCGAACGGTTCACGAACTGTTCGCTGAACGTTCGATTCGTTTACAGCCCTAGCTGACGGTGGTGTGACATTGGTGCTATTTATCACAGTTGTATGCCCTCACCGTAACGCGAGGATACTTAATACTAGTTAAATTTAAAAATGAGGGTAGTATATATACTGTAGCAACAACAACAACAACAACAATAATAATAATAATAAACCTAATTAACATAATAGAAACTACAGTGACTATTTAGGGGGCGGACCTAAGTGTCTACGTGGATGGGCGGACGCACCCCTTGAAATCATCATCATACTAAGTAAATCTCACTAATAGCAAAGCAAAAGTAGGGTCTAAGGAGGGTTAGATGTAGACAACCTTACCTCTACCCTGTAGGAATAGAGAGGCTGCTTCTAGTGAGACCCCTGGCTTGATAGTAGTTTTGCATCAAGCCTTGGACATGAGGCTAGACAAAGAACGATTGGCACTATGTACCCTTTTGTCTTTTAGCTATCAACACCACCACATGATGCATGATTAATCATCCTCAGCTTTTAACATTATTTTCACGAAATTAGTAAAATAACGTTAAAATTAGTGCACTTTCACTTCCCCCCCCCCCGATGGCCCACACATATACATTATATGCACACCCCTCGAAACAAAATAGTGTATTTTTAAGCAAAAAATACGACCGCACCATTTGAAAATATGCTTGAACCAAACATCCACACCCTCAACTAATAATTCTTAGGTTCAGCGCACTGGAATATTCGATCCCCAATGGTTGAAAGGTAAAATTGCACATATAATAAATAAATGGTCATCGACACAAGTGACTGAACTTTAAATAATTAATTAATATGTACCTCTCGTTATTTTAATTGTTTTGTAAGATTATGCGTAGTCGTTAGTTGAATAATGCCCTCACCCTGGGGCGTTTTCTGCCATGTGGCAGTCCAGTCAGCATGGGGACATTATTGGGCGTTTTTGCAAAAGTAACGTAGTGGTAATAATGCCCGATAACGTCCATCCAATCATTGCACAATTATTTATTTTTTTAAATTTAAAACTTAAAATACTTCATTAATTTAAAAAAAAATTAAAATAATAGAAATAAAAAAAACGAATAAAAAACGGAAATAAAAAAAGATAAAGTTAAAAAAAAGATGATGATCTAAAGTCCGTATTTTCCCCGAAGTTTTTGGCGATGTATTTGTGCAACGATCAACGCGTCGCCTTGGAGGTGGTCGATCGGTTTGGACAAAAACTCAATGTCCTTTTCCGTTTGCCTCACCGCTTGCATCTCGTTAAAATTTTTGTTTTCGGCGACTCGTTCTTTCATAGTCTCCCAACGTTTGTGGCCGAGGTCTCGAATGTCTTGGAGACGACGGTTCATCTCCTCGAAATCTTCCTTCAACTCAAGATCGGAAGACGACTCCACCGGTTTTTTCCCGGTCCGCTTATCTTTTCTTCTACCGGGCGGTCGGGCCAACTCTTCAACTTCCTCGTCAACGTCCACAACAACATTTGGATCGACGTAGCGGGCATCGGAAGTTGGTACGCCAGCCCACTTTGGACTTTTTCTTAGTAGCTCCCACGACCGAACGAACGTGTATTCCTCGTCCTTCGTCCAAATATCGCAAGTATGCTTATGACGAGGTTGGTTCGGTTCCTTCTTTTTATGCGACCTTTTACCGCGTTTTGATGTCTCTCGCTCCGGTTCGGGTTGCGTCTCCGGCACGATATCCACCTCGGGTTCGGGTTGTTGGGATGCTTGCGAGCCACCGGGTTGGGCAAAGCCGAAAGTGGGTGGCACGTAAGGGGGTAGAGCCACTCAAGTAAGCCGCATACGATAACATGTTTGGGTCCATGTCTTGAAGGTTAAAGTTTTGTTGCGGTTGGGTGGTGTTCGGGTTCCCGGGTCTTGACGGAACACCAAATGGGGGTCGGAATGGGTTCATGGTTTTATAAAATGTAAAAGAAGTAGAGAGAAACTTTGATTGAGAGTGAGTTTATTTATAAAAATGTGGATGTAAAGTGGGGTTTTTATACTATTAAATGAGAATTAAAAAAAAAACATTAAATTATGTTACAAACAACGTCAACCACCTTTTTTCACGAAAAACGCGCAATCACGCCGAGGGGGCGGCTCCGGGGCTATATTGGGCGTGTTAGGGCTTTATTTTTGAAAAATAAACGCCCACTACGGGCGGTCTAAATAAGTTTTTCTAAATTAAGCTACCTCTATACTCAACACAATCCATTGTTCCTAACAAACAATTCATTTTCTATGTTCAGTTGTATTGGAGCGCCAATTCAACCCATAAAAACAATAAGTTCTTCCCAGATCCCCAGAAATTTGATCCGTCAAGATTCGAAGGCCAGGGACCGGCACCATACACGTTTGTGCCATTTGGTGGCGGACCACGAATGTGTCCAGGAAAAGAGTATGCTCGGCTAGAAATACTTGTGTTCATGCATCATCTCGTAACAAAGTTCAAATGGGAGAAAATCATTCCTGATGAGCAGATAGTCGTCAACCCGATGCCTAGCCCAGCCAAGGGTCTTCCTATCCGACTTTATCCGCGTAAAGGTTGAAGATGTTGTCATCATGTGGAAGAAATATTTGGGTTTTATGTAATCGAGTTGAATAAAATGATAAAAGTTTGATGTTAATGTTTTCGTTTAATTAGTAAATTAATACATATTTGATTCGATGATAATGTTTTTTTTCTTCTAATTTAACCACAGAAACACACTTATATATAATACGGGCTTCTTAACATAGAGTGGAAGATTAAAGAGAAACACTTTAAAATATTGATAATTAAATTGTGAAAAATAAAAGAAATTTATTACGTCAAACTCTTTGTTAGGTGATTTCCCATTTTGGTATATTAGAAATTCAAAAGAGACTTCAAAGCAGACTAGAACAACCGGAGGAAATTTGGTGATATAGAATGATGTGGGCTTGCAGGGTGTTTTTGTTACCGTACTTGTATGTTTACTTCTATGATTTGTTTATTTTTCTCAGTTTTGTAATCTTGTAGCTTTTTGTTACTTTTTTTCGGTTGCGATGATAAAAGAGGTTCTTGTTGCCATTAAAAAAAATATATATTTTTTGAAATTAAATACCTAAATATTCACGTAAATTGATAAATTCAAGGATTTATGCGTTTTAACGGTTAAAAATAAAGTAATTTTTTTGAAAAGTAAACTTCATTAAAACACACCTCCGACCCAAAGGGGCAAAAGGCCAGACAAAAAACGCACCCCCGACCCAAACAGGCAAAAGACAAACAATTACAACATATACAACAGATATTTACACCAATCCTCCCATCTAATATATTTACATGAAGATTTATTTTTAGCCCATCCAAAACCCCTCGACTTTATCTCCCCTAAAATATTGTAACACCTCGTAAATTCACGACCAATATTATGAAGACACGTGTCATGGACTTTAAATGTGTAATGAATTAATCTGGAGGGACTGAAATTGTCAAACAATATAAATATGTTAATAAAGGGATCCAAAGTGTCAACATGCCATTCTTGTGCCTCTGATTGACCTCACACGACGTTTGTATTCTTTAAAGAATAATTTATCGAGCTTGGAAAGTAGTTTGTGCTTAAAATAAGGATCTTGTGAAACATAGGGGTTAATAGTGTCAACATGTTAACAGTAACCTCTGAGTGACCTTTAAACGATCCCAAAAACATTGTAACAATTATATTTTGCCCGCAAGAATATTGGATATTAATTCGTGGAGTTTTGACGCACATAAATAATTAAAGTGTTAATTCCAAGAAATAAGGGTTAAAAGCGTCAACGTTAAAATTCAGGACTTTTCAGGTGATCGTATAACTAACCGGGAGCCTAACGGAGTTTGTTTATGACTTAGAGCCCTTAAAAGTCAAGTTTGGGGGTTAAAAGTGCAATAAATGAAAGTTAAAACATGTTTAGAGGGACCAGGGACTGATATTGCAATTTCTGAAACTTTGTTGACCGGACACGACCTCTACGCGGGCCGCGTAGGTCCTCGGCTATGGTTTACATGGGCCGCCTAAAAGTGCCAGCGACAGAATTCTTGGACAGATGCCTGTTCAGCCTGTTCCACCGCCTTATAAGCCTTGTTTTCGATTCCAGGGGCTGCTCCAATGGTACTTCATGCATAGGGGACACCTGGGATGATCAGGAAACACTTGTAGGCTTGTGTGGAAGGACCTTTGTGAGATTTGAATGACTATATATAGAACATATGTTGCAACACTTCACTTGTTCATTTCAAACTCATTTCTAAACCTTCTCTGGAGCTCTCTGGACCTCAAGCAAGCTTCCTTAAGTCTCAAATTCGTGCTAAGGACCATTGTAAGTGTCCTTAACCCCTTAAGTTCAGTTTTATTAAGCTTAATGACCAAAAGTCAAACTTATCGTAATTAAGCTTTGACTTAGTGATTAATCACTAATGGTCCAGTCATTTTTCGAATTGAAAGTGGCTATTAGTTGGTAATTATGTGGGTAATAAACCCTTAAAAGGGCACCCTCTGATTTCCACTCTAACTAGGTCAATTGTCGGGTCAAACTTAATTATAAAAAGTCAACAGAAAGCTATTTTGCAAATAAACTCATAATTAACAATGTAGAAGCTATGAAACATGTTCTAACACTTATATAACTTGGTAATTAATGTAAGAACATGTCTAAGCATGTTCAATCCGACAATTTTGAGGCTCGGTTCGGAACCGAAAATCGCAAAAGTAGACTTTTGCTTTGACTTTCAGTTCTGACCCGATTTAGCTTAGTTTAGATATGCCTTAGAGTTCCATTAGGACCAGGTTATAGGTTAGTATAACCCTCTGAGGTTATACAACTTGGTTCCTAATTAATCCGATTCATTTGCATGTTTCCGTTAATTGTTTAAATGTTGACCATTATGCCCTTTTGACCTTAAAACGAGATTTTTGAAAATGTGAGAGGACAAAAACCTTTATTACTGATTTATAAACATGTCCTAAAAATTTGACATCAGTTTGAGGTCTAAATTAGGAGTTATGCTCAATATCATAATTAGAAAGCTTTTTATTAATTAAACGGCATTATTAGCATAAAGCCTATCTAAACCCAAATTTTGACACCAAACTTTTTACCCACTGATGTAATATAATATTTTAGGATTTTTGATGATTTTTATTTATTTTTAGGGTTATTGGATTTTATCACCCTTAACTATTGGTCATTGGCCGCTGCCATCCCCAACTATCACTTTGACGGTCGCCACCCCCAACTTAACACTTAGTGTGTTCTGTCACCAAATCACTAACTTTTGATCCTGTTACTATACTTTTGGGGGTGTTCTAAGATCCCTAAAACCTTCCCAATATCCCTATGACACCCCAAAAAGTGTAGTAACATGATCAAAAGTTAGTGATCAGTTAACGACGTGGTGACAGAACACACTAAGTATTAAGTTGGGGGTGACGAGCGTCAAAGTGATAGTTGAGGGTGGCAGCATCCAATAGCCAATAGTTGTGGGTGATAAAATCTAATAACCCTTATTTTTAAACTGAACATAACATAAGGTTCTTGCTTTAATTAGGTAATTCCCGGTTATACCCTTTTTGCTAATAAAAGGGTATAACCGAGGCGGAGAAGACCAAACGCACGGATGTCCGTGCGAGGGGGATTCTGTTTCAGTACCCCTCAACCCTCCAGTGGCAGTCACTACCCGCCATTATATGAAGACCCACAGATGGGAGGGCCTTCAAACCCTGTTTCCGAGGTGGACTCTGCCAATGGGTTATGATAACCCGATTCCTTCATACGCCGGTGCAGCGGCGTATAACCCGTTTGAGCAGCCAGCCCATACTAACTACAACTACGCCGAAGTTGACCCATACCTTGTAGCGGCGAACTACAATGCTCTTCATCCTGAGGGGCCCTATGGAGCTCCCTGGCAGACTGGATACCCTGCCTATGGGTACCAGTACCCGCCACCTCCTCAACCTCAGTAGTCGCAACAGCCGCAGCCACCACAGATCCAGCCACCACAGTAACAGGAGATTCTGCAAAGGTTGAGCCAGGTGGAGCTTGAGGTTCAAGAAGAGCGTAGAAGCCACCGAGGATTTCTGAAGGGTTTGGCAAATCTGATCAAGGGGAAGAACAGGAGGGACCATTGAAGATTCCTTATTTGTTTGTTTGTATTTCCTTAATCTTAATTAAGTCCCTGCATGGACATCTATTTATGTACTTAGTCCCTGCGAGGACTTGTATTTTCAGTTTAGCCCCTGCGTGGGCAAGTTATTTCTGTTAAAGTCCCGTTTAGGGCAATTATGTACTCCTTCTTAATTTAGTGGAATGTTTGAATTTAAAATTTCATTTTTGACATTATATGCATAAATATAATATATGAAATAAATATCATTCCTGTTGGGATTGAACCCTATCAAAGGAACAGATAATTAAAGCCAAAACTGGATCAGAGCAGTGGATCCAGAATAAGCAGATGTTACATACAAGTCTCTCCTCTTGAAAGTGGTTTCAACATCTGCTGACCTCCTATCTACTAATTGTGCAAACTGCTGACCTCCAAACTGCTGATCAAGTAAAGGCCTGATGAAAGACTAAAGCTCTGCTGATTCAATCTACTGCCTTGAGTCAAGCACTGCTGATCCGGACAAGTACTGCTGGGTTCACAGCAGTGGAAGGCCGCAGCAGTTATTTAGATGTCTTTTATGTAATGAAATGTAATAGCAGTAGTTAGCATAACAGTGTTTGTATTGATCAGAGGTTAGAGTTTGTTAGGAGGTTAGATGTTACTTTCATGGTGACGTCAGCTTAGATGCTCAGTGGTTTGCTAGTGCCCATAAATAGAACAATGCTCTGTACTGTTCTATTAGCTCTTTGCAAAATCGTCTTCTCTGCACGAACAAACACTAAGCTCTGGCTGAGGGGAAGTTTGTATTCAACATTTCATTGTAATCGTAATTGAAATAAATTCAATCTTTCGGTTCTTTGTGAAAAATGTTTGATCAAAGCAATACTCTCGTTTGATTGTATGCAAAGTTTGTTTCCATCTTAATTCCGCTGCACAACTCATCCATCTTCATCTTAATTCAAACAAAGAATACAATTAAAACCAAACTCAGATCCAACAATTGGTATCAGAGCCAGGACAGTCAAATTTGATTTAACAATCATTTTGACATAAATAGTTCAGCTCATAATAGTTGATACTGATCGTTTGTTCGTTTTGTTGAAAAACAGAGCAAGGTTTAATCACCATCAAAGTTGATTAATCAGTGCCTGTAAAACAACCAGGATGACGTCACAATCACAAGATGATAAAAATAACATTGGCTCTCTTTTCAAACCACCCATGCTTAAACGTAATGAATACAACATCTGGCAGAGAAGGATGGGTCACATCCTTGCTCAACAGAACACTGGATGTTGGAGGTCGGTTGTTTTTGGTCCCCATGTTCCTATGGTGCCAAGTGCTGAGGATGCAAAGAAGTTCGTACCCAAACCATCTCACAATCTTCTGGGTCTCCTCACAAAACCCGACACTACCGACGCTTTCGATTCCATCCTTGCTACCATATCTGCATCAAAGTACAAAACTTTGTTAACAGCAGATGCACTAATTTACTTGACAACCCAAAGAGAGTTTTGGAAGAATGCAACCCTTGAAAAACAAGGAGACACTGTAATAGCCATCAACTCTTCTCTAAAGGGTAAAGCCGTCAAAATTACACCACAATCACTTTCAGAGGTCTTTCAACTCGATGATCAGGAAGGTAAACTTTCTTTTCCCAAAAACGAGTTAAAAAATGATTTTCTGGAAAGAGGGTATAATGCAGAAGTAAAAAAGGACACCTTACAAAAAGGTTACTTCCCTTCTGCAACAAGATTTTTATTTCACACCCTCTTAATGTGTGTTTCAAACAAAACCACTGCTTTTAATGAAATACCATTAAAGATTCAAAATCTGGGATATGCTATTCTTCAAGAGAAAAATTTTAATTATTCTCGGGAAATCTTTAATGATCTGGTTAAAAATGTTGAAACAAAGTCATTCTTACTTTTTCCAAGATTTTTAAGTTACTATTTTGAAAAGAAACTTGGTAAGAATGAAGCTACTGCAATAAAACAAGGTGACTCTATTCAAATAAACAGCTTAACTGCTGAAACTTTTACTAGAATGTCAACACCTTGCAAAACACAAGCAGAGGTGCCTGAGCAGAATTTAGCAGCTACCACTGCTCCTCAGACATCTGCTGCTGAGCCCACTGCTCAAGGTGATCAAAGTAGCAAAACAACTGCTTTGAAACCCACACCTACAATCACCAAAAAGCCAACAAAAAGAAAAACACAAAAACCCACCCAAACCCATCAAAAAGGCAACTCTGGAGGATGAGATACCAGAGCTACTGCCAGTGACAACACAAAAGTCACAAGAAACCACTGCTGCTACTTCCTCACAGCAGTTGGTACAAATATCTCAACTCATAACCGAAACTCCTCCTGCTTCTTCTAAAAAAGAACAGGTTGTACACATAGGGACTCCACAATATGATGCTCTGGAATCACTCGCTTCCATCATCCATAGCCCAATGCCCGGGGCAAATTCTCTTTCTACACCAAACATCACATCCACAATTCCCCCACCAACTAAAGTTCTGTTGGATGCAATTGATTTGAACCAGACACTAACCAGTCCTTCTCAATCACCTATTAATGAGAACATGCCTCAACAAATGACTGGGTCTGATGTATCAATCTTTGCTAACCCACCAACACAGCCTGAGGAGGTTACACCCCTTGAGTTACAAGTAACTCTTGGTGGTAATCCAAGTGAAGCAGCCACTACAACTGTTGAACCCACTGGTTTACATTTGGACAGTGGTTACATTAATAAGACTTCCTTGGAGGCAATTCCTTCCATAGCACCTCTGACATCTACCAGTGGATTCTTTTTTACCACTGGCAACATCAAAAGACTGTCAAGTGTTGAAGGAAGAAGACCCCAGTACCAAGAAAAAGGGGCATCAATGGTTAATGTTTGGAGTACACTCCCTACTTCAACCACTGATAAAACCACTGCTAGTGAGAAATCAGATGATCCCATTAAATTGGGTGATGGTTTAAAATATTTGGAATTGACGGAACGTGTTGATAAACTGGATACTTCAGTTGCAGATATCAAAGAAATGTTGCAACAGTTGTTAAAGGTACAAAAGATGCAATCCACTGTTGTTCCAACTCAAGCACCTGCTCCATCATAAGCACCTGCTACAAATGAGCTCTGGAATCTATTTCAACCTTTTCTCCAACAATAAAAACAAATGGCTGATCAGCAACATGAAATACATGTCCAAGAGCTGAGAAACATCATGGAGTCTAGGTTCAAGAACACACAAGCAGACATCAAGGCTCTCAGGGCCCATTTATTGAAAACCACTGGCACTGCTCCTCCAACAGTTCTTTTTATTGATCAACTTCCCCCAGATAATGCCAAAAAGGGGGAGAAAATTTAGGAGTGGAGGAAGAAGGGAATAGATGATGGTCTTTACATTGAACCAGAAAAAGATGCTATGACCAGAAATATCCCTTTGCCAGATGGTAGCAAAAAGGTTGATGTTACCCAAAATGCACTTGATGAAGCTATAGCAAGTGTAAAAAAGGACAGAGAGGCAAAGGATAGGTCAAGGTGGAATGAGGAGAAAAGAGCTTACATGGAGCTGAATGCGCAGGGTTGTTCTGAGCCAAAGGATCCTAAAAATCCTAAGCCAAAAAGAAATCCCACTACAAAAGTGAGGGAACCCAAGTCCATACCATCCAGACTCACAAAGCGTACTCCAAAACCACCATCCAAAAGCCTTCTACATCAAACCTCCACCCAAACAGCTGTTGTAACTCCTGATGTATCAACTACTGCTGGTACTTCAGAGGTTTCAACATCTGTTATCACTTCAACACACACCACAACCACTGTCTTACCACCACCACCAAAAACAACCTCACCACCATCTCCTCCTGCCAAAAAGCAGAAGACAACAGATGTTACAACATCTGCTGTAATGACAACAGTGGTTGAAACACCAGTTGTTTCAACAGCTGTTAGTCAATCACAAACCACTGCCACTCAAATCACCACCACTGATCCACCCAAAACATCATCTGCCTCTCCTAAAATAAAAAGGAGAAGGATTTTCATACCAGATGATGATTCACCATCACCACCACCAACATCTTCAACATCTCTATCACTTGTTACAATACCCAAACCCGTTCCTCTCTCATCAGCACCAGTACAACAATCAATCCCTATCATTACTCCTGCAGGTGTCCAATTTCCTCTAGAACTTGAAGCAGTTAGAGAAGAGATCAAATCCTTCTACTATAAGGATGACCCTGCTAAAAGGAAGTTGCCATCAGTTAAAGGATATCCAAGGCTAAACAATATTGAAGAATATTTGAAAGTCAAAGCTAAACAAGCAGAGGATATTTCAAAAAGAAATGCTCAAGGAAAAACTGATAGAGAAATTCAGCAGAATTATCAATTCTTGCTCACACAAGTCAGATCCTTAGAGCAATTTGCCAAAAATGTATGTCAACAGATCTCAGAGAGAGCAGATGAAACTTTGAGAAAAGACTACATTGAAAGCATCATGGCAACAAAGAAGTACAGGGGAGAAAAGCACATGTACAGGGAGTGGACCATCCCTGTGCTTGAGCAAGAAGCAGTCAGGATTCAAGAAATGATAAAGAATAAGGTCAAACACACTCCTCCAGAATGGGCAAAGTACAAAAAGAATGTGCCTGAAAAATCACTTGAGCTGAAGAGAATGAAAGAGGAACTGGTTGCTGCTGATTATGGGTCTAAACATCAAGTGGCAAGATGGAAAGAAGATGTAGTCCGAGCCACCTACAAAAGGTTGGAGGAACTAAGAAAGAAAGATCCCACAGTTCCTCAAAAGCCTGACTATCCTGAAGCAGAGGTTTCAAAAAGACCATCAAAGCTGCAAATCAGGAGAGCCACTGCTCCAGCTGGTACAACCATCTATAAAAGAAGGTCACAAAAACAGTTGGGAGGTGAAACCATCCAAAAGCTGATAAAAGGAGATGCCCTTGTAAAAGAAGGCATAAAGAAAATGATTATACAAACTCTTGGTTTGGATCAAACTGCAAGTGCTGCTCAGTCAGTCATCAATAGGCCAGCTTCACCAAACACCTCATCAAATAAAAATCTCCCAAGAAACCCACCAGGCTCAAAAGTACTAAAGTGGGATACTGACAAACAGACCCATGTACTGACTATGTTCAGGTCTGGTGGAGAAGTGAAGAAAATAACAAGGGAACAAGCTCTTGGCCTGAGTCTTGAAGATATGCAGGATCTCCTTGATCTTCCACTTGGTAGGGATGAAGATGATACAGATGCCCTAGACTTTGAGTTACAACTTAAAGGTCAGATAAGTGAGCTGTTGATGAGGCAATAAAGTTCCACAATAATGAAGAGTTTTTGCATTATCTGTTCCAGGGGGAGATTGTTGGGATTGAACCCTATCAAAGGAACAGATAATTAAAGCCAAAACTGGATCAGAGCAGTGGATCCAGAATAAGCAGATGTTACATACAAGTCTCTCCTCTTGAAAGTGGTTTCAGCATCTGCTGACCTCCTATCTACTGATCGTGCAAACTGCTGACCTCCAAACTGCTGATCAAGTAAAGGCTTGATGAAAGACTAAAGCTCTGCTGATTCAATCTACTGCCTTGAGTCAAGCACTGCTGATCCGGACAAGTACTGCTGGGTTCACAGCAGTGGAAGGTTGCAGCAGTTATTTAGATGTCTTTTATGTAATGAAATGTAATAGCAGTAGTTAGCATAGCAGTGTTTGTATTGATCAGAGGTTAGAGTTTGTTTGGAGGTTAGATGTCACTTTCATGGTGACGTCAGCTTAGATGCTCAGTGGTTTGCTAGTGCCTATAAATAGAACAGTGCTCTATACTGTTCTATTAGCTCTTTGCAAAATCATCTTCTCTGCACGAACAAACACTGAGCTCTGGCTGAGGGGGAGTTTGTATTCAACATTGCATTGTAATCGTAATTGAAATAAATTCAATCTTTCGGTTCTTTGTGAAAAATGTTTGATCAAAGCAATACTCTCGTTTGATTGTATGCAAAGTTTGTTTCCATCTTAATTCCGCTGCACAACTCATCCATCTTCATCTTAATTTAAACGAAAAATACAATTAAAACCAAACTCAGATCCAACAATTCCTTTTATAAGATATGCCATTATTAAACAAAATCTTAAAGGCAAAACCTAGCCCATGTGTCATTTTAAGACTGGGCCATGATGATAGTTTCTTATTAAGATTCAGATCCTTGTTAACATCTGAAAACATGTTAGCACTCCTGGCAAATGTGATTCGATAAAATCACATAAGTCATCCTTATATTGGATTCTTCCAATTCCTTTTCTCTAAATTATTATTTAAACATCCATTAGTGATGAAATGCCTATGGGCCATATTCATTGTCATATAAGACAAAAGACAGTTGTAGTCTACGACTCCCTGTCAAGAAAAGGTATTGAACTATGATTCAAGCCTTAATGCCTCGATCCTATAAGATCTTGGCTTATAAATTAAATTTTAACACCTCGTAAAATCACGTCCAATGATGTATTGACACATGTAATAAACCCTAATAAAGTCAAACGTTGAATTTGAGGGAATAATTTTGCGAAAAATCAAAAGCTTTGATTATAGAAGGACTGGAAATGTTAACATGCTTATTATAAGCCTCTGAATAACATTACATGGTAATCATATTCACAAATGAGCCACTTGTTGATTAAGTGTAGCCATTTGCATAATTAATTGAAAGTTTGTGCAATGAAGGGTTAAAAGTGTCAACATGTAAATTCTTACCTCTGTGAGACCTTTTAACAAACCGAGAGCTTCATAATATTTGATTAGACTCTCAGGAATGCCTAATATTGGCCATTAAGTGCTTTTATGCCTATAAGTGAAATTACGCGCAACTTTACAAGTTTAAGGGGTTAAAAGCGTCAATATGTTTAATTATACCTCTGAATGACCTTTCAATGAACCTGAAGCATTATGATGTTTTATAATACCTTCAAGAATGCCTAATATGGATTAGATGAGGCTTCGATGCTATTAAACGATGATATACTCAAGTTTGCGCATTAGAAGAACTAATTGCGTCAAACTGCAAAAGTATATCAATTCGTATGATATCGAACCTTCCGGAATATGATCATAAGTTAAATATTCCCTAAATATCCCTTATATAGCTTAAAAATAGGCTTTGAGGTATTTGGTGCGCAAAAATAAACTTATTTGATCAACAGGGACTAAAAGCGTCAAAAAGTGCATAAGTTTGCATTTTCGCGCATATCTTACATTCTGAATATATCCGGACATCCAAAAATTTATGTAATCATTAAAATATTTTATTTTAGTGTTTGGCTTGATAAAATTCCATTCCTCGCATAATTTGGTTCGTTTTTGCGTCCGTTCGTGTTTCGTCGTAATTAGCCGAACAACGTGACCGTACGACCAAATGAACCGACATCCGGCATATTTTTGGGCATGTTTCATGTTCCCTATGTTTAAGCATTATTATAGAGCCTTAAAAATTGTTTAACGGGCCTTAAATGTGTTGGAAATGGCATATATCAAGTGCAGGGGCCAAACTTATCAACAAATAAAAGTTTGGGTGAGCTGGCCTGGTCCTTACGGACCGTATACCTGGACCCTTACGGTCTGTATACGTTGCCCAGTCCCAGAATTCTGAACACCAGCTTTGGTTTGCTTCCATGTCTCACATAATCGAACCTAGGGGCTTGTTGCTGGTTTTGGACACCTGTTAGGGCACTTGTAATCATCCTAGAGAGCCCCTAACACCTGGCAATCATCAAGAGATCTTGCAAACACTATAAATAGGCCTCATTGTTTGCTCTTGAACTTGCACAATTCAAAGGAATTCATATTCAAACTCTCAACTGAGTTCTTTGAAGCATCTTGGTCTGCTAGGAAGCTTCCTTAAGTTCCAAAATCGTGCTTAGGACCATTGTAAGTGTCCTTAACCTCCTAATTTCAGTTTTAATTAGTTTAATGACTAAAAGTCAAACTTATCGTAATAAAGGTTTGACTTAGTGATTAATCACTAATGGTCCAGCCATTAGTCAAATTAAAAGTAGATATAAGTTGGTAATTATGTAGGTAATAAACCCCTAAGAGGGCACCTACTGATTATCATCCTAACTTGGTCAAATGTCGGGTCAAACCTAATAATAAAAAGTCAACAGGAAGCTACTTTGCAAATAAATTTATAATTAGCAATGTAGAAGCTATGGAACCTGTTTTAACACTAAAATAACTTGGTAATTAATGTAAGAACATGTCTAAACATGTTCAACCCGACAATTCTGAGTTTAGGCCCGGTCCGCAACCGAGAGTCGCAAAAATTGACTTTTACTTTGACTTTCAGTTCTGACCCGATTTAGGCTATTTCAGAAATACCTTAGAGTTCCATTAGGACTAGGTTATAGGTTAGTATAACCCTCTGAGATTATACAACTTGGTTCCTAATTAATCCAATTCATTTGCATGTTTCCGTTATATGCTTAAATGTTGACCATTATGCCCTTTTAACTTTAAAACGAGATTTTTGAAAATGTGAGAGGACAAAAACCTTTAATACTGATTTATAAAGTTGTACTAAAAATTTGACATCAGTTTGAGGTCTAGATTAGGAGTTATGCTCAATAGCGTAAATTGAAAGCTTTTTATTAATTAAACGGCATTATTAGCGTAAAGCCTATATAAACCCAAATTTTAACACCAAACCTTTTACCCACTGATATAATATAATATTTTGGGATTTTTGAATATTTTTAATTATTTTTAAACTGAGCATAACATAGGATTCTTGCTTTAATTCGGTAATTGTCGGTTATACCCTTTTTGCTAATAAAATGAGTTTTACATAACATTTTGATACCAAACTTTTTGCTACTGATTTTATATGATAAGTAAAATATTTTGAACTTTATAAACTGATCAAAAACTCATATTTCCTATTGTAACTCAAAAATCGCTTAAAACCGACTTTTACGCGTTTTAAACGCATAGTATGGATTAAAACTATTTTTATCATATAAGACTTAATACCTACTGATGTTAAAGTAAAATTTTTATACTTTAACAGTAAGCAAAAGTTTTGAACTCGGATTTTCAAATTTGACCTTTAAAACTTATGTGAAATTACCAAAATTCCCCTTCGGTGCATAGTTTGGTTATAAATGATAAATTTCACATATATGCAATACCCTACTGATATAACTTATCAAATTAAATATTTTTACTGATCATTTCAGACCTGAACCTCAGATTAATAATTAATCTCTTTTATAACCTTTAAAATGACCAAAATACCCCTACGGGGCTTAATTTGAGTTTAAATTCATTTTGGGCATAATGGTAGGTATCCTACTGATATCACAACATATTTTAGGCATATTAACTTAGGAAACCTGTTCATGACTCATTTGTTTACCCGTCACGCACTTTTCGCGTTCGGCGCGGTTTATGTAACTAGTTTGCATAAATTAACCGAAACGGGTCAAACCTTATCATTTTTATCCTAAAATCCAGAATGTGTTTAGTTTACCCATATTATACAAGTCTTCAAACTTGTCAGGTCTAAATCAAATTCTATTCCGGTCTTCGCTTAATCTTGCGTTTTGAACCGTATATCTTCCTTTAAAACTAACCGGTCTAAGTTTAAACTTAAGTTAGACCCGTTAGGAATCTAATAGGTTATAAAAACCTTCGTTCCAGATTTTGGAGCCCAGAAAAGCTATCTGCACTTGCTGATTGATATACTTACTTGCTCAGGTAAATACTTTTAACTTATTTTCCCTTATACGGGCTTGGGATACGGTATTATAATAATACCACTTGGTCGGGTATGTAGTTATTTAAATCGGATTGTGATTAATATATTTAGATAACTCGTTTTAATCTGTTTTGTTTGGTATATGGCCTTTAGGGGGTTAATGACCATGTCCTGGATATCCTCGGCTCATTCATTGAAATCGCCACGATTTAAGCACGGGGTGTAGGCATACACCTGACAGTTGCGTATGTAAAAAGGTACTCCACAATAAGGAATTGACCTTGTGGGTATTATACCTGTGGCGTGTCAGTTAATCTTGTCCGGCTCTTCTAACCGGCCCTGACGGACGACAAATATGTAAAACTGTATACAATATTATTTTTAAATAATTGTCCCAAGTTATAAAAGATTATTTGTACCTTGTGCATTTAAATTATTTTCTTAAACTCTTTTCAAAATGTGTCGGTTAATTGTATTTACCAGTGTAAACTGACGTATTTTCCAAAAGGCTAAAGTGCAGGTACTAGGCGGAATAGGTTGGCTAGTCCTGAGTGAATAAATTAAAGTATTGCAAGCTTGTCACTTCAAATCTGTTGAACAATATTATCTTTTAATTGATCTGCCTGTGGATCATTTTGCATTCCGTTTGTAATACTTGATACTTTCATTCGGTTTGTAATATATTTTACTTTAAGACTTCCGATGTGCATTAAACTGTGATTATTGACTATGATGATATCAACTACGTCACGATACTCCCCACCGGGCCCACCGGTAATACGTGGAAATATCGGGGTGTGACATAAATTGTCCTTGTGACTTGGCCTTTTGTGCCGTAATTATATTTTAATTATATTAAGGATAATTATAATGAAAACCCTGAATATATATGCTTAACAAATTAACCAATATGGTTTAAAGTTACCATGGTTAATGGATTGCCATAAAAGACAATCCCATAATAGACTTCTAAATAAATCATTGTCATTATCTTATGTAGCAATTAAGCTACATGGCAGAGTCTGAAGAAGTCAACAGTCACCCACGGGAAAATCATGATACTACCAGGATCAACGTAACCGGTGCGGAACTTCAAGCATTAATTGATAATGCTGTTACCAAAGCCATGGATAGGCAGTTTAATGAATCAAGCGGGACTCGAAGCAAGACCCTATCTGCACCTCATTCCAAATCTCACCCTAAGACTCACTCTGAGGCTCATAGCAAGCCACCATCTAAAACTCACGAGTCAAAGAGGGATGATGGCCAGCACTCTTCAAATCAGCACAGTATTCCATCTAAAAAGATTGTGTTCAACCAAGAGCCACGTGCAAAGACCTGTTCATATAAGTATTTTTTCTCCTGCAAGCCCAGGGATTTCACTGGGGAAAAAGGAGCCATCTATTGCATGACGTGGCTAGACGAGATGGATACGGTAGTTGATATTAGCGGGTGTGCAGAGCAAGATATTGTGAAGTATGTTTCACAATCTTTCAAAGGTGAAGCTCTAGCTTGGTGGAGGTCTTTAATCCAAGCTACTGGAAAGATTCCGTTATACAACTTAACATGGGCTCAGTTTGTTGCTTTGATCAAAAAGAATTTATGCCCTCAACATGAAGTTGAGAAGATCGAGACTGATTTTCTGACATTGGTTATGAAGAATTTAGACTGTCAGGCATACCTCACGAGTTTTAACACGATGTCTCGATTGGTTCCTTACTTGGTAACACCGGATCCAAAACGAATCGCTCGTTTCATTGGGGGTTTAGCCCCGGAAATCAAAGCCAGTGTGAAGGCATCTCGACCTACTACCTTTAGGTATGTAGCTGATTTGTCATTATCTCTTACCCTGGATGCGGTTAGACAAAGATCGCTTAGAAATTCTGATGAGGGAAAGAGGAAGCGTGAGAATGAGAGCTCACACCATTCAGACAAGAAACATAAAAGGAACTTTGACCACAAGAAGAGTTCAGGGTTCAGGAAGGATGACCAACAATCAGGTGAAAAGACTAAATGCAAGACCTGCAAGAAACATCATCTGGGAAAGTGCAGGTATGAATCAAAATCCCAATCGCAGCCTAGGGCTTGTGGGATCTGTAAGTCTAGTGAGCACAAGACGTTGGATTGTAAGAAGATAAAGGATGCGACTTGTTACAACTGTAACGAGAAGGGGCATATCAAGTCTAACTGCCTAAAGTATGCCAAGAAACCTGAAGAGGGTAAAAAGACCAATGCTAGGGTCTTTCAAATGAATGCGCAGGAAGCCATCCAGAATGACAACGTTCTAACAGGTACCTTTTTTATCAATGATGTTTATGCAAGGGTATTATTTGATTCGGGTGCAGATAAGTCATTTGTTGATGATAAGTTTTGTAAGTTATTAAATCTGCCTGTTAGAACCCTAAGCATAAAATACGAAGTAGAATTGGCCGACGGCACCATAGAAACTGCTTCAACAGTGTTAGATGGATGTTTTATATCCATTAGGAACCACTCCTTTCCGTTATCTTTGCTTCCTTTGAAATTAGCTGGTTTCGACAAAGTGATAGGCATGGATTGGTTATCTCATAACTAAGCCCAGATTGTTTGTGACAAGAAACAAGTGGTGATCAAGACTCCATATGGTGAGCCACTTACCATACAGGGAGACACTCAGTATGGGTTGCCTAAGCAAGTGTCTATGCTTAAGGCGTCTAGATGTTTGAAGAAGGGTTGTGTCATTTACATGGCACAGGTGACTATTGATGAACCGAAGCCCAAGATTGAAGACATCCCTGTCATTTCTGAATATCCAGAAGTATTCCCTAAAGAACTACCTAGTTTACCACCAGATAGGCAAGTAGAGTTCAGAATTGACATTATTCCTGGAGCAGCGCCAGTTGAAAGAGCACCATACAGGTTAGCACCGACTGAGATGAAGGAGTTAAGAACCCAGTTGGATGATTTGTTGGAAAAGGGTTTTATTAGACCTAGCTCATCTCCTTGGGGAGCGTCGATTCGGTTTGTGAAGAAGAAGGATGGATCGATGCGTCTATGCATCGATTATCGAGAGCTAAACAAGGTTACTATCAAGAATAGATATCCATTACCCAGGATCGACGATCTGTTCGATCAACTGCAAGGGGCAAGTTACTTCTCCAAGATTGATTTGAGGTCTGGTTACCATCAGCTGAAGGTTAGAGATGAAGATGTACACAAGACTGCATTTAGGACTCGTTATAGCCACTACGAGTTCTTAGTGATGCCTTTCGGGCTCACTAATGCACCAACAGCGTTCATGGTGTCACACCCTGACTTTTGTGGAAGCGTGGTTATTGGTGTGACTTATTTAATACCATAGCATTCAATCATAACAACGCTATATAATAAAACCATAAGATGTTCATCCATTAATTAAGTTTGAAATTAACACAACATACTTGTTTGAATCATCAATACCAAATTCAAGTTACAAACCATGACATGTTTAAATGAGTTCATGAAGACTCAACAAAAGACCTTAAATAAAACCCGAGTTTAGAAACATTTATCCCATCCAGGAATAGGATACACCTCCTAAACTCTACGACCACGGATGACATCCTTTATTTATGACGCAGCTAGAAAACATGCAACACCTGCCAGATCCACTTAGTTCCCTGAAATACATGTAATTTGAAAACATCAACAAAAGTCGAGCGAGTTCATGTGTATGTCTGTGTGAATAAACCTTTAAAGTATGTCTTGTATGTATGTATGTCCCTGGTATGTAGCAATAAGGAAAAATAGATCACCAATGGTTTGCAAGGCCAATGGTAAGTGTGAAATGGTGCAGGAAAACTCAAACCTAGCAAATTTGTACCGGGCTTCCGGCTGGAAGACATAGTCACCCTATGGGCCACCCTGGTCCCAATGGGTGTGGGCTCGCTACACCCAAATAGATCTATCACTCATGTCCCTCAGTCCTACGACGAGGATTAATGGCCTTAAGTGTTGTACCCACCTTTCACGTGATCAGGCAGTAACCCTCCTTATCTAACCATACCATGTATAAAACATTTGTAAACAATTGTAACATGTATTTCTCCCCGAAGTTATAAAACTGAAAACAGTAAAAAGAAAAAGGGGACATACACTCACAGTATTGCGTCTTCTGTGCTCGTAACTCAAGTCTCCTCAGCAAACACGACTCCTACTAGCACAAGGCTAGAGAAGAACTGTCACGGTCCTCGACCTGGTTTGACCCGTTTCAAGAGCCGCGGAACAGAAATCCCGTGGTATTTTAATTAACAGCGGAAGTTTCTTCAGGATCTTTTTAAAACTGAAATATTTCCCGATTATTTTATTTCACAATTCGGGATAAAACCCGGTAATTTACAATATTGAGATTTCATGAAGAAATCTTTTATTTTACAAAACATGTTTCTTTATTTTATACTGAGCCACTTTCTTAAGCTGATAGTGCTTCACGGCACTTTTCCTGGATCACAACAGATCACCTGAAACATGTTTGAAAAAGGTTTTGTCAGCGGGAAATACTGAGTGAATCATTCTATTTACTAAAAAGACACGTTTGTTATAATTTACAGTATTAAGAGCGATTACAATGTTTCTGATATCAAACCAACTACCCACGGTATTTGTCACTCGACCGGATCTGTGACTATGGTCATATCCCCCATTGGCTGCCCCAATGGTGACGATTATCAAGTAATGTATACAAAACCCCACATACTGGCTGTAACTTGGTGATTACAAAGACTTAATCCCCGTAATTATAACTTTGAAATAAACATGCTTTTGTAAACTAGATTTGATAAAAAGAGAATGACTCACATTGCAGATTTAACAGAGCTTATTCTACTGATTAGCCTTGATAACCTAGTTTAAATAATCAAGCACACAAACTAGGTTAGTAACTTAATACAGCATTTACGACAACTCATGAGATTAAAACCTTCACAACGAATGACAAAGTGCGATACTTAAACATCCATCGATTAATCGACGAATGACAAAGCATAAACCCTAATGTGGGCAGCACTTAAACATCCATTGGATAGTTTAATCGATCGGACATTGAATCGTATCAGCGATCGAGTTATTACCCCGATTGCGGCGTCGATTAGTGAACTGTGTGTGTTAATTGTGGTAAACAGAACGTATCTTAGTGCATGCAGCGAAGTTTTACGTCGTTTCAATACCAAAATTCGATTGCCAATGTCTGCTATTTATAGTCGAAATTTCGCTTTGCTTACGGACCGTAAGCCTCCAATTGTTGCGGTGCGTAAGGGTGCTTACGGACCGTAAGACTCAAATTGTTACGGTCCGTAAGGGTTGAAAATAGGTTATAGGGTAGCCACGGTTGGGACTAGCTTTGCTGACTTGACAGATTCTTAATTTCGAATTTTGACAGCGAGTATTTTTAGATAATCGTTATATAGGGTTTATCCCCCCCTGAGTTTTAGGGGCCCTAATCCTGATTTTGAAAATTCTGAGAATTTTAGGGTTTGTGCAGAATCACTTGGATGTCTCAATTAGGATTTCCTTTTGGACAAATTAATTTAATAAATAGGACTTTTGATACGAGTTGTTATATTCTACCCACCTTAATAAAAATCTCGTCCTCGAGATTTACTGGAATAATTGAGGATACTTTTTCTTCATTTCGGATTCCAGCTCCCAAGTGTATTCAGGTCCTCTTCTTGAATTCCACTTTACTTTTACTAGCACTAGTCGTTTGTGCTTGAGAAACTTTACTTTTCTGTCTTCTATCTGAAGAGGCTTCTCAACAAATTTTAGCTTTTCGTTTACTTCTATGTCTTGAAGAGATACTACCAGAGATTCGTCTGCTAGACATTTCTTGAGATTGGATACATGAAATACGTCATGTCCTCCAGCTAACTCTTTTGGTAGTTGTAAACGATAAGCAACTGGTCCTATACGTTGGATCACTGGAAATGGTCCTACATACCTTGGACTTAGCTTTCCTTTCTTACCGAATCTAACAACTCCTTTCCAAGGGGAAACTTTCAACAGTACTTTGTCTCCAACTTGGAATTCTAACGGCTTGCATCTATTGTCTGCATAACTCTTCTGGCGATCTCAAGCCGTCTTCAGTCTTTCTTTGATTTGTGTGATCTTATCAGTCGTCTCTTGCACAATCTCCGGACCTGATAATTGACTTTCTCCTATTTCTGCCCAACAAACTGGAGTTCTGCACTTTCTTCCATACAGTGCTTCAAATGGGGTGGTTTCAATACTTGAATGATAGCTATTGTTATAGGAGAATTCAATTAATGGTAAATGATCATCCCAATTTCCACCAAAATCTAATACACATGCTCGGAGCATGTCTTCTAGAGTTTGGATCGTCCTTTCACTTTGTCCGTCTGTTTGGGGATGATATGCAGTGCTCAGATTTAGTCGAGTTCCCATAGCTTGCTGGAAACTTTTCCAGAAATGAGAAGTAAAACGACTATCCCTATCCGAAACAATGGAGAGTGGAACTCCATGTAAGGATACAACTTCATCTACATACAATTTAGCAAGTCTTTCCATGCTAAAGGTTTCTTTCATAGGTAAAAAGTGAGCTGATTTGGTTAATCGATCCACAATTACCCAAATCGCATCATTACCTTTTCTTGTTTTGGGTAACTTAGTAACAAAATCCATTGTTATAAGTTCCCATTTCCATACTGGCATTTCTAATTGTTGTAGTAACCCTGAAGGTTTCTGATGTTCTGCCTTAACTTGTGAACAAGTAAGACATTTAGAAACATATCGTGCTATGTCCTTTTTCATTCCTATCCACCAAAAGTTCTTTCTTAAATCTTGGTACATCTTATTGTTTCCTGGGTGCATAGTATACCTAGATTTATGAGCTTCTTCTAAAATCTTAGATCTTAAGTCTCCCTGCTTAGGTACCCAAATTCTACTTTTGTGGAATCTCCAAACTCCATCTACTCCTTGTTATAATTCCTTGATCCGTCCTTTCATTCCTTCAGCATCATCCTTGATTGCTGTAATTTGAACATTCTTCAATTGTTCCATTAAATCTATTTGTAGATTTAATCTGAGAGCACGAACCCGTCGTTGTTTCTCATAATACTTACGACTTAAGGCATCTGCAACTACATTTGCCTTTCCTTCGTGATACTGAATATCACAGTCGTAGTCACTTAGGATTTCCATCCATCTCCTTTGCCTCATATTTAACTCTTTTTGCCCAAATATATATCTTAAACTTTTATGATCTGTATAAACAGTAAATTTACTTCCATACAGATAATGTCTCCAAATCTTAAGGATAAAAATTACGGCTCCTAATTCTAAATCATGAGTCGTATAATTTTCTTCGTGCTTTTTCAATTGCCTTGAAGCATATGCAATCACCTTTTTGCGTTGCATAAGCACACATCCATATCCTAGTTTTGAAGCATCACAATATACCTCAAAATCTTCAGTTCCTTCTGGTAAGGCTAAGATTGGTGCATTTGTTAATTTCTGCTTTAATATTCTAAAGACTTCTTCTTGCTTAGATCCCCATTCAAACTTAACCGCTTTACAGGTTAACTTAGTTAATGGTACGGCTATCTTGGAAAAATCCTTAATAAACCGTCTATAATATCCAGCTAAACCTATAAAACTTCTAATTTCCATTGCGGTTTGCGGAACCTTCCAATTGGTAATTGCCTCTATCTTAGCAGGATCTACGTAAATACCTTCGTGATTCACCATGTGTCCTAGGAATTGCACTTCCTTTAACCAAAATTCACACTTCGAGAATTTGGCATAAAGCTTTTCTTTTCTTAACAAGGTTAAGAGTGCATGAAGGTGTTCACAATGCTCTGTCTGACTTTTGGAATAAATAAGTATATCGTCTATAAAAACAATTACAAATTTATCCAAATACGGTTTACAGATTCTATTCATCATGTCCATGAATGCAGCAGGTGCATTTGTTAACCCAAAGGGCATGACTATAAACTCATAATGACCATACCTAGTTCTGAAAGCAGTTTTAGGTATGTCCTCTTCTTGTACCTTCAATTGATGATATCCGGAGCGTAAATCTATCTTAGAAAAATATCTAGCTCCTTGTAGTTGATCTAATAGATCATCAATCCTAGGTAATGGGTATCGATTCTTAATTGTAACCTTATTCAATTCTCTATAATCGATACACATTCTCATTGAACCATCCTTTTTCTTAACAAATAGCACTGGTGCTCCCCAAGGAGATGAACTAGGTTGTATGAATCTTTTACTTAGTAATTCATCTAATTGCTTTTTCAGTTCTAACATTTCTGTGGGTGCTAACTGATAAGGTGCCTTGGCTATCGGTGTAGTTCCTGGAATTAGATGAATCCTAAATTCTACTTCCCTATCTGGGGGTAATCCCGGTAACTCTTCTGGAAATACATCCGGATATTCTGAGACTACAGGAATTTCCTTAAGTTCTTTACCCTTAGTACTAATAATTACTGAAATCATATATACTATTCCTTGTTTTCGTTCATAATTAGCAACTTTCATTACTGATATGAACTTCATGGGCTTACGTGGTTTCTCTCATGTAATCCTAATCACTTCTCCGGTAGGTGATTGAATTTCTATGGAATTCTGATCACAAAAGATTCGAGCATGGTTGGCTACTAACCAATCCATTCCTAATACAACATCAAATTCAGCTAAATTCATCGGCAATAGTTTTGCAGAGAATTTATGTCCTAAAAGTTCTATGTTTTCTTCTTGCAAAACTTTATCTATTTTAACTGAATTTCTGTCTGCTGTTTCAACTGTAAAAATCTGCCTAATATTGGTTAAAGGTAAATTAAGAGCTTGGCAGAATGAAGTATTTATAAAACTTTGGTTTGCACCAGAGTCAAATAATACTTTGGCGTAAATGTTGTGAACCAAGAACGTACCCGCTATCACATCTGGGATGAGTTCTGCTTCTTGAGTGGTCAGCTGAAATGCCCTAGCATTCTTCTTAATAGTTCCGTCGGTCGCCTTGGTTTTGTTGTCTGCTGGTTTGCCCAATTTAGGACATTCTGTTTTATAATGTCCATTTTCTCCACAGTTATAGTAAACTATTGTTTTCTTTCTGCAGTTTTCTTAACGATGTCCTACAACTTTACAAAAATTGCAGGTTATATCACATCTTCCATAATGTTTCTTCTTGCATTTCCTGCAGAATGACGGGGTTGAGAATTGCCCAGTTCCTTTTCTCTTGAAGCTGTTATTATTACCCGTACGAAATCCTTGGGTAATTTTCTGAGCTAATTCCTTCTTCCTGTTTTCATCTTGGGTGCGTACTAGTTCATCGGTTAGGGTATTAGCTAATTCCACAGCATCGTCAATAGTGCGAGGTCTCGCAGCTTTAACGATATTGCGGATTTCACTAATCAATCCCCAAATGTAGCGAGAAATGAGTACCGGTTCTGGCGAAGCCAGTGTTGGTACCACTCTAGCATATTCAAAGAATGTCGAAGTATAACTGCGACAATCTACACCCATCATCCTATGATTTAGGAACTTATTTGTCATTTGTTCCTTTTCATATTCGGGACAGAATTTTCTTTCTACAAAATCCTTAAATTCTTCCCAAGTCATAGCATAAGCTATTATTCTTCCTTTTGATTGTAACACAGTGTTCCACCATTCGAGGGCTCCTTCCTTGAAGAGATTTGATGCGTACATGACCTGATCATCTTTAGCACATTTACTTATTGCAATTACTGCTTCGGTTTTCTCTAACCAACGCAGTGATGCAGTTGCTCCTTCATTGCCTGCAAATTCAGTGGGTTTACAAGCAAGGAATTTTTTGAAAGTGCAACCAGGCGTTGCAGTTTTCATTTTCTTAGGAAATGGAGCTTGATGTGGTTCTGCATTATGATTGACATTATCATTGCCTCCGTTTACACTATTACTGAAGTTATCTTCAGAAATATGTTTACTCGGAATAATTGGTTGCGGTTCGATTGGATTCTTTATAGCAGCAACGAATGCTGGAATAGCATTAGCTATCCCTTGAGCAACAATATTTTCGATATCTTGTCTAGTCATATATTGATCTCCTGGATGTTGCTCAGACTGATTAACCTCATTTACTGGTTCGTTACCAATGTTTGACATCTGATAATAAATTTTATGTAAATAATTAGTATAAATACAAATATAATAAAACAGTTTGCACATAATCACATTAACATGTATAACCAAAATTTATCAATTTTCCAAATTTTCATTTCTATATATATTATATTATGCCTCGTACACACGATTATCATACAACGTTTTATTGTTAAGTTATTTACACATACTGGTTATTATGATTATTTATTAACACATATTCCTGCAAACTTCTCATTATCTGGTCAGTTAATTTCTTAAAAACGACGCTCCCTTTCGTCATATTTCCAAGTAACTCTTTCTCCCACATCCCTAATCCGATTTCCTGCATCAATCAACTCTTCGCCCCAGAGGCGAAGTTCAGTCAGATTCTCCGGGCTCATAGTTGGGTATAGTGGAGGTTCTGGGTCAACTTGTGGGAAAAATGTATCAGGGTTGTTTAAAAGATTTTGGTATTGCCAATCAGTTGTCCACCATTCATCTAATTCTACTGGTAATGGTTGAGGTTGGACAATAGGATCTGGAATAGCAGGTTCCAGATTGAATGGGATTGGAGCTTCTAGTGGGTAACTGAAAAGATCTTCTTCAGTAAATATAAGGTTTGGATTAGCTGCTTCAAGGTTTCCATTGGCAGGTCCGATGAGGTCACTCATTACTAATTTATGATCTAAAACTTCCCAAGGAGTCATTTTCTGTTTCTGTCTAGAACTCTCCCCGACTTCTCTTTTTGGTTGCTTAAAACTCTTCTCAGTTTCTATCTCTATTTGA
The DNA here is from genome assembly GCA_030545235.1 of Helianthus tuberosus. Classification (NCBI taxonomy): domain Eukaryota; kingdom Viridiplantae; phylum Streptophyta; class Magnoliopsida; order Asterales; family Asteraceae; genus Helianthus; species Helianthus tuberosus. The sequence goes on from CM060445.1 coordinate 192,800,834, forward strand.
TTAATATTTTCCTCAATTTCTACCCCTTTTCCTTTATCTTTTGGTTCTTCAGTTTTGGTAACCTTTCTTGTTGCTGGCTTTTTCCTACGTACACGCCTCCAGCCCATGAATCTGCTTCTTTTCTTGGGTTTAGGTTTTGCCAGTGGTTTGGATTGAAATTCCATGGGTTCTTCTTTATCGGCGAAGTAACCAGTGAATTCCTTGGAAACTTCTATCTTAACGAGATAGAGGTTAAGATTTTCTAAACCTTCAGATATCTCATTCATGCTGTTTAGCATATATGGAAAATACATACCAAATGTTAAAACAAAATTTTATAGATAACCCGTAAATATTATTGCATACATAAAACAACTAACAAGTAAATTATACTACGATTTACTGTAACTTATTTATTTACTAAATAAGGTTTCTGGAAATAAAAGTGCTAAAACTTTTGAGTATTTTAGAGATTTGCATTTTCTGCTACTGTGGCTAGCATATAAAGATTTGCCCATTTCTCATCTAATTTGTCCTCCCAAGGTGATTTATTGATTAAATCCTGGGTTTCTTGTTTAACTTTCTTCTCTCGGTTTTTCCTTATTTCCTCCTGACTTTTCCTAACAATCAAACTTCTTTTATTAGGAGAAAGTGGTTCCTCGTAATGTGCCTTACGGACAAATATTCCTTCTTCAGGAATTACATAAGGTTTTGTTTGGGATGAACTTCCCTTCTCGTTGGATGACTTATCTAGTTTAAGATAGATGTTTGACAGCTTTTGTTTACCCATACTGTAATTAACAAATAATTAGTTAATAAAACACAGAATCACATAATTGGCAATCAGTAAAATTAAGTATTTCTAAATACTTAATAGGCTTAGAACCTGGCTCTGATACCACCTTATTTCTGTCACGGCCCTCGACCCGGTTTGACCCGTTTCAAGAGCCGCGGAACAGAAATCCCGTGGTATTTTAATTAACAGCGGAAGTTTCTTCAGGATCTTTTTAAAACTGAAATATTTCCCGATTATTTTATTTCACAATTCGGGATAAAACCCGGTAATTTACAATATTGAGATTTCACGAAGAAATCTTTTATTTTACAAAACATGTTTCTTTATTTTATACTGAGCCACTTTCTTAAGCTGATAGTGCTTCACGGCACTTTTCCTGGATCACAACAGATCACCTGAAACATGTTTGAAAATGGTTTTGTCAGCGGGAAATACTGAGCGAATCATTCTATTTACTAAAAAGACACGTTTGTTATAATTTACAGTATTAAGAGCGATTACAATGTTTCTGATATCAAACCAACTACCCACGGTATTTGTCACTCGACCGGATCTGTGACTATGGTCATATCCCCCATTGGCTACCCCAATGGTGACGATTATCAAGTAATGTATACAAAACCCCACATACCGGCTGTAACTTGGTGATTACAAAGACTTAATCCCCGTAATTATAACTTTGAAATAAACATGCTTTTGTAAACTAGATTTGATAAAAAGAGAATGACTCACATTGCAGATTTAACAGAGCTTATTCTACTGATTAGCCTTGATAACCTAGTTTAAATAATCAAGCACACAAACTAGGTTAGTAACTTAATACAGCATTTACGACAACTCACGAGATTAAAACCTTCACAACGAATGACAAAGTGCGATACTTAAACATCCATCGATTAATCGACGAATGACAAAGCATAAACCCTAATGTGGGCAGCACTTAAACATCCATTGGATAGTTTAATCGATCGGACATTGAATCGTATCAGCGATCGAGTTATTACCCTGATTGCGGCGTCGATTAGTGAACTGTGTGTGTTAATTGTGGTAAACAGAACGTATCTTAGTGCATGCAGCGAAGTTTTACGTCGTTTCAATACCAAAATTCGATTGCCAATGTCTGCTATTTATAGTCGAAATTTCGCTTTGCTTACGGACCGTAAGCCTTCAATTGTTGCGGTGCGTAAGGGTGCTTACGGACCGTAAGACTCAAATTGTTACGGTCCGTAAGGGTTGAAAATAGGTTATAGGGTAGCCACGGTTGGGACTAGCTTTGCTGACTTGACAGATTCTTAATTTTGAATTTTGACAGCGAGTATTTTTAGATAATCGTTATATAGGGTTTATCCCCCCCTGAGTTTTAGGGGCCCTAATCCTGATTCTGAAAATTCTGAGAATTTTAGGGTTTGTGCAGAATCACTTGGGTGTCTCAATTAGGATTTCCTTTTGGACAAATTAATTTAATAAATAGGACTTCTGATACGAGTTGTTACAAGAACACTTGATGTTGATGATGACAAAAGTGGAGGATAATAACAAATGATGAAGGTCCTTCAAGATCCACAAGCACCAAGCTTCATTAAACACCTTCTAAAACCCTTGAATGAACTTGGAATGGATGGGATTGAGTTGGAAATGATGGTGGTGTGGAGGGGGGTGTTCGGCCGAGAGCTAGATGGAGGGAGGGAGAGAGTTGAAGTGTGGTGAAGTGGTGTGAGAATGAGAGTGCATGTATTCTTATAACCATCCAACTCTATTATCCAATGGGTTTCATGTTTCTAATAGTACCAACACAATCTTCTACTAAATCATTAGAGATCATATAAGATCTTAATAAGATTGAGGAGATCAAGGTGGTGGGACCACCTTGAACCGTCCATGAAGGGGGGGGGGGGGTAATTAGTTGGGTTCCAATGGTTAGTTAAGTGTTTAGTTAGGATTTCAAGTGTAATGGTTAGGTGCCATGTATATTTGATGTTACATAGTGTGTTAGGGTATTCGGGGATCATAACTAGTTCAGAAACATTAAAACAATGCTTCTAGTATAATTTTGGTGTTTCGGGTAATGTCCGGTTGTTCGGTTAGACACCGGTTCGTTAAAGTGTCAAACTATTTCGTTTAGTGTTTTTTAAGTACCCTTTTGTGACACTTTTTAATTCCCGACACTTAGGAAAGCATTCAGGACCATTTTGCCATGTTTTTCCATGTTACTAGTTTATTAAAATGCTGAATTTTGCTGAAATGTGCTGAGTTCAGCACTTTAAGTGGGTTTTAGGCACTTTCCAGCACATAATCTATCATCTAGTGAAGCAGTTTTATGGTCCTTACTTCCCTACACACCATACTAGTGTAAAACCTTGTCTCTGGCCCATACGGGGTCTCAACACACTGTTTGTCTATGTACTGACATCGTCAGCATTTTTCTGAGTTATCCGCTAATTGTGCTAACTGTGCTTTGTGCATCGATTATGTCACTAAAGTGTGCATGTAAAAATGATGTGACATTATGCAATAAGTGATGCACATGTAAGTATGATGCAGTAATTAGAAAGCAGTTTACGTCATCAGTTGTAATTAAGCACAGTCATTAAGCACTAATCAATAATAATTAATTGTACGGATACCTGGATTTTTTACGGTTGTCACATTCTCCCCCTGTTAAGAAAATTTCGTCCCGAAATTTTAGACTCTGCTACTAGCAGCAGGGGTGTTGGGGAACAAATGTGGGTATTTTGCTTTCATGAGATCCTCACGCTCCCAAGTGAATTTTGGGTCATGTCGCGCGTTCCATCGAACCTTGACGAGTCTAACACTACTCATCCATGTCTTGTTAACCTTCCAATCAGTAACCTCAACAGGCTCTTCAGTAAAGTGGAGTGTGTCGTCAATGTGGACTTCATCGGCAGGAATGACAACTGTTTCTTGTGTTGGACTCTTTTTCAGATTAGATACATGAAATGTATCATGAACGCCATTCAGTTCTGTGGGTAGATCCAACTTGTAAGCTACAAGACCAATCCTCTCCAGGATTTTGAACGGTCCAATGTATCTTGGGTTCAACTTCCCATGCTTCCCAAAGCGTGCTACACCCTTCCAGGGTAAGACCTTTAACAAAACCATATCTCCCACTTGAAATTCCAAAGGTTTCCTCCTTTGGTCCGCATAGCTCTTTTGACGATCACGAGCCGCCTTGATGTGCTCTCGGATTTGTATAATCTTGTCTGTTGTCTCTTGAACCAATTCGGGACCAATAAGCTGTCTATCACCCACATTTGCCCAGCATAACGGTGATCGACACTTGCATCCATAGAGAGCTTCAAACAGTGCGGCTTGGATGCTTGCATGGTAACTGTTATTGTATGAGAACTCTACCAACGGTAGATGGGTGTCCCAACTGCCACCCAAATCCATTACACATGCTCGCAACATGTCTTCTAGCGTTTGAATTGTTCGTTTGCTCTGACCGTCTGTCTGTGGATGAAAAGCAGTACTCAGATTCAACTGAGAACCAAAGGCTTCTTGAAAGGATTGCCAAATCCTTGACACGAATCTTCCATCTCTATCAGAGATAATCGAGAGAGGCACTCCATGTCATGCAACAATCTCTCTGAGGTATAGCTCGGCTAGCTTACCTGTGTTATCTTTTTCCTTGATTGGCAAAAAGTGTGCAGATTTCGTCAGGCGGTCTACGATTACCCAAATCGTATCATGACCTCTGGGCGTCTTTGGTAATTTCGTTATAAAATCCATTGAAATCTGTTCCCATTTCCATTTGGGTATTTCAGGTTGCTGCAAAAGACCTGAAGGCTTCTGATATTCGGCCTTTACCTTGGCACAAGTCAAACATTTGCCAACATACGTTGCAACATCACCTTTTAATCTTGGCCACCAGTAGAAATCCTTTAAATCCTGGTACATCTTATTCGATCCTGGATGGATCGAGTACCTTGACTTGTGAGCTTCATCGAAAATTACTTCTCTAAGACCACCAAAGAGAGGAACCCAAATTCTTCCCAAGAAACACAATGTTCCTTCCTCATTTGGTACTAACTATTTCTCCATCCCATGGAGATATTCATTTTCAAGATTCTTTTCCTTGAGAGCTTCTCTCTGTGCAGCACGAATGCGCAATGAGAGGTCCGTTTGAATAATCATTTCCAAAGCCCTAACCCTTCTGGGCTTGATCCTTTGTTTCCGACTCAAGGTGTCTGCTACCACATTCGCCTTCCCTGGGTGATATTTAATCTCACAATCATAATCGTTTAACAGCTCCACCCATCGGCGCTGTCTCATATTAAGCTCTTTCTGATCGAATATATGCTGTAAACTCTTGTGATCTGTAAAGATCGTACAGCGGGTACCATACAAATAATGTCGCCAAATGTTCAATGCAAACACCACTGCGCCTAATTCCAAATCATGCGTGGTGTAATTTTTCTCGTGAACCTTCAACTGGCGTGAAGCATAGGCTATAACCTTCTGTTGCTACATCAATACGCATCCTAATCCTTGACGCGAAGCGTCGCAATATACCACGAAGTCGTCGGTGCCTTCGGGTAGAGATAAGATCGGTGCATCACAAAGCTTTTTTTTAACAACTGAAAAGCTTCTTCTTGTTCATCTCCCCATTCATACTTCTTGTTCTTCTGAGTAAGGGAGGTCAGCGGTTGAGCGATTTTCGAAAAATCCTCAATAAACCTGCGGTAATAGCCAGCCAATCCTAGGAACTGACGGATCTCGGTTGGCGTCTTCGGAGTCTCCCAATTCTTGATCGCCTCAATCTTTGTGGGATCCACATGAATTCCATCTCTGTTTACCACGTGACCAAGGAACTGAACTTCACGCAACCAAAACTCGCACTTTGAGAACTTTGCGTACAATTTCTCTTTCTTAAGCAGCTCTAAGATAGCTCTTAGGTGTTGCTCATGTTCTTCTTTTGTCCTTGAGTAGATCAAAATATCGTCGATAAACACAGTCATAAATTTATCGAGATATGGCTTGCAGACTCAGTTCATCAAATCCATAAACACGGCTGGCGCGTTTGTCAAACCAAATGGCATAACCAGGAACTCGTAGTGTCCATATCAAGTTCTGAAGGCAGTCTTTGGAATACTTTCCTCTTGTATTCTCAACTGGTGATAACCTGATTGAAGATCGATCTTGGAGTAAAAACTCAAACCCTGTAGTTGATCGAACAGGTCATCAATCCTTGGCAAAGGATACCGATTCTTAATGGTCAACTTATTCAGCTCGCGGTAGTCGATACACATGCGGAAACTACCGTCCTTCTTCTTAACAAACAAAACTGTAGCTCCCCAAGGCGAGAATCTTGGTCTGATAAATCCCTTGTCCAAGAGCTCCTGAAGTTGTGTCGACAACTCCTGCATTTCTGAAGGTGCAAGTCGATAAGGTGCCTTAGCTACAGGGGCGGCGCCTGGAACGAAGTCAATGTGGAATTCGACTTATCGCTGCGACAACAATCCTAGCAAGTCTTCGGGGAAGACCTCAGGATATTCCCTAACAACTGGGATATCTTCCATCTTTGGCTCAGCAGCTTCCTTGTCCACAATGTGTGCCAAGAAGGCAACACATCCTTTCTGCAAACATCTCTGAGCTTTCAAACAGCTAATGATCCTTAGGGGCGTATCGCGCTTCACTCCATGTATTATAATCGTCTCTCTATTCGCCATCGGAATGCGAATGATCTTCTCACGACAAACGATCTCTGCTCGGTTGCTTGACAACCAATCCATTCCAACTACCACGTCGAAGCTTCCCAACTCGACGGGCAGAAGATCCAGCGAAAACTCGTGCTCTCCCAGTTCTATCACACAACCCCTAATGACTTCATTCGCTTCTACTAGCTTTCCATTAGCTAGTTCTATTGAATATAGAATATCTAGCTTACTAGCAGTTAACCCAAGCATATTCTTAAATTCTAGGGATACAAAGCTATAATCGGGACCCGTATCAAACAGTACAGATGCAAAGCGTTGGTTGATAGGGAACGTACCAGTAACTACGTTCGGATCTTGGCGAGCTTCTCTAGCTCCGATGTTGAAAACCCTTCCTTAAGCTTGATTGAGCCTTGGGCATTCTCTCTTGAAGTGCCCCACATCTCCGCAATTAAAGCAAACCTGGTCCTCAACCATTTCCATTCCCATTACCCTGATTGTTGTTTTGGTTGTGATTTCCACTCCCAGCTTGATTCCCAAAGTTACTACGATTACCATTACCGCCATTTCCTCCTTGAGGGTGGTTTCCATATCCATTTCCACCACGGTTGTTGTTTCCATTACCAAAACCCCTTTGACCACCACGACCAGTACCGACCCAACATGACTCCTTCGAATGGCCAACCTTACCACAAGATTCACATTTCCTAACTCTGCATTAGCCAGCATGATGGTACTGGCACACATCACACTTGGGCAGAGTGCCCATGTATCCTTTTCCTTTGACTTCAGCACCAGTCTTGACCTCGACTGGTGGGTTCACATCCTTCTTCTTGTTTGCACTGCTGGTACCCTTCTTGAAGTTTGAGAACTTCCTTTTGTTCTCACCGGATGACTCAACGTGAGTCTCCTTCTTCTTCTGGTCAGAGATCAAAAACTTGTTCAGCCTGATTGCCTCTTCAGTTAAGGCCACACTTAGATCAATTGCCTCGGTGATTGTAGCAGGCTTCGATGTGGTTACCATACTCATGATTTGGGGTGCCAACCCCCAAATAAAACGCTTAATGCGCTTGAATTCAGGATCAGCCATATAAGGAACGACGCGAGACAACTCGTGAAATCTTTGCACATATTCCTCAATCTTCGGACCATCCATCTTAAGGTGCCAAAACTCAGTTTCCAACTTTTGAATTTCGGCCCTTGAGCAGTACTTCTTTCGCATGATTTCCTTTATTTCATCCCATGACATGGCATAAGCAGCTTCTTATCCCAAGGTCTGGACTTGGAGATTCCACCAGGATAATGCACCATCAAGAAAAGTCCTGAGATGTAGGTGACCTGGTGCTCCGGAGCGCATTTGCTCATCCTCAACACAGAATCAGTCTTCTCCGTCCATCTGACAAAAGCTACAGTACCCCCGGTGCCATAGAAATTCAAAGGCTTACAGTCTAAAAACTGCTTATAGGTACAGCCTGTATAAGTAACATCATTCACAGTAAGCATTAGCGAACGCACATGGAATATCCAAATGTAACGTAATGTGTCCTTAGCGACTTAAACATTACCATGAGGTGGGTTGCTTCCAAAGGTACCCCCGCTATGTTCAGAGCGCAGGGCCTCGTGATATGCTATCGCTCGTGAAATCTGTGCTTGTAACTTAGCCTCTGTCATGGGAAAACGAGTTTCTCTTCGTGGAGGCATCTTCTATAAGAAGATTGCGTCGGTCAGGTCATAATAAGTATAGTAAGTACATAGCATGCACACGTAATAATGTCTATCAATGCAAGTAAACACATAACATCCCAATTATAATGTAAACAAGTAATCCAACAATGTATGTAATGAGAATGTTGCGATTGAGCTTTCATATATCAATGACCACAATACAGTTTTACATGTTCCACAATGTATCATACATCAAAAGGGACTACAGGGTCACATCACCCTTGTCCAAAATATCCATCAAACTACAACAATCAAAAGTCAAAAGTGGTCTTCAAAAGGCTATGCAATCTGGGCTCAATAGCTATATTCTCATCAAAAGTATGCTACATGCATAAAATCAAAAACTGCTATGTTGAGGGTGGAGGAGGAGGAGGCGGAGGAACGAAAAGCAACCTGTGCAAATGCGCTAAATCCTCCTCAAGGGCATGAACGATATGCAGCAGGTAACTAATCTGCTGCTCCATAGTAAGAAAACGAACGTCGAAATCCGGGTATGGCAGAAGAGGAGCCGGTGGAGTCGGGAATGGTGACTGACAAGTGCAAGGCAGAGGATGTGGAATCCTCTCTAACTCCATGACTTTACGAGATAACAACTCCTGCTGAAGCTGTAACGACAAAAGCATATCATCCCTCGTGTATCCAGTGTAGTGTGAGGAATGGTATGGATCAGAAACACGCATCGTGTTGGGCGGAAACCAAATAAGTGGCTCGCCCGATGGTGCAGAAGCAAAAGGAGCAATGTGTGAAGACTGTGGCACAAAGGGAAAAGCTGCTGACATAGGAGGAATATGACTGGGCTGCTGACTCGATGGACCTTCCCCTGGACGGGGCGGAGGGATATCCTGCAAGAATGTGATCGGTAAATCTGTGCGGTGCATATCGGACACATGTGGATGAAACGGGGCGATATCAACAGGTGCACAGGTGGGTGCAGGTGGGGGAGTGACAGGTCTAACAAAAGGAGGCATGTCGTCATCGTCCTCTATCCACCCATTTCGGGTGAATGCATATCTGGGGTCAATCTGATCTGCAAAAGGAGCATGGTCAACAGGTGCAGGGATCGGGTCAGGTAAAGGTGGTGCAACAACTGGTATGTCAACGGGTACAGGGTCATGCTCAGGTAAAGGATCGTGAGCAGGTATAGGCTCAGGTGCAAGCATAGGCTCAGGGTCAGCTGGTGCAAGCTCAAGATCAGCGGGTATCATGTCAGGATCGACAGGTGCCTCAAAAGGCTGATCATCGGGGACAAAATCAATCTCATGCTCAGGGTCAAAGTCAGGATCAAACTCATCATCAAACTCGAAATCCTGAATAGGTGCGGCAGACATAGCCGTGTCAGAATCAGAATCGTTGGGATATCGCTGCAATCCCAGTGCGTGCAAAGTAGTAGACGACACATACTCAAATGAATCAGGACCAGAATGGTCAGACGAAATCTCAACGATCGGATTCTCAAAAAGCGGAACAACAATGACATCGGCGACCGGAGCTCCATCATCCTAGGCCTCCTCAGGAGGACCCTCAATAAAAAGATCGATGTCATCGTCAGACATGGCATCAAGAGGCAGATCCTCAAGAGGAAATGCAGCAAGAGGAAGAGGAGCGGGGATCGGAACAAGAAGTAGATCCTCGCCATGAAAACCATCAGCTAGCGGTATGTCATCTCCAAAATCTGGTAAAGCAAACGGCTGAAAGTCATCATCATCGCTACTCTCAGTGTCGGATGTATAAACCTCAGGGTCTGGGACAACCTCATTGTCCGAAACTATGGCCATAGGGTCTACTGTATCAGATACTCCACTCTCAGAGAAAGACATGGTGTCTGTAACAAGGCAATCACAACATATGCGCATATATCAATAATCAGCAAATAAGCATGTAAGTAGTAACAATTTAAGCATGTATTCATCCTAGTCTTCCCAGACTATCCCACCCAGCCTCTCAGACTGAACTACTTAGCCTCTCAGACTAAACCTCCCTAGTTTCCTAAACTGAACTACCTAGTCTCTCAGACTGTCCCAACTAGTCTCTCAGACTAACTACCCAGTCTCTCAGACTGAACCTCCTAGTTTCTCAAACTGAACAATAACTTTAAAGTATGATTTGTGCCCTTTGTTTGTAAAAATGTTTGTTCCCTGGATCTGGACGTTGGTGTATGCAATGATTTTTGAAAACATTTTCGTGAGAGCCCTAATGATCGTAGTCTAGACTCGAGAAAGAATCCTAGTTCGCTACGATCGAGGCTCTGATACCAAGCTTGTAACACCTGTGCCTCCACGGCCATCAAACAAATACCGAACCAATGAAATATTATATTTCATACTTGGGATTTGTAAAAATATGTGTATCATTTGCACATATCAATGTTTGTTCAATTCCAAACTCTAAATCACTTTCTGGAAGGTTATACGCGCACTGATGCGTAAATATAACCAGTTTAATGCAACAAACACTCCGGAATAGTGACATAGGCTTAACATACCTTAAATAACCTTTACATAACTTAGAAATAAGTTTTGAAGGCTTTGGTATGGCAAAAACAAGTTAATTCGCTTACAGGGACTAAAATTGACAAACTGCGAAAGTATGCCAAGTTGAACTGTAACAAACATTCCGGAACATGGCCATAAGTTAAACATACCATAAATATCCTTTACATAGCTTAGAAATAGGCTTTGAGGGGTTCGGTGTGCTAAAATAAACTTTTGGGTCATTCAGGGACTAAAAGCGTCAAAAAGTGCACAAGTTTGCACTTTCGCGCATAACTTACGTTCTGAATACATCCGGACATCCAAAAATTTATGTAAGCACTAAAATATTTTATTTTAGTGTTTGGCATAAGAAAAATCCATTCGTCGCGCAATTTGGATCGTTTTTCGCGCTTATGCGCATTCCGTCGTAATTAAGCGAACATCGCGATCGTATGGCCAAACGAACCGACATCCGAGATATTTTTGAGCACATTTTAAGTTCCCTATACTTTAACTTCATTTTAGAGCTTTGAAATGGGGTTAACAGGCCTTAAACGCGTCGGAAATGGGCTGAATACACAACAGGGACCAAAACTGCAATTCTGTAAAAGAAGGCCAGGCGGCCCGCCTACACTTCTGGTAATACTGAAGCGGGCCGCATCAGCCTCCCAGATAGCATAAACATGCAGAAACATTGGATCTGGTCCATTTCACTTGTGCACATGGTTTTGGGCAATACAATGGGCTCAAATGGTTTTGTAATACCATGTTCTTGAGGTGTATGGTTGAGATCAAAGCACGGTTTCCTAGAAACGATCCTAACGGCTAACCGAACACTATAAATACCCCATGCCTCAATTGCAAAACCCACAAGAATTTTGATCTTAGAAGCTCTAAGTTGAAACCATTGTTTCAAACCTGAGTTACTTGGATCGAAATTAGCATTCGGGGACCCTTCGTAAGTATTCCTTCGTTCTTTTATTGCTTTTCGAGTCTTTTCGAGTCTGAAAGTCAAACTTTGTTTGACTTTCTGCGTTGACCAGTTTATGGTCAATGCGAAGTTCGTTTGAACTTCGCAACGTGAGTGTAATCACGTTGGTTATAGTCCCTTGGGACTATGCCTACTGATTACCACGTTGTCTAGGGTCGTAGGGTAAGCGATCTAATAAATCGCTTATGCCTTCGAACCCGACCTATTTGGTCGATCATTAGGATCCGACCAAATACATTAGGTGATCATAGTAGGTAGGGAATAACCTTCCGAGGTTATACCCTATGGTCACATCGTTTGAGTAGTTGTATGATAGGTAGTTTATATGCCTTAGGTAAATTACCAGAATACCCTTTTCATGTATAATTGGTAATTAAGCATATGTAACCTAAAATTTTGTCACATAACTGATTATGTAACATGTTTAGGCATATAACACTTGTCATAGGACTAGTTAGGCGGTCCGAACGCGTTTCACGTGAACGACGCGTTAAAGTAGCATAAGCTACCTAAACGGGTCGTAATGGGTCGTAAGCACTTATGTTAGGTTTCATTTAGTATGTAGGCCTTGTTAAACCATGTTACATGAGTTCCTACACTCATTTGGTTTACAAACCCTAATGCTACCCGATCTTCCGATTATAGGTCCGGTTTATTAACATAGTTACCTATATTTAGGTGCCGTTTGATATCCGTGATCTCTAGCATTGTTTGGTTGTTACTCAAGGACTACTAAGCAATCTCAAGTGAGTACATAGACCCCTCTTTTACTGTTTTCCAAACTGTTTTGGGGTGAAACACATGTGCCTACTTGTTACTTTCATGCTTTCCTGTTTTCACATCATATACTTGCTATGTTCATTAGTACATTTATAGTACATGATTTACATTACATTTCATGCTATGTATGTCCATTGTGTGCATACTTAGTACATTGTTTTACATTACATTTCATGTTATGTATGTCCATTTAGTTCATACTTAGTACATCATTTCACATCATATGCTATGTATGTTCATTTAGTTCATACTTAGTACATCATTTCACATCACATCACATGCTATGTATGTTCATTTGTTGCATACTTAGTACCTCGTTTCACATCACATCACATGCTTACATTTTGATATGATATTTGGATTGTTTTGATGGATCAATATACATTCATTAACACCGATCACGCCGTTCGTTAGTAGGTAGTGGTACCATAGGAATTGACAACTCCCATTCCTGAAATCCTGGGTTTGTTTGGATTGGAAGGAATGACCGAATTCGATATACATAAGCACATATAATCCTTTAAATTGTTTAAGGGTTTATCGCCACAGTCTCAAGGCTTGGATGTATGCATTCTCACAATACCGCATAGATATTTGTATCAGTATAGCATGCATTTCCACAAAACATAGCTTTGATTTAAACCGTGTTTTACTTCAATACTTTGTTTTTGTGCATATGGTTTAGTTGATATATTTCACTAGCCATATATATCATTTTGGTTACACATTACATGATTTACATTTGACACATAAACATTATTGACATTGGTTACACATTACATGATTTACATATTGACATAGACATTTTGACATATTATTCAATACGTTTGGCAATTGGTTTAAAATAGACATCTTACATTGGTGGTTTGTTTGGGTAAGTGATTCGAGTAACGAGGCGTGTGTAATATGATACAAGCATGGTGGATACGCCGCTGGTACTTCCTATATATAAGTGATTGTATGGTATTACATATCGTAGCGTTATATGAACCATTTCAAATTGAGACATATAACATTTTATACAAATAACCTATTTTTCACAATACATTGTTTTACAAACAACTTAAATTATACAAACTCATTTTTATATGGTTATTCATTTAACCATACATTATTCTCTTATTTATACATATCATCTGATATTATCATTTTTAAAATGATTTACAAGACAAGGCAAATCAAATTACAAGGTTCATGACTAAACATTTTCTTAAACAATAAGTCATGAATCCTATTTTCATAAACCTATGTATCTCACAGGCATTTTTATGCCGACGTACCTATTTTCACATGTGTTTCAGGATATGATGCATAGGATTTATCAAGATACACTTAGGCGGACTTGGGCCTTAGCGCGACAATAAAAGATGCAAGACTAGTTATTTATGTTATGTTTCTTTGATTGTCATGACATTGTAACTACTTTAATCAATAAAAAAATATTTCAATTTCCATGTGTTATGAAACAATGATTCTGTTACAACACTCCCCGACGTTTTCCGCCACGTATTGTTGTTCTACGTGGTCGGGGTGTGACAGAAAAGTTGGTATCAGAGCTCATGGTTATAGGGAATTAGGTTATTAGTAATACTTTGACCTAGTCTATAACCTTCCTAGGACCCTAACGCGAGTTTACTTGCGTTTAGTCATAAAACAATACTGTCACCTATCCTTAGGCGACAACCACAACAAGAACATAAATTTCAAAACCGCTTTGAAAACTAATCATCTGTTCTAGGGTGATTGATTACTAGGTTTTGAACCCTCTATTGTAAGGTTTTGAACCCCTTTGAGTTTTCAAAACCTCGTCAAGGTTTTGGGTTTTAAATAATGTGAATACGTGCAAACTGGAAGGGTGAATGCCTGTATTCTGGGTTTTCTGTCTAGGCAAGCACTTCGTATACATCTCATCAGACGCGAGACCAGTTGTGCTTACCTGGGAATTCTTGGGATGAGTGTTCACTTATAGGCGAGCATGTCTTCGCGATACATTATTTTTGACCCATTTACTTTGATTTGTCACTGTCTCATTTGTTTGCCTTAGATAACAAACAAATGATCGCAAATTCTTATGCATTACCATTCTGCATTATTTACCCGATGACGTTTCACTTGTTTCTTCCTATGTCTTTCATTTTCTTCTAGAATGTCTCTTCCTCTCAGCACCGGTCAAATGTCCGAGCAAACAGCCAAATTTGCCCAACAAATAGGCGAAGTGATACTGAAGTCTGTGGATCTAGGCATTGCCATGTCTCGTCTCAAAAATGGAGCCACTCAGGAGCCACCAAAGGAAGCAGAAGCCAAGCCTTCACCTAAACCAAAGAAACGTAAGGCTTCAAGCTGTCACACCCTGACGTTTTCCGCCACGTATTGTTGTTCTACGTGGTCGGGGTGTGACAAAGCTGTCACACCCTGACTTTTGCGGAAGCATGGTTATTGGTGTGACTTACTTAATACCATAGCATTCAATCATAATAACACTATATGATAAAACCATAAGATGTTCATCCATTAATTAAGTTTGAAATTAACACAACATACTTGTTTGAATCATCGATACCAAATTCAAGTTACAAACCATGACATGTTTAAATGAGTTCATGAAGACTCAACAAAAGACCTTAAATGAAACCCGAGTTTAGAAACATGTATCCCGTCCAGGAATAGGATACACCTCCTAAACTCTACGACCACGGATGACATCCTTTATTCATGACGCAGCTGGAAAACATGCAACACCTGCCAGATCCACTTAGTTCCCTGAATTACATGTAATTTGAAAACATCAACAAAAGTTGAGCGAGTTCATGTGTATGTCTGTGTGAATAAACCTTTAAAGTATGTCTTGTATGTATGTATGTCCCTGGTATGTAGCAATAAGGAAAAACATATCACCAATGGTTTGCAAGGCCAATGGTATGTGTGAAATGGTGCAGGAAAACTCAAACCTAGCAAATTTGTACCTGGCTTTCGGCTGGAAGACATAGTCACCCTATGGGCCACCCTGGTCCCCATGGGTGTGGGCTCGCTACATCCAAATAGATCTATCACTCATGTCCCTCGGTCCTACGACGAGGATTAATGGCCTTAAGTGTTGTACCCACCTTTCACGTGATCAAGCAGTAACCCTCCTTAGCTAACCATACCATGTATAAAACGTTTGTAAACAATTGTAACATGTATTTCACCCCCGAAGTTATAAAACTGAAAACAGTAAAAAGAAAGGGGGACATGAACTCACAGTATTGCGTCTTCTGTGCTCGTAACTCAAGTCTCCTCAGCAAACACGACTCCTACTAGCACAAGGCTAGGGAAGAACACTTGATGTTGATGATGACAAAAGTGGAGGATAATAACAAATGATGAAGGTCCTTCAAGATCCACAAGAACCAAGCTTCATTAAACACCTTCTAACACCATTGAATTAACTTGGAATGGATGGGATTGAGTTGGAAATGATGGTGGTGTGGAGGGGGTGTTCGGCCGAGAGCTAGATGGAGGGAGGGAGAGAGTTGAAGTGTGGTGAAGTGGTGTGAGAATGAGAGTGCATGTATTCTTATAACCATCCAACTCTATTATCCAATGGGTTTCATGTTTCTAATAGTACCAACACAATCTTCTACTAAATCATTAGAGATCATATAAGATCTTAATAAGATTGAGGAGATCAAGGTGGTGGGACCACCTTGAACCATCCATGAAGGGGGGGGGGGGGGGGGGTAATTAGTTGGGTTCCAATTGTTAGTTAAGTGTTTAGTTAGGATTTCAAGTGTAATGGTTAGGTGCCATGTATATTTGATGTTACATAGTGTGTTAGGGTGTTCGGGGATCATAACTAGTTCAGAAACATTAAAACAATGCTTCTAGTATAATTTTGTAGTTTCAGGTAGTGTCCGGTTGTTCGGTTAGGCACCGGTTCGTTAAAGTGTCAAACTATTTCGTTTAGTGATTTTTAAGTACCCTTTTGTGACACTTTTAATTCCCGACACTTAGGAAAGCATTCAGGACCATTTTGCCATGTTTTTGCATGTTACTAGTTTATTAAAATGCTTAATTTTTCTGAAATGTGCTGAGTTCAGCACTTTAAGTGGGTTTTAGGCACTTTCTGGCACATAATCTATCATCTAGTGAAGCAGTTTTATGGTCCTTACTTCCCTACACACCATACTAGTGTAAAACCTTGTCTCTGGCCCATACGGGGTCTCAACACACTGTTTGTCTATGTACTGACATCGTCAACATTTTTCTGAGTTATCCGCTAATTGTGCTAAATGTGCTTTATGCATCGATTATGTCATTAAAGTTTGCATGTAAAAATGATGTGACATTATGAAATATGTGATGCACATGTAAGTATGATGCAGTAATTAGAAAGCAGTTTAAGTCATAAGTTGTAATTAAGCACAGTCATTAAGCACTAATCAATATTAATTAATTGTACGGATACCTGGATTTTTGACGGTTGTCGCACATGGATCTCATGAATCGCGTCTGTAAGCCTTATTTGGACAAGTTTGTCATCATCTTCATTGATGACATTCTTATTTATTCGAATAACCAGACTGATCATGAAAAGTACCTTCGATGTATTCTAAAACTTCTTCAGAAAGAAAAGCTCTACGCCAAGTTTTCAAAATGTGAATTTTGGCTACGTGAAGTCCAATTTCTTGGACATTGGTTAGTGAGCGTGGTATCCAGGTGGATCCCGCTAAGATTGAAGCTATCATGAATTGACAAGACCTGAAGACGCCCACAGAAATTCGTAGCTTCTTGGGTCTGGCAGGATATTATAGGCGTTTTATTGAAAATTTCTCAAGGATTGCTGCACCCCTAACTTCATTGACTCGCAAGAACATCAAGTTTGATTGGGGTCCTAAGCAGTAAGAATCCTTTGATATTCTTAAGCAGAAGCTAAGCTATGCACCTGTGTTGACATTGCCTGAAGGTGTTGAAAAATTTGTGGTTTACTGTGACGCATCACACACAGGTATGGGATGTGTGCTAATGCAGAAAGGCAAAGTTATTGCCTATGCTTCTCGACAATTAAAGATCCATGAAAAGAATTACACCACCCACGACTTGGAGTTGGGTGCCGTTGTGTTTGCACTAAAACTTTGGAGGCATTATTGATCACAAGAGCCTTCAGCATCAGTTCAATCAGAAGGATCTGAACATGAGACAACGTCGATGGATGGAGACACTGAATGATTATGATTGTGAAATCCGATATCATCCAGGTAAGGAAAATGTGGTCGCCGATGCTTTAAGTAGGAAGGAAAGGGTTAAACCCATTAGAATCAATGCCAAGAGCATTGAATTGAAAAATAGCTTGAATGAAAGATTGTTAGCCACTCAGAAGGAAGCTGTATTAGAAGCCAACTATCCGAATGAACAGTTGGGAGTCACTGCTGAACAGTTATCTTATGGCAAGGATGGAATCCTGAGATTGAATGGACGAATATGGGTTCCAATTTATGGAGGACTCAGGGACGTTATCCTCCAAGAAGCCCATAGTTCCAAATATTCTGTTCATCCTGGAAGTGATAAGATGTACCAGGATTTAAATGCAAATTACTGGTGGATAGGTTTGAAGAAATCTATAGCCACTTATGTGGCCAAATGTCTGACATGTGCTCAAGTTAAAGCAGAACACCAGAAGTCGTTAGGTTTGCTACAACAACCTGAGCTCCCACCTGGAAGTGGGAAATGGTAACTATGGATTTTATCACTAAGTTACCAAAGACAAAGCGAGGAAATGATACTATTTGGGTTATAGTGGATAGATTGACTAAGTCAGCCCACTTCTTACCTAAGGAAACACACAGCTCAGATAAGCTAGCTTAGCTGTACGTGGACGAGATTGTATCTCTCCACGGAGTGCCAGTGTCTATCATCTCTGATAGGGATACGATATATACGTCGCATTTCTGGAAAAGCTTCTAGCAATCCCTAGGCACTCGATTAAACTTCAGCACTGCGTATCATCCTCAGACGGATGGTCAAAGCGAGCGTACAATACAAACACTCGAGGATATGCTACGAGCTTGTGTTATCGATTTAGGTGGAAGTTGGGATGATCATCTTCCATTGATTGAATTTTCATACAATAATAGCTATCATTCGAGTATTCAAGCTGCCCCTTTTGAAGCTTTGTATGGAAGAAAGTGAAGGACACCAGTTTGCTGGGCAGAAGTTGGAGATGTCCAACTAACAGCACCTGATATAGTCCTAGAGACGACAGATAAGATTGTGCAGATACGTGATCGTCTCAAAGCTGCCAGGGATAGGCAGAAAAGCTACGCAGATAAAAGGCGTAAACCTCTGAAATTCGAGGTAGGTGACAAAGTGTTACTTAAGGTATCACCCTAGAAAGGGGTAATGCGTTTTTGCAAGAAAGGCAAGTTAAGCCCAAGATATATAGGACCATTCGAGATCATCGAATGTGTCGGAACAGTGGCTTACAAGTTAAACCTGCCTGAAGAGCTCAGTGGAATTCATAATGTGTTCCACATTTGCAACTTGAAGAAATCGCTAGCCATGTCACATAAGGATGTGCATATCGATGAGAGCTTAAAGTTTGTTGAAAAACCTTTGTCGATTGAGGATCGACAGGTTAAGAAGCTTCGAAAGAAGCATGTACCGATTGTAAAGGTTAAATGGGATGCCCATAGAGGTCCCGAGTACACGTGGGAGGTTGAGTCCACAATGAAACAGAAGTACCCTCATTTATTTCAGTAAATCTCGAGGTCGAGATTTCTTTTAAGGGGGTGAGGATGTAACACCTTGTAAATTCAGGACTAATATTATGAAGACACGTGTCATGGACTTTAAACGTGTAATGAATTAATCTGGAGGGACTGAAATTGTCAAACAATGTAAATATGTTAATAAAGGGATCCAAAGTGTCAACATGCCATTCTTGTGCCTCTGATTGACCTCACACGACGTTTGTATTCTTTAAAGAATAATTTATCGAGCTTGGAAAGTAATTTGTGCTTAAAATAAGGATCTTGTAAAACATAGGGGTTAAAAGTGTCAACATGTTAACAGTAACCTCTGAGTAACCTTTTAACGATCCCAAAAACATTGTAACAATTATATTTTGCCCACAAGAATATTGGATATTAATTCATGGAGTTTTGACGCACATAAATAATTAAAGTGTTAATTCCAAAAAATAAGGGTTAAAAGCATCAACGTTGAAATTCAGGACTTTTTGGGTGATCGTATAACTAACCGGGAGCCTAACAGAGTTTGTTTATGACTTAGAGCCCTTAAAAGTCAAGTTTGGGGGTTAAAAGTGCAATAAATGAAAGTTAAAACATGTTTAGAGGGACCAGGGACTGATATTGCAATTTCTGAAACTTTGTTGACCGGACACGACCTCTACACGGGCCGCGTAGGTCCTCGGCTATGGTTTACACGGGCCGCCTAAAAGTGCCAGCGACGGAATTCTTGGACAGATGCCTGTTCAGCCTGTTCCACCGCCTTATAAGCCTTGTTTTCGATTCCAGGGGCTGCTCCAATGGTATTTCATGCATAGGGGACACCTGGGATGATCAGGAAACACTTGTAGGCTTGTGTGGAAGGATCTTGTGAGATTTGAATGACTATATATAGAACATATGTTGTAATACTTCACTTGTTCATTTCAAACTCATTTCTAAACCTTCTTTGGAGCTCTCTGGACCTCAAGCAAGCTTCCTTAAGTCTCAAATTCGTGCTAAGGACCATTGTAAGTGTCCTTAACCCCTTAAGTTCAGTTTTATTAAGCTTAATGACCAAAAGTCAAACTTATCGTAATTAAGCTTTGACTTAGTGATTAATCACTAATGGTCCAGTCATTTTTCGAATTGAAAGTGGCTATGAGTTGGTAATTATGTGGGTAATAAACCCTTAAAAGGGCACCCTCTGATTTCCACTCTAACTAGGTCAATTGTCGGGTCAAACTTAATTATAAAAAGTCAACAGAAAGCTATTTTGCAAATAAACTCATAATTAACAATGTAGAAGCTATGAAACCTGTTCTAACACTTATATAACTTGGTAATTAATGTAAGAACATGTCTAAGCATGTTCAATCCGACAATTTTGAGGCTCGGTTCGGAACCGAAAATCGCAAAAGTAGACTTTTGCTTTGACTTTCAGTTCTGACCCGATTTAGCTTAGTTTAGATATGCCTTAGAGTTCCATTAGGACCAGGTTATAGGTTAGTATAACCCTCTGAGGTTATACAACTTGGTTCCTAATTAATCCGATTCATTTGCATGTTTCCGTTAATTGTTTAAATGTTGACCATTATGCCCTTTTGACCTTAAAACGAGATTTTTGAAAATGTGAGAGGACAAAAACCTTTATTACTGATTTATAAACATGTCCTAAAAATTTGACATCAGTTTGAGGTCTAAATTAGGAGTTATGCTCAATATCGTAATTAGAAAGCTTTTTATTAATTAAACGGCATTATTAGCATAAAGCCTATCTAAACCCAAATTTTGACACTAAAATTTTTACCCACTGATGTAATATAATATTTTGGGATTTTTGAATATTTTTATTTATTTTTAAACTGAACATAACATAGGGTTCTTGCTTTAATTCGGTAATTGTCGGTTATACCCTTTTTGCTAATAAAATGAGTTTTACATAACATTTTAATACAAAAATTTTTGCTACTGATTTTATATGATAAATAAAATATTTTGAACTTTATAAACTGATCAAAAACTTAGATTTCCTATTATAACCCGAAAATCGCTTAAAACCGACTTTTACGCGTTTTAAACGCATAGTATGAGTTAAAACTATTTTTGGCATATATGACTTAATAGCTACTGATGTTTAAAGTAAATTTTTATACTTTAACAGTAAGCAAAAGTTTTGAACTAAGATTTCCAAATTTGACCTTTAAAGCTTATGTGAAATTACCAAAATGCCCCTATGGTGCATAGTTTGGTTATAAATGATAAATTTCACATATATGCAATACCCTACTGATATAACTTGTTAAATTAAATATTTTTACTGATCATTTCAGACCTGAACCTCAGATTAATATTTAATCTCTTTTATAACCTTTAAAATGACCAAAATACCCATACGGGGCTTAATTTGAGTTTATATTCGTTTTGGGCATAATGGAAGGTATCCTACTGATATCACAACATATTTAAGGCATATTAACTTAGGAAACCTGTTCATGACTCATTTGTTTACCCCTTATGCATTTTTCGCGTTCGGTGCGGTTTATGTAACTAGTTTGCATAAATTAACCGAAACGGGTCAAACCTTATCATTTTTATCTCAAAATCCAGAATGTGTTTAGTTTACCCATGTTATACAAGTCTTAATACTTGTCGGGTCTAAACCACATTCTAATCCGGTCTTCGCTTAATCATGCGTTTTGAATCGTATACCTTTCTTTAAAACTAACTGGTCTAAGTTTAAACTTAAGTAAGACCCGTTAGGAATCTAATAGGTTATTAAAACCTTCGTTCCAGATTTAGGAGCCCAGTAAAAGATACTTTGCGCTTGCTGATTTGTACGGCTGGGATAAATTTGTATAATTTGCTCAGGTAAATACTTTTAACTTATTTTCCCTTATACGGGCTTGGGGTACGGTATATAAAATACCGCTTGGTCGGGTATTGAATTTTTAATCATATGAAGGTTAAATCATTGAGATAACCCGTTTAATCTGTTTTGTTTGTTCTAAGCCTTTGGGGGGTTAATGACCATGTCCTGGATATCCTCGGCTCATTCATTGAAATTGCCACGACTTAAGCACGGGGTGTAGGCATACACCTGCCAGTGCGTATGTAAAAATAATATACCCGCCTGATCGAGAATAACTCGCCGTGGGATAGATTATGTGGTTTGTCTATTAATCTTTAACCCGGTATTCAGCCCGGGCTACTGAACGTATAACGAACATGTAATTCTTTTACAAGTTTATTTTTAAATAATTATTCCAAGTTATAAAAGATTATTTGTGCCTTGTGCATTCAAATCAATTTTCTTAAACACTTTTCAAAAGAGTCAGTTAATTGTATTTACCAGTGTAAACTGACGTATATTCCAAAAGGTTGAGTGCAGGTACTAAACGGAATAGGCTGATTACTCCTGAGTGACCTAAATAAAGACTTATGCTAGCTTTATCAATTGAAAATCTGTTGAACAATGTTATCTTTTATTTGATCCGCCTGTGGATCATTTTACACTCCGTTTGTAATACTTTGTTACTTTCATTCGGTTTGTAATATATTTTACTTTAGACTTCCGTTGTGCATTAAACTGTGATTATTGACTATGATGATATCAACTACGTCACGATACTCCCCACCGGTAATACGTGGAAATATCGGGGTGTGACAAATATCATGCGGACCACGTTTAACCTGATTAAAAATCATCTCTTTCCTTCTTTTCCATATGCACCAGCATGATATAATCATCAGACCATGAATGATCTTCTTTGCTTTCTTACTCAACTGAGAGAAAGTGTGGATGTCCAAAACGTCTTTAAAATCGAATATGAAAATAGGAGGGATGTTGCACCAAGCACTGAACCTCAACCAAACCCAGATGCCATCTCGCACGCTGTGAAAATATGGTCAACCGTTTCCTCGTAATGATCGCAAAAAGGACACATAACCTATAGGATGTTAATGCTCATTTTTTCTTAAATTAACTCTCGTAGCTAATTTGTCTAGATTTCCTCTCCAAGCCATAATATTGCATTTAAACGGCACCCATTTACACCATACAAAATTCGGGAGATGGCTATCTCCTCTATTCTCAACCAACGCCTTTCTAACTTCCTTCACCGTAAAACCGTCAGAATCGCCACCATCCGACTTCCAAGAGTCATTATCATTGGAGAGCGTAACCCGATTTAGAACTTCTAGGCACTCTTGCCACTCCCTATGCTCAGTCTCCGACTCAAGCTGTCTAGACCAGTTCCAAGAGAAATCACCATTTTCTTGATCCATAGTAGATCTCCCCGCCACCCTGCACGTTTTATACATTTCTAGACCAAACAGATGAGGCTATCTTTCCATGAATGGAAGATCGCCTATCCATGTGTCAATTCAAAAGCGAATCTTAGTCCCATTCCCCACCTTACCCAGAATCATATGGTTTAAAACCTTCACATTTATCTTTATTTTGGAAATCAGAGTCACAATGTTTTTTCCAACACCCTAAGATTTTTCCGATAAGCGGGAGAAAGTTCCTTTGATTAATATTAAAATGACAGGCGTCCAACACTTTCCTCCAAATATTGTGTAAGTCCACCCTATACCTCCAGCCCCACTTAATTAAAAGAGATTTGTTAACCTCTTTGAGTCTGTTTATACCCAACCCCCCCCCCCCTTTTATTCGGCCAAGTGACCGTATCCCAAGCCACTCAGTTCATTTTGTTTGAAACACTAGACTTTGCCCATAAGAATTTTCTCATTTTAGCCTCAAGAATCTTAATTATTCTGCAAGGGACCTTATATAATAAAAAATAATAAATAGGGAGACTTTCCAGCACCGAGTTGATCAAAATAAGTCTCCCCCCAATCGGAAGAGTTTTTGCTTTCCAAACCGACAATCTCTTATCGAACACCTCAATTAACGGGTTCCAATTATAAATTCTATTCATATTAGCTCTCACTAGAATACCCAAGTAAGTAAGCGGAATGTTATCAGTTTTACACCCAGTTACCTTGGCCATCTCAGCAATATTGGAATCAGTCACACCCAACCCGAATAAGTTAGATTTAAACAAATTAATTTTTAAACCAGAGCACAAATAAAAAATCCTAAGACATCTGGCCACATTGACCACGTTTTCCCTGTCCCAATCCCCCAAAATAAGAGTGTCGTCTGCATAAAAAAGATGAGAGATAACCGAGCCGTTATTTGGGGTTTGAATCCCATTGTACAACCCTTCTACTCCTGCCTTACAGAAAATGCAGGATAAAGCTTCCATAACCATAACCATAAGGAACAGAAAGGGCGACAATGGGTCTCTTTGCCTAATTCCTTTGGAGCATTTAAATTCGAAAGTAGGGCGACAATGGGTCTCTTTGCCTAAAACCCCTTCAATCCATTTATACCACAACATAAGAAAACCAATTTGACCCATAATATCCAAAAGAAACTTCCAACAAACATTGTCATAAGCCTTTTCAAAGTCGATTTTTAAAATGAAAACCTTTTTTTTAATCTTTTTTTACCCAAGCAGTTATTTCGTTTAACATTAAAGGACTGTCAAGAATGTACCTTCCTTTTAGAAACGTCGTCTGATTTTCCGAAATGATAGAGCCAATAACCTTCTTGAGGTGATTCGCAAGGATTTTAGAGATAGTTTTGCTTATCACCTCAATCAGATCGATTGGTCTATAATCCTTCAGTCCCACCGAGTCTTTGTTCTTGGGGATGAGAGTAATTGATTAAAAGCCAATAAAGATGAAGAGGGAGGGAAGAGGTGTAATTGATTAAAAATAAAGTAATTGATTACCAATAAAGTAATTGATTAAAAATAAAGTAATTGATTAAAAGCCTATACATAGGGTATGTTTGGCAAAAGTAGCTGGTGGCTGGGACCTGGTGGCTGGTAGCTGTAGCTTTTTAGATATATTTAGGTGTTTGACAGAGTAGGTAGAGATTTTAATAAAATGTATAAAATGACCAAAATAGACATAACTAAAAAAACATAATACTAAACATAATCACACACACACATATTGTATATTGATCAACCAAGATATTCTTTATACACACAACAAGCTCCAGTAATCAATAAAGTCAAAATTTTCACATGTAAGGGAAGAGATAACGTACCAGAAAATCGGTGATGAATGGGACGATCGAAGAAGAACGTATAGGAACAACAGCATACGAAGATCGTGTATATATAATCAAAGAATTTGTTTAAAAGATAACTAAGAATTTGATTTTTCGTTATCTATAGAAGAAAATTTAAAAAGTTGATGCATTAAAAAGTTCATTATCTTTAGATGTTAAAATATTATGACTTTTTTTTGTGTTTTAAACATGTTTTATCATTAATTAACCAACCACCAACCTACCCTAACCTTCTCCTATAAATACCAAGCCATTCCCAAGCTCTAATCACTTTACAAACTCATCCAAATCACCCTCAAATCATCAAAAACGCAGCTGCAAATTGGTGTTCGAGCAGATTCATCCTTCTTCACTAAAGTGAGCATAACTTCTTCGTTTCTTATCCGTTTTGCCTCATTCCTTTTCCTATGTGCTTGGATTGACCTTAGCTTCGATTCCATGGGTTTTTCACAGTAAATAAGTCCCTGGAACTCCGGCAAAAGGGCTCCAAAGTTCACTGTTCGTTTTTATTTTGATTCAAACTTTACTAAACTTGTTCAAACTTGAGTCTAACTCATCTCAAACCTATGTCCTAATGCTTATAACCTCATCTATGGTTAGTTAGGCTTAAAAACAAGGTTGAGACATGTTAAATCAGAGGATAAAACCTCACAAACTTTCTGGTTTAGTTAGGGTTTTACCCACAAGAAGTGTTCAAACTTGAAGCTTGATGGAAGTGTGATTGTTAGACTAGCTTGGGCTATCTTTTATAAAAATCCACTCACTTCTTGATGTTTTCTCATAGATTAGTTATTGTATTTCATTATTCTTGTAAGTTCATGACCCTCCTTGTTGTTTATAACAACAAGTGTAGTGGTGAACAATAGAGGTGCCTAAATGGAAGCTTGTTCCTCCTACCTCATGTATGAATTCTATGATACTTAGAGGTGCCTAAATGAAGACTTTAATCTTCTACCTCATGCTTGACATATATGATGTAACATACACTATGTAATACTTATGTAACAACCAAATAATCAAACTCTTGGTGATGAACTAATGGACATTCGTCAAGCTAGTAGATTGTATCATCTTAGGCCTTGACAACTTGTCACGATTCTAATGGAACCTTGCTCCATGAAAACATTTAAACTCTTTTAGAGTTTCATAGTGTCAAGAACAAGTGTCATAGGTGATAGATGATTATTTTCATTTGCTTATTTTCATGATATTTAAACTCCGAATCCCTAGAACCATATGTAAACACCTCTTAAACTCCAAATCGAACACATTCAACTTTCTAGTCTCAACAACTTCGTCACTTTGGATAAATCGGAAAGCATATGCAATTTTGTGAGTATACTCGAACCCATTTTTACTTTTAAACACTTTTGGGTACAACATGTATTCTATATAAACACACAAAAACACTTGAAACTATTTGAATCGCACTCTATCCATATTGAAACATGTTAATCTCCCGCTAGTCTATTGGGAGTGAAACTTTGAACAATTTGATGCTTGTTAATCTCGTATGCTACGTAAACTATTTGTGTTGATATATGCTCATTAACTTTGCTAGCCCACCTTAACAATTATAGCGCTATAGGAGTAATGCACCGCCCACGATTCTTGGGGTATTGTTAAGTCAAACATATTAACCTCCCTTTATTCTAACCGGGGATAGGCTATTTTAACGCATTGGATTCTTGGGTTTGAACATATTGTTACACAATCCCAGCGTACTAGTAACTTGCATATTGTTGTTCATGTTGGATACGAGCACGTTAAACAATTTTATTCTATGTTATACTATGTATCAAACTTGTATACTCGCCTTTGCTTTTGCATTGAACTCTATTTTAATACATGTTGCCGGTTCGATAGACAAGATGATGCTAGGTGAAGAAACAAGATTTAGGTGGACTTAGAAACACATTTAGATAAATCTATTTTGTTAATGTATCTTTGAAACAATGTTGTCTTATTTGATTTTTGTATGACATTTTTAGCAATTTTATGAAATTTGAATTTAATCGATATTGTCACATAGCGTTATGATGTCTCTTGCAATCTATTTCCTCTCATCCCGATGTTTCCGCCATCGGTTAGGGTGTGACATTTCCATGTTGCATGAGAACACAACCAAGCCCTTTCTTCGATGCATCACTGTATATATCAAATCCACCAGAGCCAAAAGGGAGAGTAAGAATAGGAGCGGATACAAGTCTCTGCTTTAGCGTCTCAAAACTCTTTTCCCGATTGTCATTCCAAGAAAATTTTATCCCCTTTCTTAAAAGTTGAGTGAGTGGTAGAGCTATAATAGAAAATCCTTCCACAAAACGCCAGTAATCACCCGTAACCGAGGTCGGTCTGGGCCACTTAGTGATAGTCTCTACCTTAGACGGGTCCATAGTGATACCGTCAGCCGAAACAATGTGGCCTAGGAATGCCACTTTCTCAAGCCAAAAGTCGCACTTAGAAAACTTTGCACATAACTTCTTCTGGCGAAGGGTTTCAAGAACAGTGCGAAGGTGGTCTTCATGTTCTTCTTGGCTCTTAAAAAATACCAGAATATCGTCAATGAACACAATAACAAAGAGATCCAAATACTCATGAAATACTCTGTTCATGAGATCCATAAATACAGTATGAGCATTTGTCAGTCCAAAAGGCATGACTAGAAACTCATAATGACCATACCGGGTACGAAACGCTGTCTTAGGAACATCCTGATCTCGGACTTTGAACTGATGGTACCCGGATCTGAGATCGATTTTAGAGAAAAACTTTGCTCCTTGGAGCTGATCAAAAAGGTCATCAATACGCGGTAAAGGATAACGATTACGAATGGTGATTTTGTTAAGCTCCCGGTAGTCAATGCATAATCGCATGCTACCATCCTTCTTCTTCACAAATAATACCGGTGCTTCCCATGGTGAAACACTCGGTCTAATGAATCCACGTTCCAAAATTTCTTGCAATTGCACTTTCAACTCCTTCAATTCCAAAGGTGCCATACGATAAGGTTCATTAGAAATAGGTTCAGCCCCGGGAATTAGATCAATCGTGAGCTCTACCTCACGATCAGGTGGTAACCCTGGAAGTTCTTCTAGAAAGACGTCAGAGTAATCTCGAACAACGGGAAAGTTTTCAATACTGGGTGCATCCACAGACGTATCTTTAATAGCAGCTAAGAATCCTTCACACCCGTGTGATATAAGCTTTTGAGCCTTAAGAGCAGAAATGATTTTGATAGATTTTCGAGGTTGAGTCCCTTGAAAAATAGATTCAGGATAACGAAGGTCACCAAAGATAACTCGCTTAGAGTGACAATCAATGGTTGCTCGATGCATAGCCAACCAATCCATGCCTAAAATGACATCGAAATCTCCCATTTGCATAGGATAAAGATTCGCTTTACGAACAATATTCCCGACCACAAGCGGGCAATATCTATAGATGTGAGTAATAACAGTAGGATTTCCCATAGGTGTGGAAATAACTAAGGCATGATCCAAAAGAGAAGGCACAATTTTAAGATGTCGGGCAAATACTTGTGAGACTATCGAATGGGTTGCCCCAGTATCAAACAACACATATATGTCGTGACCGGCAACATAAATAATACCCGAAACAGTACCTAGTGCAATGATGACTAATGAGATACAATAGTTGTACGAAATGAGAACCAATGAAACAAGTGAATCACGATCATTAAAAGAAAAGAAATATAGGAAACAATACCTGGGGTATTAGCGGCTTCCCCTGCAGTCAGTGTGAATACTCATCCTCCAGTATTCTGTGGCACATTAGCTCCCCTATTAGTATCAGCTGCTCGGTTCCTAGCCTTAGGGCACTGTTTGACCATATGCCCCATCTCCCCACAACTAAGACAAGCTCCAGTAAGTCGGCGACAAATTCCTGGGTGATGTTTGTTGCAATGATTACACAATAGATGTTGGGTAGGATTTTGATTTCCCCTCTGATTCAGTGGTTGAGCCTAGATCGGTTGCTAGTATTGTTGGATCTGACACTGATTTTGGTTTCTACCTTGCCAAGGTCTAGTATTTTTCCCTGCTGACCTGTTTCCAGCATTGTTACGATCATTACCATACTGATTGGATCCTTGAGACGAAGAATGACTAGAAGACTGAATACGGTTTCCATCTATGTTCCTTTTCTTACTATCATCAGAATTTCCCAAGAATTATTTCCTCTCCATCTCTACTTTCTTTGCAGCATCTACCGCTTCCGCAACATTAGCAAACCTGGAATCAATTATTTGCCTACGAATCCGATCACACACAGCCCATTGATAGGTTTCCGCTTGTTCGTCAGGTGTTCCAGTAGCAGCCCCAAGAAAACCAACAAGTCTATAAAATCGATCAGTGAAGTCGGTAAGTGATTCATCATTCCGTTGGCGGATATTATGATACTCACGTCGATAAGCTCCTTTATCCACCACAGTAAAGTACTTCTCAAAGAAAAGGTCACAAAAGCCATTCCAAGTTAGAGTTTCTACAAACGCTAGACCTCCTCTTTCTCTTAAAACAGACTCCCACCAAACATGTGCATTTTCTTCCAACTTATAAGCTGCTAAACTAGCCCTGTATTGCTCGTCAACCCTAAGTACAGTGAAAATCTTCTCAATGTGAGAAATCCAATCTTTTGCCACTGCTAGTGTGGAAGCCTTAGTAAACGATTTTGGTTTATCTTTCACGAAATGAGCTAGCCAATCTTGTATTCCCATATTGCCACCCGTATTGTTCGGGTTTGGGTTTGGATTTGGGTTGGGATCCGGGTTTGGATTCGGATTCGGGTTCGGATTGGGATTTGGGTTACGTATTGCCTGAACCAGAGTTGGCAGTACGGCAGTAAGAGCCTGAGTCATAGCAGCTACAACGGCTGGATCTGGCTCGTTTGGTCCTCCATCATTTTGATGAGTAGTGTTACGTATCTGACGACGAGGAGGCATCTAGAAAAACACGTTAAGGATTTAGATAGAAACAATTAGCAAATAATAAGAACTTATCACATAAGGAAATTCCTAACCCAACGTCTACCCAATCTCACATGTCATAGTTATTTAGTTTAAGTTTTCTACAGGAAAGAGCCAACCTGGCTCTGATACCATAACTGTAACACCCCGGCCCGAATAGGCCTGACGTGTCACCCAATACAGTAATCAAAGACAATTTAAAACTTAACTTAGATAAAACATTATCTCCAAAGGTTCAAAAATCTAAAACCACACAACAGTCTTAACGAAAATAAACATGTCTAAAATTTAAATAGCAATTTATTAAAACTCCTTATTTTCAACTCTAGCCATTTAGTTTTCTCTCTTCGCAATTTTCCCCAAGTTCCCATGAGTAAATGTTTAAGAAACAAGAGGAAACAACAAAAGAAACACGACTGAGCCAAAAATTGCCCAGTAACGGAAAAACAATAGCAATAACGGTAACGATCAATACGGTATTCGATCAATGGTGAAACGATACTATGACAATAACAATGTAACGATACAGTCAACACTAATAAATGGTCAATCAATATGATAAGAATCTATGTGGAAATACCCATGTGAGCCAATGACAATAAAAATAAGCAATGTGTACATTAGTTGCAGTTCCAATGTACCAATATGTAGAGGGGATGTGGGCACACACACCTATCCCAATACCAATAAGTAACAATAATATCCTAGGATCGATCCATACGCCTCTTAATAATCAATAAACAATAAATACTAATATAGAGACGCCGTGAACTAATCGCACCGTCACGGATGGTGCACGTCATCGGTGCCGATGATGACGCCCTATGTCCCCATAGGTGGATGTGCTCGGGTATTGAGGTCAATGAAACGGTACACTTAAGTCAAGACAACTAGTACAATAATGCACTTCTATGGAAAAAATCAATGATCAATGGTAACATGCGATAATGAGTCTAAAGAATTTATCTATCACATGCAAATCAATGGTAAAGAAGCAAAACTACTAGAAAACAATGATAACGGTTCGATGACCTAGACTCTACGAGTGCAATAACTATTTAAAATGCTATGAGAAAAAGACC
Source organism: Helianthus tuberosus (assembly GCA_030545235.1). Classification (NCBI taxonomy): domain Eukaryota; kingdom Viridiplantae; phylum Streptophyta; class Magnoliopsida; order Asterales; family Asteraceae; genus Helianthus; species Helianthus tuberosus. The sequence continues at coordinate 192,832,169 of CM060445.1, forward strand.
ATAAAATCCGTACCTTAGCTTATACGATAATAACACAAAACTCAACAACGTCCTTAACTATCACCAAAGCCTACATAACCATTACATTTTAAATTAGATTTGTTGTACAATTGCTACTTTAATTATTTAATAACTTGTTTATTTAGGATATCATTATTTAAATATAGGAATTATTTTGTTATCCATGTATTTGATTACTACTGTTACATTCCCGTACTCATTTATAATAAAATTAGTTCATGAATATATATGTAGGCGTTAAATTTATGTTGTGAGTAATAAAACAAAACTTAAACATTGAAAAGAAAAGTTTTTTGTGGTTCGGGAGACATGTAAATATTTCTATGTTCATTGTATTGCATTAATTAGTCAATTGAATTTTGTATCACCACCACACTACACGTCCAGATTGTGAGACTTACATCAAATGTTCATATTTTATCATTAAAATTTATATTTAAATGACCATGAATGTATTGGATTTTGCTATTTTGGTCCATATATTTTGCCTTGATTATTACGGATCTGGCTCCTAGAATGTTCCCTGTTTTCTTGCCTTTTTCCTTATTTACTTTTTTCATTCTAAGATTTATAGGGGAGTCGTTCATCTCCTTCTGAAGTACTGAAAATATCAATTATAATAAAACATTCGATACCTTTGAATTTATAATGGTATCAGAGCAGTGATCCTACTGCTCCGACGAAACCCATCTCCGGAGACGCAGAACCGGCGATGAAGGACAGCAGCGGAAACGCCGTTGATTACAACTCACCTTTCTATCTCCACCCTTTCGATTACCCTAGACAGATGCAGGTTAACGATGCACTGTCAGACAAGAACTATGCAGATTGGGTACAAGAGATGGAAAATTTCTTATTTGCAAAGAACAAGATTGGCTTTATAGATGGTTCAATTAAGAAGCCAGAAAAGACATCCAAAGAATACATGTCGTGGATGAGGGTAGACGCCATGATAAAAGGGTGGTTAACAGCTGCCATGGAGAAGGAAATAAGAAGCAGTGTTAAGTACGCTAACACCGCTGCAGATATGTGGTCGGATCTTCGTGAAAGGTTTGGAAAAGAAAGCGCACCAAGAGCATATGAGCTGAAGAACAAAATCGCTGCCACGTACCAGGACGGAGCCACTGTATCAGCCTATTATACAAAGCTTCGTTCTTTGTGGGATGAGATTCAATTCGTATTTCCTGTCCCACGATGCACTTGCAATGGATGTACTTGTGATCTCGGTAAACGGATGATTGAGCGTCAAGAGATGAGCGGTTGTATGAATTCCTCATGGGTCTCGACAACGAGTTTGGAGTAATCAAGACTCAAATTCTTGCTACGAAGCCGACCCCGGGCCTTGGAACAACGTATCACCTCGTTGCCGAGGATGAACGACAAAAGCAGATTACTGAAGATAAGAAGCCATTCATGGAAGCTGCTACCTTCAAAGCTTCTGTTCCTCAAAACCGTAACAATAATATGTCTTCCTCACAACAAAAGCCGAAGATGTTTTCCAAACCAGGAAGACAAGAAGATGGAGTGCAACATTGCAGCCACTGTGACCGTGACTGACATAGCCGGGAAGGATGCTTCAAACTTATAGGTTACCCGGAGTGGTGGCCAAGTAAGATGAAAGGAGACAAAATGAAACCGAAAGCTTCCTGTGTTGAAGGAAGTTTGAATTCCATTCCCGGACTCACCAAAGAACAATATAAGTCTTTCTTGAAGCACTTTAAAGATGGAACTAACACAGGTGATGAAGGGAGCAAGCAAGTGGCTAACATGACAGGTAGACTCGTTGATGAGGACGACTGGGTGGTTGATTCCGGGGCTACCGAACACACCACTTACTTAAATGGTATCCTTTCAAATAAAAGAAAAGACCGATATGAAATGCCAGTCACTATTCCAAATGGTGATACCATCCCGGTTGAGGGAAAGGGTGATTATACCTTACCGGGAGGCACCAAGATCAAGGGAATATTGCTTGTGCCTAAATTTACCTGCAATCTTTTATCAGTTAGCCGATTAACAAAAGATCTCCAATGTTCTGTAACATTCTTTCCCGATTTTTGTGTCATGTAGGGTCTCCGTTCGAGGAACTTGATTGGTGCGGGTAAGTGCAAGGGAGGTCTATACCGAATGGGGATGTTCAGAGAAGAAAAGAAGGCTATGGCGGTCACTATTGAGAGATGGCATAATAGGTTGGGTCATACATCTCAAGAAAAGTTAGCTAAGATTGAATTTTTGAAAGGTGTTTCTTTTAACCTTAGAAATAACGTTTGTGATTCTTGTTCAAAGGCTAAATACACTAGATCTCCTTTCCCTTTAAGTGAAATTAAAACCAAAGAATGCTTTGAATTATTACATTGTGATGTGTGGGGCAAGTATCGTATTCCTTCCTACTCGGGGGTAAATTATTTTTTAACCATCGTTGATGACTTCAGTAGGAATGTTTGGATTTTTCTCATCAAATACAAAAGTGATGCTAGCACTTGCTTGATGAATTTTTGCAAGATGGCTGAAACTCAATTTAGTAAAACTGTTAAAAGAATTAGATGTGACAATGGTGGAGAGTTAACATCCAATCTCATGTTGAACTTTTACACCAAACAAGGCATTTTATTAGAAACCACGTGCCCTGACACCCCCCCCCCCCCAACAAAATGGGGTCGTTGAGCGCAAGCATAGACACTTGCTTGACACGGCACGTGCCTTGCGTTTTGGGGCAAATTTACCAAAAAGGTTTTGGGGAGAATGTGTGTTAACGGATGCATACATCATCAACCGGCTTCCATCCAAAACTCTTAGTGACAAAACTCCGTATGAAATTCTGTACAATCAAAAACCCGAGTATGATCACATGAGGGTATTTGGTTGTTTAACTTATTTTTGGAGCATTGACACTAAGGGTGACAAGTTCGAAGTGAGGGGGAGACCTGGCATTTTCTTAGGTTACCCTCAAGGGACTAAGGGGTATAAAATATTTGACATTCAAGACAAAAAGATGGTGGTTTCTCGTGATGTAAAGTTTCATGAAGACAACTTCACCTTTCCGGTTCAAACCCCTCTAGCAAATGACTATGACATTTTCGTTCCTCTAGAAGCCCAACACGTTGAGGGCCTAGACGGCATGGAAATGCCTACTTCAAATGAGGCGTTAAGTGATGAGCTTGAGCCCAGTCCAGAAAGCAACAATGTTGATGAGGAAGGCCCAAGTCTCATCAATGAGGAGGTCCTCCCTGCTAACCGTGACACACACAGTGAACGACCAAAAAGAGATCGAGCTCCACCAAAGCATTTGAATGATTTTGTTGTTGACCTGCCCCCTTCGGTTGACCACGCACATACCGCATCATCTCAGGTTGCCTCAACGGTATATCCCTTAACCAATTATGTTTCTTATAATAACTTTTCTCATGCTCATAAATTTTTCTTAGCGGCCATCACCACCACTGATGAGCCGAAAAACTTTAAGCAAGCAATGCAAGATCCAAGGTGGATTGAAGCAATGAGAAAAGAAATTCAAGCGCTTGAACAAAACAATACTTGGACCATCGAATCCCTGCCAAAGGGAAAAAGAGCCATCGACTCCAAATGGGTATACAAGATCAAATACAAGCCCAATGGGGAGGTCAAAAGATATAAAGCGAGACTTGTGGCAAAGGGTTTCACTCAGATTGAAGGACAAGACTTTCATGACACTTTCGATCCGGTAGCTAAACTTGTCATAGTTCGGACGTTATTATCTGTAGCTACTAAAAAGAATTGGTTCATCCATCAGCTAGACATAAACAATGCCTTTCTCCATGGTGACCTCGATGAGGAAGTGTACATGAAAAATCCACAAGGGTTTTCCAAAGAAAACGAGGACCGTGTCTGCAGTCTTCGTAAATCTCTTTATGGGCTCAAACAAGCCTCTCGCAATTGGTATCAAAAGTTTACAAGTGCTCTTTTTGATCTCGGGTTTACATTATCAAAGGCTGACCATTCTCTCTTCCTATACAAAGATAACGACACTTTCATCTCTATCTTGATCTATGTCGATGACATTATCGTTGTTGGAAATAATCACACCAAGATTCAAGAAATCAAGCAATGCTTGCATGATAAATTCAGCATTAAAGATCTTGGAGGACTCAAATATTTTTTGGGGATAGAGGTGGCTAGAACCTCCCGAGGTCTTGTTCTAAGTCAACGAAAATACACTCTTGATATCTTGGAAGATAGTGGCATGGAAGGTTGTCGCCCGAGTTCTTTTCCCATTGAAGAAAACCTCAAACTCGTCACTGATGAAAAGGATCCGAAAGTTGATGCTAGTACTTATCGGCGCCTTATTGGTCGACTTCTTTATCTCCAAGCGACTCGTCCAGACATTGCTTATTCGGTTAACACTCTTAGTCAATTCGTCTCAGACCCTCCTCAAAGTCATATGGATGTTGTTATGAGAGTTCTTCGGTGCCTCAAGGCTACCCCGGGGCAAGGCATACTTCTATCTAAAGAAGGCGGTACCGGCTTGGTTGCCAACTCTGATTCGGATTGGCTTGGTTGCCCGCTTTCTAGGCGCTCTCGGACCGGTTACATTATTCTTCTTGGTAGAGCTCCCATTTCATGGAAAACCAAGAAACAGTCTGTTGTTTCCCGTTCTTCCGCTGAATCTGGATATCGCGCCATGGCCTCCACTGTTAGTGAGGTTATTTGGTTACGATGGCTATTACATGAACTAAATGTTTTTCAGACAGGTCCTACTACTCTCTTCTGTGACAATCAAGCAGCTTGTCATATTGCAAATAACCCGGTATTTCATGAGCACACCAAACATGTAGAAATGGATTGCTACTTCGTGCGTGAACGTGTTGAGTCTAAAGAAATTTGCACTATGTCTATCGATTCCAAACTCCAACTTGCTGATCTTCTCACGAAAGGTCTTGGCGCTGCTCAACTGAACTTCTTGCTTGGCAAGCTGGGCGTTGTTAATCTTCACGCTCCAGCTTGAGGGGGAGTATTGGATTTTGCTATTTTGGTCCATATATTTTGCCTTGATTATTACGGATCTGGCTCCTAGAATGTTCCCTGTATTCTTGCCTTTTTCCTTATTTACTTTTTTCATTCTAAGATTTATAGTGGAGTCGTTCATCTCATTCTGAAGTACTGAAAATATCAATTATAATAAAACAATCGATACATTTGAATTTATAAGAATGTTCTCACTATTTAAATACTATATACTTCATATGGCCATATTTAATGGATTTAATTAATCAACTAAAAGAAAACAAAATATGTGGTGGTGTCCCACATTTATTAAACAATATATCACTTTTACTTAATCTTCTTCGTCAATTTGCAGAAGTATTCATACCTTCATTTTTCTTTGAACAAAGCCTACATACATTCATTTTATTTTATGATTACTTATTAAAAAAATACAAGAACATAAAGGCAAAGGTGAGTATCAGTACCCCGTATGAAGAATGAAAGTAGACTGAACAGAATCAAGGATGGTGTAGAGACCTTGGTGTATCGGAGCGGGTTGAACGACCAAGTAGATAACGGTGGCTACGTGTATCAATAAAGACAACTCAATCATGATGAATTTAACTTCCTATGAGCATGACCAACCAAAGAAAATGATGATTTGTGTACCTGGTTTACGCACTGAGATGAGAAAGAACCACAGCGACGGATCAAACCGAGGTGTACGGTGGCTGCCAATATCGCCGGAATAATAATAAAAAAATGAACTAAACAGCTATATCCGAATTCGAATAGGTTTCGACTTTATACCTTAATCGTCAAACAGAGGTGATCGAACAAATGATTTTGAGCTTGTGAGTGATCAAATAGAGACAAATCAAAGTGATCGAAAGACCGAACTTGAAGGCGCCGTAGATTCCAACTGATGCTGCAACGGTGGTGACTCGCCGGCTGCCAGAACGTAGACTAAAACTTAAACAGGAATGGAAGTATGCGGGTTGTGTGATGGTATTGTGACAACTGGCACCAAACCGGTAATTTCCGTACACTTTAATTATTATTTAATGACTGCAATTATGTGCTTAAATGTCAACATTGACTGATTACATGATAAACAAGTAAATTCATGCACGTTGTATACTATAAAATATTGCTTTATGCATAAACAAGAGCGTTGCGTCAGAAATATTAGTAAACTCACCGATAGGACACAATGTGTCAACAGAACTGCAGAAGGCAGTCAGACATTAGAACTGAGGCCTAGGTGTAGGTCCAACGACAAGAATACATTAAAACCCAAGAGTACATACAAGGGTTTAGTATATATACTTTACGAAAGCAAAAATAAGCACTAAAAAGCACCCGAAACGCACTTTAAGTGCAGAAATTTATACAAATCAGCTATAAATCAGCTTTTAGCACATGAATATCACGGAGAAATTACGTTTTGTTATCCAGAATACTTTCCAAAGTGTCGGGAATTCATTGTGTCACTAAAAATAATATTAATGACACTTTAAATGCTTATTTAGCACTTTAACGGATTAATATTCAACCGAACAACCGGACTTTACCCGGAACATAAAAATATTGTCAATGACATAGTTTTTTTTTCTGAGCTAGTTAGGGTCCCCGAATACCCTAACACCCGTTATAAATTACAACACACATAATACCTTTTTTTAATTCCTAACTAAACTAATGCCTAACAACTAGTTGAAATCCCATTTGTAAACCCCACCCCCACAACCGTTCGGTTCCCCCTAGGGGACACACTCTTGATTTATTGATTATTTTAATCACCTATGCTTATTATCTAGGAAGCATGTTATCCAAGGGTTACTAGTGGGATTGGTCCTTAAGTATGTGTAGAAGGTTATAACCTTTATTCCATCCATCACCCAACTTCAACTCCCTCTCTTTCCCTCTTTGATATCTTCGGCCAAACACAACCATCAACATCCACTCACTTTCCAACTTTGATCTTACAATATTACCTACTTACTAGTGTATTAGAGTTCATTCAAGTAGACCCAGTGCCTACGGAATCACAAGGACCTCTCTACGACGCTATTAACCACCCATTTTTCGTCTAGTTTCTTCCCTAGCCTCGAGCTAGTAGTAAGTGTCTCTAAACATTATCTTGTTCACGTTTAAAGTGGTTAATAAGAGATTTAACGGGTAAAAATCATAAACACTAGAGACCAAAGTTTAAAGTCTTGTAAAGAAGATGAACTTGGTGGTTAAAGACTAACTAATAGTGTAAAATTTATGGAACTTGTTTTATTATGATTATTTTATGTTGTTTGACGCTAGTAGTAGAACGGATCGTCATCTAACCAGGCTAGGTCATGCTCATGAAACATGAACTAGTGTTATGTTAAATAGAAAAGTTGCAAGATGACGAATCTTTCCACAACATAAACATGAACTTGTGTAAAAATAGTTTTTCTTGTAAAATGGAGTTCTAAAATAGTAGATCCAAAGATCTACAAGTGGTATTTTCGAAGGACCAAGTAAAATATATACAAGTCTTATTTTAAGTCGGATCTTTCATGAACTAGAGGTGTTTTTGTGAACAAACAAGTGTGTGGACACTTGTGTAACAAAAGTTTTAACAAAGAAATAATTTTCGTAAAAACCGACTAGAAGTTGTAAAACTTCATGTTCTTTAAAAATAAGATTTCCAAGAAACCGACTTTATTTTTAGAGATGGAAAAACCTACTAAATGTGTTGAAGAGTTACTACACATTTTTACACAACTTGCAAGTTCATGTGATTGCGATATATGTTTATGTTGGACTAGTTTGATGATGATTGGAAATTGATTAGTTGAATTTTTAAAAGAAAATGATATGCTAGTAAGCGTGGCCACCTCCAGTTACAGAGGAAACTCTGGCGAAATTTTTCCAGAAAATAACACTTAGAATATTTTTGGTGACAAGTGTTATGAATATATTTTTGACTTGTTTTCCAAACAAACTTCGCCATGATTTTTATTACAAAATTACCAAATACCGGAGGTGGATTTTCATAAATAAAACTTGTTAAATATATATTTAGAATATATATTTATCGCTTGTGTGATTATGTGAATATTTTGTGAACTAGGTATATATTATTTTTAGAGTAAAAATAATATGACTTGGAGATACTCGTAAAGAGTAAAAATACAAAAGAACACACATACAACATACAAGATACATAATTCGGGTGCAAAGTGCAAAACATGAGATACTTATATTAATTTTTGAGAAAATAATATAAGTAGGACACTTAGTTAAAAATATAAAAATATTTTTAACACAAGAATATATACACAAAAGAGAGTGATTGTACTTGTGCGACACAAGTCTCATGACTAACGTTAAGAAAACGCGTATAGGTTACGACGTTAATTAAGCAAATCCGGTGAAATTTACGACGCACAGGAACGCAAAGTTGTGAGTTCATGCTCCCCCTTTTCTTTAACTGTTTTCAGTTTTTATAACTTCGGGGATGAAATACATGTACAAATAATATTATGTTTATTAATGGTATGATAATAAGAAGCACACCTGGTGAGGACGAGTACCAAGTGTGACAAGATATAAGAATACAAGAGGCACACTTGGTGAGGACGAGTACCAAGTGTGATGATATATAAGAATATAAGAAGCGCACTTGGTGAGGACGAGTACCAAGTATGATGCGTTATGAGAAATGATACGAGAAATCGTGTCACGAATAGGGTACATAAGCACCATTAATCAACAATATGCCTAGACCGCAGAACAAAAGGTTAGATCTAACGGGTGCCGGGCAGCCACACTCTCGGTGAGGGCGAGTATCGAGTAGTGCTTTTGTGTCTCAGAATATACCAATTAAATGCCTAAGGTTTGGTGACTTCCTATGTCGTGTCACATGTTAATGGCTTTGCAACCCATTAACAGTCCTGATACTTACAGGAATACTTTATTTACATAAAATTCATACCATACTAAAACTTGATTAATACTTGAAGTACGTGGGGCACTCAAGAAAAACTTGGATTAAATTTGAGTACGTGGAGTACTCAAGAAGATGGGAATTATACTTGAGTATGTGGGGTACTCAAGAAAAACTTGAATTATACATGAGTACGTGGTGTACACATGAATACTTTATTTATATATGAAAACTTGATTATTACATGACTCAAACTATGTTTTCATACAAAGTATACAAACGTGAAATACAAAAACTGCATGAATTCACACCAACATTATGTTGACGTTTTTCCAAAACTCACATGTATTTCAGGTAACTAGGATGGGTGTGCGCGCGGTCTTGCTTATGCTCATGGATGTCGCTTATGTTTATCTTTAAATAAAGTGTAAACTTTTTAAGACAATGTTTTATGCGACTTAGCGATGTAAACGCTAAACTTATGTTTTCAAATTATGGTATTTGATGTTATTTTACGAGCATGTAGCATGTTTACTCTTCGTATGCAATGAGAACCTTTCATGATCACACCTCGTGCTTCCGCCGCAGAAAGGGGTGTGACAGGTATGGTGGTGAATATGTGGTAATCGAATGAGATCGTGGTGTATAAAACGAATATTCAAGCCAATTTCTTAGGCATTTCGTTGAACGAAATATGAGGCGATAAGGATTGGATTTTAGAAAGAAATTTCGTATATTAAAGTGGGGGTACAGTTTAAGACTTTAGGTTATGAAGCATTCTTATGTGCGTATTTATTTATTTATTTATTTTTATTTTTTTAACAAAATCTATAACTTTTATGAATGTAATTGTATCTTAATCGGTTGGGTTTTGATTTAATTCAAAATGACAAGTGTTTGAATTATTAAATATTTAACATAATAATCTATTGTAAAAATTATACTATCGCTAAACGTTTCGTATATTACAATTCTACCTTCCTTAAAAGAAATTTCGTCCTCGAAATTAATCCTATGCCTTACTATATGATACGGGTATTTCAACACTCTACCCCCCCCCCCTAAAATAATTTCGCCCACGAAATTACAAGGCTATAGACACGGAATATAAACATAATATATAAACAATAATGATAAATAGAAATAAGATACGTACCATAAGATGGTAGGGATAGGAGTTCACAATATAGAAGAATGAACTAGGTTTCAAATAGCCTCGGATATTGAGAACGGATCGCATCCTCCGATTCCCAAGTGGCTTCGCGTTCCGGATGATTTTTCCATAAGATTTTGACAAACGGTATAGATTTGTTACGCATAACACGTTCCTGACGATCCAAAATAGCTTCGGGTTCCTCTTCGTACGATAAGTCCTCATGGATCTCATGTAACGGATAGTTCACAACATGAAGAGGATGGTAATTATACCCGTGTAACAACGATACATGAAAAGCATTATGCATGTTAGATAACTGTGGAGGTAGAGCTAACCGATATGAAACTTCGCCAACTTTCTCCAATATCTCAAACGGTCCGATAAAACGTGGACTCAATTTCCCTCTTATGCCAAAACGTCGAACACCTCTGCATGGTGATACTTTTAGGAACACTTTTTCACCAACATTAAATTCCAAAGTTCGTCGGTGACGATCAGCATAGCTTTTCTGTCTACTCTGAGCTTCCTTGAGTTTTTCACGAGCAATAGCAACCTTTTCATTTGTGATCTGCACCAGTTCGGGCCCCTCAATCAATTTTTCACCAACTTCCTCCCAACATATGGGAGCTCGAAACTTACGCCCATATAATAACTCAAACGGTGCCATGTCGATACTAGCTTGTCAACTATTGTTGTAAGCAAACTCTACCAAGCATAAGTACTCATCCCAATTGCCAGTCCACTACAATGCACATGCCCTAAGCATGTCTTCCAAGGTCTGAATAGTACGCTCAGACTGCCCGTCAGTTTGAGGATGGAAAGCCATGCTAAACCGTATCTTGGTATCCCAAGCATTTTGTAAACCTTTCCAAAACCGTGATGTGTACCGCGGATCCCTATCACATACTATAGAAGATGGTGTTCCATGTAATCGAATAATGTCACGAAGGAATATCTCTGATAGCTTACTCACTGGATACCCCTTTTGAATAGGCAAGAAATGAGCAGACTTTGTGAGCCTATCAACTATAACCCAAATAGCGTCATTCTTCTTAAGGGTTCTTGGAAGACCCGTTACGAAGTCCATAGAAATATCATCCCACTTCCAAACCGGAATGTCCAAAGGCTGTAACAATCCACTACCTCTTTGATGTTCAATCTTCACTTGCTGGCAAATCAGGCACTGGCCAACATATCTAGCTACATCCTCTTTCATACCATTCCACCAAAAATGTTGCCTTAGATCTCTATACATCTTTGTGGATCCAGGGTGAATAGAAAATGGTGAACTGTGTGCCTCAGCTAATAACTGTTCACGAATAGTGGAATCATCTGGCACACATAAACGTTTCCCATACCATATCGTTCCATGCTCATCGACTCGAAATTCTGATTGCTTCCCCAACTCTAAGTTTTGCAAGATTGCCCAAAGTTCATCATCCTGTTATTGAGCTTCCTTTATCTGCGTGATAAGGTTTGGTTCAATTTTCAGTCTCGCCAAATAACCAACAGACTCACCAAAATGTAGACCAATCTCTGAGCAGTTCAAATCTGATAGAATATGAGGTTGAAGAGTTAAACAAGCTAAGCCTCCTAAACTTTTCCTACTTAATGCATCTTCCACAACATTAGCTTTACCAGGGTGGTACTGAATGTTGGCGTCGTAATCATTAAGTAGTTCTAACCATCTCCTCTGCCTCATGTTAATCTCCTTCTGAGTGAAAATATACTTAAGGCCCTTATGGTCGGTAAATATGTTACATGTCTCCCGATGGAGATAGTGCCTCCAAATCTTGAGTGCAAAAACCATTGCTGCAAGCTCTAAATCATGTGTAGGGTAATTCACTTTATAAGGCTTAAGTTGTCGCGAAGCATATGCAATGACCTTTCCTGTAACGCCCTGCGTTTTCATACTTTCTATATTTAGAAACCCTTGCTTGAAATTCTATCTTTGGAAATTTTTGTGTTCTTGTAGTTGTTGTTTCGATGTAATCTTTGTAGAAACCGAGACTTAAAACACAACGAAATTCTCGTTTTAGCGAAATACTTTTCAAGGATTCTTGATTCTTTATTTATCGACACTTGTTACTCGTTAAATCAATTGAACCTATTAAAATGATGAGATTCGGATCCTAATTCTCGAAACTCAAAAGCTTCGTGTAATGAATAATCGTTTAAAGATTTTTTTATTCGTTACAAATATGGTCATTATTCAAATCTAAACTAATTAAATTAATTAATTTTGTTATTTAAAAGTTTATTTTTTATAATAATCTAGTTAATCTCGTTAGATATTAAAGTTAGTAAACTAACCTAGTTAGTTTGCATAATAAAAATTAAACTAACTTAGTAAAAAAATTAGTTTCCTTTTAAAAAAAATAACAATATATTTGGTTAACTAATAGTTCAGGGGCGAATTATGCAATTTTTGAAAGTATAAAAGTTACAGGGACCATTGTGTAATATGCTGAAAGTATAAGGTATAAGGTTATGTTTAAATAAATAAAAAAAAGAATCAAAAACTGAAGACCCCAGGGATCGAACCCGAGTCTCCAGCAAAACCAAACGCGCACCTGACCAACTGAGCTGTGGCTTTCTTCTTATCAAACCCGTGCCCTTAATTCATTTAACATCTCGCCCAGACAAGCCTAGGCGCGCAATTCAGCAATCAGCCTCGTCCCAAACGCGATTTTAAGCGGGAACTAGGGTGTTACACCCGCGCTTCGCGGCGGGGCGACCCAATTTTTGATCCGATACAAAAGTATGTCGACACATGTCTTACATCAAGTGGGAAACTCGATTAGAAAATTTTTTACAAAGTAAAAAGGTTGTCAGTGTGAATGCTAATCAACTTACGTTTATAGCGACACGTAAATAAAAATAAAGACGTAAAAGTTGATTAAAAAGTATTTATAAAGTTAGGAGGTTGTAACAGTCAATGCTGAAAATTAAAGGTTATAAGTAAAAAAACAAAACCACAAAAAAGAAAGAAAAAAAATTGTGCAAGAGGTAAAAGCGTAAAGTTTAAACGTTGACGATAACTGTAAATTACAAAAGAACTTGGTATTTAAGCAAAGCATAAAGGCCGAAGACGTAAATTAAGAAAAAAAGGAAAAAAAAAAGAAAAGTCAAATGTTGAGAAAAGACAAAAAAAAATTAAAAAATAGGCCACCACCGACATAGCCTTTTTATAGGTTATATAATTATGACTTTTTTTGTGTTTTAAACATGTTTTATCATTAATTAACCAACCACCAACCTACCCTAACCTTCTCCTATAAATACCAAGCCATTCCCAAGCTCTAATTACTTTACAAACTCATCCAAATCACCCTCAAATCATCAAAATCGCAGCTGCAAATTGGTGTTCGAGCAGATTCATCCTACTTCACTAAAGTGAGCATAACTTCTTCGTTTCTTATCTGTTTTGCCTCATTCTTTCTACTATGTGCTTGGATTGACCTTAGCTTCGATTCCATGGGTTTTTCACAGTAAATAAGTCCCTGGAACTCCGGCAAAAAGGCTCCAAAGTTCACTGTTCGTTTTTATTTTGATTCAAACTTTACTAAACTTGTTCAAACTTGAGTCTAACTCATCTCAAACCTATGTCCTAATGCTTATAACCTCATCTATGGTTAGTTAGGCTTAAAAACAAGGTTGAGACATGTTAAATCAGAGGATAAAACCTCACAAACTTTCTGTTTTAGTTAGGGTTTTACCCACAAGAAGTGTTCAAACTTGAAGCTTGATGGAAGTGTGATTGTTAAACTAGCTTGGGCTATCTTTCATAAAAATCCACTCACTTCTTGATGTTTTCTCATAGATTAGTTATTGTATTTCATTATTCTTGTAAGTTCATGACCCTCCTTGTTGTTTATAACAACAAGTGTAGTGGTGAACAATAGAGGTGCCTAAATGGAAGCTTGTTCCTCCTACCTCATGTATGAATTCTATGATACTTAGAGGTGCCTAAATGAAGACTTTAATCTTCTACCTCATGCTTGACATATATGATGTAATATACACTATGTAATACTTATGTAACAACCAAATAATCGAACTCTTGGTGATGAACTAATGGACATTCGTCAAGCTAGTAGATTGTATCATCTTAGGCCTTGACAACTTGTCACGATTCTAATGGAACCTTGCTCCATGAAAACATTTAAACTCTTTTAGAGTTTCATAGTGTCAAGAACAAGTGTCATAGGTGATAGATGATTATTTTCATATGTTTATTTTCATGTTATTTAAACTCCAAATCCCTAGAACCATATGTAAACACCTCTTAAACTCCAAATCGAACACATTCAACTTTCTAGTCTCAACAACTTCGTCACTTTGGATAAATCGGAAAGCATATGCAATTTTGTGAGTATACTCGAACCCATATTTACTTTTAAACACTTTTGGGTGCAACATGTATTCTATATAAACACACGAAAACACTTGAAACTATTTGAATCGCACTCTATCCATATTGAAACATGTTAATCTCCCGCTAGTCTATTGGGAGTGAAACTTTGAACAATTTGATGCTTGTTAATCTCGTATTCTACGTAAACTATTTGTGTTGATATATGCTCATTAACTTTGCTAGCCCACCTTAACAATTATAGCGCTATAGGAGTAATGCACCGCCCACGATTCTTGGGGTATTGTTAAGTCAAACATGTTAACCTCCCTTTATTCTAACGTGGGATAGGCTATTTTAACGCATTGGATTCTTGGGTTTGAACATATTATTACACAATCCCAGCGTACTAGTAACTTGCATATTGTTGTTCATGTTGGATACGAGCACATTAAACAATTTTATTCTATGTTATACTATGTATCAAACTTGTATACTCGCATTTGCTTTTGCATTGAACTCTATTTTAATACATGTTGTCGGTTCGATAGACAAGATGATGCTAGGTGAAGAAACAAGATTTAGGTGGACTTAGAAACACATTTAGATAAATCTATTTTGTTAATGTATCTTTGAAACAATGTTGTCTTATTTGATTTTTGTATGACATTTTTAGCAATTTTATGAAATTTGAATTTAATCTATATTGTCACATAGCGTTATGATGTCTCTTGCAATCTATTTCCTCTCATCCCGATGTTTCCGCCATCGGTTGGGGTGTGACATTTCCATGCTGCATGAGAACACAACCAAGCCCTTTCTTCGATGCATCACTGTATATATCAAATACAGTAGGAGCATTTGTCAGTCCAAAAGGCATGACTAGAAACTCATAATGACCATACCGGGTACGAAACACTGTCTTAGGAACATCCTGATCTCGGACTTTCAACTGATGGTACCCGGATCTGAGATCGATTTTAGAGAAAAACTTTGCTCCTTGGAGCTGATCAAAAAGGTCATCAATAGGCGGTAAAGGATAACGATTACGAATGGTGATTTTGTTAAGCTCCCGGTAGTCAATGCATAATCGCATGATACCATCCTTCTTCTTCACAAATAATACCGGTGCTCCCCATGGTGAAACACTCGGTCTAATGAATCCACGTTCCAAAAGTTCTTGCAATTGCTCTTTCAACTCCTTCAATTCCAAAGGTGCCATACGATAAGGTGCCTTAGAAATAGGTTCAGCCCTGGGAATTAGATCAATCGTGAACTCTACCTCACGATCAGGTGGTAACCCTGGAAGTTCTTCTGGAAAGACGTCAGAGTAATCTCGAACAACGGGAAAGTTTTCAATAATGGGTGCATCCACAGACGTATCTTTAATAGCAGCTAAGAATCCTTCACATCCGTGTGATATAAGCTTTTGAGCCTTAAGAGCAGAAATGATTTTGATAGATTTTCGAGGTTGAGTCCCTTGAAAAATAGATTCAGGATAATGAAGGTCACCAAAGATAACTCGCTTAGAGTGACAATCAATGGTTGCTCGATGCATAGCCAACCAATCCATGCCTAAAATGACATCGAAATCTCCCATTTGCATAGGATAAAGATTCGCTTTACGAACAATATTCCCGACCACAAGCGGGCAATCTCTATAGATGTGAGTAATAACAGTAGGATTTCCCATAGGTGTGGAAATAACTAAGGCATGATCCAAAAGAGAAGGCACAATTTTAAGATGTCAGGCAAATACTTGTGAGACTATCGAATGGGTTTCCCCAGTATCAAATAACACATATATGTCGCGACCGGCAACATAAATAATACCCGAAACAGTACCTAGTGCAATGATGACTAATGAGATACAATAGTTGTACGAAATGAGAACCAATGAAACAAGTGAATCACGATCATTAAAAGAAAAGAAATATAGGAAACAATACCTGGGGTATTAGCGGTTTCCCCTGCAGTCAGCGTGAATACTCGTCCTCCAGTATTCTGTGGCACATTAGCTCCCCTATTAGTATCAGATGCTCGGTTCCTAGCCTTAGGGCACTGTTTGACCATATGCCCCATCTCCCCACAACTAAGACAAGCTCCAGTAAGTCGGCGACAAATTCCTGGGTGATGTTTGTTGCAATGATTACACAATGGATGTTGGGTAGGATTTTGATTTCCCCTCTGATTCAGTGGTTGAGCCTGGATCGGTTGCTGGTATTGTTGGATCTGACACTGATTTTGGTTTCTATCTTGCCAAGGTCTAGTATTTTTCCCTGCTGACCTGTTTCCCGCATTGTTACGATCATTACCATACTGATTGGATCCTTGAGACGAAGAATGACTAGAAGACTGAATACGGTTTCCATCTCTGTTCCTTTTCTTACTATCATCAGAATTTCCCAAGAATTCTTTCCTCTCCATCTCTACTTTCTTTACAGCATCTACCGCTTTCGCAACATTAGCAAACCTGGAATCAATTATTTGCCTACGAATCCGATCATACGCAACCCATTGATAGGTATCCGCTTGTTCCTCAGGTGTTCCAATAGCAGCCCCAAGAAAACCAACAAGTCTATAAAATCGATCAGTGAAGTCGGTAAGTGATTCATCATTCCGTTGGCGGATATTATGATACTCACGTCGATAAGCTCCTTTATCCACCACACTAAAGTACTTCTCAAAGAAAAGGTCACAAAAGCCATTCCAAGTTAGAGTTTCTACAAACGCTAGACCTCCTCTTTCTCTTAAAACAGACTCCCACCAAACATGTGCATCTTCTTCCAACTTATAAGCTGCTAAACTAGCCCTGTATTGCTCGTCAACCCTAAGTACAGTGAAAATCTTCTCAATGTGAGAAATCCAATCTTTTTGCCACTGCTAGTGTGGAAGCCTTAGTAAACGATTTCGGTTTATGTTTCACGAAATGAGCTAGCCAATCTTGTATTCCCATATTGCCACCCGTATTGTTCGGGTTTGGGTTTGGATTTGGGTTGGGATCCGGGTTTGGATTCGGATTCGGGTTCGGATTGGTATTTGGGTTACGTATTGCCTGAACCAGAGTTGGCAGTACGGCAGTAAGAGCCTGAGTCATAGCAGCTACAACGGCTGGATCTGGCTCGTTTGGTCCTCCATCATTTTGACGAGTAGTGTTACGTATCTGACGACGAGGAGGCATCTAGAAAAACACGTTAAGGATTTAGATAGAAACAATTAGCAAATAATAAGAACTTATCACATAAGGAAATTCCTAAGCCAACGTCTACCCAATCTCACATGTCATAGTTATTTAGTTTAAGTTTTCTACAGGAAAGAGCCAACCTGGCTCTGATACCATAACTGTAACACCCCGGCCCGAATAGGGCTGACGTGTAACACCCCGAAAATTCACGTCCTATAATGTAGTGACACGTGTCATAAGTTTGAACACTGTGACACCTGTGTCACTGCAACCATCAAACAAATTCCAAACCAATGAAATATTGTATTTCAGACTTTGGACTTGTATAAATATATGTATCTTTTGCACATATCAACTCTTGTTCGATTTCAAACTCTAAATCGCTTTCTGGAAGGTTATACGCGCAATGATGCGTAAATATAACCAGTTTAATGCAACAAACACTCAGGGATAGTGAAATAGGCTTAACATACCTTAAATAACCTTTACATAACTTAGATATAAGTTTTGGAAGGCTTGGGGTGGTGAAATCAAAGTTTAATCGCTTACAGGGACTAAAGTTGACAAACTGCGAAAGTATGCCAATTTGAACTGTAACAGACATTCCGGAACATGACCATAAGTTAAACATACCCTAAATATCCTTTACATAGCTTAGAAATAGGCTTTGAGGGGTTCGGTGTGCTAAAATAAACTTTAGGGTCATTCAGGGACTAAAAGTGTCAAAAAGTGCACAAGTTTGCATTTTCGGACATAACTCACGTTCTGAATACATCCGGACATCCAAAAATTTATGTAAGCACTAAAACATTTTATTTTAGTGTTCGCCATAAGAAAAATCCATTCGTCGCGTCGTTTGGTTCGTTTTTCGCGCTTATGCGCATTCCGTCGTAATTAAGCGAACATCGCGACCGTACGGCCAAACGAACCGACATACGAGATATTTTTGAACATGTTTTAAGTTCCCTATACTTTAACTTCATTTTTGAGCTTTGAAATGGGGTTAACGGGCCTTAAACGCGTCGAAAATGGGCTGATCGCAATACAGGGACCAAAAGTGCAAATCTGCCAAACTAGGGCCTAGCGGTGCGCTACACTTTTAGCGTAGCGGTGCGCTAGGGGTCTCCTGACCAGATGCAATGTTTCTAACAGCCTGTTTTCAGCTGAATTAACCACAACCACATGTTCTAATTTGTCTTGTCATCAAGATAAGGAGCATATGTAGCCACCATAACCTTCCGACACTTGTACGGATAAGATTCGGGCACGATATTCGATAAACGATCCTAACGGTGGTGCATATCCTATAAATACCCAACCCCTCACAACTCAAAAACCCACAAATCTGATCCTAGAGCTCTAAGTTGAAGCCATTGCTTCATACCTGAGCTATTCGATCAAGATTTACTAGCGGGGACCCTTCGTAAGTATTCTTTTGTTTGACTTTCTGCATTGACCAGTTTATGG
Organism: Helianthus tuberosus; assembly: GCA_030545235.1. Lineage (NCBI taxonomy): Eukaryota > Viridiplantae > Streptophyta > Magnoliopsida > Asterales > Asteraceae > Helianthus > Helianthus tuberosus. The sequence goes on from CM060445.1 coordinate 192,851,241, forward strand.
TCGATGCGAAGTTCGTTTGAACTTCATAACGTGAGCGTGATCACGATGGTTATAGTCCCTAGTGACTATACCTACTGATTACCACGTTATCTAGGCTCAGTGACGAGCCGTAGTTTCGGCCAGAATACGTATTCTTGCGTATTTTGTAACCAAACTACTTATGGGTATCAAAACTGTTTGTTTTGATACCAAACTTGTTTTCTAACTTAGTTAAGCATGTTTCAACATGCTTAGCTCGTCACTTTTAGTTTAGTGCTTATATAGGGTCGTAAAGGTAAGCGATCTAAACAATCGCTTATACTTTCGAACCCGACCCGTTTGGTCGATCATTAGGATCCGACCAAACACATTAAGTGACCTTATGGTCACATCGTTCGAGTAGTTGTATGACAGGTAGTATATATGCCTTAGGTAAATGACCAAAATACCCCTACGGGGCTTAAATTGAGATTAAACTCGTTTTGGGCATAATGGAATGTATCCTACTGATACCACAACATATTTAAGGCATATTAACTAAGGAAACCTGTAAATGACTCTATGAATACCCGTTACGCGTTATTCGCGTTCGGATCGGTTTATATAACTAGTTTATATAGGTTAGCCGAAACGGGTCAAACCTTATCGGTTTTGTCTCAAAAATTCAAAGTGTGTATTAAATACCCAAATTAAGCAAGTCTCCGAACTTGTCGGGTCTAAATCACATTCTATTTCGGTCTTCGCGTAATCGTGCGTACGAACCGTATCTTCCTGTAAGACTAACCGGTCTAAGCTTAGGCTTAATTAAAGACCCGTTAGCATTCTAATTAATTATTTATACCCTCATTCCAGACTAGAGCTTTCCGGTAAATGGTACCTACGCTTACTTAAGTGAATACGACTGAGTTATTAATTTCTGATATTTAAGACAGGAGCTAGCTCAGGTAAATACTCTTAACTTATTTTCCCTATACGGGCTTGGGATACGGTACTATAAAAGTACCGCTTGGTCGGGTGTATGTAGTCATTTAAATCGGATTGTGATTGATGTACTTACATAACCTGTTTAATATGTATTATTTTATTATTATTTGGTGTATGGCCTTTAGGGGTTAATGACCATGTCCCGGATATCCTTGGCATCATTTTACGAAATGGCCACGACCTAAGCACGGGGTGTAGGCATACACCTGACAGTTGCATTATGTAAAAACTGGTAATCCACTCGAAGGTATCATCCCTGTGGGCATTATACCGGAACTGGTAATCCACTTAGGGGATGATAGCCTGTGGGCATTATACCTGTGGCGTGTCTGTTAATCTAGTCCGGCCCTACAAACCGGCCCTAACGGACGACAAATAAGTAAAACTGTATACAAGATTATATACAAATAATTTTCCCAAGTTATAAAAGATTAATTTTGCCTCTGAGCATTTTAATCAAGTGTCAAAAGGTTTTGTGCCTGGTGCATCTAAATCAATTTTCTTAAACTCTTTTCAAATGAGTCGGTTGAGTGTATTTACCAGTGAAAACTGACGTATTTTCCAAAAGGGTTAAGTGACAGGTACTGAACGGAATTGGCTGGGAGCTCAGGGCGCTAATAAGGAATCTTGCAAGTTCTAGGCGTCTAAAGTCTGTTGAACAAATGATATGTTTTAAGATCCGCCTGTGGATCCTTTACCTTCCGTTGTAATACTGGATATTACTTTATAATCGGATTGTAATATATTATCTTTTGCTTCCGCTGTGCATTTATATAATTGTGTTGTTTGACTATTATGTTGCCAACCACGTCACGATACTCCCCACCGGGCCCACCGGTGACACGTGGAAATTCGGGGTGTGACAGGTTGGTATCAGAGCCAACACTGAGTGAATTAAACACTAGTCTTTTGTGTTTAATCTCAGTTACACAATTGCACATTCTTGAGTCTAGACAAGAACATAGGAAAAATCCAAATTTGTTTCATTTTACCTTATTTGGTTCCTTTGTTATTTTTCTGATTAGCCCTTGCATGGGCAAGTCAATTGCTATAGAAGTCCCGTTTAGGGCAACCATATACTTGTTAAATTTTAAAGGAACGATTATATTTAAAGTATCATTCCTATATTATAAGATCTACCATTATAATAAAATGGCAAAATTTAAAAAGGACAAAACCTAGCCATGTGTCACATTAAGACAGGGCCAAGATGGTAGTTCCATAATTAGATTCAGATCCTTGTTAACAGTTCAATATAGGATTGCTCTGCGTTAATTATAAAAAAAAAAAGAATCTTAAAGGTAAAACCTAGCCTAAATGTCACGGCATACAAGGCCAAGATGGTAGAACCTATTCAAGAGATTCAAATCCTTATTAAACATATGAAAGCATATTAACATGCTCGACAAAATGTGATATGATAAAATCACATAAGTCATTTTGGGATATACTAAATTCCCTTATTTATATAATCATCCCTTATGGATGAAGTGCCCACGGGCTATAACTAACGTCCTCTGGGACTAAAGACAGTGGTAGCCTACAACTCCCTGTCAAGAAAAGGTAATGAACTTTGATTCAAACCTTGAAGCCTCGATTCTATAAAATCAAGGCCTATAAATTAAACTTGTCTAAGTGACTAGGCCTTTTGTGCTATTATTAACTTATAATTTAGGAGTATAATAAATATCCTGAATAATTATATATTTATCAAATTAACCAATATGTGTATTAAAAACATGGTTAATAAAGCGTTCAAAAAGATAAAACTGTTTAAACTTCCGTAAAAACCTTGTCCTTGTTTAATTTTTATGTAGCAATTAAAACTACATGGCGGGGTCGGAGGAAGGGAATAGTCACCCTCTGGAAAATCGCGATGATGAAAAGATTGACATAACCAGAGGAGAACTTCGTACATTGATTAACTCAGCTGTATCTAAAGCTGTGAAGGAGCAATTCCAGGAGTATAGTGAGACAAATAGTAAAGCCTCATCTGTACCCCACCCTAAATCCATCCCTAAAACTCATCCAGAGCCTGATAACAAGCCGCCCTCAAAGAAAGATGATTTAAAGAAAGATGACGATCGACATTCATCTAATGAACACAGTGTTCCATCCAAGAGGATAGTGTTCGATAATGAACCGCATACCAAATCCTGTAACTATAAGTACTTTGTTTCCTGCAAGCCCCGAGATTTTACTGGGGAAAAAGGGGCAGTTGATTGTATGATTTGGTTGGATGAAATGGACACAGTTGTCGATATCAGCGGTTGCGCTGAAAGGGATGTCGTGAAGTACGTATCCCAATCGTTCAAAGGAGAGGCACTGGCATGGTGGAAGTCTCTCATTCAAGCTGCTGGGAAGATTCCGCTCTACAGCATGTCATGGGAACAGTTTGTTAATCTCGTTAAGGAGAATTACTGCCCTCAACACGAGGTTGAGGGGATTGAGTCAGATTTCTTATCTTTGGTGATGACAAACTTAGATTGTCAAGCTTACCTCACCAGTTTTAATACCCTGTCCAGACTGGTCCCTTACCTTGTAACACCAGAGCCCAAGCGAATTGCACGCTTCATTGGGGGTTTACCCCCAGAAATCAAAGCCAGTGTTAAGGCTTCAAGACCTACCACATTCAGGTCAGTAGCTGACCTCTCTCTGTCCCTTACTTTAGATGCGGTCAGGCTAAGGTCGCTAAAGAAATCTGAAGAAAGTAAGAAGAAGCGTGAGGATGATAACTCACGAGGATCAGAGAAGAAACACAAGGGAAACACTGACTCTGAGAGGTCTGGGTCTGGAAAGAATGGTCAGCGGACAGAGGAAAAACCAAGGTGCTCGACTTGCCAAAAACGCCACTTTGGAAAATGCAGAATGGAGTCCAATTCTAAATCAGGACCACCTGCGTGTGGGATATGCAAGTCTAGGGAGCACAAGACTGTTGATTGCGGGAAGATTAAAGATGCTACATGCTACAACTGCAACGAGAAGGGGCACATAAAGACCAACTGCCCTAATTACGCGAGGAAGCCCGAGTAGGCCGAGTAGGCCGAGAGAACAAACGCACGAGTTGTCTGAATGAACGCCCAAGAGATGGGGCAGAATAATAATAATAGTATAATATGTACCTTTCATTATCTAGCAGTTTATGTAGAAACTTATTTGATACTGGCACATATAAATATATTATGAATGATAAATGTTGAGAACTGTTGTATCCGTCTGATTAAGACTCCGGTCATTTATTACGATGTATAAAATGGCCGATGATACTTTAGAAATGCTTCAACAAATCCTATATTGATATCTAATATCTATTAGAAGGCGCTCTTTCTAATACCTTATAGCAAACTATTGGTTGCATACATAAGGACTCAATATAGTGATAAAAATCGATTAGTTGCCTTAAAAAAAAAAAAAAAAAAAAAAATCAAGCCCATATTGTGGGTAATAAGAAGCAATTAATTATCAAGACTCCTTGTGAGACAACTCTCATAATTACACGTATCAGTGCGATTAATTAATATTAAACACAAAAAAATGGTGGAACTGGCCGTCCCCGGAATCGAACCTGGGTCTAGGCCGGCCGCACCCTTTCGCACGCCTAGCCAACTGGGCTAGGTGCCTAGTTTGTGAAACTTCCATTATTAATTAAATATAAGCACTGTACAATAAACTTCCTTATCATTTATCAATGATAATTTCTGCTAAGTGTCCTGTTTTTAATACAGGCAATAATAAATCCTCATGAACCATAAACTTAGCAAAAAATTTTTTTATCATCCACAAGGTATAGCTACCAAGGAAACCGTAGTAACCGATTCTTCTAGCATCGGCAAGGAATTCTTCCGAAAAATCTAAAGAGTACTCTTTCTTCGCATAGAGTATGACAACATATGTTATTTTAGTTATTTTCTCATTGTTTTCTATCGCCTGCGAATGCCAAACTATGTTTGATAAAAGTGTCATATGAGGATTGGCGTATCCTAGTGTGTCCCATAGATTATTTCCATGTCTGATCAGCATGGAGGTTTAATACATGGAACCCTAAGATATCCCAATGATCATATTGTACTAAAGTCGACTAGTAGTATTCAAGGAAGATATCCAATATTAGAATGTCCTTATAAGTATCTCTACTTAGGACAGCCTTACATTGTAAGGGGAATATGTCATTTGTCTGACACCGACATCAGTAGATGAATCGAAACCTGAGAATACAGACACCCCCGACATCTCTGTGTGTCATAATTATCTTCTCCTAATATTACCCTGTTTACCTCCTGTGAGGCAAGTAGAGTTAAGATTAACATCCCGCTGTGGGCTGGAGTATTGTGAAAACTCCATGTTAATCATAGAAAAATCGAAACCCTGATTAAGTAAGTTTTAAGATATAGGCTCATATAGCCTGACTCAGTATTCTGAGGGTTGGAATTTATTAAATAAGAAAGACGGTTCATTCTGCTTATGCATTGATAACCGCAACTCTAATTAGGCAACAATTAAAAATCGCCATCAACTACCCAGGATAGCTGAGTTATTCAACTAGCTATAAGGATTAGCTACTTCTTAAAAATAATTTTAAGCAATTGTTGGAATAACCATTCCACCGTAAGATAATCTTTTCTATAATAAGTTGAAATATAAGCACCAAGGCCGCCCTTTGAAGACCCTGTATGGGTGGAATATTACACGCCTATTGATAGGACAATAGATTGATAAGTCCAATTATCAAGATCTGAAAGTTGCCTGGGGGACAACAAATAAGTTCATACAAATCCATAATCGATTGTAGGTTGCCGGTATACGGCAGGAAAACCAAGGAGTTATGAAAATAGCAAACCTCCTAAATTCTTGTTAAGGAATAGGGTGCAACAAGGGATATCAACCAGGAAGAGTGTGCCAAATTGTTAAATTTTCAGGCTAGTTAAACTCTGAACATATATAACCATTCGAAGGAAATCGAATGTATCAAGATCAAGTAGCCTTTAAGCTAAAACCCATTCAAAGAGCTTGGAAGAGCTCGCAATACCTTGCACATCAGTAACTGAAGGATGTGTTTCGCCAATAAGCCAAAAAGCACTATCACATAATGATATACAGATTTATAATATGATGAGCAACCTGTGTCGATGGAGGATCGACAGGATTAGAAACTCCAAAAAGATACATGTACCTATTATAAAGGTCAATAGGAGTGCCTTAGAGGCTCAAAAGTACTAGGGAAGTTTAAGCCCAAGTTAAGGCAGAAAATACTTCCTTTAATTCGGTAAATCTCGGGTCGAGATTTATTTTAAGGGGGTGAGGATGTAACACCCCGAAAATTCACGTCCTATAATGTAGTGACACGTGTCATAAGTTTGAACACTGTGACACCTGTGTCACTGCAACCATCAAACAAATTCCAAACCAATGAAATATTGTATTTCAGACTTTGGACTTGTATAAATATATGTATCTTTTGCACATATCAACTCTTGTTCGATTTCAAACTCTAAATCGCTTTCTGGAAGGTTATACGCGCAATGATGCGTAAATATAACCAGTTTAATGCAACGAACACTCAGGGATAGTGAAATAGGCTTAACATACCTTAAATAACCTTTACATAACTTAGATATAAGTTTTGGAAGGCTTGGGGTGGTGAAATCAAAGTTTAATCGCTTACAGGGACTAAAGTTGACAAACTGCGAAAGTATGCCAATTTGAACTGTAACAGACATTCCGGAACATGACCATAAGTTAAACATACCCTAAATATCCTTTACATAGCTTAGAAATAGGCTTTGAGGGGTTCGGTGTGCTAAAATAAACTTTAGGGTCATTCAGGGACTAAAAGTGTCAAAAAGTGCACAAGTTTGCATTTTCGGACATAACTCACGTTCTGAATACATCCGGACATCCAAAAATTTATGTAAGCACTAAAACATTTTATTTTAGTGTTCGCCATAAGAAAAATCCATTCGTCGCGTCGTTTGGTTCGTTTTTCGCGCTTATGCGCATTCCGTCGTAATTAAGCGAACATCGCGACCGTACGGCCAAACGAACCGACATACGAGATATTTTTGAACATGTTTTAAGTTCCCTATACTTTAACTTCATTTTTGAGCTTTGAAATGGGGTTAACGGGCCTTAAACGCGTCGAAAATGGGCTGATCGCAATACAGGGACCAAAAGTGCAAATCTGCCAAACTAGGGCCTAGCGGTGCGCTACACTTTTAGCGTAGCGGTGCGCTAGGGGTCTCCTGACCAGATGCAATGTTTCTAACAGCCTGTTTTCAGCTGAATTAACCACAACCACATGTTCTAATTTGTCTTGTCATCAAGATAAGGAGCATATGTAGCCACCATAACCTTCCGACACTTGTACGGATAAGATTCGGGCACGATATTCGATAAACGATCCTAACGGTGGTGCATATCCTATAAATACCCAACCCCTCACAACTCAAAAACCCACAAATCTGATCCTAGAGCTCTAAGTTGAAGCCATTGCTTCATACCTGAGCTATTCGATCAAGATTTACTAGCGGGGACCCTTCGTAAGTATTCTTTCGTTCTTTTATCGCTTTTCGGGTCCGAAAGTCAAACTTTGTTTGACTTTCTGCATTGACCAGTTTATGGTCGATGCGAAGTTCGTTTGAACTTCATAACGTGAGCGTGATCACGATGGTTATAGTCCCTAGTGACTATACCTGCTGATTACCACGTTATCTAGGCTCAGTGACGAGCCGTAGTTTCGGCCAGAATACGTATTCTTGCGTATTTTGTAACCAAACTACTTATGGGTATCAAAACTGTTTGTTTTGATACCAAACTTGTTTTCTAACTTAGTTAAGCATGTTTCAACATGCTTAGCTCGTCACTTTTAGTTTAGTGCTTATATAGGGTCGTAAAGGTAAGCGATCTAAACAATCGCTTATACTTTCGAACCCGACCCGTTTGGTCGATCATTAGGATCCGACCAAACACATTAAGTGACCTTATGGTCACATCGTTCGAGTAGTTGTATGACAGGTAGTATATATGCCTTAGGTAAATGACCAAAATACCCCTACGGGGCTTAAATTGAGATTAAACTCGTTTTGGGCATAATGGAATGTATCCTACTGATACCACAACATATTTAAGGCATATTAACTAAGGAAACCTGTAAATGACTCTATGAATACCCGTTACGCGTTATTCGCGTTCGGATCGGTTTATATAACTAGTTTATATAAGTTAGCCGAAACGGGTCAAACCTTATCGGTTTTGTCTCAAAAATTCAAAGTGTGTATTAAATACCCAAATTAAGCAAGTCTCCGAACTTGTCGGGTCTAAATCACATTCTATTTCGGTCTTCGCGTAATCGTGCGTACGAACCGTATCTTCCTGTAAGACTAACCGGTCTAAGCTTAGGCTTAATTAAAGACCCGTTAGCATTCTAATTAATTATTTATACCCTCATTCCAGACTAGAGCTTTCCGGTAAATGGTACCTACGCTTACTTAAGTGAATACGACTGAGTTATTAATTTCTGATATTTAAGACAGGAGCTAGCTCAGGTAAATACTCTTAACTTATTTTCCCTATACGGGCTTGGGATACGGTACTATAAAAGTACCGCTTGGTCGGGTGTATGTAGTCATTTAAATCGGATTGTGATTGATGTACTTACATAACCTGTTTAATATGTATTATTTTATTATTATTTGGTGTATGGCCTTTAGGGGTTAATGACCATGTCCCGGATATCCTTGGCATCATTTTACGAAATGGCCACGACCTAAGCACGGGGTGTAGGCATACACCTGACAGTTGCATTATGTAAAAACTGGTAATCCACTCGAAGGTATCATCCCTGTGGGCATTATACCGGAACTGGTAATCCACTTAGGGGATGATAGCCTGTGGGCATTATACCTGTGGCGTGTCTGTTAATCTAGTCCGGCCCTACAAACCGGCCCTAACGGACGACAAATAAGTAAAACTGTATACAAGATTATATACAAATAATTTTCCCAAGTTATAAAAGATTAATTTTGCCTCTGAGCATTTTAATCAAGTGTCAAAAGGTTTTGTGCCTGGTGCATCTAAATCAATTTTCTTAAACTCTTTTCAAATGAGTCGGTTGAGTGTATTTACCAGTGAAAACTGACGTATTTTCCAAAAGGGTTAAGTGACAGGTACTGAACGGAATTGGCTGGGAGCTCAGGGCGCTAATAAGGAATCTTGCAAGTTCTAGGCGTCTAAAGTCTGTTGAACAAATGATATGTTTTAAGATCCGCCTGTGGATCCTTTACCTTCCGTTGTAATACTGGATATTACTTTATAATCGGATTGTAATATATTATCTTTTGCTTCCGCTGTGCATTTATATAATTGTGTTGTTTGACTATTATGTTGCCAACCACGTCACGATACTCCCCACCGGGCCCACCGGTGACACGTGGAAATTCGGGGTGTGACATGACGTGTCACCCAATACAGTAATCAGAGACAATTTAAAACTTAACTCAGATAAAACATTATCTCCAAAGGTTTAAAAATCTAAAACCACACAACGGTCTTAACGAAAATAAACATGTCTAAAATTTAAATAGCAATTTATTAAAACTCCTTAATTTCAACTCTAGCCATTTAGTTTTCTCTCTTCGCACTTTTCCCCAAGTTCCCATGAGTACATGTTTAAGAAACAAGAGGAAACAACAAAAGAAACACGGCTGAGCCAAAAATTGCCCAGTAACGGAAAAACAATAGCAATAACGGTAACGATCAATACGGTATTCGATCAATGGTGAAACGATACTATGACAATAACAATGTAACGATACAGTCAACACTAATCAATGGTCAATCAATATGATAAGAATCTATGTGGAAATACCCATGTGAGCCAATGACAATAAACAATAAGCAATGTGTACATTAGCTGCAGTTCCAATATACCAATATGTAGAGGGGATGTGGGCACACACACCTATCCCAATACCAATAAGTAACAATAATATCCTAGGATCGATCCATACGCCTCTCAATAATCAATAAACAATAAATACTAATATAGAGACGCCGTGCACTAATCGCACCGTCACAGATGGTGCACGTCATCGGTGCCGATGATGACGCCCTATGTCCCTATAGGTGGATGTGCTCGGGTATTGAGGTCAATGAAACGGTACACTTAAGTCAAGACAACTAGTACATTAATGCACTTCTATGGCAAAAATCAATGATCAATGGGAACATGCGATAATGAGTCTAAAGAATTTATCTATCGCATGCAAATCAATGGTAAAGAAGCAAAACTACTAGAAAACAATGATAACGGTTCTATGACCTAGACTCTACGAGTGCAATAACGATATAAAATGCTATGAGAAAAAGACCATAAAATCCGTACCTTAGCTTATACGATAATAGCACAAAACTCAACAACGTCCTTAACTATCACCAAAGCCTACATAACCATTACATTTTAAATTAGATTTGTTGTACAATTGCTACTTTAATTATTTAATAACTTCTTTATTTAGGATATCATTATTTCAATATAGGAATTATTTTGTTATCCATGTATTTGATTACTACTGTTACATTCCCGTACTCATTTATAATAAAATTAGTTCATGAATATATATGTAGGCGTTAAATTTATGTTGTGAGTAATAAAACAAAACTTAAACATTGAAAAGAAAAGTTTTTTGTGGTTCGGGAGACATGTAAATATTTCTATGTTCATTGTATTGCATTAATTAGTCAATTGAATTTTGTATCACCACCACACTACACGTCCAGATTGTGAGACTTACATCAAATGCTCATATTTTATCATTAAAATTTATATTTAAATGACCATGAATGTATTGGATTTTGCTATTTTGGTCCATATATTTTGCCTTGATTATTACGGATCTGGCTCCTAGAATGTTCCCTGTTTTCTTGCCTTTTCCTTATTTACTTTTTTCATTCTAAGATTTATAGGGGAGTCGTTCATCTCCTTCTGAAGTACTGAAAATATCAATTATAATAAAACAATCGATACCTTTGAATTTATAATGGTATCAGAGCAGTGATCCTACTGCTCCGACGAAACCCATGTCCGGAGACGCAGAACCGGCGATGAAGGACAGCGGCGGAAACGCCATTGATTACAAATCACCTTTCTATCTCCACCCTTTTGATTACCCTAGACAGATGCAGGTTAACGATGCACTGTCAGACAAGAACTATGTAGATTGGGTGCAAGAGATGGAAAATTTCTTATTTGCAAAGAACAAGATTGGCTTTATAGATGGTTCAATTAAGAAGCCAGAAAAGACAACCAAAGAATACATGCCGTGGATGAGGGTAGACGCCATGATAAAAGGGTGGTTAAGAGCTGCCATGGAGAAGGAAATAAGAAGCAGCGTTAAGTACGCTAACACCACTGCAGATATGTGGTCGTATCTTTGTGAAAGGTTTGGAAAAGAAAGCGCACCAAGAGCATATGAGCTGAAGAACAAAATCGCTGCCACGCACCAGGACGGAGCCACTGTATCAGCCTATTATACAAAGCTTCGTTCTTTGTGGGATGAGATTCAATCCGTATTTCCTGTCCCACGATGCACTTGCAATGGATGTACTTGTGATCTCGGTAAACGGATGATTGAGCATCAAGAGATGGAGCGGTTGTACGAATTCCTCATGGGTCTCGACAACGAGTTTGGAGTGATCAAGACTCAAATTCTTGCTACGAAGCCGACCCCGGGCCTTGGAACAACGTATCATCTCATTGTCGAGGATGAACGACAAAAGCAGATTACTGAAGATAAGAAGCCATTCATGGAAGATGCTGCCTTCAAGGCTTCTGTTCCTTAAAACCGTAACAATAATATGTCTTCCTCACAACAAAAGCCGAAGATGTTTTCCAAACCAGGAAGACAAGAAGATGGAGTGCAACATTGCAGCCACTGTGACCATGACGGACATAGCCGGGAAGGATGCTTCAAACTTATAGGTTACCCGGAGTGGTGGCCAAGTAAGATGAAAGGAGACAAAATGAAACCGAAAGCTTCCTGTGTTGAAGGAAGTTTGAATTCCATTCCCGGACTCACCAAAGAACAATACAAGTCTTTCTTGAAGCACTTTAAAGATGGAACTGACACAGGTGATGAAGGGAGCAAGCGAGTGGCTAACATGACAGGTAGACTCGTTGATGAGGACGACTGGGTGGTTGATTCCTGGGCTACCGAACACACCACTTACTTAAATGATATCCTTTCAAATAAAAGAAAAGACCGATATGAAATGCCAGTCACTATTCCAAATGGTGATACCATCCCGGTTGAGGGAAAGGGTGATTATACCTTACCGGGAGGCACCAAGATCATGGGCATATTGCATGTGCCTAAATTTACCTGCAATCTTTTATCAGTTAGCCGATTAACAAAAGATCTCCAATGTTCGGTAACATTCTTTCCCGATTTTTGTGTCATGCAGGGTCTCTGTTCGAGGAACTTGATTGGTGCGGGTAAGTGCAAGGGAGGTCTATACCGAATGGGGATGTTCAGAGAAGAAAAGAAGGCTATGGCGGTCACTATTGAGAGATGGCATAATAGGTTGGGTCATACATCTCAAGAAAAGTTAGCTAAGATTGAATTTTTGAAAGGTGTTTCTTTTAACCTTAGAAATAACGTTTGTGATTCTTGTTCAAAGGCTAAACACACTAGATCTCCTTTCCCTTTAAGTGAAATTAAAACCAAAGAATGCTTTGAATTGTTACATTGTGATGTGTGGGGCAAGTATCGTATTCCTTCCTACTCGGGGGCAAATTATTTTTTAACCATCGTTGATGACTTCAGTAGGAATGTTTGGATTTTTCTCATCAAATACAAAAGTGATGCTAGCACTTGTTTGATGAATTTTTGCAAGATGGCTGAAACTCAATTTAGTAAAACTGTTAAAAGAATTAGATGTGACAATGGTGGAGAGTTCACATCCAATCCCATGTTGAACTTTTACACCAAACAAGGCATTTTATTAGAAACCACGTGCCCTCACACCCCCCCCCCCCCCCCCAACAAAATGGGGTTGTTGAGCGCAAGCATAGACACTTGCTTGACACGGCACGTGCCTTGCGTTTTGGGGCAAATTTACCAAAAAGGTTTTGGGGAGAATGTGTGTTAACGGATGCATACATCATCAACCGGCTTCCATCCAAAACTCTTAGTGACAAAACTCCGTATGAAATTCTGTACAATAAAAAACCCAAGTATGATCACATGAGGGTATTTGGTTGTTTAACTTATTTTTGGAGCATTGAAACTAAGGGTGACAAGTTCGAAGTGAGGGGGAGACCTGGCATTTTCTTAGGTTACCCTCAAGGGACTAAGGGGTATAAAATATTTGACATTCAAGTAAAAAAGATGGTGGTTTCTCGTGATGTAAAGTTTCATGAAGACAACTTCACCTTTCCGGTTCAAACCCCTCTAGCAAATGACTATGACATTTTCGTTCCTCTAGAAGCCCAACACGTTGAGGGCCTAGACGGCATGGAAATGCCTACTTCAAATGTGGCGTTAAGTGATGAGCTTGAGCCCAGTCCAGAAAGCAACAATGTTGATGAGGAAGGCCCAAGTCTCATCAATGAGGAGGTCCTCCCTGCTAACCGTGACACACACAGTGAACGACCAAAAAGAGATCGAGCTCCACCAAAGCATTTGAATGATTTTGTTGTTGACCTGCCCCCTTCGGTTGACCACGCACATACCGCATCATCTCAGGTTTCCTCAACGGTACATCCCTTAACCAATTATGTTTCTTATAATAACTTTTCTCATGCTCATAAATTTTTCTTAGCGGCCATCACCACCACTGATGAGCTGAAAAACTTTAAGCAAGCAATGCAAGATCCAAGGTGGATTGAAGCAAGGAGAAAAGAAATTCAAGCGCTTGAACAAAACAATACTTGGACCATCGAATCCCTGGCAAAGGGAAAAAGAGCCATCGACTCCAAATGGGTATACAAGATCAAATACAAGCCCAATGGGGAGGTCGAAAGATATAAAGCGAGACTTGTGGCAAAGGGTTTCACTCAGATTGAAGGAGAAGACTTTCATGACACTTTCGCTCCGATAAACTTGTCACAGTTCGGACGTTATTATCTGTAGCTACTAAAAAGAATTGGTTCATCCATCAGCTAGACGTAAACAATGCCTTTCTCCATTGTGACCTCGATGAGGAAGTGTACATGAAAAATCCACAAGGGTTTTCCAAAGAAAACGAGGATTGGATTTTGCTATTTTGATCCATATATTTTGCCTTGATTATTACGGATCTGGCTCCTAGAATGTTCCCTGTTTTCTTGCCTTTTCCTTATTTACTTTTTTCATTCTAAGATTTATAGGGGAGTCGTTCATCTCATTCTATCAATTACAATAAAACAATCGATACCTTTGAATTTATAAGAATGTTCTCACTATTTAAATACTATATACTTCATATGGCCATATTTAATGGATTTAATTAATCAACTAAAAGAAAACAAAATATGTGGTGGTGTCCCACACTTATTAAACAATATATCACTTTTACTTAATCTTCTTCGTCAATTTGCAGAAGTATTCATACCTTCATTTTTCTTTGAACAAAGCCTACATACATTCATTTTATTTTATGATTACTTATTAAAAAAATACAAGAACATAAAGGCAAAGGTGAGTATCAGTACCCCGTGTGAAGAATGAAAGTAGACTGAACCGAATCAAGGATGGTGTAGAGACCTTGGTGTATCGGAGCGGGTTGAACGACCAAGTAGACAACGGTGGCTACGTGTATCAATAAAGACAACTCAATCATGATGAATTTAACTTCCTATGAGCATGAGCAGCCAAAGAAAATGATGATTTTTGTACCTGGTTTACGCACTGAGATGAGAAAGAACCACAGCGACGGATCAAAACGGGGGTGTACGGTGGCTGCCAATATCGTCGGAATAATAATAAAAAAACGAACTAAACAGCTATATCCGAATTCGAATAGGTTTCGACTTTATACCTTAATCGTCAAACAGAGGTGATCGAACAAATGATTTTGAGCTTGCGAGTGATCAAATAGAGACAAATCAAAGTGATCGAAAGACCGAACTTGAAGGCGCCGTAGATTCCAACTGATGCTGCAATGGTGGCGACTCGCCGGCTGCCAGAACGTAGACTACAACTTAAACAGGAGAATATGTGGTAACCGAATGAGATCGTGGTGTATAAAACGAATATTCAAGCCAATTTCTTAGGCATTTCGTTGAGCGAAATATGAGGCGATAAGGATTGGATTTTAGAAAGAAATTTCGTATATTAAAGTGTGGAGTTTAGGTTATGAAGCATTCTTATGTGCTTATTTATTTATTTATTTATTTATTTTTATTTTTTTTAACAAAATCTATAACTTTTATGAATGTAATTGTATCTTAATCGGTTGGGTTTTGATTTAATTCAAAACTAGTTTTGCTGACGTCGCGCGTTGCGGCGAAGCATAGCGAACACCATTCCAATAATAAAATTTAGAGTTGGTGTGATGGTAAGGGCGCCCTTTGTATAACCTGCTTAAGAATGATGGTTTACTTGCAATGAGAAACCATGTATAACGCAATTTAAAACCAAATGCACTTGACAACTTGCTTGACGAACATCTATAGTAAATAAGATGGAAATACATGCCGATTCCAGGAAATTAAACCACAATTTGCATCATTAATATCATTAAATTGAGTTCAGATGATTAGTGTAAAATTCAGTGTTAAAATCCGTACAAATAACTTCAATTCGGTGTAAAGTAAACTCAAATTGGGTCACATCAATAACACGGATGAGTTCATGGACAAATCCAGGGGTTAGATGACCTGAAAAAATTAACTGATGAATAAACATTTAAAAGTGATCATTAGGCCAGCAAACGAAAACAAATGGAGGAGACTGTACATGAATTTAGACTTACCATTTGTTTGACCTTGTTATCGGATTCTGATTTATCTTTCATGTGGTTCGCATGTAGATGTTTCATGACCAAGTTTGGTAGTGGAATGTGGATGCTAATTTTTTAAGTCGGTTTCTAAATCTATTGAACTGCTATCAATCAAATATAGTTGTTCCAACCGATGTGCATGAAACATATTACCATCAAGAAATCTGCAGGAAACTTGGTTGTTGCTAGAATTTATGGTTTTGTCTCTTGTAATTCAGATTGATTCGAACTAAGCCGAATTCAAATTGGGTTTTCTAATTCTAATTAACTTTCAAAATTTTCAAATTTGAATAAGTCTAATCAAATAACTTGAATAGCCCAAATATTGATTTGATGAACATAAAAACTGAAACGAACACAAAAAGGAAACTCTTCAAGAAAAAATTAAGTATAAAAAAAAACAAAATGGACTATCAACCTGAAAAGAAAGCACCATATTATCATATGACAGTAAATCCATTAGGCTATAGGGTGTGGTCATGACCCTCCACGTCAGCGCCATGTCACCCACCTCTAATCCACCATCCAAAACCACTACCCTAAAGGTGTGGTCATAACCCAAACCACTGCCCCCTTATTTATTTTAATTTATTTTTGTTGAAAGGAAATCTTGGAAAATGGAAAAGAGGACCATGGTTGCCATGGTTCAATCTATGCGAACCATGGTGGATCAGGCAAGGGGGTGGTGTAGCCTTCCGTTCATGTTCCTATGTGGCGAATCATGTCCCAACCATGACCCCCACACCCTTTAGCCTTAGAACAGGATATCATGCTATGGTAAATGTAAATAGATCACACAGATAAGCAGGATATCATACTATGATAAATAGATCACAAAGATGATTTTGTTGAAACTAACCTCAAAATCCATGTGTCACTATTAAAAACTTTATATGCATCAAATTGGGAAGTCCAAATATGCTTACTGATAAACCAATAGCATGACCATATTTAAACAACACTGATTCAAAAGTTAAAGATTTAGGTGATGCGGTTGCATAGAACATTAATAAATCAGTTGAACAGAGTGAAAATATTTAAATATGTATAAGAAATAGAGAGAGGGTGGCTTACGTTAATTTCACCAGCCTTGGAAAGGCATTCCCCTTTTCCTCAAGCACCACAATTGCACGACACCACCACCAACAATTGCAACTTCACAGCCACGAAACCACCACGACCAGCACCACCATGATCGAACCACTCCCCCTTCCATCCAAAATTGACAATCGATACCCCCTTAGACTGTCGGTGACCAATGATTTCACCAAATTAGAGTTAACCTTCGCAAATAGCATGGGTCGGCGAGAAGAGCGACAAAGTTATGACCCTTTCACCTTCCACAACCGGCCATTAGACGTATGACCATACACTTCAAAGTTAAAGCAAACAAAATGGTAAAGAAGGGAAGAAGATCAGAAAGATGAAACCAGCTTCCACAAAGGGTTCCCTTGTTTAGAAAGATGAAACCGCAGGAAAGCCGCTATTGTTGTCATTCTTGAATGCCACTCGTAGTGTTAAGGAAGCCCAAATCGAAAGCAATCGAAGGATACTTTGGTGTTGATAGTTGCTGAAGAAAAAAGAAGGGGCATATAAAGGTATTGGGGCTGAATTGATACGTACCTGAAACAATTTCATGTTCATCTGCAGCATTTTGGAGCACCTAGGGTTTATGTGGGAGTGAAGAAACATTATGAGAGAGAGAGGGAGATATGTGATTTTGACTTTCTTGGTAGCTTAAGACTAAGTGTAGTGGGGCGACCTGGGGGTGGGAGTCGCCCCATATCGCCTGGAACACCGCCCCCGGGGGCGACTTGGGTGGCGACCCCCCTTGCCCAACCTCTTCTCGTCGCCCATTCAACACACAAATCAAACATATAGCCGTTATTCCAACGGATATATTGAGTAAATTTTATGTTTTTTTTTTTTTTTATTAACCAAATTACTATATATATATATACATCTACTATACAACACAACCCACTCTAAAAAAATACAACACAACACACTATAAAACTACATTCTTTCAACATAACCATTTTGTTTTTTTGGAACCACAAATGGAGTTCAACGTCCCTTCGTCATCCTCGTCCGACGACGATACAACTTCATCTAGTTCTTATGAATTTGAAGAAGCCATCAACGAGGCGGTAATGACAACGATCAATTTAATGGTTCACGTTGCTAGCGAGGACAATGAAACGGATGACCCACTGATTAGAAGAAGAAATTATATTATGCGGGATCGTGCCGCAGGACAACAACGGCTGATGCAAGACTATTTCGGGGAGGAGCCGGTATATGACGCGAAGATATCGAGCGAGCGTTTGGAGTTCTTCGAAAGCGATGGCACGTCATCAATTATCCAGCAAGATACTGGACAAAAGAAAAAATGCATGACGTCATTTACACATGCATTATTTTGCATAACATGATATTGGAAGACGAAGACAAAGCCATTTGCCAAGATTACAATGAGAATGACCCTTCATTGTTCCCGGAGTATTGGACACAAGAAGTATCATCGGAGACACGACTCGAGAACATAATGGATATAAAGAATAGACAGAAACACACCATGCTTATGTATGACTTGATCGATCATCTATGGGTACGTTAGTGACGATGAGTAGTAGATGTGTATTGAAGTAATTTTTTTTTTAGTTGATGTATTTTTTTATTTTGGTTGAAGTAATTTTTTTTTTTTTAGTTGATGTATTTTTTTATTTTGGTTGAAGTAATTTTTTTTATTGAAGTATTAGTTTTTATTTACTTTGATCAATACTTTTATAAAAAATAGGATTTTTTTATATCTTTTACATAAAAAAAATCAAAATTAAATGGGTGCCACGTGTCGCAAGACGCCCCACCCAGCAAGGTTGCCCCACTACCCCTTTTTTGGTCAAAATCCTCTTATGTGACGTGGCGCCACGTGTCGCAAGACGCCCACTCAAAAGGTTGCCCCACTACACTCAGTCTAAGAAAAGGTGGCGGGATGAGATGACGAGAGAGAGGGAGATATGTGATTTTGACTTTCTTGGTAGCTTAAGAAAAGGTGGCGGGATGAGATGACGCAGAGTGGCAGATTAGTTTTTGTAACGTGGCACACAATGGTTAGCAAAGGCACTATTCATCAAGCCTTGCTAACCATATATATATATATATATAATGACAAATGTTTTAATTATTAAATATTTAACATAATAATCTATTGTAAAAATTATACTATCGCTAAACGTTTCGTATATTACAGAAATTGTGGTGTTTTAGAGATAAAACACACTCAAAAGCCACAAATAACAGAGTGAAAATCACTAAAACACAGTATCCAAACCCTACTGATCCATAAAAACTTCAAACACATCATTGTAGAACTATGAATATATAACACAACATGATAATCAATATAAAACACACTAATGTTAGTCATTCGCTAATTAAAGCCTTATCATACAAAACACAACACATAACCCACAAATATGGTGTTTTAGTAATCTTCACTTTGTTATTTGTCGGTTTTGAATGTGTTTTATGGTTGACATGATGGTGTTTTATGACTTTTTACACTTTGTAGAAAAAATGGACTTTGTAGCCAACTCTCACCCTATATATATATATAGGGGATGGATCATGAGAAAACTAGTTTAAATGAGAAAACCAAAAAACTAACCAAAAAAGCCTAAAAACATACCAATTTTTTTTTTACAATTTTTTATAGAAAAATCGCTACTTTTTATGTATGGAAAAAAAATTTCAAAAAAAAAAAAAATTTGTTTTTTTTTTTTTTTTTTTTGTACTACACATGTGCACTAATACATAAAGCTTAAACCACTTAACCCACCCCTCACCGACACCCCCCAAAAACCTAAACCCCCCACCCCCACCCCCCCCCCCCCCCAAAACCTAAATTCACCCTCCCACCAAAAGCCTAACCCCCCACCCCCCAAAAACCTAAACCCCCCACCCCCACCCTCCCGAAAACCTAAAACTAAACCCTAAACATAAACCCGAAAAAAACCTAAACCCCCACCCCCACCCCCCAAAAACCTAAACCCCCTCCCCCCCACACCCAAAAAACCTAATCCTAATCCTAATCCTAAACCTCCAAAAAAACTAACCCTAAAAGCTAAACTAGACTCAAAAGGCTAACTTTAAGCATGTAATGCAATTGTAGTACATGTTATATTGCACATGTGCACTACTATAATAATAGTATTGAAAACAAGACGACACCATAAATCTTTTTTTATGTCATAAAAAATATGCTCGAATATACTTGAATGAAAGATACAAAAATTTGTGATCTTATGGTGCCATTTTTGTTTTAAAATGATAACGTACGGAGAAATGGGAAATGTTTGAAAAGTTATATATATTTTTTTTCCAATTTTACCCCTCCTTAATTAAAAGTCTCCCCTCCTTCATTAAAAGTCTCCCCCCTCCTTTTTAGTGGTTTTAGTTAGTTTTCTAGTTTTCTCATTTATATCTAGTTTTCTCATGATCCTCTCCCTAAATATATATATATAGGGGACCGCTAAAATGAAAACCACATCCAGTTGTAAGAACCGCGAGAACCAGTTCCTAACCATTAGATCAAGAAGATGGATGGATGAGATTAAAAGTAACTAAAATGAATATTAAATACATTTTGTCTTATTATGTCTTTAATATTTTAATCCAAAAGGGTAATTTAGTAAAATTACTTTTTTTGTCTTTTTCTTTATTATTTTTTATAACTTTTTTGTTTTATTATATTACTTTTTATTTTTTTTAAAGAATTTTTTTATTAAAAACATTTTTAAATTCAAAATTTTGAACAAGACAAAAACTTTTACGCGCCGGTTTTTGCACACCGGATTTTTTAACGCGCTGTTTTTCTCAAGCGTCGTTTTTTAACGCGCCGTTTTTACACGTTTTTTAACGCGCCGATTTTTTCACTTTTTACACGTTAAACTTTTTACGTTTTACGTAAAACTTTTTACGTGTTACGTAAACCTTTTAACGTTTTACGTTTAACATTTTTACGTTTTACGTTAAAAAGTTTAAGGTTTACGTTAAAAAGTTTACGGTTTTACGTTAAACTTTTTAAGTTTTACGTTTTTACGTTTTATGTTAAACTACTTACGTTTTACGTTTTGCGTTAAACTTTTTATATTTTTATGTTTTACGTTAAACTTTAAACGGATTTTTACAAAAAAAACGGGCAGAGTTTCCTCTGTTTTTGGACGATCCCAACAATGCAAGTTGTCATTATAATTTTCAAAATTCAATACACAATAAACGAAACAACATAATCATAAGATTCTACGTACGTTTACAATTAATAAATACAAGTTAACCCGCTGACCCGAACCCGAAGCAACAATTTATAAATACAAGTTAACCCGCTGACCCGAACCCGAAGCAAGACTGAACCGTGACTGAAACGGCTGACCAGCTTTGACCGAGTTGACCCGACAGTTGACCGAGTTGTCTGTTTGACCGAGCTAACCCGTGCCGTGAAACCCGAACCAACTGAAATAACAAAAACAACCGGACTTGAATCGACACTTAACCGATATAATACTTGAAACCCGACTAACCTGAACTGAACCGAGAACAGCAGACCCGAGAACCAAAACTAAGTCGAAACTAAGATGAAACCAAAACCTGAATCGAAGTAACCCGAGATAACACCACCACTGCCGCCGCGACGCCGGTCGGCCTGAAGCCGTCGTCGGCGTTGTTCCACCACCAT
This sequence comes from Helianthus tuberosus, assembly GCA_030545235.1. Lineage (NCBI taxonomy): Eukaryota > Viridiplantae > Streptophyta > Magnoliopsida > Asterales > Asteraceae > Helianthus > Helianthus tuberosus. The sequence goes on from CM060445.1 coordinate 192,872,917, forward strand.
CTTCATCATTGACTTTGCGACACTTCATCGCCGACATGGCTGCCAAACAGACTTGAAAAGAAGAGAAAGGGAGTAACCGGGAGAAGGAATTGGAGATGTGTGGTCGGGGTTTCGTCGGAACAACCTGCCGGCGTTAACGCCGGTTCCGGTGTGTCTGCCAAAAAGAATCAGGAGATGAGGAGGGGGTCTCGCCTGTCGGAGAGGACCATCGGCAGCCGCCGACTCCACCGTTTCGCCGGTCGCCGGTCCGATATGGGTGTGTGGTTGAGGGAGACGGTGGGTGAGGGTTATGGTTGTGTGGATGAATTTCTTGTGTTGCAGGTGGGATTGAGAGATGTACAGGGATGTAAGTGGTGTGTCTGATGTATAGCTCGAGAGAGAGAGAGGCATAGTTCTTGGTGAAAAGCTAGGGTTTGAGAGATTGAGATATGAAGATGGAGATGATAATATAGGGGAATAGATCTGAGAGATATGTAAATGAGAGAGGATAGAGGTTTATAAAAAGTAAGCGACTTTAAATGAAGAGAGATGAGAGATTGGACATTTGGGGTAAATGACCAAAATACCCTTTAGGTTGGCATAATCTGATTGGTGGAGACTGGTTCTCATGGTTCTTACAACTAGGGGTGATTTTCATTTTAGCGGCTCCCTATATATATATATATATAGGGGATCGCTAAAATGAAAACCACCTCTAGTTGTAATAACCATGGGAACCACTTTCTAGCCTTTAGATCAACAAGATGGATGGATGAGATTAAAAGTAACAAAAATTAATATTAAATACATTTTGTCTTATTATGTCTTTAATATTTTAATCTAAAAGGGTAGTTTAGTAAAATAACTCTTTTTGGTCTTTTTCTCTTTATTATTTTTTAATTACTTTTTTGTTTTATTATATTACTTTTTAGTTTTATTATATTACTTTTTATTTTTTTTTAAAGATTTTTTTTATTAAAAACGTTTTTTAAATTCAGATTTTTTTAACAAAGCGAATTTTTTTTGCGCGCCGGTTTTTGGCGTCCTGTTTTACCGCGGCGTTTTTTACGTCCCGTTTTTTTTCGCGGCGTTTTTATGCGCCGCATTCACGTACGCCCCTTGTTTTTTACGCGCCGTTTTTTCAAGCGTCGTTTTTTACACGTTTTTTTCGCGCCGTTTTTACACGCTGTTTTTTACATGTTTTTTTACGCGTCGTTTTAACGCACCGTTTTTTTTCACGTTTTTTAACGCGCCGTTTTTTACACTTTTTTACGTTTTTCGTTAAACTTTTTACGTTTTAAGTTTTATGTTTTACGTTTTACGTTAAAATTTTTACGTTTTACGTAAAACTTTTTATGTTTTACGTAAAACTTTTTACGTTTTACGTTAAAAAGTTTACAGTTTATGATAAAAAGTTTACGGTTTAACTTTTTTTTTTTACAAAAACTTTTTTACGCAAAAACGAACGCACCCAGAAATCGGAAACTCGGGAGGTGTCTCAGATATATTGTTATCATCATCGACAAGGGGGAAAAAATAAAAAAAACCAACAACATCAAAACAAAAGTGTATCTCGAAAAAAAAACGGGGTTTGGCTCAGATTATCCGATAATCAGAAGGCTGCAAAAAGTGGGGTTGCAGGTTCAAAAAAACTACCCTCCGCCGTCCTTTGCCTCGCCATCGTCATCAAATTCTACGTTTTTTTTTGCATCATCGCCGCCCAAAATCGACCATATCAATATCAAAACAGATCAAACCCACATATCAAAAATTTCCACAAAACAGAACAAACCCACATATCAGATCAAACCCACATATCAAAAATCCAAGTTCTTCAAAAAAATCAAACTTCAAATCAAAAGTTCATCAAAAATCACTAGAAAGCCAAAAACCACCACAAAGTTCATCAGATTCTTGTACGTGACCCACAGATCAAACCCACAGATTCAAAGAAACAAACCAACAACAGAGATTAAAAAAAATCAAAACATGTCACCGGAGATGGGGTTGCAGATCACCCACAGCCTCTCTCCCCGAGCCATCAGATCACCCAACCCCTTCGCCCCATCCTTTGCCGCCACCACCACCGCCGACCAACCACCTCCCACCAACGTGTTCCGGTGCCGACCAACCACCTACTAACGACCGATCAAAATCCAGAAAAAAGAACCCCCACTTCTTATATCACAAAATCCACAAAATACAGAAAAAAGAACCCCACTTCTTATATCACACAAACCCTCACCGCCATCGCCGGGATTTTCAACCACCGGGGTGTGGGTGACCGGCCGGAAAACTCAACCACCGGCATCACGCGCCGCCACCATAGACGGAGGGGGGTGTTTGGCTGGTGGTTGTCGTCAGAAAGAGGGGAACCGAGGGGTGTGGGTGGGACGCTGGAAACTATCGCCGGAAAGAGGGGAACCGGTGACCGTCTTGACTGAGGTTAGGCAACAAGAGAGAGAGGGACAAACGGGTGAAATGAAGAAGATGATGAATGTGATGGGGTTAATAAGAGAGAGGAGAGAGGTTATAAAGTCTTAAATGAAGAGAGGTAGATTTGATGTATGGTGTAAATGACTAAAATACCCCTTTTTCTGATTGGTTGAGAGTGGTTCTCGCGGTTTTTAGAACTGGAAGTGGTTTCTATTTTAACGGCTCCCTATATATATATATATAGGGAGAGAGAGAGAATAGAGAGGGAGGGTTTATATTATTTATATATATATTTTTTTATTTTTGTACAAAGTAGTCCTTGGATATGATTGATTTACATAATAGTCCCTGAATGAGAAGGTGAAATGAGAATAATGTTCTCATATGCAAGGTGAAATGAAAAGAATGTCTTTATATGCAAGACATATGACCATACTTAACAAAAAAAAAATTATATTGGTTAGAGGTAAAGGATATAACGTGCAAGATTTTAAAACATTAAGTACAAAACTCGTCAGTTTTAGTGCCAAAGGACACCGCCTCAAAAACGGTATTAATATAAATGACAAAACGTATAATTTACTCATATATATAATTATGTCACATATTTTATATTTACAAATGATTTGAATAATATGAGCAACCATGAACTGATGTTAAGAAACATATGTATATTGGACTTACATGTTAGAACGACCCTCCTATTACAATGTCAGACTTAACGATTAAAACTAGCGGGTCCTTGATCCTATCACCTTATCCCGATTTTCTTAAAATTCATTCAATATCTACAAAACCCACAAGCGGCAATAGTAAGTGGCTTCTATTGGGTAAAATGGGCGGCATGAAAGTTACGATTTTGCCCTCAACTTATATTTACATTTTCTCCATCGTTTTTGTTTGTTTTCCTGGTGAAACTACAATTTTGCACCCAATGTAAAATTACAGTCATGCCGGCAGATTCCTGGCACTCTCCCATTGGTCCATTAAATTTACAATTTTATCCCTGAATTAATATTATGATTTCGCCCTCAGTTAAAAGTTACGTTTTCCCAATCGTTTTAGTTTTTTTTAGCAAAAGTTGAAAACATTTTTAATTGGTTGACTTAATTTAATTTTTGTTTCCGTGTCAAGGAGCCGCCTAACACTCGCTCATTAGTCCTGAAAAATTACAGTTTTGCCCTGATCTGAAAAATATCGTTTTAGTTTTTTTTCTAGCAAAATTATAGTAGTATTTTTTTAATTAATCGAGAATTATTCGGCCATCGCCCGCAACGCAGGCGGGACATCAACTAGTTTTGCTACAAACAATAAACTATTAAATTTTTGCGTCCAATGAAAAAATTTTCTAAATCCATCAGTGACACTAATAATATTTTAAGGTGCCACATTTTATTCCGATCAACCGACCTGACCGCTCATTTTATTACGCTTAATAAATGAATAATGAAAAAAACAAAAAATATATCTATCTATACTATAAAAGGAGCTTAAAGGCTGACCTCACTTTGCTTAAGTGTCAACCATTGAGGTACGCCACCTAGGATGCCACATAGATTCGGCTGATGTCATTCCGCTGATCTCATAAATCCGATTTTTTTTAAATCATTTTAAATCTCAATGTAATACTTATTTTTTTTTAAGAGGGAACTTCAAAATCAAATTCAAAATTCAAATTATAATTTTAATCCTCCTCTCTCTTCACATATAGTCCAGGCTTCATTTTTAAAATTCAAAACATATTCATCTTCACCTCTCTCCCTCTCTTCAACTCAGAAGAACATCGATTCAGGATTCTTCCTTTTAGGGTTTTTGATTTCTGAAACTCCGCTTCCGATTCAGGTTTGGACTACATACCTTTCACCTTCATCTCATCCGATTCAGATAATGGTGTTTGGCTGGGGCTCTCTTTTTCATGTAAGCAGTCATTTTAGGGTTTTTGAGTTCTGAATCTTTTTTATCAAGAACCACAACCGAAGTGACCTTTGTTTTCCCCAAATTCAGATCCAACGATGAACGATGCAGATGTCTCCAAGCTTCTTCATCAAATGGTCCAATTCATCCGTCAAGAAGCCGATGAAAAAACTAACGAGATCTCCGTTTCAGCAGAAGAAGTAAGTCTCTGTTCAAATCAAGTCAGATTTTCGTCATTTCAGTTCCAATTTTATCATCTGTTGTAGGAAAAATTGACACTATTGATTTTTGGTTTGGTGGGTTTTTTGTTTTGAGTAGGAAAAATTGACACAATTGGTACATCTGTGTGTTGTAAGTCAGAATCATCATTGGAGGTTTGTAAATGTATTTATAAAGTTTCTATGTTGGAAAATTTAATTAATTTTAATTTATTTATATGATAATATGCAGGATCTGTGAATGGTTCATATGCAAGGGATTGGGAGGGCATCAAGATGTTGATGGCTTCTTAGTTGGTGGAGCTTCTCTCAAGGTAAATTTCATCATTATTTTTTTTTAGTTTTAGGTTTTATTATTTGTGTATTTTGTATATGTAACCTGAATTCATTGATATTATCTGGGTTGCTGAAGTAAAGAAAAGTGCATGAGTTTTAAATCATCAGCCTTGTAAATATGCTATGAATAATAGGAAAACAGAACACTACACATTATAAGAATCAGGTTACATGGCAAAACGGTTGGGGGGTAGCATCTTTGTCCCATAGTGCATGAGTTTTTTGATCATATGCTTTTGACCTGTTAATGGTTAAAACATAAACTGGATTAATCCGTTTAAGTAAATGTAATTGGATTAAAATTATTACTTCTAATGCTATAAATTTATAGGAGTTGTGAAAATAGAATTTTATGCATTACTTTTCATGACAGACATCGTGGTAAACTTTTGGAGGAAGGTGCGAGTGGGTTTATGGGGAAATGTCTTGCTCCTGATGAAGACAAAGAAACCAATTGTGAGGTGGATTGGTCCTCTTTCAATGAATTGTGGCATCAACAGCAGTCACTTTGGTAAAATCTTGCTTCTTTATTTTTTTTTAATTTTTTTATCTATTAACATATTTATAATTTTAGACATATTCATCATGTTGTTGTTTCTTTGTTTCATATTTTAGACATATTCAATGAATTGTGGCATCAACAGCAGTCACTTTAATTTTTTTATCTATTAACATATTTATAAATTTAGAGTAAAATGTTTTAGAGATTAAAAAATTAGTGCTTGATTTTGACTTGACTTAGGTTATTTAATTAAGTTTTTTGGACAAATTCTGAGCTTCATGTAAAATGACCCCTAAATTATAAAATATTCATAATTAATTTTGTGTTATTACTTGCCCCTAAATAATTAGAATAAATTTTATGTTAGTTTTGCCTCTAAATAATAATATAATCTGTATAAATCCCACTAAAAAGATGATAATCTACAACTTGGAAACTTAATAATCAGATAATCAATTTGGACTTTCTGTTTTGAAGGATATTGTGAAACAGAGATGGAGTAGAAAACAGTTTGGACTTTCTGATAAGTGCTCAAAGAAATAGCAAAGGCATGTTGTTTCCAAAGGTAAAATAATACATTTTACGGTTTCAAAATGATTCATAATTCAGTTGTTGATTTGAATTGGTATTGCCCTCACTACAATATTGCTAATTAGGCCATTCTCTTAATCGCAGAGGTTGATACAATTAAGTATTGTTTTTAGTCATATTGTTGATTACTGCTAATTTTCATTCAAAAATTCATTTTGTGTCTATTGTGATTTGTTTACAGAATGAATCGCAGAGCTGCAGTAAATCTGAAGAACGGGCGGGAAAGATTGAAGTTCAAATGAAACAAGTGTGAAATTGGTTTCAAAATAGATGATACGCCATCAGAGCTAAAGCAGCTAAAGCACCGGGAAACTTAAATGTTACACAAATGGTTCATGATTCATCTATGGTAAAAGGTGTACCTCAGGTTACACAACCGCATGCTGCTGCTTCAGGTGAGTTAAACAGTTAAACTTGCACTTTGTGTAGTATATGGTTTACCGAACTTACGTGCGTTCTTGATAATGCAGTTAATGTTAGATCTTTTCCTCAAGCACCACAACATCCAACTGTTCCTTCAGGTAGAGCTGAACTCACTTTATATGATGTTTTAGTTTCGTCTGTTGACTAATTTGAATTTTGGCCTTTTGGGTTAACTCAGCTTCGGTTAGAACGTTCCTGCAAGCACCCCAACAACCACCCGTTTTTTCAGTTCAAAGTGCAGGAAGGGTGCTAAGTCTGCTAGGGATGGTGCATGGTTAGTACATAGACGCGTTTATTTAACGTTTAAGCTTTATACAACAACGCTAAATCTTGGTTATGTTTTTTGTAGGTATGATGTTTCAACCTTTATATCACATAGGTCTCTTGAGACGGGTGATCCGGTATTTATATAGCCTATTCAGTGTTTTATTAACCAAGTTTCCGTGATATTCTTTTTTAAATAATTTAATTGTGTCATCTTATAATAATATCAGGAAGTTTTTGTTCGATTTGCAGGTTTTGGAGCCGAAGAGGATGAATGGGTAAATGTTCGAAAGAACGTGAGACAAAGATCTCTTCCATGTGAAGCATCTGAATGTGTAGTTGTTCTTCCTGCTGATCTCATACTTTGTTTTCAGGTGATAATTACTTATATATTATATAATATATTTGATCATATCAAAGAAATCAGAATCCGTTTCTAAAAATCGTTGAATTTTTTTAGGAAGGAAAATAGCAGGCTCTGTACTTTGATGCACATGTTCTAGATGCTCAAAGAAGGCGACACGATGTGCGAGGTTGTCGTTGTAGGTTTTTGGTGCGTTATGATCATGACCAATCTGAGGTATGCAACTACATACAGTTTTTATTTAAGGGGTGTGCGGGGTGTGCACGGTTCAGTTCGATTCTGTCCGGTTTTATGGTATAATCGAAACCGTAACCGAAATGTTCGGTTATTGGTTTTAGAAAACCGTTCAGTTTTGGTTTTTTTCGGTTTCAGTTTTTTTCGATTTTAGCAAAGCTTCGGTCCGGATTTCGGTTTTTGGAACAAATTTAGGTAAGATTCAAAAATAAGAAGTATAATCCAAGGTTTAAGAATCTTTCTTAGATGTTTACATTTAAGTTATTATATTTACCCTTTTTAATTAATATTGTTCACATAAATATAATTTTCTAATCTATTTTTATTATAAATTTAAGCGTTGCTCAACACCCCAAACCACATTCTGGCAAATCGCAGGCGTTATAAATCTATTTTTATTATAAATTTAAGCGTTGCTCAAATTTTATAAATTTTATAAAGGTAAAAAATTTGATTTTGAGTTTTAGGGCATGTATTATACCATCTCTATCCCAAGTCTACAAATTTTTGACAGTCGAACATGTACTTTGTTTTAGACATCAGCGATTAGAAAACATAAGACGACGAGCAGCTACCGTGATCGGAAAACACAAGACGATGAACAGCTGCCTACTGGACAAAAACCTGCATTATCTCTTTGGTTGTTTAATTGATATTATAGTAGGACAAAAAGTTCATAACTTTTTTTTAAAATTAGTTTTATGATATTATGAATATTCTTTTCAAATCACTATAAAATTAGTTTAAGCCATTCCAATACTTATGCACCCTTCGGAAAAAAAAAAGTGTTTTGAAACCACTTTTGAAACCACTGTTGGGTCAACATATGTTTGAAATCACTGTTGGGTTAAAAAGTGTTTTGTGGAGAAAACAGTGGTTGAAACCACTGTTGGGTGGAGAAAACAGATGTTTGAAACCACTATTGGGTTAAAACAGTGGTTTGAAACCACTGTTTGGGTTAAAACAGTGGTTTGTGGAGAAAACAGATGTTTGAAACCACTATGATGGATTGGTTTTGTTGTTGTTTATCTCTGCAGGTGATTGAACAAGCTGTTGAACAAGCACAAGCTGCAAAAAGAATAATCTTTAGTTCTATTGCCATTTATGAATTTGATTAATTAGATTTATGCATTTTGTTTACAAGTTGAACAAGCACAAGCTGGCCTAAAAGCACTTGCTTCATCCGAGAAGACAATAAATCATCTCCGTGAGAACTTTGTTAGTATCGAGAGGTACATTTGATGATACATGAAATCACTTTTAACTTTTTATGTCGTTTGATTCAAATAAGATATATGCAGTTGGCGTTTAGACTAATCATAGTGCTTTACTTAATCAGGTTATGTCAAGAATGCCAAACGTTAACTGAAAATCATGACCAGATTAAGCTTCTTAGCAATGCATGGAATAACTTAAACACTACATTGAAGGTACACATCTGAAGAGACCACTCCTTCTCGCTACTTCGTGAGGCGTTCGTATTCTGCCAAAAGCACTGCCAAAAGCAGCGTAACTCTGTATTTTCCAGCCCAAATTTAATAGTTTGTATGCATTTTTACTGTGTATTGGTTTGGAACTAAATGATGTATTAGATAATATATTTTTAATTACTGCGTTTTCTGTGTTAGTAAAATTAAATCATTTAGTGAAATTAAACATGTTTTGTGGGTTCGTTATGCTTCTCTTGTGTCTAAACTTAATCAGTCGACAAGTTTAATGTATTCTTAAGTATAATATGAATGTGAATTCATTAAATAATTTCACATCATATTTTACATATAAACGTAGGCTTACATTCAATGTTTACGATCTATCCACGCCCGTTGGGCGGGTGTCCACCTAGTACATAATAACAACAAATAAAAGGAAAAGATGGAGAAGTTTCACATACACGCAACAAGTACGTGTACATACATATGTGTCATATATAGGGGGTGTTTGGGTTAGCTTATTTTGGAGCAACTTATGACTTATTAACTTATAAAAGTTAATAAGTTATTTTTAGAGTGTTTGGGTTAGCTTATTTTAGAGGATTTTGTGTGTGTGAGAAGTCATTTTTGAGAAGTAAGGATTTCTTACTTCTCACTTATGACTTATATAAGTTAATAAGTCATTTTGAGAAGGAATGCCAAACACCACCATAACAACTCTGTATCTATATGCCCTAAAACCCTTTCCATCTTCTTTTGATTTCCAAATCATTTCATTTCTTCTGATGACAATCATCATAATCATATGAGTAATAATAATAATTACAACACAATTATTCAATCTCGATTCATCCGATTTTCTTATTTCTTCAATTATTTCAATCATTGATTCGATTCGAATCTTTTCGTAAACAAATCATGGAAGAAAAAGGTCAACAGGTGAAAGATCGAGTCTCTCCTGCTTCACTTTCACCTTTGCCGTTACACACTGGTACGTTTTCATCACCTGTTTGAGATTATTCAATGTTTTTGTTCAGTAATTTTGTCTAATTCGTTGATTTAGGGGAAAAGTTTGATTCAATTTGTTTCAGTGACATTCTTTTTGTAATTGATTGTTGTTGTTATATGGATTTTATGTGATTGTTGATTTTAGTTTGTGAATTTTGGTGAATTCGGGTTACTAGGGTTCCTTGTTGTTGAATTTGGAGGTTTTAGTGTGATTTAGGGCTTTTTTTGTACGGATTTGTGGAATTTGAATTTGTAATGGAATTTGGATCGGTGGAGATCTTTGTTTTGGTTTCTCAGATCTTGCACCGACATTGTTTTTGACCTGAACTTAAGCTTATTGTGATATAGTTTTTTTTTTTTTTTTTTGCATTTATAGAGTGATTTTTGTCATTTAGGATTTAGATTACTGGAATTTGATAGAAGCTGATTTTTGAATTAAGTAGCTGTCTGTCTTCAAGATGGTAAGAAGTGACACATCATAGTAGGGGTGTTCGTAAAGCGTTGAAACCGACTGAACCGCCCAAACCAAAGCAAGTCAGCTGGTTTGAGATACAGGCGGTTCGGTTTTGGCGGGTTGCGGTTTTAACGTTTGGGTTTGGTTTGGAACGTGGAACTGAACATATAAACCGAATTGACCATTTAACTTTAGTATTTATATATATTTTAAAATTTTGGAACATGTATTATAATTATGATCGTTCTAATCATTTGTAATTTTTTAGTAAACTGATCATTTTGAAAATAAAATTGGTTCAAACCGACGAAACCGAACTGTCAAAACTGTCAAACCGGCCGGTTTGGCTTGTCCTTCCCTGGAACGGTAGTTAGCATTTCGGCCCAGAATTTTGTGAAAACTATCGTGGGCTGTGAACATCTCTACTTCATAGGATGTGGAGAACATATTGGTTGCATGATATGGAAAACTAACTAGATTAACTGAACAAAATGATGTGATTTTTCCCCTCATGCACACTCTAAAGTGTGTGAAAGAGACAATATCATGGTGAGTCACATCATCAGTTATAGCTAATTTGATTGGTTCTTTGTACCATGTTAGCATAATGAGTCAATGACGTGGTCAAAGTCAAACAGTTACAACATATATGATCTCTGGTATGCTGCCCTTAAGTATACTACTTGTGTGCTTTCTTAATAAGTGGAATCACTAACTCGCTAACTATCACACTTGTATCAGGTGATGGGCTGGTGTCTGATAACTACATGGATAAGGTACTTTTTAGTATGATTTCATATATTGACTTTTATTTTTATATATGTTTTAAATTTGATTAAATAATGTGTTTTTTTTGTGTTATCAGCCACTTTCGCCTAAAAATGAAAGGATTGTTTCTCCAAATCCGTCTCCGGATGCAGCCATCATAAGAAACATGTCCAATCAATCAGAAACATTGAATGCAAGTGGAGCTCAGAACCCCGTAAATCAATCGAATATTTTTACATCTCAAGAACAAACCTACTTTTATGGAGGTTAGTTACTGCTTTAACCATGTGATTTTTGTGGCCTTCTGTTAATGTTACATATAAAATTCTGACAGAACAAAAATTCATAAAATTTAAAGTTTCTTGACACTCTTTTTTATTTATAATGAATTTATGCGTACTACAGGATCAGGTTATGATGATGGCTCGGCTACATGGGGAGACTATTCGAACTACGTTCATGCTAATAACTTACAAGTTATGCCTTCGGTGAGGATGCATACCATTTTATCAATTAGAAAAACAAATATTCATTTTCACTATCGAAAATTCGAAACTCACATGTTTTTCATTATATGTTTTGGACAAAATGCAGGCTATGTACAATGATAACGCATCACTATTATTTCACCCCGCTTACGGGTTCGACGCCCAGGTGGCATACGGCCAATTTTCTCCGGTTGCTAGTCCACTATCTCCAATAATGATAGACGGTCAGCTGTTTTCACCACATCAAGTTCCAATGTCTCCAAATTACTTCTCACAGCCCGTATCTCCTCATGTTACATCTGCTCTTCCAACCGATCTCGCCACATCAGCAACGAGTGGGCAAGAGGCTCTGTCGGAAAATGTTTTTATGGGTCCTGGATCCGGTTATTATTTGCAATATGGAGGAAATAGTAACCTTGGATTCTACAAATATCCTGGGGACATCGGGTCTGCTGAGTCAGCACCGAATCGATCGATGACCTCAGACGCAGGTAGCTATGCGTCTCCGTTGACATCAGCAGCCTTATACCCTGCACCGGTCGGCGCACTTGGCTCGTATGAGCACATATTTAGTCAGGTTTGCCTTTTTACATAGAGTAAAATGCCATTTTCGTCCCTGAGGTTTACTCCATCCGGTTTTCTTCGTTAAGAGTATTTCTGGCTTTTTTGTTAACTTAAAGGGCAATTCAGTCTTTTTCACTTTATGTACAAGCGTTTAGCATAATGTACAAGTATTCAAAATACCCTTACTAAACAAAAAACAAAAACAAGTAGGTAAAAAGACGAAAATAGCCCTGAGTTAACGGAGAAAAATGGATGGAGTTAATGAGCCGGATGAAAATGGCAAGATTTCAAACCTTTTGGATCCAAATGCGAAAAAACAAACCTTTGAACGAAAGTCGCAAAACTGGTCAAACCTCAGGGACGAAAATGGCATTTTACTTCTCAATATATGTTTTTGTACCTTTTACTTTATCAGTATATATAATAATAATGCATACATTATGTTCTTGATTTCCAGATTCCACAGCAGCAGACCGCATATGGATACGGGTCGATATCTGGTTCCTCCACAAGACGGTACCCGCAGAGTGGATCTTATCGAGGGTATAATAGTAATTCTCTTTTCCACGGGGAAGCTAGTCGATTGAATAATCGATTTGTGCCCGAAAAAGGCGGGAGAAACCGGGAACGCGATGCGATTAACATGATTAGTGAACCACATGGTACTACCGGTGACCGTAACAGAGGACCAAGGGCATCAAAACCAAAAGGAAATAATAACAGTTCCGCTGATGGTATAAACGAGGCTTCGTCAACGCTTGATATCGAGCAATACAACCGGTCTGATTTTGTTACGACCTATGACAATGCTAAATTCTTTGTGATAAAGTCTTTCAGTGAAGACAATGTTCACAAAAGTATTAAGTACAACGTCTGGGCTAGTACCCCGCTCGGAAACCGAAAATTAGATGCTGCTTATCAAGAAGCAAAGGAATCCGGTGCCACCTGTCCCGTCTTCCTCTTCTTTTCGGTAAGTTTATTTAACAAGTAAAGTACTCGAATGGTCTCTGTGTGTTACCAAAATTTTGGTTTTGGTCCCCAGCTTTTCAAAAGTACACTGTGGTTTGCACTTTGTAACGTATTTAGTCCCCAACCAACAAATCTAAAGGTTTTTGCAGGTCCAAGTTAGGGACTAAATGCGTTACAAAGTGCAAACCGCATGGACCATCCATGTGACTTCTGGTAAAGTTGGGGACTAAATGCGTTAGATAAAGTTGGGGACTAAATGCGTTAAAAGGTGCAAATCACAGGACCATTTGTGTATTTTTGGAAAGCTAGGGACCAAATCCAAAATTTTGGTATACCACAGGGACCATCCTGTGTACTTTACTCTTTATTTAACTATTTAGCAACTGTTTCATCTTGAGCAGGGGCGGTTCTTAGTAGGCTAGTGGCAAGGCCACGGCCCGGGCAAGTTTTTCGGCCGTAGTGCTAATTTTCCGCATTTCGATAGAAAAATTTTATATATATTATGTTTGGCCCGGGCTTGCCCGGGCTTTTTTTAGTGCCCGTGTCTTTCGGCCCTGGCACGTTCAACGGGCAAGATCCGCCACTGATCTTGATTATGAATCAAAGATATTTTGTAGTTTGAACTTATTATGATTAAAAACTATTTATATAGGTAAATGCGAGTGGACAGTTCTGTGGGGTGGCGGAAATGGTGGGACCCGTAGATTTCGTGAACGATGCGGAATATTGGCAACAGGACAGGTGGAGCGGTCAATTTCGTGTTAAGTGGCACATCATTAAGGATGTCCCCAACAGTCGATTCCGGCATATACTTCTCGAAAATAACGACAACAAACCCATCACACATAGCAGAGATTCACAAGAGGTATTCATTTGCACAACAACCCATGTATAGAGGTTGCAACTAGCAATTTTAACCCGTCTCAAATGGGTCAGATAGGGGTGTGCACGGTTCAGTTCGGTGGTAAAATGAAAACAGAAATGTCCAGTTTTTGGTTTTTGAAAACCGTTCAGTTTCGGTTTTTTCGGTTTTAGCACTGGTTCGGTTTTTTAGTTTTTGGAACAAAATTACATAAGACTCAAAAATAAGAAGTATAAATCAAAGATATAAGAATTTTTCTTAGATGTTTACATATAAGTTATTATATTTAACCTTTTTAATCAATATTGTGCATATAAACCTAACATTCTAATCTATTTGTATGTTCGTCAAAATTTTTTATTAAGACATTTTCTTTTATAGTACTTTGAAAATCATTTAATTTTTATGATAAATTTTGTTATTTCTTTATAAATCATTTCAAAGATAAATAAACATGTTAATGTTTTTATTTATAAAACTCAACATTCAATAATAAAATTAATAATTCCTAATTAAAAAATGATTTTTAGGTTTTCGGCTCAGTTTGGCTTTTTTTTTTGGTTTTTATAAAATGCAAAACCGTAACCGAACCATAAATTTTGGTTCGTTTTTTTCGGTCTTTTGTGCGATTCGGTTTATTCGGTTTTCTGCTCACCCCTAGGTCAGACAACAGTCTATTATTGTATTTTCATCTTTTTGCTGAGGTGGACTCTTCCTTGTATAGGTGCAACTGGAAGCCAGTAATGCAATGTTGAAAATTTTTAAAGACCATGATGCAGATACATCGATTTTAGATGATTTCGGTTTCTACGACGAGAAAGAGAAGGATTTGCAGGAAAAGAGGGCTAAAGAGCGGGATTTCACTAAAAATGTATCTGCCACTGCGAACAATACTTCAATAAATCAACTTGCTGATAAAGTTGCAGAGTCCCTACATGTGGAAGAACATAGGGAAGTACAGTAAATATTTATACTAAGTTTGGGTGCAAACTGCAAAGTGGAATATGTGAATCCTGACATCAGTTTCTGAGGTGGTTTCCGGCCCGTAAAACGGAAACCGCTTCTCTTTAGTATTATGATAAGGCTGTAGCATGGGAGTTGACTGTTTGACTTTGGGCGGGTTTCTGTTCGTTCACCCCTTCTTGTTTGTAGAGATTGGTGGTGGTGACAGGTGGAGTTGAGGCTATGCCTGAACATGTTTTTATTTGTAGCTGTGAAGTTTTTTTTTTATTGCAGGGTGGTTATTGAGTTGCTCCCCAAAACAAGTGTACAATTCTTAAGTCAAAGAATGAATGAACATATGCTAGCCAGACACTTTTTCTTTTGGCAATTTGACCATATTGCTCTTGTTGATTCTGCTATTTTATTTATAGGTTTTGTTTTCTAAACCAGTTCCTAACCTGACCTGATACCACACTTGAAACGGCGTTGACCCAAGCCGACTCCAACCTGACCAAAACCGTCAGTTTGTATATCGGTTCATACTCTTGTTACTGAAATCGGTTTGGACACGAACCGATTTGAAAAACCGGTTTCAACCCCACCCAAATCGATTTGTATAGAGTTAGAATATTTTCCATCATAACCGGTTTATGAGCCAAACTGGTTTCGACCAAAGTTGACCAAATCGATTTTTCCAAAAAATACTGAAATGTACACCTCTAATTATGTGAACTTACTCTCTTGGTTGTGATCTTATGCATGACATAATTCAAATTGAGGGAGCTAAATCTATGCATTATTGTCAGATTAATGTATTGAGTGTGTTTATGAAATCAATAATCGGATTAGACATAAAGATTTCACAAAGAGTGAGGATGTTCTTTTCAACGGAAATGAAGTTGTAAAATTAGCATCCGACTAAAACAGACCAAATGATTTCCTTTATATAGCGGATGGAACCACCACAATGATTGGGGTGAGGCTTTGCAACTCTTCGTGTTAGAGTAAGACCGTTGGGGCAAACCGCAGGTAGTTACATTAGTGGAAACTTCAGTAGAAACATGTTACTGGTCAGTAGTTACCACTGCTTAGTAATTTTCATGCAACTTTTAACCAGCTATGTAAATCCGAAGCATTTCCATGAAGCTTATATAAGTCAAGATAAAAAATTTATACACCTCCTTTCTCGAGTCGATGTTTATTACAATTTCTCATTTGTTCTTAAGCAAATCCAATTATACTAAAATGATACTGACACTATATTAACTACAATTTGTGTTTGTGCAATAACGTATAGATGCTTAAGCAAACAATCAGGTATGTATTCGTAAACTTTTAGTGTTTATAACTGGTGTGGATGCTAATATATATAGCTTGTTAAAACTCTAAAACATGAACATATAATCATATTATCAACTATTATCAACTAGTCATTACACAAGTAATTGATGCTATGCTTACTTGTACATCATGCATTCAAATGCATACACTTGCACATCTAAATTAGTGTTTACCGGATAAAATAACGAAAGAAATAATAATTGATTATACGGTTAGGGACGTATTCTTTTCATAACGAAGAGTGTGTTTAGAACTATAGAATATATAGAACAATGTGTTTAGAATTATAGAATATAAATGTAGTGAGAGAGAGAAGATATTGCGGTTATATAACCTTCTTATGTTCGCATTTAAAGCGACATGCACAAATGTATTATACGGTTCTCACAGTTCTCAGCATAAATACTTCCTATAAAGTTAAAGTATCATAATTGATAAATTAATATCATCATCATCATCATCATCATCGTACTCAGTATATCCCACCAATAGCAAAAGCTAAGGTAGGGTCTGAGGAGGGTGGGATGTAGACAGCCTTACCTCTACCCCGTAGGAATAGAGAGGCTGCTTCCAATGAGACCCCCGGCTCGATTGTGGTTTTGCATCAAGCCTTGGACACAAGGCACATAACACTCAGCAATTGAGACAAGCGCCAATTGGTGCATGTACCCCCTTGTCTTTCGGCTATCAACGCCACCACATGATGCATGATTAACCATCCCCTCTTTTAACGTTATTTTCACGAAATTAGTAAAATAACGTTAAAAATTAGTGCACTTTTGCTTTTGCCCCCCGAGCGCCCACACATATTATTAATTGATAAATTAATATATGTTCTAAAAACAGAAAAATTAATTTTTTTAAAAATGGTAAAGGAAATATATGGTTTTAAAAAAGAAAAAAATAAAAATATGTTACTAAAAGTAAATATAATAATAAACTATTATAATATATTAAACAAAAAAATAATAAAAAGCTATATATTATTATAAAAATAAAGTTACTTTCTTCGTTAATAATATTTATATAATATAATATTATATAATAAAAAGACCTCACTTAAATTAATAATGTTTTACTAGTATTGCTTAGCATTATTTATAAGATTGTCTTATGCATCATAAAGATTTGATGAAGATTTTATTATCTGATTTGGAGAGTTTATCCCTTGTAATCTTCTTTACATTTATCATTTTATTATATAGATTTGTTAACTAGTATTATATATAGCTTTTGAATAATAATCAAACAGTAAACGATGGTTCAACAACATACATACAACACAAATCTCCTCCATTAGTACTAATTCAAAACCATAATCCATCAACATTCCACAAAATAACCCAAAAAAAAAAAAAAAAAAAAATCCATAAAAGCAAGTGGTTCATATCATAATTTTCTTCCTTTGTTCACCCTATCTGAAGAAAGAAATTACCCTGATAATAGATACATACAGGTGACATACAAAATCACCTTTCTTTCACCTGTTCATTTTCTTTAACTTTTTTTTCTTTTTCTTATATCCATCCTTCACACATCATCTTTATCATCATCATCAATCAGTAGTCATGGGTTGACTCATGCAGCACCTAAACCGAGCCTTTCGAACTGTGGTCATAATTTCGGTTTCCGCATGTTCCAGCATTCTAACCACCTCTGTGAACGGCGGTCTCACATCCGGATTTATGTCCCAGCAACGGACCATAATTTCACCAAGTACCGGAAGACAGTCGTACGGGATGGTGGGGCGGACGCCTTTGTTGACCACCGCGAATGCCGCCTGTACAGCTGTCATGTTTTGAAACGGAAGCATCCCGGTGATTAGTTCCCAGAGAACTATCCCAAAGCTGTATACATCCACTTTTTGGGTGTAAGACCTATGCTGGATCATCTCCCTGCAATTATAATATTAGATGGTTCATACAAAACAGTTCGTAAGTTATGTAAAAGAGTAAAATGCCATTTTCGTTAGTTTTGCGACTTTTGTCCAAAGGTTTGTTTTTCCACATATGGATCCAAAAGGTTTGAAATCTTGCCATTTTCATCGGGCTCGTTAACTCCATCCATTTTTCTCCATTAAGTCAAAAGTATTTCCGTCTTTTTTGTGAACTTAAAGAGTAATTCGTTTTTTTTTTCAGGGGTATTTGGTCTTTTTACATAAAGTGAAAAAGACCGAATTGCCCTTTAAGTTAACATAATAGACGGAAATACTCGTGACATAACCGAGAAAAATGGATGGAGTTAACGAGCAGGATGAAAATGTCGAGATTTCATACCTTTTGGATCCAGATGCGGAAAAACAAACATTTGGACGAAAGTCGCAAAACTGGCCAAACCTTAGGGACGAAAATGGCATTTTACTCTATAAGTTATGTGAACTTACGGAGCCATCCAACGGTAAGTCCCAGTCTCTGGCGTCATTCCTTCGGTCTGCACTTCAATTCTCGCAACTCCAAAGTCAGCAATTTTGATCGACTTATCAGCCGAAATTAAAAGATTATCCGATTTCAAATCTCTATGAATCAACCCGAGTGCATGTACATATTCCATCCCTCTTGCAACATCCAACGCCTGTTTCACCGCTAACTTCAACGGCACAGATCGGTTTTGTCGCTTCGTCAAAAACTGCCTAACGGAACCGCCCTTCGCATATTCCGTCACAATACACCAAACCATCGGTTTCCTACACGCGCCAATGAACCGTACGATATTCGGGTGCTTTAATCTCGCAAGCATCATAACCTCCTGCTGAAACTGTTGCTCCATAAGCTGGGCCCGGTCCAAATCGTTTTCGGGTTTTTCCAAAAGCTTGATAGCGACATCCACACCATTGTAAGTACCCTTATACAGCTTTCCAAATGCCCCTTGTGCAAAAGCGGGCCCCATGCTGAGTTTCCGTAAATCAATAGTCCATTCGATATAATTCTCTAACCCGCCAGTTGGAAAACGCGGGTCTAATAACGCGCGAGCCAAAGCATCGTCGCTTAACCCTTGCGAGACGCGACCTCTGTTAACACTATGAGCATCGGTGTAATTCTTTTTACGTTTTAACCCTTGGTGGTTTAATATGCGAGTGTGGGATTCGTTGGACCCCACACTACTGTTATCAAGAGACATTGCTACTGACCCGCCACCGTTGCTCATTTGTAAACTGTTGAAACTGTCGATTGACATGTTTGACCCTTCACCGAGCTTATGGTAGAACCCTTTTGACAGATCAACGATTTTATCATTGTTTAGGCCCATCATGCCTGTAAACTTTGGAGCCTCTAACATACTTTCAACGTTTATCGGTTTATGCCCCTTCAGCATGCGTAAAAGCCAAACTTTGCCCCCATGTAACCAAAAACACTACACTAAAAACACAACATAAATCGATTTTAATATCGAGTCAGAAAATGGATTCTGACATAATCTTCCATAACTGTAACAGATAAATCGCAACTTAATTCTAATAAACACTTTCACAATATACATTATCATATGTTATTAATATTGAGCACTGGAAAAGAGATCATAATGATCATACAAATAACCTATTAGACCACCCGTAGCGGGGGTTTTTGGCCTTTTTTTCCCTAAAAAAACGCCCAAACACGCCATCTAACCGCCCCTGGGGGCGTTTTTTTTTTTGAAAAAAATTGCCAGAACGTGCGTTTTTAAACGCCTTCACATTTTTCTTTGGCCAATAGCATTTTTTTTATGGTATTTATTTTTATTTTTTATTTAATTCTATTAGAATATCTACTCATTGCAAGATTTCAAGCCCCACTACACCCCTTTTAACATAACGCACACATGTTGACTGGACCGCCACATGGCGCAAAACGCCCAAAGGTGGGGGCAGTATCTTCCCCTCCCCCTACACATGGTCTTAACACATTCACAAAACCGAAACGATTCTCTTCGCACCAAAATACAAATAACCTATGCTAAAAATCACTATCATCAAGTCAATTTTAAAAACCAAAAATCAATTCAAAACCCTAACTATCATTATCAATTCCACATAAACCTAATAATCAACTCTCCAAACAGTTATTCCCCTATCAATAAGCATCAATTAACCTAACAACCACAAATATCCCCAAATTACAAACCTCAAAAACCTAACATTTTCACCAGCTGAAAACCACAAAACAAATCAACACTATAACAAATTTACAATCAAATTACATCGACAGTTTACAAACGCACAAATTATCAGTGATTTATTAGCATCAAAGGAGGAAAAACTTACAGTCAGTTAGGGTTTCGTTTCGTGTTTTTTTCGAATTGCTGATTTTATGATTACAGAATATACGATTGCGATAATGGTGGTGATGAGTATGAGGACGAATGATGGTGGATTTGAGGAAGATGAAAGTCTAGAGAGAGAGAGTAAAGGAAGAGAAAAGAAAAGCGAGAACAGCTGGTCTTTGTTCTTCCGGTTATATTTTTATTATATACATATTTATATACTAGTTGGGTGCCGGCGCGATGCGACGGGTGCGACATTTTGCATTGTAGTACTCGTTTTTTGTAGTTTTCTTAATGTGGTGGATGTCCGTCATAAGCGTTACTTTATCATTTTCTTATTGTTATGGGTGTACGTCATAAGCATTACTTTTTCATAACATCAGAAGTCATAGAAGGGTACCGGTGTTGATGATGGTTTAAGTGGTGGGCCCACATGATCCGTTCCCACATGTTGCAAAGCTTTTTGAGGCATAAACTGATGAGAGCATGAGGTAAAACCTCAATAATTCCGATGACCACAAAATCAATTCAACTTTACAATCAAAGTGTAAGGAATTACTCGCCACAAAGAGTTGCTACAAAATTGAGTAAACAAAATAAAATGATTGAAAACTTTGTTTATTAAAGATAAAATATATCTTTTTTGGATAAGATCAAGTTTATTTAAAATTACTTATTTAAAGTAGTTATCTAAGTTCTTATTTCCACTACAATTCATTAAAATAGGGATGAGCATATGAATACCAATACCGATCCCATACCGATCCCGTACCGATCCCGCACCGATCGGTATCGGTATCGGTATCCCGATCGGTATCCACATTTTGGCGATTTCGGTATCGGTACGGTATCGGTATTATACCGATACCGACCCTCAAAATACGGTATAATACCGATACCGTACCGATACCTAACCGACATGTTTCGGTATCGGTATCTAGTTTGGGTGAAAATCGGTATCGGTATTAGTCGGTATCGGTATCGGTACGGGACGGAATACCGACATGCTCATCCCTACATTAAAACACATGTAATCGATCTAAATGGAAAATTAACAATTTATACATGAAAATCAACTCAAGTGTTTAATAGAAACATCACAAAATAGAAATTTGAATCTTGATGCATGAAACATTGCCCCCATAGCGTACATTGTCAACAGTATTGTAGTAGCGCGCTTTAAATTTCATGATATGATGAACAACAATGTTCTTATTTTTTAGTCTGTAACAAGGACTAACAGCTACATCATCACAATTTCCTGCACATTTCAATAGTAATCTCTTTGTCAATTTTACAAAATCAAAGCTACCAGAAATATTTCTGAAATGAAAAAGAATACCATTTCAATCCATGATCCTTTTTTCTTTTCTTTTAGAGCGCACTTCAGGAACGCGACAATACCTCTTTTGAGCTATAGCATATGTTCTTTTGTAGTTTCTGTTTTTTATTTTGTAACACAGCTTTAATGAACAACAATATTGTTTGTCTATATTGAAAAAAGGCACAAACATCGTTAGAAAAGTATACATTTCAGATATACGTATGAGAACTAACCTAGGGATAGTGCCACGTCACCGTCGGTCGTATTCTATCGCTTGTCTAAGAGCTCTTGCAAAATCTTTGAATGTGGCGTCAATTATATGGTGATAACTTTTCACAGCAAGCTGCATTCATATGTTAAAGAAAATATGCTTTAGAAAAGATGATAAAAAGTTTGCTTAGACAAGTAGCAGTTCCAAACCATTTATTTATAGAAGCGTCAATCTTTGTTGTGTTTAGATCGAAAATGGATTAAACCAAACACTCAGTTAAAAAAGAAATTTTATTCATACAACCTCCTAAATCATTTAACTCAACGATTTACATGTTACCACAGTAATGACCACCACCACCTACAAGAAGATAAATATCCGACATAGAAAAACAATATAATCATTATATCTTTACTACCCAAAATTTATAGATAATAATAACTTACTCAAGCTCATTTGGATCAGCGAGATCAATGGTGTTTGGTTAATAGCTGTAAATAACACTAATTTTACATCAATCAAGAGCAAAAGTAAACTACTTCCATTTTGAATAGTAAATCATTTTAAGGATACATGTAATTAGCTTACATTTTAATGTCAGCCAACAAGAGAAAAGCTTATAATGAATGAGGGAACCAAATGAAGAACACCAACATTTAAATGACTTTCATCACAACAAACAAATACCACATAGTCACATACAGTTCAATAGTTCAATTGCAGAAGAAAACTATTGCAGCGATAAGAAGCATGGTAGTTGTTCAGGTGTTGGTGTTTAGAGAAATCTACAAAGTAATTCTTGTGAGTTAAAGTCACAATAATCAGATAATCTGTTCCAAATGCGAATCCAAACACCTCCTCGTATTCTTCATGCATATGCATTTTTTAAGAATAAATATGGGTAAAAGTGCATAAAGGTCATGTACATGTATTCATAAGAGTCTCAAGAAGTCTATTTTGTTCAAAGATTTAGAAATGATGTCCTAACCAAAAATGATGATTGCTATTAGTGACCTGATCAGCTGCAAAACACATATGTGGTTGTTGGTCAGATTACTCTCCATGAAGACCATATGGTCAATGTCAATGAACAGTTCAGGATTCACCATAGCTAGTTTCATTGATAAAACCTGTAAGCAAAGAGAAGTTATAAAAAATAAAGTTTAAAATTCAAGCATTTAGTCATATCAACCAAACAAACATGAAATGATTAATCATATGACATACGCCATAATCTACTTTTAAATCCAACTTATACTAATAAACAAACCCGTTAATACTGTGTAACAACCCTCATTAAAAGTCCTATTTATTTTATTATTTTATCCAATAGGAAACCCTAATTAAGAAACCCAGGTGATTATGTATAAACCCTAAAATTTTCAGAACAATCAGAATCATGATCAGGGCCCCTAAAACTCAGGGGGGGTATTCCCTACTCAACGATTATCTTCACAAAAAGCTGTCAAAATTAAATTTCTCGATTCCGTCGACTCAGCAGGGCTACCCAGGTGACGAAGCAGGCCTACCCTATTTTGACATCCCAGGCGACACGCGACACGTGACACGGATTCTTCCGCGACTAGCGGGAGGTGCAAATTTTGGGTATAAATAGAAGGGCCTGGCACTTGCATTCTGTTGTTCGTTCGACGAACAAATTCACTTTGTACGTTGAGTTATAGTCGAAACAATCTCAAAACCATTAATTAATAGGGGGTGCTGCTACGATACAGGGTAATAACTCGATCGCTATTACGATTAATTGTCCGATCGATCAATGTACTCAATGGATGTTTAAGTGCTGCCCACATTAGGGTGATGCTTTGTCATTAATCGTTAATTCGATAGATGTTTAAGCATAGCACTTTGTCATTCGTTGTGAGGGTTGATCTCGTGAGTTATCGTAATTGCTGTATTAAGTTACCTACCTAGTTCGTGTGCACCAGGTTACAAGGCTAAATCAATAGGCTAAGCTCTGCCTGTATAAATCTGCAATATATCAAGGATTATCTGTAGACTAAACTTTGGCCGTATGAATCTGCATGATTATAAGTGAGTGATTCTCTTTTTATCAAATTATTTTTAAAAGCATGTTTATTTCAAAGGTTATAATTACAGTGATTAAGTTTATGTAATCACCAAATTACAGCCGGTATGTGGGGTTTTGTATACATTACTTGATAATCTTCACCATTGGGGCAGCCAAGGGGTGATATGACCATAATCACAGACACCATTGGACGAATGGGCCAATGGGTCGAGTGATAAAGTACTGTGGGTAGTTGGTTGATATCAGAAACATTGTAATCTTCCTTAATACTGTAAATTATAACAAACAGGTCGTTTTATTAAATAGAATGATTCACTCAGTATTTCCCGCTGACCAAACCTTTTTAAAACGCGTTTCAGGTAATTACAGTAGATTGGAGTAAAAGATGGATACGGCACTGAAAGGCATCAAGAAGTGGCTTATTTTATTAATTAAATTAAAATTTAGAAATATTGTTTTATGTAATTATCTTTATTAAAGCTACCTTTGTAAAACATGGGTTTATCCCATCCATTTAATAAATAAAATCCGGTGTTTTCTAAACTCTGATATTTTTCCTAACTCACGGTTCTGATGAAATTTCCGCTGCAACGTTTTCAAAATAATCACCGGTACCACTGTGCTGTTCACGACTCCCGATTCCGTCCAGGGTGGGTCGGGGGCCGTGACAGAAGGTGGTATCAGAGCCACTGCTTTAAGCCAATTAGGTGTTGTAAAAATACCTAAGTTTATATAAAAGAGTTAGGAGATTGCTATTAACTGGTAGCACACATGATAGCATTTAGACTTGAACTTAAGAAAAGATGCCCTAGTATCAGCTTCGAGATAAGCTAAGTACTTGTGTAAATAAAGTAAGATAGGTTTTGTATACCATAAGAATGGTAATTAGAATATTGCAAGATACGATAAATAAGCAAGAACTTATAGTAATTATTGCTTATTATTATTTGGACTAGAATAAAATGTGTTATGGGAATACAAGTTTCCTTAATTCTGAATAAAAGCCCTAATGAAAGAGGCACCTTTAAAAAGATACTATTTATGGGAAATAGAAAATTTTCTCCGGCAAGACTGGGTATGGTATAACAGACTCTCCAGTTTGTCCGGAAGTTACCGCTCCGGCGCGAATCGGATAAGACGGGATATATAATATGTCAAACAAGTGACAAGATTTCCCTAAATAGTATCATGACCAGATATTTGACTGATTTTTGGAAATACAAATCTGTTAAATACATTATAAAGAAGGTATGTATATTACAGCATGTGAAATATGTAATTATATAGATATGTATATCTATAAGAAATTCCAAAAGTCAATTTGGAATAAAGCACAAGCATCTGTGTCTAGATTTCTTTATTAAGAATCTCTTTTCCGATATCAAACATTATTTCGTTTAATTATCTGCCTAGTAACTCGAGTAACAATAATAACAATAGAAACCCATTAAGTTGGGATACCATCAAAAGTATAAAGAATTTCTAACACATTACCATAAACTATTAACGCAAGTAAGAAGCATGTAAAGTTATGATAATGTACAAGAAAACACATGAAAATTTAATTATAAGTCCACAGAAGTTGAAGTATATCACACACAACTTTCTAGGCAAAACCTTTGGAAAATATAAATTAGGCACGATGACACCAATGTTAATTCCATCAGTAGAAGAACGACTGATAAAAAAGAAGCACTTTGCCACATGATCCTACAAAATGAATATCGCTAAGGTACGCTAGAACAGGATTTCACAAACATCCGTGCACAGTCTAATCGGAGTCATCATTATTATAATTGCAAAAGGAGTCACATACCTTTGCAAATTCCCTATTTTATTTTATTTTATTTAACATTCCCTGGTAATTTCACTTAACAACGGATATCACACGAAATTCCAGATAAAAGTTCTTATATTTCTTTCGTTGAAATTCTGACTTTTGCATATAATAAATTAATTTTCGTGTTTTTACTTCCCCTAATAGTCATCATACCATAAGGATTTCTTTCATAATAACGAATATTGATCTATTTTATTTCTTGGTAAATTCCCACGTTACACATGCATTGTTTATTATGCATTTAGTTCATTTGAAT
This sequence comes from Helianthus tuberosus, assembly GCA_030545235.1. NCBI lineage: Eukaryota > Viridiplantae > Streptophyta > Magnoliopsida > Asterales > Asteraceae > Helianthus > Helianthus tuberosus. The sequence continues at coordinate 192,898,924 of CM060445.1, forward strand.
TATAAAAGACCACTGGAGGGCTTCATTCCGATTTGTTATTTTATCCAAACTCAATTATCATTCCGCTTTTTGTACTGTGAACCACATTATTGCAAAAACAATAACTCCTTGATATCGAGTCAATAAAATTCTTGAAAATTTTAATTTTCTTTGACATACATAGTTTCTATAGTAACCATGTCCGAACTTTCTTATTAAAACTTGTTTTGTTTAAATTCAAATTATTTGACTTGCTCATATTACATATTCATTTTAAAATCCCATATGATAGACGGAAGCTATCATATTCAAAATAGTCCCAACAAGCACTTCATTTGTTTTAAACCATAATAGGCTTGTTTAGTCTTCGACTTCATTAAATCATTTCTTTGATCATGATCACCTTGTACTAACATTTTCACAAAATTTAAAGCTTGCACTAATCTCGTTTATATATATCATATACGGATTTAATTATTTATTTAATTATATATTAAATTGCTTTGTTGATTTATCTTATAAAATCCATCTTAAAACAAATCATGTGCTAAGATAATGATACACAAATTCATGTCATATTTCAATATATCTTTTAACAATTATTACAGCATCAATTGAGCCTTTCGTGATAATTATTGCTTTATCATTTTCAATCGAAAAACATTATATAAATTTAATTGATTACGGAAACTTACATAAGTAATTACCCAATTTATAATATAGTATTACTATAAAAAAAAAATTCTTGTTAAAATCATTAAAGGTGAAGAATTTATATTTTTACATATAAAAATTTTGTTTGAGGTATATTCTCATTAAAATTTATGTTTAGTTAATATTAGTTTTATTATTTGTAATAATATATTAGTGTTAATATTATTTTAAATACTAGGGTTATTATCAAGGGCAGGTATTGGATAACCTAGCCTTAGTTAGGCATGGATTGGCCACCTATGCTTAAACAAGGCAGCACTAACCAATATCCAACCATGATAATGACTAGTTAATATATATAAATTAAGTCATCATACTTATTTAGAAAATTTTAATTATATATAAAAATATTTTACTTTGTACTGTAAGGAGAGACATATTTTCATAAAACAAGTACAAGAATTTGAGGGACAAATAAAATTATATAAATAATTATATATCACATATTTTATGATAACTATTTACAGTAACTCTCTGGCAAGAAAATGACCATATAAGAATAATATGGTAGTCATCAACTACGTTGGGTTAGGGGAACATTATATTATATAAGAATAAACTCGTTTTCACTTATTTACAACATTTGTAAATACATTCACAACGTTATATGATTTCAAGATGAAAATAAGTAATCAAATAGAATCAACCCATTAAGTGTATATATTTACAAAATATTTTACAAATATTTTTGTACAATAAATATTTTTACATCTTTAACTTTCATTTAACGTTATAAATAATAGTGATTTCTTTTACAAAATAATAATACTAAAATATTTTGTAATGTAATAAATTTATTGCAGTATTTTGAAATATATATTACATAGTAAAAAAAAATTTAAGTTATTTTACATAGTATAGTAAAATACTAAAATAATATTTATTGAAAAGTAGTGACCATTTACATAAAAATGCGTAACAAATAATATATATTACATAGTATTTATATTTAAGATACGGTTCAGACAGGAACACAAAATAATATATATTACATTTGTTATACAAATATAATATAATAGTTGGTCATGCCAAAACAACTTGTTCTTATTATATTTCGATCTCTTGGACATAGTGTAAAAAAATATGATTACTAATAGTATACTATCACATTGATTTCACAATTAAAACAAATTGGAACACTAAACAATGATACACTAACTCTATTTTCTTTAGGTGTATCTTTGCAATTCACTCATCTCGGCACATTGATTTTCTCATATCATAATTTAATATTTGACAAATCATTTTTCATGCTTTTATTTTTATTTGGAACCTGTCAATTCTAAGTCTCCCTCAGTTGCCAATCAAAGTAAGCTTTCTTTTGACAAAGAATTTTATTGATTCTAAAAAAAAAAGTCCTTCACATTCATTTTAAAAATCTATTGGTCATATATCTTTTGGCTTAAAACTAGTCACCTTAGAAAACTATATCATTTCATCTCATTCGTTTGTCATCAATTTCTTGAACTAATTCAGTTGAATCATTAATCCTACTTATTATACAACTCGTATTCACAAAATTTGATATTTAATTCTGTGTCATTTTGTTGATTAAAATATGACATAAACCTAAAAGAAATATCGTAACCTAAGTCTCAAGGACGAGATTTTTATTAAGGTGGGGAGAATGTAACAACCCTCATTAAAAGTTCTATTTATTTTATTATTTTATCCAATAGGAAACCCTAATTAAGAAACCCAAGTGATTATGTATAAACCATAAAATTTTCAGAACAATCAGAATCAGGATCAGGGCCCCTAAAACTCAGGGGGTATTCCCTACTCAACGATTATCTTCACAAAACGCTGTCAAAATTAAATTTCTCGATTCCGTCGACTCAGCAGGGCTACCCAGGTGACGAAGCAGGCCTACCCTATTTTGACATCCCAGGCGACACGCGGCACGTGACACGGATTCTTCCGCGACTAGCGGGAGGTGCAAATTTTGGGTATAAATAGAAGGGCCTGGCACTTGCATTCTGTTGTTCGTTCGACGAACAAATTCACTTTGTACGTTGAGTTATAGTCGAAACAATCTCAAAACCACTAATTAATAGGGGGTGCTGCTACGATACAGGGTAATAACTCGATCGCTATTACGATTCATTGTCCGATCGATCAATGTACTTAATGGATGTTTAAGTGCTGCCCACATTAGGGTGATGCTTTGTCATTAATCGTTAATTCGATAGATGTTTAAGCATAGCACTTTGTCATTCGTTGTGAGGGTTGATCTCGTGAGTTATCGTAATTGCTGTATTAAGTTACCTACCTAGTTCGTGTGCACCAGGTTACAAGGCTAAATCAATAGGCTAAGCTCTGCCTGTATAAATCTGCAATATATCAAGGATTATCTGTAGACTAAACTTTGGCCGTATGAATCTGCATGATTATAAGTGAGTCATTCTCTTTTTATCAAATTATTTTTAAAAGCATGTTTATTTCAAAGGTTATAATTACAGTGATTAAGTTTATGTAATCACCAAATTACAACCGGTATGTGGGGTTTTGTATCATAATCACAGACACCATTGGACGAATGGGCCAATGGGTCGAGTGATAAAGTACTGTGGGTAGTTGGTTGATATCAGAAACATTGTAATCTTCCTTAATACTGTAAATTATAACAAACAGGTCGTTTTATTAAATAGAATGATTCACTCAGTATTTCCCGCTGACCAAACCTTTTTAAAACGCGTTTCAGGTAATTACAGTAGATTGGAGTAAAAGATGGATACGGCACTGAAAGGCATCAAGAAGTGGCTTATTTTATTAATTAAATTAAAATTTAGAAATATTGTTTTATGTAATTATCTTTATTAAAGCTACATTTGTAAAACATGGGTTTATCCCATCTATTTAATAAATAAAATCCGGTGTTTTCTAAACTCTGATATTTTTCCTAACTCACGGTTCTGATGAAATTTCCGCTGCAACGTTTTCAAAATAATCACCGGTACCACTGTGCTGTTCACGACTCCCGATTCCGTCCAGGGTGGGTCGGGGGCCATGACACAGTGATACATAGTTTGATGGTTTCAAAGTAACCGAACAAATTAATATCATACAAAAGTTCATTTAGCAAAAACATATACCAGCTATTAGTGAAATCCAATCCAACTACAAAAGTCAAACAAAGAACCTTCATTAAAGAAAAAGTATAATGTTCATAATAAATAAATATATATACACATACAAACAGTAACCTAAAAAAGTGTTCATCAATCATCATAATTCATAATTCATATCCCAACTGCAATAGATATACTATGTTTGGTAATGACAACTAAATTAAACAGGCTCTAATTACAACTTCAATACCTGAGAATTCTTGTGATGATTGGCTAGGCGAGAAAAATCCATAAAAAAATCCATAAAAAATCAAACTGTAAAACACATAGTACATGAAACAGTACCTTCAAGCCCCGTTTCATGCCCCGGTTTTATCTATTCCGGTTGTTGGATATGCTCCGTCCTGAACCATTCTGACCCGTGCTCCGTTGGTACATCTCCATGAATTAGGTTTTCAACCTCCTATTTACAAAATCATGAAACAAATTCAATGAATTCTTAGCAAATCAAGTCAAACAACACGTGTAACGATTAGTGCACGCTGATTTGTTCAACCAATAAAAAAAATTAGGGCTCGATCGAACGATAAATTTGGGTGTGTGTACTCTCACTAATCGAGATAGAGAACTAAGGAAGAGAAAGTATGTTTGAATTCTAATATGGGATTAGGGTTTACTGCATGTTTTGAATAGGGGATGGGAGATTTAAAAGCTTTATTAGTTGTCCCATATGGTGATGGTGGTGGGGTTTCGATCGGTAGAGGGGTCTTGGAGAGAGAGAGAGAAAAAAAAGTAGAAAACATACCTGATGGTTGCATTGAATGACCGGAGGTGTTGAGAGAAAAGATGATGGAGGGGGATTTAGGAGGCGCGGGTCTTTAGGGGATGAAATGTCGGGGGTTTAAGTTGAGAGAATAATGGTTTTGAATTTTAAATTAGAGATAGGAATAATCGGAATATATTGTTTCAAATGGTAGGGGAAATTCATGCTGATAGAGCTGTTAATTGGAATTTTGTTAAAAAAAGGTATTGTTTATGATGGGTACGATGATTATATGCCGTTGAAAACAAAAAAAAAACTTGTACAGAGTCAGTTTGTTAATGCACGGTAGCTAGGTAATGGTCAAAGCGGGCTTGGGTAAAAAACAAATGTTGGCTTTAATTAATTGTACATTTACGCATTGGCTATTTGTACTTTATGAACGCACGGCGAAACTAAAAAAGACAACTATCGAAACGTTTAAAAAAATGTGCCGATCGTCATGGTACCTTCGGATTTTTTTAAAACATTACAGGTTGTAAGATATCGCAAGAATACGTTAAAGAATTAAAGAGGGGGGGGGGGGAGTGTAACTAATTACCCATAACTATGTTAAATGTCAAGGATTTAAATGTAATAGATTGAGGGACTAAAAAATAATTATGGTTTAAAAGACCACTTTACCCTCATTTTAGGGGTTTATTTATAAATAAGGGGGGAAGAAGTTCTTAACTTTTGGGAATCCTTCCCTCCTGCATTATATAATAGTATAGATTTATTATATAATATGTAATTTTTTGAACGGCAAACAAATCATTCAAATGGACTACTGGCGAAATTCACCACATCGGGATACACTCGTCTCCGAACCGAGGAAAACCCTCACCTAAGGCCGAAGCCCGTGAACACTCGCCCGAAGGCACGACAGTTCAAGGATCGAATTAGCGATCTCCACCTTTTCGCCTAATCTCCCATCATCACCAGGTAAATAATGGGAAGATCAGGAATCAAACTTATGTCATTTAGAACACCAAGTCTCTCCCTTACCACTCCATCACCACCTCATTGGCAATAATGTAATATAACTGGTTATTGTTTTGTTATTAGGGTGTAGGGAGTGGTTAGACACTTGAAAGTGGTAAACTTCAAAATCAACCAATGAGAGTGTGTCATATCATTCAATGAAAAGTGTTTAAACTATGCTGAAAAGTGTTGACAATGGTTAGACACTTCATGAATTGGTAAAGTATTTAAAAGAGTTAATTACATAGTTAGTCCCTGTGGTTTGCACAAAATAACAAACTTAGGTACTAATAGTTTAAAATCACCTTCTAGGGTATTAACTTTTCATTTTGTAACGTTTGGAGGTATTAACTTCTAAGGTAATAACATAGGTAGTCCCTGTGGTTTGCACAAAATAACATACTTAGGTACTAACAAAATGTGATTTTAAGCCTACAAATAAGCTTAATACCCTCAAACGTTACAAAATGAAAAGTTAATACCCTAGAATGTTATCAGAAACTATTAGTACCTAAACTTGTTATTTTGTGCAAACCACAGGGACTAACTATGTAATTAACTCTATTTAAAAAAAAGGAAAATGTGTGATTGGTTGAGATGACATGGACCCCACCACACACATCTTCCCTCCCTTCAACGATTCGGCAACTTGTCACCGATCATCAATGAAACCCCACGACAAAGAGGATAGACGGCGGTATTCTCGAGCGGCCAACTCGGTTTGCCCGATCCCCTTTGCCATTATATATATTTTTGACAACACGGTTAGGAGTCAGCATCACATCATTCACTGTTTCTATTATTATATCAACAGTTTGATTGTTATTTATTTTATTTGTTTTTTATACTATAGGATATATGAGTTGGTACAAGCTTTAGTTTTACATGGTTGGGTGTTTTTATATAAACTAACTTGAGATATATTATTGTTTTCATAGTTTGAGGCTATGATATGTCATTCCAAAGTCACTAACCATCGAAAGTTTGGAAGGTATATCAACTTTGTATGTAAAATATCTATCAACACATATACAAAAAAGGGGGAAGTTATCTGAAAATTCCAACTCAGTTTACCAATTAATTGAAAATGACAACAAAAATGAAACCCGAGGGATCCAGCTACAAAAAAGTTTCATTTTTAGACTAAAGTAGCAAAAAATTTCTAAACTTAAGGACTTATTTTTGGCATTTTACTCTTATCCATTTTTACTAGTTTTTGTGGCTTTTTCATAATTTTTGTTTCGCTAGTTAGTTTTTTTTTTGTTGCCATTTTTACCAAGTTATTTGTTTTGTATTTTTCTTTTTTGATCATTAAATGTATGTCAATGTATATATTTATCAATCAACCCAAATCACAAAGACCTCTAGATCTATATTAATATATACTCATACGCAAACACCTGAAAATGATGAGACCCAATTTTTGAAATGGGTATTATAATATTACATTACCTGTCCATTTTCTTTAATATTTATACACCAATTTTAAAATATATCCTTATTAAAGAAGGAAACATTAGAAAATACCACCAAAACTGAAAGAAGAAAAACAAAGCATATCATTATATACATAAAAAAACAACAAAAAAATATGAAAAAGCCACAAAAAACTAGTAAAACATGGATAAATACGTATTTTTTTTAATGTTTCAGTAAAAATAAGGGTAAAATAGTTATTATATAATTTATTTTTTAATAAAATAAATCAAAATAGGTAAATTTATAATTTTATTAGTCAATGAAGAGGATAAATACAATTTTAATTTTAAATTAGGTAAATATACATATTATGCGATTAAAAAGCTTTTTAAGAGGAAATATATTGTCACATAAATTAAAGCCTATAAAATGTTAAAGTTCTAATCATTTAGAAACTACACAAGATATTTTATAGATACTATTCTAGAAGTAAGTAAATTAAAGCCTATAAAATATAAATACTATTCTAGAAGTAAATAAATTAAAGCCTATAAAATGTTAAAGTTCTAATCATTTAGTAACTTCACAAGATATTTATAAATACTATTTTTGATATTTTAAAGATACTATTCTAGAATTTACAAAATATTTATTCGCAAATTTAATATTTTTTTTTTTTGACATGATGGTGTGAAATCATTTTTTCCTTTTCTGACACTTGGAAGATAAGGAAAACATCTTCGCAATATAATGAAAATTCGCAACTAATTTCTAAGGGTGTCCGGAGTGGGGTGGTAAACTCACTCGGCACCGCATCTCAACCACCGCCAACCTTTTGCCGCTTGAATGTTTACCGAAATGGGTGAAATTCGGTGAAGGATCACCGACTCGGTGAAGGGAGGGAAGAGGAGAGAGGGAGGGGTGTGTGGTGGGGTCCATGCCTTCTCAACGAATCACACATTTTTTTTTAAATAGTTTACCTATTCTAAAGTGTCTAATCACCGCCAACGTTTTTGAGCAATAGGTAAACATAATAGGTAAAATGACGTGACACTGTTTGATTGGTCGATTTGAAAGTTACCTATTGAAAGTGTTTAATCACTCCTTGTACCCTAAGAGATGAGATTACTTTAATGAGATTCGAGGTTATTTTAAAAATACAAAAGATTTTAATTAAAAAAGAGAAAAAAAGTTGATGGGTATAGATCAATGTCCTATAATTATCCTCTGGGTCCATAAGGCTTTTCGGGATTGAAATGTATGCGACTGATTTGAATCCTAAGAATTTAATATAGGATCCATGAATTACACATAATATATAAACTTAAATATACTAGGAACTTGTATTATACAGATTTAACAAGAAAAATAAATAGCTAGTAATAATAATTTAGGAATTCTAAAACGTTATCAATAATTGAAATTAAGCATAACAAATATAATACAAAGAGGGTGAAATAAGAGAAGAGATAAAAAAATCTTAGACTTACAGAATTGTAACATGGGTCGCAAACAATTACTTATTACTTAGGCGTGTGTATACATTATATGTAGTTCATGTTGTTCAATTGCATGTAGACCTCACTTAGACATACTATGGTAAGGTTGGTATCGAAGTTACGGAAAAAAAATGATTTTTGTATGATAGATTTCTTTTTTCGAACGGTTAACACACACTCTTTAATTCTATATCAATATACACAGTGAGGCTTCTTTGTATCATAGATGTATAATTAGGCAATATCAATTAACAATAAATTGATATTAATAAGGCCGGAGGGTGTGGGGGGCGCCACCATGGCCACGTCACTGCCTATAGCGCCCCGGGCGCTATACACCCACACCCACAAAATTAAGTAGGGGCGCTATATATCCGGCGCCAACATGTTAACTTGAGGCAATTGCATTGATCGAGAGATAAAGGTCAAATATGACGGCTTGCAACATGTGATATATAAATTAATATATGAAAAGTAAATGATTTTTAAAATAAAAAATAATTAGGTAATGATAACGGGGCTCCATCCCACACCCTGCAATTTAAAGGGGGGGTTATAAAGCCTCCTGGCTGACGTGGCGCCTACGTGGCGCTGAGGTGTCCTTTATAACCCCCAAGGGGGGTTATCCCACACCCTCCAGCCTAAGTAATAACGTGGCGCCTACGTGGCGCTGAGGTGTCCTTTATAACCCCCAAGGGGGGTTATCCCACACCCTCCAGCCTAAGTAATAACCATAGGGTGCTATTTTCTACACCCCCTATTTACTTTTTTCAGCCCTCCTCTCACATACTTACAGGTGAGGCATGCGTGGGACTGACAGTTTTCCTCTCACAAGGGGGGTATAATCAGGAAGAGGGGGGGGGGGGGTGCGTATAGAATGAGCCAACCAAAAAAGAAATCCATAGCTATAAATATTAAGAATTGGCATGGCTAAGGAGTAATCACTGAAAGGGGGTTCATAGTAAAAATTAAATCACCATGATAAGAATCTTTTAATGGCAAGGGTACCAAAAGAAACGTGGTGAGATCTCATGTTAGACCAACTGCTTTAAGTCTTGAAATAGGCGTTAGACATCATTGATTGTGTGGTTACATAACAGGGGCGGACGTATAGCCAACCATGGGTAGGCGGGCGCCCCTTTGAAAAAAAAATATATATTAATGTCAAATATACGTGAAAATCCTAAGCGTGTTGGCCCACAAACATACAAAACCAAAGACAAACGATTTGGAGACAAACACATCTCATACTCTTTTATTAAACTCAACTCGACAAATAAAACTGAATACATAACCCTGTTTTTATACTAAACATGAACTAATCCTAACCCAACTCAAACTCTAATAAACAAATAATTCAAACTAATTTCATCTCCAACTAACTTGAATTATCCTTAACCCAATTAAATTTCTGAATCCTCACACCCATTCTACATGGCTTAGCATCCTTTGAGTACTACTCTCTCCCACAAGGGAGTAGCCTAAAAAGTGAATGATAAAAACTAAAACTAACAGAATATTCACGATGACACCATCATAATTCTTACAAAAACTGCCAATAAATCTAATGCAGTTTGTTTCACAAAAAAGCATGTTACATTGTTGCTTATTAATTAACACGAATCCGTTTTTTTTCTTTGAGTAATAATGTTATAATACCGTTATGTAAATTGAGTAATTAAATCATATATACACAACGGTTTTAATTCCAATTAGTTATGAGAAACATGTTACTTTTTTTGTAATATAAATGGAAAACAATTGTCTTCATATATGTTCACAACTCATTAACTTTCACCCATGAAGATCTTATTTTTCTTGCTATATTGCCTTGCTATCACAGGAGATGCATCTCCGATACCATCTCTCATAGCGGATGCATCTTCGGCATCATCTCAGATGTCTGATTCAAAGAAAAAGGTTTGTTTATGGACTTATTGGAGTGTTTATATCACCAACATGATTCCTGATCCTATTGTGGTTCATCCGCAATCAGCCGATGACGATCTTGGAAACCGTCGGCTCACATTTGGCAATCATACAGACTGGAACTTCTGCCTACATGCCTTTTTAAAGACTCGGTTCTATGCTCATTTCTACTGGAAGTCAAGGACGGCTTTTTTTGATGTTTATACCTATCATCTAGGTGAGTCCTATTGCAAGGATGGAAAGGAATTTTTTAAACAACAAAGGTGTTATTGGATTATCACACAAGACGGGTTTTATTTGACAAAGAATCCGAATAAGTTTCTCATAGGAGCAACCAAGTTACATAATTGGTCGTGAGTAATGTAATGTATGGTTTTATTGATAAATATATAGAAACAGTGTATATATATTTATATATATGATTTAGGAATTCCTTTTTTACATACAAAGGGTGAGAACCACTGTCAATCAATCAAACCTTTTTTAGTGATATGTTACTTATCTTACGAAATTATAAAAACAAACAAACAATAAAAACATACATGTAGATCGACTTATTACACATATGTAATATATAAACGTCATATTCTATAATAACTTAAAAACAAATGTCAGTGGCAACTTAAATTGTTATCGTGACTTCTAACTTTTTTAATCCTACATTTCAATTTCCATAACTTAAAAACAAATGTTGGTGGCAAAAGCCATCAACCACCACTACAATTATAGGTTTCAGTCTTTTACTTCTGGTTATTTCTTAAAACAATTTCTAAAGTATTTGGATAGGGCTGTAAACGAATCGAACGAACACGAACAAGGCCATGTTCGTACTCGTTCGTTAAGGAAATTAACATATTCGCGAACTGTTTACGAACGCATACCGAATATAAATTTATGTTCGTGTTCGTTCGTTAAGGAAATTCAGTTGTTCACGAACAGTTCGTGAACACTGGTCTCGAACACAAACGAAGACAACTAAATAAAAACGAACGCCAACAAACATTTAACTTGAAAATAACAAATAAAACATTGTTATCCTTAAAGATTGGATATAACTAATTAGACATAATTATCACCAAAAATGTCTTAGAATGTCCAAATTTTAGCTAACTTAGAAAAAATAGGGTTTCAGGTTTTCAATATGTTTAGATAAAAATGTTTATTATTTATTATTTTTTAATATGATAAAAGGAACACGAACGAACGTAAACGAACGAACGTGAACGGACGTAACCGAACATATTACCGAACGTTCACGAACGCAGTCGAACGAACGATACTTGTGTTCGTGTTCGTTCGCTAAACTAACCGAACGAAAACTTTTGTTCATGTTCGTTCGCTAAGCTAATCGAACGAACATAAACGAAATCCCGCCGAACGGTTCACAAACTTTTCGTTGAACGTTCGGTTCGTTTACACCCTACATTTGGTTATGTGATTTGTTTGAGTTTGGCATCGACCAGGGTTCAGTCCATTTTGGTTTGTAAGTTTCTTTTTTTACTTTAGGGTTTCTTATACGTTTTAGTTTAAATTTCTTTAATTAAATTAATAAGTCGGAACATGCATATAAAAGAAGTCGAATTTGTGTTTCGTAAAGATCGTTTTACAACTCAAAATTGTTATCGTGACTTCTAATTTTTTTATCTCATATTTCGATTTCCATAACATAACCTACTCAATTTCATACGCTTCCCTTAAATTTCCTAGACACGTCAATTTCAAAGTCTTAACCGAGTTTGCGGTAACATTTTGACATTGCTTTTGAAGCTTGCAAACATGCCCTTTAACATGTTAATGTCATCGTAAGGCCCCGCCACAACACGCATGGGGTAATTAGGGTCTTTTTGTTTAAAACACTTTTTAAATGTTATAAAATCATAACATGTGAGGCATAAAATGTTTTAATATGTTTTCTTATATATACTTAACCATGTTAAAGTCACCGTCGCAACGAGTGTAAATAAGTTCCCAAACGAGCCGCTACCCGCGGTCCCTCTGCAACGCGCCGACAACTTTGCTCGTAGAAACTTTAAAACCATGGTGTTTAGTTTTCTTTTTTGACACTCATGTTTATGAACTTTATACATTCATCCCCGATTTTCTGGTAACTCATAGATTGACCCCTAACTTTTGGTATTCAACAGCTTTGAAGCCCAATTTATTTAGGGGAAATGGATTGTATCACCCTCAACTATGAAAAATTGGCCAATATCACGCTCAACTTTCAAGATGGCTCCCACCACCCTCTACTCGACAACTTGGTGTCACTGTCACCCCTTCGTTAAAAAAACACCAACTGAGTTAGTTTTTTAAGTCTATGTGGCATGCAGATGATGACTTGGAAGCATACGTGGACAGAGCCTCATTAAATACCCCCTTTCCCTCTCTAATCAGTTGCATTTCATCAAACCCAGTTCACTGCGATGTTGGCGATCAAACCCTAGTTCCTTGATCATCGACGATTGCAGGCAAAATTCAGATACCCAAGAGGTAAGGTTTATGTTAGGGTTGATTGCATTGTGATTTTACACACTGATTTAACTTATGGAGCGTATAGATGTTATGCTTTGGTACGGTATAACAATCCTCAATTAAACCGACACCCTCGATTATTTTTCTGTCGCAACCCCCGATCCCTGATTCCCGGGAACGGGCGGACGCGATCTCAGAGTTTCGGTGGTATCAGTTATTTAATCTTGCAGCGGAATTTTCATCAGGACCGTAGTTAGGAATTTTTTATCAGAGTAAAACCACCTTATTTAATATTAATAATCACATGGGTAAAACCCAAGTTTCTTATTACAATACATTTATAGGGATACACCCTATTTTATTAAATTTTAAAACATCGTTTATTTGGTAACTTTTATAGCCACATTTTCCCAAGCCTCCAGTGCTCTCCAGCTGGCTTTTTACTAATTGGCTGTCACATTGGGTTACCTGAAACGTGTTTTAAAAACATTTGTCAGTCGGAAATACTGGTGAGTGAATCCCAGTTTAATCAAATTTAATTAAAAGTCATCGTGAACAGTATTGAGAGCGATCACATTGTTTATGTCTACACAATTACTCCATTAGTACTGTCAACCCTGACTTGTGGGTCATATTACCCATTGGCTAACTCACTGTCCAATGGTAACATATTGTCATCCTCGACTTACTACTCACAGTGTAGTACATTTTGTATACAAAACCCCAACATACTGGCAGTAATTGAAGAACTACAAAGACTCAATCACTGCTAAATTTCAGAGTAAAATATTTAAGGTTTGGTAAAACATTACCAAAAAGATTAACAAAAAGAGGATAAACTCACATTGCTATCTTAGACTTCGCGTAAGGGTTTCCTGGATATAATCTATAACTTATACAAATGTACATTGGTTAGTATCATAACCCTTTGAAAATATTAATGATACCCTCCTCGAGACGGCATTCCAACAACTACGTCGGGCAGAACCACGACAGTTGTTACGGAACCCTAAATCAATCGGGCAGCGTAACTATTACGAAACTGGGGTTATAATACTTACAACGGAGCAGAACCTCGCTAATTAAGGGGTATAATACCCGCGTATTATAACACTACTACAGAAATTGTGATTTAGAATGAAAGGAATGAGCGACGGAAAACGAAAACTGTTGCGTTCTATTTATAGTGCTGATATTCGACTTTCAGGCGGCCCGCGTAAGGTAAGGCAAAGCCATACGCGGCCCGCGTCAACATATAGCTTAGCTGATTCGATGTGTAGGTCCGCCACGATGTCGAAACGTGTCGGCCTAGGATGTCTCCGCGTTTGATGATCTCTAGCGGCTCGCGTACACTTAAACGGGATCTTACGCGGCCCTCTTGAACTAAAGAAATCAATGAAGTCCGGTCTACACCTTCATACCGCCCGCGTAAGCTTGAGGTGAGGTCCTACGCGGCCCGCCTCAGCTTAATATTTATTGTTTTTAATTTATTTTACATACTATAACATAATTCGGGCTCGGTTTTCACATACGAGGCGTATTAAAAGACATATAAGGGTATTTTAACATATAATAGGGTGTTGCAATTATTATGAGAGTGTCGGTTTTACCGAGGGTTGTTACATTCTCCCCACCTTGTTTTAGAGCTCGTCCTCGAGATCTATTGAAACAAATGCGGATATTTCTTTTGCATTTCTGATTCAAGCTCCCATGTGTACTCTGGTCCTCTTTTGGAGTCCCACTTTACTTTGACTAGAACTAGTCTCTTATGCTTGAGATTCTTGACTTTTCTGTCTTCAATCTGTAGAGGTCTTTCTACAAACTTGAGTTGTTCATTTACCTCTATATCCTTAAGAGGTACTATCAGTGATTCATCAGCTAAACACTTTTTAAGATTAGATACATGAAACACATCATGTATTCCTGCCATTTCCTCTGGCAGTTGTAGCTGATAGGCTACAGGTCCTATTCTTCTAATAATCTTAAGAGGTCCAATATACCTGAGATTTAGCTTCCCTCGTTTGATGAATCTTACTACTCCTTTCCAAGGAGAGACTTTCAATAATACCTTATCTCCTACTTGAAATTCCAACGGCTTGCGTCGGTTATCAGCATAGCTCTTCTGTCGATCACGTGCTGCTTTCAGTCGTTCCTTGACTTGAATAATTTTGTCGGTTGTCTCTTGCACTATCTCAGGTCCAGATAGTTGCTTTTCCCCAATTTCTGCCCAACAGACTGGGGTTCGGCACTTTCGTCCATAAAGTGCTTCGAATGGTGCAGCATTTATACTTGTGTGATACTATTATTATAAGAAAATTCTATTAAAGGTAAGTGATCGTCCCAATTACCTCCGAAGTCAATTACACAAGCTCTAAGCATGTCTTCCATTGTCTGAATTGTCCTTTCGCTTTGTCCGTCCGTTTGAGGATGATAAGCTGTACTTAATTTTAACTTGGTTCCCATTGCCTTTTGGAAACTTGACCAAAAATGAGAGGTAAATCGGCTATCCCTATCAGAAACAATTGATAAAGGAATACCATGTAAAGAAACAATTTCATTTACATATAATTTGGCTAATTGTTCCACACTGAATGTTTCTTTCATTGGTAGGAAATGAGCTGACTTGGTTAGCCTATCTACAATCACCCAGATTGTATCATTTCCTTTCTTGGTTTTGGGTAATTTAGTAACAAAATCCATTGTTATCAATTCCCATTTCCAAACTGGCATTTCTAATTGCTGTAACAAACCTGAGAGCTTCTGGTGTTCAGCCTTAACTTGTGAACAAGTTAAACATTTAGAAATATAGGCTGCTATGTCCTTCTTCATTCATATCCACCAGAAATTTTTCCTTAAATCCTAGTACATTTTATCACTTCCTGGGTGCATCGTATACTTAGATTTATGGGCTTCTTCTAATATGCGATAACGTAGGTTTCCTAATTTAGGTATCCACATTCTCTTTTCATGGAATCTCCAAATTCCATCTGTTCCTTGTTCTAATTCTTTTAGCATACCTTTTAATTTTTCAGAATCATCCTTGATTACTGATTCTTGTGCTTCTCTTATCTGATCATTTAAATCTACTTGTAGATTTAATTTAAGAGAACGTACCCTTCTTGGCTTTTCATGATACTTTCGGCTTAAAGCATCTGCCACTACATTTGCTATCTGTTCCTTGTTCTAATTCTTTTAGCATACCTTTTAATTTTTCAGAATCATCCTTGATTACTGATTCTTGTGCTTCTCTTATCTGATCATTTAAATCTACTTGTAGATTTAATTTAAGAGAACGTACCCTTCTTGGCTTTTCATGATACTTTCGGCTTAAAGCATCTGCCACTACATTTGCTTTTCCTTCATGATACTGGATATCACAATCATAGTCACTAAGCATCTCCATCCAGCGTCTTTGTCTCATATTCAACTCCTTTTGTTTGAAAATATACCTTAAACTCTTATGATCACTGAATATGGTAAACTTACTACCGTAAAGGTAATGTCTCCAAATCTTAAGAGCAAAAATTATAGCTCCTAATTCTAAATCATGAGTTGAATAATTCTCTTCATGATTCTTAAGTTGTCTAGATGCGTAAGCTATAACCTTTTGTCGTTGCATCAATACACATCCATAACCTAATTTAGAAGCGTCACAATAGACTACAAAGTCTTCAGCTCCTTCTGGTAATGCTAGTATGGGTGTATGAGTTAATCTATGCTTAAGAATTTTAAAAGCTTCTTCTTGTTTTACTCCCCATTCAAACTTAACAGATTTACAGGTTAGCTTAGTTAAAGGAATGGCTATTCTAGAAAAATCTTCTTATGACTTTCTGAGCTCCTTAATGATCCGTTAATCCTGCAAAACAGAACACCGTTAGCTCGTTAAGAGGGGAATATGGGGGTTTCCCTCTTAACCAGCCTCCGGCGTGAGAATAAGTAACTGCTTTGAGAAGATAATTGTGTGTTAAGAGTGAGAGTAGAGGGAAATAGAATGTTTAACCTGTGAACTGAGGTCTCTATTTTTTGTGACGACATGCGTGATTATAGTCACCATGCGTGATTATGGTTTTTGTTCATGCGTGTGATTATGGCATGGCCGGCCCTGAGTAAGTGTTGGTGGGCGACCGCTCAGGGCCAAAAACCTAAAGGGGCCTGTAAGTTTAAAAATTTATATATAGCGGTTTATGTTTGGCTTGGTTGTATGTAAGCTGTTTAATCACAATAGCTGTGCGGGTTCGAGGTCTTCTGCTGTCGATTCTATTCTTTTTGGTTTTTGCCAGCTTTGTTTGTTCTGGGCCAGGCCCATTTTCCAACTGTTTTTGTTGACTTTGCTGTTTTTCATTTTTTACGTTTTCCACTTTCATATTTTTAATGTTGGGTCAAATTATTTTACAAAGGCTCCTAATTGTAAGAAGTGTAATAATGATTTATAGAGTGACAAGTGTCCAATAACCTAAAATTAAACCCACTACCAATGTTTTTAAACCCGGACCGGGCCGGTCGGACCGGTCCGGCCGGGATCCGGAGACTAAAGCGGGCCGGTTCGTTGGTTTCAGCCGTTTCAACATTGGGCCGGTGATCGGACCAGTGGCCGGGCGGTCGGGCCGGCGGGTCATAGCTATTTGGTCGGACCAGTTATGTTTATTTGTTGCTAAACTTGAAAGAAGAAAGAAAATACAAAGATTTAAAAGTCTTCGACAGGTGTTTGAAGCTCCAGCCAACTATTATTTTCTGTGAAGTTAAAAAGAAAGAAGAAGACCATGTATATTTTATTGTTAATTTTATTTTCTTAAGAAAAGCTCTTTATAAACTGTTTTAAATGTGATCTTGGGACTAACACATTTGACTTGGAGCCACATATTTCTTTTTTTTCTTTCTTTTTTTTTTTTTTTTGAAAAGTGAACTTCGAAACTTGGTTGGAACGAGTCCACAGCCCGTGAAACCAGGAGCCCCAACCGCCCCACGACATCCGGAGCTCGCCTGAGCTTACCCCGTCTCGTGTGACTCGGCAATCCCCGAGAAAATTTCCCGCCCCATGCCCCGTATGACATGAGTTGCACAGCGGACACTGTGCAAGGTATTAGAAAACTCGGGCGGTCCTCGGAATCAAACCCGCGGTCATAGACCACGTTTCCGAAACTTCATCGTTCCTGGCCACTGGGCTAGAGCCAGTGGTGATGGAGCCACACATTTCTGACTTTCGCTTTTTTCAGTAATTAATTTCCATCATGACTATATATGACTCACCAAAAAAAACCCTCAAAAAACCTACAAAAAAAAAAAAACTATACCTCACAAAAAACAACCCTCAAAAAACCTAAAAAAATCCCCAAAAAAACTATACCTCACCAAAAAAACCTCCAAAAAACCTAACCCCCCCCCCCCACCCCCAAAAACCAAAAAAAAAAACCTACCCCCACCCCCCAAAAACCTAAAAAAAAATCTAAAAATAACTAAACACCCACCCCCAACCCCTCGGCAAAAAAAAAAAAAAAAAAAAAAAAATTGGGTGGGTGATGGGGGAGGGGGTGGGGGTTTAGGTTTTTGTGTGGTGGTGGATGTTTAAGGTTTTTTTTTTTTTTTTTGTGTGTGTGTAGTGGGTTTTTTTAGGAGCCTTTGTACACTTCTTACAATTAGGATCCTTTGTGTTTGATACTAATTTTTTAGTGTTTGTTTGCAACATTTTTCAACTTTCCTAATTAAATTATTTTTCAACTTTCGTAATCAAATTATTTTTCAACAAAACCTTAGCTTGATCATCTTAAATAATATTAATTAAAAATTTATACACATCGCTTATCAGAATCGAACGGGTTTTGATAAATGTTTTTTATTTTAAATCGAACAAGTAAGATTTAATAAATTTTGATAGAAGTTGTTTCTTCAAAATTTGTTTTGATGCTTAAAGTTACAACTATTTAGAAAACCCAAATATAAACCCCAACTAAATACATAATATTAAAATGACCCACCCAATTTTAAAAATCTCAAATTATCAAACCAATTTCGATTATTTTGCTACACTACTTTTGTTTTATTTATTTTATAATAATTATCGTCACATTTTGGGTTTCTACGTTTTATATATTTAATTGATGATTTTATATTATAGGGAGGGTAGGGGCAGGTTTTTAATCTCGCCCAGGGCCCAAAAATGTTTTAACGTTTTCGGAGACGGCCCTGGATTATGGGTTTTTGTTCATGCGTGATTAGGGTTTGAGTTTTATAACATGCATAATTTACTCGCGTACGCATCGCACGTTAAGGACTATTGTACGTTAACCTTCCCCTATATATATATATATATATGTATAGAGAGAGAGAGAGAGAGAGAGAGAGAGAGAGAGAGAAATGTTAACATACAAAAGCCCTTATCATACTTCACGTACGCGACAATGGTAACCGTCAGATCTGGGCTATAATCACGCATGGAACATATAATAACGCATGAGATCAGTTATTTGGTGATAATCACGCATGGGAGGTGATAATCACGCATGGGGAGTATAATCACGCACGTTAAGATGCTCGAAAATGTAATCATGCACGTTATGTATTTGGTCGCGTACGTTAATGTAGGTTAAGCCGTGAAGTACATTATACTTTCTCTCTCTCTCTCTATATATATATATATATATATATATATAGGGGAGGGATAGAAAGAAAACTCATATTAGTTAAGAAAACTAAGAAACCCAAATGCATGGACTTCCTTTGGCCACGTGTTACACCTTTTTTGCGATCCTAATATGGGATTTCTTCCGATCCTATAACTGCCCTATATATATAGGGGTTAGTTAACGTACAATTGACCTTAACGTACGATGCGTACGCGATGACAGATTTAGTTTACAACATGCGGATTTGGTTTCAAGGGGCTTCGGTTTATAAGATGTGGATTTGGTTTATAACATGCGGACTTAATTTATAACGTGCAGACTTAATTTACAACATGCGGATTTAATTTTATAACATGCTGATTTTGAAAAATAACATGCGGAAATCTCATCGTACGTTAAGTGATATTGTATAGTACACTTTTTTATGTTAATATATATATATATAGAGAGAGAGAGGGGGGGGGGGGGAGAAAGTGTGTGTGTGAGGGAGAGAGGTGTTTTATTTATTTATGTTTGTTATTACATTATGGGTTTTATATAGATTTTATTTTTTTTAAAACAAAAATCTATCATTCAGCAAGGTATTTTGATCTTTTAATAAAAAGTTAACAAAAAATTTGATGGCATTAATGAAGCGGATGGAAATAACAAGTTTACGAAACCGAAGGATGTTCAGGTGGAAAGAAACACTTTGGATGAAAGTGGCGCAAGTGACTTAACCACATAGACAAGAATAACATTTTACTCTTTAAAAAAATTAATGTGTTTTACTTTTATCAATTGATGTAACATACTATTCTAAATTAAAAAAAAATATAGGTACCATTAATCAGTAATCTTCAACTGACTGTTACTTAGCTAAACCAACAGCCAATTTCAAACATAAAAGTAGTTGTTTAAACTCTTAACTGAAGCTCAAAAACACCTTTTAACATCCATGAATAAACCCGAAGTCAACAATATTATTTTATTTTATCAGTGAAGAGATATGTTCTCAATCGCAGATGGAACATACCACTCCAAGCTGACAGCCTTGTAACAAGAAAGCATCCAGAAAGTTCTAGAAGATTATGGAAGAAGACACCTGACGACAAAAAGATGTTCTCAGCAGACAAAAAGATGACAGGTGGCACCAATGGCGGGCCGCCAACGCCGATCGCAAGATCCCCATGGGACAGGCCGACAACCAATACAAAAGGACGATGAGCTGGAGCGAATAACCATGCGCCACGTCACCTCCAGACCTGACCATGGCAGAGGGGACATAATGGATATTCCTCCTGGTCGGCCAGCTGGCAATCTCCTCCCTCCAGAATTCTCTGGCTATACATAGAAGACTCAACCTCCAGGTTTAAAGATCAGATTTCTTACTCTCTCGCTTTATACACACACTTATCCTCAACACAATTACTTATTCTCACGCCAAAGGGTAGTTACAAGGAGAACCCCCATCTTCTCCTCCTTGTAGCGAGTCACCGGTGTTGTTCGTTTTGCAGGATTCCTTGGAAGAGTCAGTTATTCACCGAGTGGAGTATTGAAATTGAACCCTCCTGTATGAGACAACCTGCTAAATAGTCAAGTACTATCTAGTGTTTCATCAGTCAGCGAGTCATTGATCAGTCATTAATCCTTCGGTGATATTAGTATTGTGAAATACTATTACTATCTATGTGATTCCTTGGTAACATTGTGGTTGTCCCTTGTTAAAGTTGAAGGTGATATCGGTGATGTCTTGACCCGTGCTCAATTTTCCTATTGATTATCATTGACGGATTAGTGATGATGTTGTCTTTACCGATTGATTGTTGATGTATCTGTCTTGCTGAAAGTTCTCTGATTTTGTAACTCAAATTCACTCGAGAACATATAACCATAGAGTTAAATGCCTGGTTGGTCCCTGTGGTTTGCATATATTGCCGCCTTGATCCCCGAGGCTTTAATAATTACACAAATGATCTTGGTGGTTGTAATTTTTGCACTCGGGTGATCCTTATCACTAACTTATGTTAAATATTTCAGTTAAGTATGTGTTAAACGACTAGATTGCCCTTAACTAAAAAACAAAAACACTTAGAAAATGTTTAAAAAAACAATGGAGTCCACCCCTCATCTTCTTCCTCATTTCACCACCCACCAGTCCACCACCATAACCTCCACCTTCAAGTCGTCACCTTCAACCCACCACCTTCGCCGTCACCTTCAACCCACCGCCTCCACCTCCACTGTAAACCCACGCCGCCACCATCACCTTCAACCAACCACCACCACTGTCATAAGCGGAATCAAGTGAATATCTGTTATAAAAACATTATTTGTTTGTTGCAGGGTTTAGGGTTCTTATTATTTATTATATAGATTTCCGGCGGCAAAATGCAACCGCAACAACCACCGGCGTCCAAGCCTCTTATCAGTGCTATCACCACCGAATAGATTCAGAAGATTTTAATTACTTTTTTTCATTACTTTAGCAGCTCAACTTAATTAACTCTCTAAGCCTATCTCTCTATTCTATCGTACACTAACAATTATTCATCCTTTCAAACAAAATAATTTGATTAATTTCTGTTTAATTGCAGCACTTATGCAATAGAAGACCAGTGACTGTCTAGTGTACAGAACATGTTATTAGGCTTCAGTTTTTGTAAAATTTAATATTTGCACTCGGTGATGGTGGTGGTGGGTTTACAGGTGGAGGCGGTGGGTTGAAGGTGACAATGGAGGTGGTGGTGGTGGTGGTGGTGGGTTGAAGGTGGAGGTGATGGTGGTGAGTGGTTAAATAGGAAGAAGATGAGGGGTGGACCCCATTGTTTTTTTAATATTTTCTAAGTGTTTTTGTTTTTTAGTTAAGGGCAATCTAGTCGTTTAACACATACTTAACTGAAAGCAGAATCAAAAAAGGTGGAAAATCACGCAAAAACTTATGAGGATAATCAACATGCCTTTGTCCCCCTTGAGTTTGACACGTTCGGCTCCTTGGCGCCGGAGGCGGTTCGGTTCTTAGCTAGAGTTCAGCGTGTGGTCCACAACAACTTTTCGACCCCTCAGGGGCGAGGCTTTGTTTTTAGTAGATTAGGGTTTTCTATTCAAAAGGGGATGGTGGTGCAGTTTGTTGCTCGTCTACTTGCTATCCTAATGTAACTAGGTTTATCACCTTAGCCGCGTTGCGGCAAACTTCTTTGGTTATTTAGTCTGTGTAATACACTCGGTTTGATAAATTTGATACCGGTACCCGGTACCATTTGCTCATCACTTAGTGATGTTACTGTTCATTAAATTACATAGAGTATTGCAAGCTAGTTTTATTTAGGTACGGATGCAAGTATTCAACTGGTTAATAATATGCTATCATTAATCTGTTGCGGCGTTGTTTATAAACGAAGTGAACAAAACTTGGGACATTTAGGCAAGCCTATGTTCAGTAGCATATAATTTACCTTTAGCTACAAGTTTGTCTATGCTAGTTCAGTACGCTGTTTACATACGCGAAAATGTAGTTGACAGGCAGTCCAGGATGTGTTCCAGTTTCAAGCATGAGTTGATGAAGACGTCCCTTTTGTCCACCTAAAACATTGAATTTGAACAATTTGTCAAGTTCGTTAAATAAAAATAGTTCTTCTCATCTTCTGATAAGTTGTTTCAAGACCAGTTTTTATATTTTCTAGATCATGTTAGTAAACCTGAATCTAACTCAAAAGTAAATGAGTCAAAACTTCCCTCTTCCCTAATTCAATCAAACTGAACTGCTTTACCAAATCATCTTTATCATTGCTATCATCTCCAATAACATCTTTTCTATCATAACATGTAAACTTTTAACATCAATGTAAAACTCTCCAAACAAAGTCTTCGTTTAAGAGGTTACCTTAACTCAAATTTATGCCGAGCTATAATATTAAGGTCATCCCACCAAGCAAACACGTTCCATAGATAGATAACTATGCACATGTTTACAATTTGTAACATGTATTATATTACAAAAAAGTTTTTGGTTTAAGAACAAAGATGCGTATGTCTTGGAGGTTTGCTGTTTATGTAATAACTTACCTTGCAAACTGGACAGAGTAACACCAATTATTCACACATGCACCAATTCAACAAACCACTCTGCTGAGCCTGTATCTAAATCTGCAAAAACACATCAAAGCTTCCATTTGCAATACTCATGATCTAACTTCCATTTTTCCACCTTCTAGTATAGTTATAGCTGTAATACAAAATATTTAGCGTGATGAATATGATTGCTAGGAGTATAACAATAATAATAAAAAATATTGAAGAACACAATATTAATGGTTGTATGTAGAAATATACAGTTTGGCGAAGACACTTTCAAACACACAGAAAATGCCCAGAACTAATACTCTACACAAATCCAACATTCATCAAACAATATACATCGCTAAATAAAAAGCCGAGAAGGGGATTAAGTGAAATAACCACAGGGGCCAAAATTGTAATTTACTCATACAAATATATACAATGGATAAATGAAAATGGTTAGTTGATTGGTTAAGTTTGTATCTTACTTGATCCAGCCATGGTGATTTGAAGGAAAGAAGAGCTCAAGAGAACAAGTGCCATAAGCATAAATGCTGAAACAAATGGCTTCATCTTTAGTCTACAATTAAATGAAATACAACTGATAAAGTTGTAGAATTTTTGGGTGAGTTGGTATGTTTTTGTGTGTGTGATTGGTGGTGAAGAAAAGCCAATATTTATAGTGCTGGAGAGGTCGGTAATGAATTAATTTATACAAGAGAAAACATAAACAATAAACACATGTTTGCAGCCAACCAAAAACTTTGAACCTCACTCGATACTTGAACAATCAATTCACACAATCGGCACACTAACACTACCACATCTTATTAAAAGATTGTACAGAACATAATAAACAAATCTAACATGAACAAAGTGTAAGACAACAACAAAACCAAAGCAATCAGACATCAAGTTCACAAAATTGAAGCTTAATGGACATATCACAAAACATTCTTAACTCAAATCAAATTGAATCCAAACAACAACACAAAATATCCTAATATATGCCCTAATTAGTAATTACAATGAAGAACATGATCCAAACCTGAGTGACGTCACTGCTGACACTGACAGTAGAATGCAACCGTCTCTGAACGTACGCAAGTTCAAAAAACCGATGAGAATCATCGGTTCGATTAACCCTAGAATAATCTGCAAGTTTCCGAACCGGTAATGGTGAGATTGTGTGAAGAAGACGGTGATGAAACGGCGAATTAGTGAAGGCAGATATGCGATCTGTGAAAGAAGATTTGGATTTGAGATTGTAGATGATGAAGTTTTTGGATTTGGTTAAGTAAGAAGAAGCCATTATTGGAGATTATCGAAGAAATGAGTTTGGAGAAGAGATCAGAAATATGCAGGTGTGTGTGTTTGGTGCTGGTGCCGTTATTGTCGTTTACCTCACCTGGTGTGTGGCTGAATGTGTGTTAGGGTTTCTTCAAGAGATGCAGAGAGAGTCGTAGGAGGTGTCGGCTGAGAAGGTTCACACTATTTATTAGGTTTGTCATATGGCTCAGATTGGTGGTGATGTCGTTGAAGTTACTATTCACAAGGTTTGTTTTTTAACATATAGAATAATAATTTCCCCTGGTGATTGGAATGGAATAATAGATGTGGTATAACTAAAATATCTAACATAAGTTAGTGACAAGGATCACCTGAGTATAAAAATTACAACCATCGGGATCAAGTGTATAATTATTAAAGGCTCGAGACCAAGTCTCCAATATCTACACACCAGAGGAACCAACTAGTGATTTAACTCTAAACCATAATCATGGATTGGTTAGATTATTAAAAGTAATGCCTTTTAAATAGTAAGTGAATGATAAAAACTAAAACTAAATATTTACCATGACACCATCATAATTCATACAAAAACTGCCAATAGATCTAATGCAGTTTGTTTCACAAAAAAGACATGTTACATTGTTGCTTATTAATTAACACGAATCCGTTTTTTTCTTTGAGTAATTATCTCATATTACCGTTATGTAAATTGAGTAATTACATCATATATACACTACGGTTTTTATTTTGTAATATAAATGGAAAACAATTGTCTTCATATATGTTCACAACTCATTAACTTTCACCCATGAAGATCTTATTTTTCTTGCTATATTGCCTTGTTATCACAGGAGATGCATCTCCGATACCATCTCTCATAGCGGATGCATCTTCAGCATCATCTCAGATGTCTGATTCAAAGAAAAAGGTTTGTTTATGGACTTATTGGAGTGTTTATATCACCAACATGATTCCTGATCCTATCGTGGTTCATCCGCAATCAGCCGACGACGATCTTGGAAACCGTAGGCTCACATTTAGCAATCATACAGACTGGAACTTCTGCCTACATGCCTTTTTAAAGACTCGGTTCTATGCTCATTTCTACTGGAAGTCGAGGACGGCTTTTTTTTATGTTTATACCTATCATCTAGGTGACTCCTATTGCAAGGATGGAAAGGAATTTTTTAAACAACAAAGGTGTTATTGGATTGTCACACAAGACGGGTTCTATTTGACAAAGAATCCTAATAAGTTTCTCATAGGAGCAACCAAGTTACATAATTGGTCATGAGTAATGTAATGTATGGTTTTATTGATAAATATATAGAAACAGTGTGTATATATATGATTTAGGAATTCCTTTTTTACGTACAAAGGGTGAGAACCACTGTCAATCAGTCAAACTTTTTTTTAATAATATGTTACTTATCTTAAAAAATTAGAAAAAAAAAACAAACAAACAATAAAAACATACATGTAGATCGACTTATTACACATATGTAATATAAACGTCATATTCCATAATAACTTAAAAACAAATGTCGGTGGCAAAAGCCACCAACCACCACTACGTTTATAGGTTTTATTTTTTTACATTCTGGTATTTCTTAAAACAATTTCTAAAGCATTTGGTTGTGCTTTGGTTGAGTTTGGCATCGACCAGGGCTCGGTCCGTTTGGTTTGTAAGTTTTTTTTTTCTCTCTAATGTTTCTTATATCTTTATTTTTTTTTTTAATAAATGTTTTTTTTTTATTAAGAATTCATCAGGGCAAATTACATAAGGATAGCAGGTAAACGAGCAACAAATTGCGCCGCCATCCCTTTTTGAATAGAAAACCCTAATCTACTAAAAACAAAGCCTCGCCCCTGAGGGGTCGAAAAGTTGCTGTGGACCACACGCTGAACTCTAGACAAGAACCGAACTGCCTCCGGCGCCAAGGAGCCGAACGTGTCAAACGCCAGGGGGACAAAGGCATGCTGATTATCCTCACAAGCTTTCGCGTGCTTTTCCACCTTCTTCGACTCTGCTTTCAATACAGCTTGCCCCGCCACAAACCCATTTTCACGGAACCCGGCTAGGGGGGATACACCTGTGAGATCGACACAAGCATGTTTCCCACCCTCCCAACCAAAAACTAGCACGTCAGTCGGGCGTAGGGTGGATCTCCCCTCCGACGGGTCTGTAAGAAAATTAACCGGTGCCTCTTTCTTTGCCGAGATCCCTGCTCGTCTGAGAATATCCATTAACGCGTCTCGAACAAAGTCATGGCGATACTTAAACCCCGACAACTCTCTACAGTGTAACGCATGCTCCCCGTATTTATCCACGCATGCTTTACGGCAGACTGGGCAAGTTTCATCATTCGGGAACATGGGGATCATCAAGCGGTACGTAAGGATTGACCGGTACTCCACCGCTGACATACGTTGACCCAAACCTTCAATAGGAATAACAGTTAAGAAATCATGAGCGTGAGGCCTCTGTAGGCATTCAATGACGGCTTTCTGGCGGGGGGACAAATGAAAATCTTCTCCCAAACTTTGTGCGATTCGACAACAAAGGGCATTCGCCAAAATTTTCTGTGGCTTTTTGGGGGCGGTGTCCTTGTTAGAGAAACCGCCGAGATCAAAGTCAGGTATAGATTCATGCAAGCGTTCCAAGGCACTGGCATAATCCGGATCAATGTTAGCAACCCCACTGTTACGTAAGATGTGGTCCTGCAACTCCCAAGATTGAGACCTGGAAGCCACAAAGGCATATGCAGCCACATCCCGGGCCGAGAGAAGGCCCAACCCACCAAGCCGCATTGGCAAGGTCGCGATCCGCCACTGTAGTTCACCAAGGGCCCCCACATACGACTGTAGTCAGGTATATCTTTTAGTTTAATTTTATTTATTTAAATTGTTGGGTTGGAACATGCATGTATAAGAAGTCGAATTCGTGTTTCATAACAATCCTTTTACAACTTAAATTGTTATCGTGACTTCTAATTTTTTTAATCCTACATTTCAATTTCCATAACTTAAAAACAAATGTTGGTGGCAAAAGCCACCAACCACCACTACAATTATAGGTTTCAGTCTTTTACTTCTGGTTATTTCTTAAAACAATTTCTAAAGCATTTGGTTATGTGATTTGTTTGAGTTTGGCATCGACCAGGGTTCAGTCCATTTTGGTTTGTAAGGGTTTTTTTTTTTTTTTTTTTTTTTTTTTTTTTTTTTTTTACTTTAGGGTTTCTTATATGTTTTAGTTTAAATTTCTTTATTTAAATTAATAAGTTGGAACATGCATATAAAAGAAGTCGAATTCGTGTTTCGTAAAGATCGTTTTACAACTCAAAATTGTTATCATGACTTTTAATTTTTTTATCCTACGTTTTAAATTTCCATAACAATACCTACTCAACTTCATACACTTTTCTTAGACTTCCTAGCCACATCGATTTCAAAGTCATAACAGAGTTCGCGGTAACGTTTTGACGTTATTCGTTTTGAAGCTTGCAAACATGCCCTTTAACATGTTGGAAAAATTACAAGTTTTGTCCTTTATCTTTAGGGTACTTTACAGGCGGTGTCCTTTATAGGGAATTTTGTTGCAAGTTTTGTCCTTTGAGCCTAACCTAGTTAGATTTTTTTTGTTAAATCTGATTACTCAAGGGTATTTTAGTCTTTTTACTTATTTAAAGGACAAAACTTGTAATTTATTCTTTAAAAAATATTTCAAAAAAATATATATTATATATATATATATATGTATAACAATAGATATTTATCTCTCCTCCCTCCCTCCCCCTCTCTCTCCCTTCACCTACCACCACCGTCTTCACCAACACCACCATATGCCGCCGCCACCACCGTCTTCACCATCACAAAATTCTCTAACCAGATATCTGATCATCCACCACCACTACCATTACTACCATCACCACCACTCTCTATCTCTATCACAGCCGTAACCCACCTCTATTAAGAACAATTCTGATCCGAAACCAAATCATTGAACAATCTGTACATTATAATGAGTAATTAAATGAAATCGCAAACCTGACCACTAAACATCAATTAACAAGTTATTCAATATTTAAAGAAGACGAGCCATTAGGTGCTGTTGTGATTTCCACCTTTTCCTTGAACTCCATGGCATTCTTCCTCATTCTACTCCTTCCATCACCAACAGTCAAGCTTTCAATCACTGAACCCCACCACCACCATGAGTAACTACCAACCAACCCACCACCAAACCCTCGCCACAACCTCCCACCTGAAACCCCTGCCGACTTCCCACCGGAAACCCCCGTCGCACCTGAAACCCCCCGCCAAACCTGAAACCCCCTATCGACTTCCGCACCTAAACCCTTCTGTCTCTTCTCACATTTCTCTCCCACTGGTGAAATCAACACAAAACCCTATCTGTTCATGGTGAATCAACAAATCACAAAACTCACATATCTAAGAATGGAGCCAGAACTGAGATCGAAGTGGAGAAGGAGCCGAGCCGAAGTTGGACGGTGGTTGTAACCGGAGATCTAGTTGCTCTGACAGGTGCTATTAGGGTCCAGCCAGAAGATGACGTAAGGGGTGAGATCTCCGTTTCGCCAGTTGACGTTTTTCAGGTGTTTGACGGAGACGATGGTGATTTCGAGGTCTAGGGGTCTGGGTGGGGGGCGGTGGGAAGCGGTGGTTGCCATGGTGGTGAACCGGTGGATGGATGGTGGTGAGAGAGTGTGGTAGAGAGAGGGGCAGAGAGTGTGGTAGAGAGAGGGGCAGAGAGTTGTAGAGAGAGAGGCAAAGAGTTCTATAGAGAGAGAGGAAGGGAGTTTGATATATAATCTAATAATAATAATAATAATAATAATAACAATAATAATTATAATAATAATATTAATAACAATAATAATAAAGAGGTAAAAAGACTAAAATACCCTTGGGTAATCAGATTTAACAAAAAAATCTAACTAGGTTAGGCTCAAAGGACAAAACTTGCAACAAAATTCCCTATAAAGGACACCGCCTGTAAAGTTTTGAAAAAAATGACACCGCCTGTAAAGTACCCTAAAGATAAAGGACAAAACTTGTAATTTTTCCTAACATGTTAATGTCATTGTAAGGCCCCGCCTCAACGCGCAGGAGGTAATTAAGATCTTTTGTTTAAAATACTTTTTAAATTTTATAAAAGCGTAACATGCGAGGCATAATATGGTCTTAATATCTTTTCTTATATGTACTTAAACACGTTAATGTCACTGTCACAACAAGTGTAACTAAGTTCCCAAACGAGGCGCTACCTACAGTCGTAACAGTCCCACCACAACCCACATGCAAGTTACTCCCGTATTTTTTAAACGTTAATAATTTTTTATACGTAACTTTTAAAAAAAATTACACCATAATAATGAGTGTTTTTTTATCTTTAATATTTGTTATACTTATATAGAGAAAAAAAATTAAGTTTCGATCGGATGTTTTAGTCCATGGTTTTTTTATCTATGTTGTTTTAATTGTATCGTGATTCAAGGCGTTGTGTTTTACCGTAAAACACCATTAACGTATATAAGACACCATAACATTGCAAACACCATGAACTTAAATTCCGATCGAAATGTAATTTTTTACTCTATATAAGTATAACAATATGATATTCATATTAAAGATATAAAAATACTCGTTATTTTGGTGTAATCTTTTTAAAACAAGGTTACGTATAAAAAGTTATTAACGTTTTAAAAAGACGGGATAACTTGCATGTGCATTGCATTGCATTGCATGTGTGTTTTTGAATTTTATCTTTAATTAGGTTTTTTATTAAATTAATTAACTGCCCTTATCCTAATAAATTAAATAATGACATATGTCATCATCATATTCTTTTTTATCCTTCTCACAAATTTAACCTTTTTTACATGATCCTAAACTTATTTAGGTTTTGCTAATTATATAATATAGATAATTTACATGTTGACGCGTTGCGTTTAAAATACAACAAGTACATTAATAAAATATCTCTCTATTTGAAATGCTCGCTCACAACAAGTACATGTATAATTTTAATATATGACCCATTTAATTAGAACTGAAGTCCAATACCAATAATCAATTGTCCAATACTCCAGTGTTTATTGAGTACAAAATCAAAATGTCAAATACTCAAATGTGAAGCGTTGCTTGATACTCAAGTCTCAACCTACCATTCGATTCTGAAGTACATAATCCTAACCAATAATCCATCGGCCATCATAATTTGATTTCTCCATCACCAACACGTCAGGGTTTTGCTTCAATCGGTTCATTCGTTTTCAAACTTTCGATAGAAAAAAGGACTGCTTCATTCGATCGACGATTTATCTTCCCACTCAGTTAATCTTTCGATAGAACCAGTTTAATGTTTTTTTATTCTTCGTTATTTGTTAAATTTAAACTTGTCATTTAATAAATTTATACTGGTCTTTTAATTGGACAAAATCACAGGGATAAAAACTACACTTTACTTTGAAAACTAACACCCCCAGTGTCACTTTCCTTTTTTGTTCTACAACGCTCAGTACCACTCTGGGTTCGGTCGAAAAATGATCGGATCGAAAGACGCTCGTTTAACCTCGACTTGGTTGAATAAACACTCGGTTTGGTTCGTAAACGAACCGAGTATGAGCAAAGGTCTAATCGGTTTAGTTTGGCTACTGAACAACCCTACTTATGATATGTTACAGGGTTGCTTATTAATTGCACGTACGATACCGTTTTTTTTTCTTTGGGTAATATTATATCTTTACAATACCGTTATGTTAATTTAGTAATGCCATCATATACACTACCATAAAAACGATATGTTACATTGTTGCTTATTAATTGCACGTAAGATGTTTTTTTTTCTTTGGGTAATAATCTACCTTATAATACCCTTATGTTAATTAAGTAATGACTTCATAAATACACAAATCATTTTATTTCTTATTAGCTATGAGAACATGTTACTATTTTGTAATATAAAAAGAACGCACTTGTCTTCATATATGTTCACAACTCATTTACTTGCACCCATGAAAATCTTATTTTTCTTGCTATTTTGCCTTGTAATCACAGGAGATGCATATCCTATACCTTCTCCGATACCAGATGCATCTCCAGCATCATCTCCGTGTTAGACTTCTATATAATTGTGGCCTTTATTGATCATCTAAATACAATCAACCATATGACATTAGTATCCTAAAGATTAATTATAAGTCATTATTTGATGGAAATAATGACATTAGGAGAATGTGTAGGGTTACCCTTTGAGTGTCCATAACATAAGAATAAAAGGAGAATAAACCACACCAAATTAGGACTCTCCATACTTTACTTTTCTCTAAATCTTGATCCATCCCAAGAGGACACTCTAAAGTGGAACCAAGAACATCTTGACGAGAATTATGGCTTCGTCATCATCCGCAAAGATAACCATTCCCACATGTAAGTGTCTATACTTTTATGCTCAAGTTTATGATTAAGGTTTTATGTTTTGGCTACATGTTTAATGATATAATCAACAAGTGGTATCAGAGCAATGTTGATTATATCAGTTCGATCATGTAAATAGACCGGATATTAATGGATATTATTCTTTCTGGTCGAACAATTGGATTCAGTTGCTTTTGTTGCCGGGTTGTACACTGAGGGTTGTCAGGCCTTCTTCCAGGCAAGAGCGGAGATCAGGAAATAGGAAATCCCCGCAGTGCAGCAGCATCTTGCAGGCGCTTGCATTGTGGAAAGATGGGTCTGGTTTTCCAGATTTGGTCTCTTCTCTCCTGAGCTGTGAGGGGGACTCTGAGGTGCCTAGGAGGGTTTCCGGAAAGGGCGAAGACAATAAAAAGGATCCCAATATCAAGCAATGCCTGCGGAAGGTCAGGGATGGGCATTTTACGGCGGCGGTCAAAGTTTTATGTTCTAGTGGGGTTGCCCCCTTTGGAGAATCAACCATGAAAGTTCTTATTGATAAACACCCGGTGATGCCACCCCCATCACTGCCTTCCAACCCCATTGTCCAACCCACTATTGTTACAGCAGAGGATTGCGTGCTTAAATGTATCCAATGCTTCCCTAGAGGGACATCTTGTGGCAGAGATGGGATGCGGGCCCAACACTTGTTGGACGCTATTGGTTGCGCGGGGTCGGTAAGTTCCTCGGGTCTGCTCACAGCTATTACTGGAGTCGTCAACCTATGGCTTGAAGGGCTTTGCCCTAAAGAGTTGGCAGAGTTTGTGGCCTCAGCCCCCCTCACCCCCTTATTGAAACCTGATAATGGTATTAGGCCTATCGCAGTAGGTGGCATCTGGCGTAGGTTGGTCTCTAATGTGGCTATGAAGAAGGTTGGGAAGGACATGGCCCAGTATTTGGGGGATTTTCAATTTGGGGTTGGTACACCAAATGGGGCGGAGGCGGTGCTTCATAGTGCGAACAAGTTCCTTAACTCCTTTCATGAAGATGGGTCCATGGCCTTACTTACGGTAGACTTCACCAATGCTTTCAACATGGTTGACCGTTCAGCGTTCCTCCAGCAGGTCCACCAACGTTGCCCATCTATCTATCGGTGGGTCCACTTCACCAATGCTTTCAACATGGTTGACCGTTTTGGAGACGTCCTCCTCTCGGACTCTCAGCTGGTGATATCCCGATCTCAAAACAATCTTCGAATAGTAGCTCGACCCTTGCGACTGGTCGAACAAGTCGTCAATACGTGGAAGAGGATAACGATTCTTCACCGTCACCTTGTTGAGTTCCCGGTAGTCGGTGCACATTCTGAAGGTACCGTCTTTCTTCTTCACGAATAATACTGGAGCTCCCCAGGGCGATGAGCTAGGACGAATAAAACCCTTATCCAAGAGTTCTTGCAGTTGCGTAGAGAGTTCCTCCAACTCTGATGGAGCTAAACGATACGGTGCACGAGCTATAGGCGCAGCTCCAGGAGCTAGTTCAATTTGAAACTCGACCTGGCGATGAGGCGGAAGGCCAGGTAATTCCTCAGGAAATACCTCAGGATAGCCGCGTACAACTGGAAAATCTTCTATCTTCTTTCCTTTCTCCGAGGTGTCAGTAACGAGTGCCAAAATGGCAATGTGGCCCTTTCGCAAGCACTTCTGGGCCTTAAGGAGAGAGATGATGTTATCAACAGCACTCCTCTTGTCGCCACGAATCATGAGAGGTTCACTACCGGAACCAGGAATACGAACAATCTTCTCGTTGCAAAGGATCTCTGCTCGGTGTTAGGATAACCAATCCATCCCAATGACAACGTCGAAACTACCCATGACGATAGGAATAAGGTCGATAGAGAAGGTCTGGTTAGCAAGGACAAGTTTACAACCCTTGACTACGTGTGTGGCCTCTAAACTCTTACCATTTGCTAGCTCTACAGTGTGCTTGTTGTTCAAAGGTGTTGGAATACGCTTAAGCATTCGACTAACTTCTAGTGACATGTAGCTAGTATCGGCACCCAAATCAAATAAAACTGTAACATAAAAGTCGTCGAGAAGGAACTTACCCGCCACAACATTGGGGTCATTCCTTGCTTCACCTTGGCCAATCACGAACGCCCGCCCCCTGGCACCATTGTTGTTGTTCCCATTGTTACCATTCCCCTGATTGTTGTTATTGTTGTTGTTGTTGTTGTTGTTGTTGTTCTGGTTCCTGTTCTGTTGGGGGCAATCCCTCTTGAAGTGGCCTTCAGCTCCACACTGAAAGCACCCTTTGTTATCACCTTGTTGCTGCTGCTGGCGTTGATTCTGTTGAGCTTGCTGGCAATTCTGATTGGCGGGGTATAAGCTCCTGCAATCCTTTGCAGCGTGGCCTGGCTTGTTGCACCGATGACAGTTTCCCCTGGTGCATGGCCCGCTGTGGTGTAGGCTGCAGCGATTGCATTTGGGGTGATTTCCCTTGTACCCGCCATGGCTTTGACCACCAGATGATTGCTGACTAGGGCTCTTGTAGTCCTCAGTCTTTCTCTACTGAGACTGAGACTGAACAGAAGTCGAACTCTTACTTGAAGTTCCATCCCATTTCCGTTTGTTGTCACCAAGAGCACCTGAAGTAGTGGCAGCACCTATGCGCTTTGGTAACCTATTCTGCTCCACCGCCTGATCCGTGAGACGGTGAGCCAATTGCACAACTTGCTGGATGGTAGCGAGGTTTGCTGAAGTCACATGACTTTGGATTTCTGGCACTAAGCCCTTGAGGAATAGCTCGATGCGTTTGATGGGAGGATCCACCATAGTAGGACACAGAATTGCCAGTTCGTTCGACCTTTTCACATAAGCTTCAATTTCTGACCCCGTCATCTTAAGGTTGAAGAACTCTACCTCCAGTTTGTGAATCTCATCGCGATTGCAATACTCCTCTTTAATCATCTCCTTAAAGTTGTTCCATGGGGTGGCGTTAGCAGCAACCAACCCCAGCATTTGAACCTGAGCGTTCCACCACGTGAGCGCTAAACCCTCGAGAGTACCGGTAGCGTACTTCACCCTGCGCTCCTCAGGGCACTCGCACATTTCGAACACATATTCCAGTTTCTCAAACCAGTGGAGGAGACCCACTGCTCCTTCAGTGCCGCTAAAAGTAGTTGGTCGGCAGTCCATGAAAGTTTTAAAAGTGCACACAGGTGGCTGAACATGTTGACCTCCTGCGTGTGCAGCTGCAAGTGCCGCAGCAACTCGTTCGTTAATCAGAGCCGTCAACTGGGCTTGAGTCATGTTAACGCGTCCAGACATGATCTTCATATCAAGAAGGACATGAGTGAGAGGGGTTCGCGAAAATGCGATGACAGAAGGGAGTAAGCACACACGTTTTCAAGCAACAGTAGTTGTACTAACCAAGCATACCATGAGCAATGTACTATGTAACTAACAAGTAGGCAATATATACATAGATCATATCACCTAGAATGTCGAGCCTTGCATGTGGAGGGAAGCGTCGTTGTGGATCGTAGAGCACTGTACAGGTTATAGTCTGATTTTAATAAAACTTTTTCCCCTTATTAAAACCAAGTTCACTATAACCAATGGCTCTGATACCAATCTGTCACACCCCCAAAATCCACCTGCGGAACACTACCGCTTGGAGGCGTGACTGACCAGGATCCAGCCACCAATCATATTGAACGAGCATGTAAGTGATTATAAAATCCAACCAATACAATTGGTGTCTAAACAAAAACATAGTTTAAGTTGCAAGCGGAAGCATAACGTTTAAAACCAAAACATAAGTTTAATTGTTTCAAAGTTTGTCATGGCACACAGCCGTCCATATCCCACAACGACTCTCTTCCATGCAAGCTCCAGCTAAGTACCTATTGACCTGCAAAACATGTAGTAACGAGTCAACAACAAGTTGAGTGAGTTCACGGTTGGGTGTTCATTTTAAGTTGTTCCAAAAACAGTTTCCTTTAACTGGCATCCTGCCGTGGGGGTTACCCCATAGTTGAAAACGCGATTTGTTTAACCCATTTACTCTGGCAATCCAGCCGTGGGGGCTACCCCGTGTTAGTTATCTGGCATTTCGGCCGTGGGGGCTACCCCATGTATACACTAGACTCGTTACCATATCGACTGCTGACTGTAGTCATGTTTATGTGCCCTGAAACTGTCAATGTCTATCATCATTGACGTGCCCCAGATCCATTAGTTCACGCCCGTCCTCTGCGGCACGGTGTGAGGTTTTTCAGACCTAAATAGCGCTATCTAACTAATGACCCGCTCGCCATTGGCCCGGCGATTAAGTCGATATAAAAAGGAGGGACTTCGTGATAGAGTTTTGGTCTAGTACGAGTTATCTGTCCATGAGGACGAGGAATTACATTCCTGAACCAATACTGTCCTACCCAAGGAGGACGAGGAATCCATGTTCCTTAACCCCATTCCCAATCCCCTGGGAATCCCATGCTTTGTGGAGTGTGAACTCACCTTGGTTTGCTCGGCAGATACACAGAAAGAACAATCAAGTTGTAAGTGGTCAACTACGTCCTAACATAGATACCATTCAAGTCAGGTTCATATCCAAGTAGTGCACGTATGTTCTACACGTATTGTACACAAGTAACGATCATGGCATATACGTCTAGCATGGCAGTTCAACAACAGTTCGTAACAAGTTCCACAGTAACATTCACGTAACAACCAAAGTCCAAGTGTGCGGCCCAACTACTTAGGCCCATAACAGTGTGCAAGTCCAAACAGTGTGTACGGGTGTTATGGTCTCGAGTCGAGACTAGAGATCTCGAGTCGAGACTGTGCGATCTCGGGTTAAAGTCTACGAGTTCTCGAGTCGCAAACTGTGGAGGTCTCGAGTCATGCACGTACTGGTCTCGAGTCGCAACCGGACTCGCAACCGTGGTCTCGAGTTATGCTGCTCGTGCTGGCATTGTGTGGTCTCGAGTCGAGACTAGGGGGTTCTCGACTCGCAACCGCTGATCTCGAGCTGGCTTCTAGATGGTCTCGAGTCGAAACCAGGGGTCTCGACTCCCAGCACCTGCTGATTCTACAAAGTGTACTAACCAATAGAATTTCCATTTCATGCAACCTTATGTACTATCCCTATAAACATGTTTTCTTGTCTAACAATTTACTAAAATGGATCAAACAACTAATTTTCAAATATTCAAGGCACATTCATATCATGTTCATGTTGTTCTTCATGTATTCAAGTCATTCATCATGATCATTCAAACTTGTTCATCATATTTTAGGGTTTTTAGCATCAATCACAATCATAGCATGAACAACAATCAAACACTTGAACATACTCATCTAAGGGTTTCAAATCATCACATAACACCTCAAACTCGACTCTACACTAATCCGATTTCCACATACATGTAGCCGGTTTAACAAGCATTCGGTTCTTAGCACAAGAGTGTACAATCCGATTAACATGACATTATCTAATACACATATACAAGCCGATTTCATGAACATCAACAATTAATGGTTTAAATCACATTTAGACACAAGATATCATTAACTCATCATGCAATATATCCGAAATCAAGACATGTTAGCCGAACAACATCATCATACACATCCGATTCACAAGAACATCATCATTCGTACAACTATTCTAGTTAAACCATGTCATCCATAACATCTAATAACAAGTATCATAAAACACTAATCGGTTAAGTTTTCAAGGGAGATCTTAAGCTTGAACCGAGAGCTCTTGTGTTGCCGGTTGGATCCGAGAATGAGGGAAGAAGGATGTTGAGACTTAGGGTTTTAGTGAGAGAGAATGTGGGAGTGTGTGTGTAGGAGAGTGTGTGTTGTCCAAAGAATGGCAAAGTTGGCTAGGAGTATAAGTTATATACTAGCTCTTAAGTTGGTTCACCCTAGTGGGTTTTCGAGTGGGGTGAAGAGGGACATGGCCCAACCAGCCCAACAGTTACACTATTCACTCGACACCGCATGGTCTCGAGTCGGGTTCTTGTGTCTCGGGTCGCATACATGCAAGCATACATATAAACATAGCACATAATCACATAGAATGTTCACTTATATCATTACACCAACAAGTCAACTAGTCACATCAAGATACAATGAAAGGTTCTAAATTTCGAGTTGTCACAATCCTACCCCACCACTTTTATGTTTTTTATTTTTTTAATCTTCTACTTTTTTTTAACATTTAACAAATAAACTAACAAAATATTTTCATTAATATTAAAAACACATTACATAAACTTAAAAAAGAAACATAAACTTAAAAAAAACATAGACTTAATAAAAAAACATAGAATTAAATAATTTGATGCTTCTTCATGATATCGGTTTGTAGTTTTTTCAACATCGAACGTCTCGGCTCGGGATAGTCATCGACATCCATCGTCATTATTTCCCATTCCTTGAGCCGAATCTTTTCATCGGAAATTCGGATTTTTTCATTGGACAATTTGACCTTTTCGCGTAACTTTTCTTACGCCACACGAGTCTTTTCTTCGACGGCCCGCTCTTTCGCCTTCGCCTTTTGGGCCGAGACGTCTGTGTACGTTTTAAAGTGTTCCATAAACTCTTCCACTTTCTGGTCAACCTTTTCCTTTTCTTTCCCCTTGGCCCGCTCCTTCTTTGATTTGTCCCGGCCTGGTGGACGCTCCGCTTCATGTACGGCGTATTCCTCTTCGTCAAACTCGGCGTCATCATTTAAGTTTATGTGACACCTCGGGTCCGATCCACCGGCGCTAAAACTACCTGCTTTCGATGTCCTTTGCCGCTTCGCCATCTCCACCTCGTTGGGAATCGGCGCCCATTTTGGGTGCGTTTTCAAAATTTCCCACGCGCGAACGTGTGCAAAGTTGGTATTACCATTGTTCGACTTATACTTCTCCAACGCTTGTTTGAACACATCCTCGTCGCTCATGCCGCTACGACGCCCGCTTGTATATATTTTATTATATTCGTCGCAAAACTTATTGACGAACCCGTTCATTTTCCGCCACTTTGATGACACCGAGTCGATATCTCGATACGGGCCTTGGTCCATAAGCTCGAGGAACTTCGCTAAAACCTTGGACCAAAACCCGTCACCCGTTTGGTTATTACCTATAAAAAACAAACAAAATAATTATAAAGTTATAATTCTAAAAAAAATATATAAACTGTTAACAAATAAGATAAACTTTAAAAAAATATATAAACTTTAAACAAAATATATAAACTGTTAACAAAAATATAAAATTTAAAAAAATATACAAACTTTAAAATAAATTATAAACTGTTAAGAAAAATATAAACTTTAAAAAAATCTATAAACTTAAAAAAAAAAGATAAACTTAAAAAAAAATACCAACCTTTTGTCGGGTGTGTAGACGTGCCTATGTAAGCCTTAGCTAAGGCTTCTTCTTCGATTGGCGTCCACGGTTTCGACTTCGGTTTGTCACCCACCACTTGTTTGCCTTTTTTTCGTTTGCCTTTTTCTTTAGGCGGTTGGGTTTCGGGAACAACCTCCACATCGTCGTCGGGTTCGGATTGTTGAACGAGTTGCGTCGGGATCGGTTGGGGTTGAACGGGTGGCGTCAGGTTCAGTGGGAAATTAAAAGCACTACGCATCATCATTTGTTGAAGGGCTTGATTTTGAGAGAATTGAGCGAATTGGTTCGGTGAGTGTTGGAATGAGGCAAAGGCATTTGATGAATATTGCGAGAATTGGTTCGGCTCTAGCGTCGGATAATATCCCGGAACCGAGAAAACATTCGGTTGGGTCGGGTTGGGTTGTTGGGATTGTTCGGGTTGTTCGGATTGTTCGGGTTGTTGAAGGGATCTATGGTAGAGTATAAGGTTATAAAAGTGGAAGAAGATTTATAAAAATAAAGTGAGAGTGATGAGAAAATGGGGTTAAAATGGTGAATGGAGGTGAAAATGGATTTGAAATTTATATAATTGTTATTTTTGACCGTTGCTTTTTGGGGAAATTTAATTTTTTTTATTTATTTTCTAACGGCTACATTTAGGAGGGGGCCCACTTTTTTTGCTTCGTCGCCAACGTCGAGCCTGAGACGTTTAGGACGGGACCGGGGGGGGGGGGGGGGCATGGTGTTGATAGCGGCGCTGGACCTCGACGGTATGGGGATGTCCCCCATACCGCATAGCCTAATTATCCTCTGGGTCCATAAGGTAGCTTTTCGGGATTGAAATGTATGCGACTGATTTGAATCCTAAGAATTTAATATAGGATCCACGAATTACACATAATATATAAACTTAAATATACTAGGAACTTGTATTATACATATTTAACAATAAAAATAAATAGCTAGTAATAATAATTTAGGAATTCTAAAACGTTATTAATAATTGAAATTAAGCATAACAAATATAATACAAAGAGGGTGAAATAAGAGAAGAGATAAAAAAATCTTAGACTTACAGAATTGTAATATGGGCCGCAAACAATTACTTATTACTTAGGCGTGTGTATACATTATATGTAGTTCATGTTGTTCAATTGCATGTAGACCTCACTTAGACATACTATGGTAAGGTTGGTATCGAAGTTACGGAAAAAAAAATGATTTTTGTATGATAGATTTCTTTTTTCGAACGGTTAACACACACTCTTTAATTCTATATCAATATACACTGTGAGGCTTCTTTGTATCATAGATGTATAATTAGGCAAATATCAATTAACAATAAATTGATATTAATAAGTAATAACCATTACCAAAATAGAAATCCATAGCTATAAATAATAAGAATTGGCATGGCTAAGAAGTAATCACTGAAAGGGGGTTCATAGTAAAAATTAAATCACCATGATAAGAATCTTTTAATGGCAAGAGTACCAAAAGAAACGTGGTGAGATCTCATGTTAGACCAACTGCTTTAAGTCTTGAAATAGGCGTTAGACATCATTGATTGTGCGGTTACATAACAGGGGCGGACGTATAGCCAACCATGGGTAGGCGGGCGCCCCTTTGAAAAAAAATATATATTAATGTCAAATATACGTGAAAATCCTAAGCGTGTTGGCCCACAAACATACAAAACCAAACACAAACGATTTGGAGACAAACACATCTCATACTCTTTTATTAAACACAACTCGACAAATAAAACTTAATACATAACCCTGTATTTATACTAAACATGAACTAATCCTAACCCAACTCAAACTCTAATAAACAAATAATTCAAACTAATTTTATCTCCAACTAACTTGAATTATCCTTAACCCAATTAAATTTCTGAATC
This sequence comes from Helianthus tuberosus, assembly GCA_030545235.1. NCBI lineage: Eukaryota > Viridiplantae > Streptophyta > Magnoliopsida > Asterales > Asteraceae > Helianthus > Helianthus tuberosus. The sequence continues at coordinate 192,940,450 of CM060445.1, forward strand.
CTCACACCCATTCTACGTGGCATAGCATCCTTTGAGGACTACCCTCTCCCACAAGGAGTAGCCTAAAAAGTGAATGATAAAAACTAAAACTAACAGAATATTCACGATGACACCATCATAATTCTTACAAAAACTGCCAATAAATCTAATGCAGTTTGTTTCACAAAAAAGCATGTTTCATTGTTGCTTATTAATTAACACGAATCCGTTTTTTTTCTTTGAGTAATAATGTTATAATACCGTTATGTAAATTGAGTAATTAAATCATATATACACAACGGTTTTAATTCCAATTAGTTATGAGAAACATGTTACTTTTTTTGTAATATAAATGGAAAACAATTGTCTTCATATATGTTCACAACTCATTAACTTTCACCCATGAAGATCTTATTTTTCTTGCTATATTGCCTTGTTATCACAGGAGATGCATCTCCGATACCATCTCTCATAGCGGATGCATCTTCGGCATCATCTCAGATGTCTGATTCAAAGAAAAAGGTTTGTTTATGGACTTATTGGAGTGTTTATATCACCAACATGATTCCTGATCCTATCGTGGTTCATCCGCAATCAGCCGATGACGATCTTGGAAACCGTCGGCTCACATTTGGCAATCATACAGACTGGAACTTCTGCCTACATGCCTTTTTAAAGACTCGGTTTTATGCTCATTTCTACTGGAAGTCAAGGACGGCTTTTTTTGATGTTTATACCTATCATCTAGGTGAGTCCTATTGCAAGGATGGAAAGGAATTTTTTAAACAACAAAGGTGTTATTGGATTGTAACACAAGACGGGTTTTATTTGACAAAGAATCCTAATAAATTTCTCATAGGAGCGACCAAGTTACATAATTGGTCGTGAGTAATCTAATGTATGGTTTTATTGATAATATATAGAAAGAGTGTATATATATTTATATATATATGATTTAGGAATTCCTTCTTTATGTATAAAGGGTGAGACCCACAGGTGGCGAAGCTTGAAAATTTCCAACAGGGGTTGGAAGTCACCGGACCTAATATTTGGGGGGTCGAAACATATATATACCTAAAAAATTCTATACGAAACATATATACATAACATTACTGAGCGAAAAGTTCGGGGGGTCATGTGCCCCTCCCGGCCCCTTGAAAGCTACGCCCTTGAGAACCACTATCAATCAATCAAACTTTTTTTTAATAATATTTTACTTATCTTACGATATTAAAAAAAATAAAAATAAAAACATACATGTAGATCGACTTATTACACATATGTAATATAAACGTCATATTCCATAATAACTTAAAAACAAATGTCGGTGGCAAAAGCCACCAACCACCACTACGTTTATAGGTTTTATTTTTTTACATTCTGGTATTTCTTAAAACAATTTCTAAAGCATTTGGTTGTGCTTTGGTTGAGTTTGGCATCGACCAGGGCTCGGTCCGTTTGGTTTGTAAGTTTTTTTTCTCTCTAATGTTTCTTATATCTTTTAGTTTAATTTTATTTATTTAAATTGTTGGGTTGGAACATGCATGTATAAGAAGTCGAATTCGTGTTTCATAACAATCCTTTTACAACTTAAATTGTTATCGTGACTTCTAATTTTTTTAATCCTACATTTCAATTTCCATAACTTAAAAACAAATGTTGGTGGCAAAAGCCACCAACCACCACTACAATTATAGGTTTCAGTCTTTTACTTCTGGTTATTTCTTAAAACAATTTCTAAAGCATTTGGTTATGTGATTTGTTTGAGTTTGGCATCAACCAGGGTTCAGTCCATTTTGGTTTGTAAGGTTTTTTTTTTTTTTTTTTTTTTTTTTTTTTTTTTTTAGGGTTTCTTATATGTTTTAGTTTAAATTTCTTTATTTAAATTAATAAGTTGGAACATGCATATAAAAGAAGTCGAATTCGTGTTTCGTAAAGATCGTTTTACAACTCAAAATTGTTATCATGACTTTTAATTTTTTTATCCTACGTTTTAAATTTCCATAACAATACCTACTCAACTTCATACACTTTTCTTAGACTTCCTAGCCACATCGATTTCAAAGTCATAACAGAGTTCGCGGTAACGTTTTGACGTTATTCGTTTTGAAGCTTGCAAACATGCCCTTTAACATGTTGGAAAAATTACAAGTTTTGTCCTTTATCTTTAGGGTACTTTACATGCGGTGTCCTTTTTTTCAAAACTTTACAGGCGGTGTCCTTTATAGGGAATTTTGTTGCAAGTTTTGTCCTTTGAGCCTAACCTAGTTAGATTTTTTTGTTAAATCTGATTACTCAAGGGTATTTTAGTCTTTTTACTTATTTAAAGGACAAAACTTGTAATTTATTCTTTAAAAAATATTTCAAAAAAATATATTATATATATATATATATGTATAACAATAGATATTTATCTCTCCTCCCTCCCTCCCCCCCTCTCTCCCTTCACCTACCACCACCGTCTTCACCAACACCACCATATGCCGCCGCCGCCACCACCGTCTTCACCATCACAAAATTCTCTAACCAGATATCTGATCATCCACCACCACTACCATTACTACCATCACCACCACTCTCTATCTCTATCACAGCCGTAACCCACCTCTATTAAGAACAATTCTGATCCGAAACCAAATCATTGAACAATCTGTACATTATAATGAGTAATTAAATGAAATCGCAAACCTGACCACTAAACATCAATTAACAAGTTCTTCAATATTTAAAGAAGACGAGCCATTAGGTGCTGTTGTGATTTTCACCTTTTCCTTGAACTCCATGGCATTCTTCCTCATTCTACTCCTTCCATCACCAACAGTCAAGCTTTCAATCACTGAACCCCACCACCACCATGAGTAACTACCAACCAACCCACCACCAAACCCTCGCCACAACCTCCCACCTGAAACCCTTGCCGACTTCCCACCGGAAACCCCTGTCGCACCTGAAACCCCCAGCCAAACCTGAAACCCCCTACCGACTTCCGCACCTAAACCCTTCTGTCTCTTCTTACATTTCTCTCCCACTGGTGAAATCAACACAAAACCCTATCTGTTCATGGTGAATCAACAAATCACAAAACTCACATATCTAAGAATGGAGCCAGAACTGGGATCGAAGTGGAGAAGGAGCCGAGCCAAAGTTGGGCGATGGTTGTAACCGGAGATCTAGTTGCTCTGACAGGTGCTATTAGGGTCCAGCCAGAAGATGACGTAAGGGGTGAGATCTCCGTTTAGCCAGTTGACGTTTTTCAGGTGTTTGGCGGAGACGATGGTGATTTCGAGGTCTAGGGGTCTGGGTGGGGGGCGGTGGGAAGCAGTGGTTGCCATGGTGGTGAACCGGTGGATGGATGGTGGTGAGAGAGTGTGGTAGAGAGAGGGGCAGAGAGTTGTAGAGAGAGAGGCAGAGAGTTCTATAGAGAGAGAGGAAGGGAATTTGATATATAATCTAATAATAATAATAATAACAATAATAATAAAGAGGTAAAAAGACTAAAATACCCTTGGGTAATCAGATTTAACAAAAAAATCTAACTAGGTTAGGCTCAAAGGACAAAACTTGCAACAAAATTCCCTATAAAGGACACCGCCTGTAAAGTTTTGAAAAAAAGGACACCGCCTGTAAAGTACCCTAAAGATAAAGGACAAAACTTGTAATTTTTCCTAACATGTTAATGTCATTGTAAGGCCCCGCCTCAACGCGCAGGAGGTAATTAAGATCTTTTGTTTAAAATACTTTTTAAATTTTATAAAAGCGTAACATGCGAGGCATAATATGGTCTTAATATCTTTTCTTATATGTACTTAAACACGTTAATGTCACTGTCACAACAAGTGTAACTAAGTTCCCAAACGAGGCGCTACCTATAGTCGTAACAGTCCCACCACAACCCACATGCAAGTTACTCCCGTATTTTTTAAACGTTAATAATTTTTTATACGTAACTTTAAAAAAAAAATTACACCATAATAATGAGTGTTTTTTATCTTTAATATTTGTTATACTTATATAGAGAAAAAAATTAAGTTTCGATCGGATGTTTTAGTCCATGGTTTTTTATCTATGTTGTTTTAATTGTATCGTGATTCAAGGCGTTGTGTTTTACCGTAAAACACCATTAACGTATATAAGACACCATAACATTGCAAACACCATGAACTTAAACATCCGATCGAAATGTAATTTTTTTACTCTATATAAGTATAACAATATGATATTCATATTAAAGATATAAAAATACTCGTTATTTTGGTGTAATCTTTTTAAAACAAGGTTACGTATAAAAAGTTATTAACGTTTTAAAAAGACGGGATAACTTGCATGTGCATTGCATTGCATTGCATGTGTGTTTTTGAATTTTATCTTTAATTAGGTTTTTTATTAAATTAATTAATTGCCCTTATTCTAATAAATTAAATAATAACATATGTCATCATCATATTCTTTTTTATCCTTCTCACAAATTTAACCTTTTTTACATGTTCCTAAACTTATTTAGGTTTTGCTAATTATATAATATAGATAATTTACATGTTGACGCGTTGCGTTTAAACTTTAAAATACAACAAGTACATTAATAAAATATCTCTCTATTTGAAATGCTCGCTCACAACAAGTACATGTATAATTTTAATATATGACCCATTTAATTAGAAATGAAGTCCAATACCAATAATCAATTGTCCAATACTCCAGTGTTTATTGAGTACAAAATCAAAATGTCAAATACTCAAATGTGAAGCGTTACATGATACTCAAGTCTCAACCTACCATTCGATTATGAAGTACATAATCCTAACCAATAATCCATCGGCCATCATAATTTGATTTCTCCATCACCAACACGTCAGGGTTTTGCTTCAATTGGTTCATTCGTTTTCAAACTTTCGATAGAAAAAAAGGACTGCTTCAATCGATCGACGATTTATCTTCCCACTCAGTTAATCTTTCGATAGAACCAGTTTAATGTTTTTTTATTCTTCGTTATTTGTTAAATTTAAACTTGTCATTTAATAAATTTATACTGGTCTTTTAATTGGACAAAATCACAGGGATAAAAACTACACTTTACTTTGAAAACTAACACCCCCAGTGTCACTTTCCTTTTTTGTTCTACAACGCTCAGTACCACTCTGGGTTCGGTCGAAAAATGATCGGATCGAAAGACGCTCGTTCAACCTCGACTTGCTTGAATAAATGCTCGGTTTGGTTCGTAAACGAACCGAGTATGAGCAAAGGTCTAATCGGTTTAGTTTGGCTACTGAACAACCCTACTTATGATATGTTACAGGGTTGCTTATTAATTGCACGTACGATACCGTTTTTTTTTCTTTGGGTAATATTATATCTTTACAATACCGTTATGTTAATTTAGTAATGCCATCATATACACTACCATAAAAACGATATGTTACATTGTTGCTTATTAATTGCACGTAAGATGTTTTTTTTTTCTTTGGGTAATAATCTACCTTATAATACCCTTATGTTAATTAAGTAATGACTTCATAAATACACAAATCATTTTATTTCTTATTAGCTATGAGAACATGTTACTATTTTGTAATATAAAAAGAATGCACTTGTCTTCATATATGTTCACAACTCATTTACTTGCACCCATGAAAATCTTATTTTTCTTGCTATTTTGCCTTGTAATCACAGGAGATGCATATCCTATACCATCTCCGATACCAGATGCATCTCCGTTGTGGCCTTTATTGATCATCTAAATACAATCAACCATATGACATTAGTATCCTAAAGATTAATTATAAGTCATTATTTGATGGAAATAATGACATTAGGAGAATGTGTAGGGTTACCCTTTGAGTGTCCATAACATAAGAATAAACCACACCAAATTAGGACTCTCCATACTTTACTTTTCTCTAAATCTTGATCCATCCCAAGAGGACACTCTAAAGTGGAACCAAGAACATCTTGACGAGAATTATGGCTTCGTCATCATCCGCAAAGATAACCATTCCCACATGTAAGTGTCTATACTTTTATGCTCAAGTTTATGATTAAGGTTTTATGTTTTGGCTACATGTTTAATGATATAATCAACAAGTGGTATCAGAGCAATGTTGATTATATCAGTTCGATCATGTAAATAGACCGGATATTAATGGATATTATTCTTTCTGGTCGAACAATTGGATTCAGTTGCTTTTGTTGCCGGGTTGTACACTGAGGGTTGTCAGGCCTTCTTCCAGGCAAGAGCGGAGATCAGGAAATAGGAAATCCCTGCAGTGCAGCAGCATCTTGCAGGCGCTTGCATTGTGGAAAGATGGGTCTGGTTTTCCAGATTTGGTCTCTTCTCTCCTGAGCTGTGAGGGGGACTCTGAGGTGCCTAGGAGGGTTTTCGGAAAGGGCGAAGACAATAAAAAGGATCCCAATATCAAGCAATGCCTGCGAAAGGTCAGGGATGGGCATTTTACGGCGGCGGTCAAAGTTTTATGTTCTAGTGGGGTTGCCCCCTTTGGAAAATCAACCATGAAAGTTCTTATTGATAAACACCCGGTGATGCCACCCCCATCACTGCCTTCCAACTCCATTGTCCAACCCACTATTATTACAGCAGAGGATTGCGTGCTTAAATGTATCCAATGCTTCCCTAGAGGGACATCTTGTGGCAGAGATGGGATGCGGGCCCAACACTTGTTGGACGCTATTGGTTGCGCGGGGTCGGTAAGTTCCTCTGGTCTGCTCACAGCTATTACTGGAGTCGTCAACCTATGGCTTGAAGGGCTTTGCCCTAAAGAGTTGGCAGAGTTTGTGGCCTCAGCCCCCCTCACCCCCTTATTGAAACCTGATAATGGTATTAGGCCTATCACAGTAGGTGGCATCTGGCGTAGGTTGGTCTCTAAGGTGGCTATGAAGAAGGTTGGGAAGGACATGGCCCAGTATTTGGGGGATTTTCAATTTGGGGTTGGTACACCAAATGGGGCGGAGGCGGTGCTTCATAGTGCGAACAGGTTCCTTAACTCCTTTCATGAAGATGGGTCCATGGCCTTACTTACGGTAGACTTCACCAATGCTTTCAACATGGTTGACCGTTCAGCGTTCCTCCAGCAGGTCCACCAACGTTGCCCATCTATCTATCGGTGGGTCCAGTTCCTGTACGCCCAACCCGCTCGGTTTTATGTTGGCAGCGAGTGTATCGGGGCCACCACTGGAGTGCAACAGGGAGATCCCTTGGGGCCCCTCCTCTTTGCCCTAGCCTTACATCCCCTTATTCTCCGCGTACAGGAGCACTGTAACCTCCCCTTTCATGCTTGGTATTTGGATGATGGTACGATCATAGGTAATGCAATGGAAGTTGCTAAAGCCTTGGACATCATCAACACGGAGGGACCATCCATAGGGCTCCATCTCAATATTAAGAAAACGGAAGTGTACTGGCCAACTTGTGACGGTCTCAAGGTGCAGGACGGCCTTTTCCCGAGACTCGAGAGGGATAGGTAGACCTGTGAGGGGGGTTAAGCTCCTTGGGGGGGGGGGGGCGGTTAGCCGAGACTCTGCTTTTATTGGGGAATTAGCAGGGCGGCGGGCATCGACAGCGGTTGACCTTATGAAACTCTTGCCCTGCTTACAGGACCCCCAGTGCGAGCTTCTTCTTTTAAGGTCATTCATGGGGGTAGCTAAGTTACTGTTTGGGCTGCGGACCTGCCAACCTCACTTGATGGCAAATGCGGTATCCTGTTTTGACGATGGTCTCCGAAAGGCTATTGAAGACATTGTTGTTTGTGGGGGGCCCTACTTTGGTGAACTTCAGTGGCGTTTGGCATCTTTGCCGATGCGCCTAGGTGGTTTGGGCCTCCTCTAAGCTCGGGATGTTGGAGTTTATGCTTTTGTGGCGTCTAGAGCTCAGTCGTGTGTATTGCAAGACCACATCCTTCGGAACAGTGGGGTTGACAAGCTTGACGTAGACTATCAACAGGCCCTCGAGTATTTAAGTGTCTCTCTTCCAGACTTTGACATTGGCGGTTTCTCTAATATGGATACCGCCCCCCAAAGCCACAAAAAACTTTGGCGAATGCTCTATTTGAGAAAATCGCTCGGAATCTGGGAGAAACACTTGATCTGTCTCCCCGCCAGAAAGCGGTGATTGAGTGCTTGAAAGGCCCCCATGCGCAAGACTTTTTGACTGTTATCCCGATCGAGGGGCTGGGGCAATGCATGTCGGCTGTTGAGTACAGGGCTATCCTCAAATACCGGCTGATGATCCCTATGTATCCAGAAGACGAAACCTGCCGTAAAACCTACATGGATAAATACGGGGAGCATGCTGTTCATTGCAAGGAGCTCCCTGGTTTCAAATACCGGCATGACTGGGTGATGGATGTTTTGGGGGACATCTTGAGGAGAGCGGGGATTTCTGCCAAGAAGGAGGCCCCTGTGAATTTCCTTACAGACCCCATGGAAGGGAGATCTACATTGAGACCAGCGGACCTGCTCGTCTTTGGCTGGGCGGGAGGGAAACATGCTTGTGTAGATCTCACAAGAGTCTCTCCCTTAGCTGGGTTAAGGGAAAATGGGTTTGTAGCAGGACAAGCGGTAAAGAAAGCAGAATCTAAAAAGGTGGACAAACACGCTAAAGCATGTGCTGATAACCAACATGCATTTGTCCCCTTCGCCTTCGACACCTTTGGATCCCTGGCTCCAGAAGCTATCCGTTTGCTGACTAGGGTCCAACAGGTTGTCCACAGCAGTGGCTCATCAACAGGGGGCAGAGGTTTGTTTTTAATAGGCTACTATTCGTGGATGATTGCACTCGCATGACATGGGTATATTTTTTAAAAAACAAAGCCGAAATTTACGAGAAATTTATCACGTTTCATGCTATGATTCAAACTCAATTCCAAACTCAAATTCAAATCCTTCGATCCGACAATGGGGGGGAATTTGTCAATACATCTATGAAACAATTCTTTAAAACCAAAGGATTAATTCATCAAACCTTTTGTGCCTATACCCCCGAACAAAATCGTGTTTCTGAACGGAAAAACCGTATTATTCTTGAAATGACTCGAGCCCTTTTAATTGAATCTCATGTACCCAAATCTTTCTGGCCGGAGGCAGTTGCAACCTCCGTGTATCTCCTAAATCGGCTCCCCACCAAAGCTCTTAAGTTTAAGACTCCCTTAGATTGTCTATCTAAGTATGCCAATATTCCTCATCCTCTTACACTTGAACCTCGAATCTTCGGGTGTACAACATTTGTCCACATACCCAAAACCAACCGAAACATGCTTGGCCCGTGTGCTGAGAAATGTGTATTTGTTGGCTATGGGATCGATCAAATAGGTTACCGGTGTTATAATCCACAAACTCATCAAATGTTCACCACAATGAATGTTGACTTCCTTGAAACAAAATACTTTTATAACACCCAACTCAGTGGTCTGGGGGAGAATGAACATACAGACACTCTGAGTTGGCTAACCTAACTTCCATCATCTGATGAAGTTGAACCACAAAAACGTCACAGTACTCTGAGCCAGTCACCTTCAAACACAACTACACAATCTGCGGAGAGTAGTACCACTGAAGATAGTCCGTCCAACATGATACCTGAGGTAAGAAATAATGAGAACTCTGAATGTACTACGTCTTATAACTATGAGACAACAGGGGAACACACAGAACCGACAACAACCGAACCTACAGAACATGTTGAACCAGCCGTTGAACAGGTTGAACCAGTTGTTGAAGAGGTGGAACCAGTTACTGAACATGTTGAACTAGGTGCAGCAGAGACAACCGGGAGATATTCTCTCCCTCCAAGAGAAAATAGAGGAGTCCCTCCTAAGAGATACTCTCAAGAAAAGGTCACTCCAAGGTCTAGGTATCCTGTGGCAAACATTGCCACTGGAAATTTGTCTAAGGAAGCTAAAGCATTTACCGCTGCCTTGTGCTCTGAACAAATGCCATCTACAACACAGGAAGCCTTGAAATCTGAAGAATGGAAAAAGGCTATGGAGACCGAAATGGAAGCACTCAAGAAGAATAACACGTGGGAGAAATGCACCCTTCCACCAGGAAAGAAACCAGTGGGATGTTGGTGGGTGTTTTCAGTCAAACACAGACCTGATGGCACGATTGAAAGATACAAAGCATGGCTGGTTGCAAAGGGTTATACTCAGACCTATGGAATTGACTACTCTGAAACTTTCTCCCCAGTAGCCAAAATCGATACAATCCGAGTTCTTTTTTCAATAGCTGCCAATAAAGGTTGGCCTCTTCATCAATTTGATGTAAAAAATGCCTTTCTTCACGGAGAACTGAACGAGGAAGTCTATATGGATGCTCCACCAGGATTCAATGAGAATTTCAAGGCTGGAGAAACATGTCGGTTGAAGAAATCTCTGTATAGGCTTAAGCAATCTCCTAGAGCTTGGTTTGGAAGGTTTACCCTTGCTGTGAAGAAATATGGCTTCAAACAAAGCAACTCTGATCATACCCTATTTCTGAAACGTAGGGGCAGCCTTGTGACCTGCTTAATTATCTACGTTGATGACATGATACTGATGGGAAACGCTGAAGAGGAAATGTCAATGTTAAGAGATAAGCTTTTTTCGGAATTCGAGATGAAAGATCTGGGAAGATTGAAGTACTTTCTTGGAATTGAAGTTCTGAGATCTAAACAAGTGATTTTTATCTGTCAGAAGAAATATATCCTTGATCTGCTGGCCGAAACCGGAATGATTGAGTGCAGACCGGCGGACACCCCAATGGTGGTTAATCATGGCCTACACATGGAAGATGAAGCAGAACTAGCAGAGAAGGAGAGATATCAACGAATGGTGGGAAAACTGATATACCTCTCCCACACTCGTCCAGATATAGCTTATGCAGTAGGAGTGGTAAGTCAGTTTATGCACCAGCCCCAAACGAGTCACATGGAAGCAGTATTAAGAATCATCAGGTATCTCAAGGGAACAACAGGTCATGGTATACTGTTCAAATCAAATGGACACTTAGAAATCCAAGCTTATACAGACGCCGACTGGGCAGGGGATAAAGGAACGAGAAGGTCAACCTCAGGATACTTCACCATGGTCGGAGGAAATCTAGTTACCTGGAGGAGTAAAAAACAAAAGGTGGTCGCCCTATCTAGTGCAGAAGCCGAATTCCGAGGGGTAGCTCGTGGCCTAGCAGAGATTTTGTGGATTCGCAAGCTCCTGACTGAAATTGGTTTTCTTCCTACTACAGCAACCAAAATCATGTGCGACAATAAAGCTGCTATACAGATCTCAGAAAATCCAGTCCAACATGATCGAACAAAACATGTGGAGGTAGATCGACACTTCATCAAGGAGAAATTGGAGGAAGGTATCATAGAGCTCCCGTATATAGCATCGAAAGATCAACTCGCAGATATTCTCACAAAGGCAGTTAACGGAAACGCGTTTAGTAGCTGTTTGAGCAAGTTGAGTATTGGTGACCCCACTACTCAACTTGAGGGGGAGTGTCGGAAAGGAGAAAATAAATAGTATAGGGACTACTGTGTAAAATGGTGTCCTATATAAACACCATTCTTGTAACCCTATTTGGCTGTACACTACAATTTATCAATACAATACAATTCAAACCCAATTCAGAGATTACTCTCTATACCAAACAACAGTAACCAACATATATGATCAAAGAGGGACAACGATAGGAGCCGCGGTTAGCTTTATATTTTTGGGTTCAACCTCCCAAACCAACTCGCCGGTCTCCTTGGAACCGGATAATACAAAATGTTTTGGAACCCATGTTTCACCTTTCAACATCCTGCTTCTTGCTAGTTCTCTCTCCTTTTCTTCAATGGCTGATTTTGCATCATTGGCTTTGTCCCATGACTTGCTTAAAATACCTTCATTAACTTTGGACCATATGACAGCTGACTCACTGGCCCATAATTCCTGATTCCATGCATAAATTGTTTTAACTTATCAATACAAATATGATATGATTTTTCCTGAATGTAGAAAAATCAGTACCTTTGGTTCCTTGACAATAGGCGTTTTGAGCGATGAAATCACATCCTTCGCGTTATAAATCACCGTTGATCTCCCGTTGCTTATATCCTCAATTGTTACAGTCCTGTGTAAGATTTACAAAGAAACAAAATCGTCACTGCGTGTCAACAGATTCCAATTAAAATTGTTTACTATGTTTATATATGCGTAAACAGTAGGGGTGTCAATCATGTCCCATTTTGGGCCAACTCAAACTATACAACATGTGGATCCTTCTAATAAATATGGTAACTTCGAACGGGTCCAAATGGTTAGAACCACCCACGACCACTTCTAATAAAAATAATTATAGCCGGTGAACCTATTTAGATAATTTTTTTTCTTAAACAATTCGTTCTAACCGGGTCTATTTTGGTTAAAACATATCATGATCTAAACCAAATTCATACTTCTTTAAATGATCCGTTTTGTCCAACTTCTTTTGCTCATAATCCGTTTTGACCCTGCCCTCTCCCAACCCGACTGAGCAGGCGTTTTGTCTGGCTTAATAAAAAGTAATACCTATCCCAACGGCCGTTGATCTCATAAAGAGTTTTCATTTCTGGTGAAGACATAATCTTTCCTCTAACAGACCTGTAATTTCCTTTTCTGCCTAGAAAAGAATTGCCTTTGTAACACAAATGGGCTTCAAGCCCGGATTCTCGACATTGAATTGTGACATTTCCCAACCACTCCACATCAGGCACCGGTAAAAACTTTATAACAAGATTCGGGGAATTCATCACGTAAGATTCGCCCTTGTTTAGTAGCCTCAACTCTCTTTTTCCAAGCACACGGGTTTCAATCGACGTGCCTTGGAACTTTGGAATCGCGTATTGACACCATATCATTTCTATGTTGTCTTTCTCATTTGTAGCATGGAGGGCACTCACAGGCGGATGATGTGAAACCTGCCAGATAGACAGATAGTGTTTTGGGTCAACCCAACCCGTTAGTTTTACCAACACTAATTCTAATGATCATGTTCATGGAAATATATACCTGTTCTAGTAGGACATTTAGGTTGCCTCTTGAGGCATAGTGAGTCTCACCAAGAATGGGATTATAGGGAGCTACACCAAACATTAGAGGCCTATACATAGATATGCTCCAGCCAATAACTGATGCCAATCGTTCAAGCGGGGTCCCACCATTGGCACATCGGCTAAGAATGTCATCGTTGACGCAATATACTGATTCTCCGTAACACTGAAGCTGTGATTTCGGAATGTTGAAGATGGCTGGCAACTGAAATGCATAGAAATATTGGCCCTGGCTCTTTAGAAATCTAACCACACAATAGTGAAATGACATTTGATATTTTTAACAAATGAATGCAACCTCCATAGAAAATTTTGCTTCAACAGTTATCACTTTAGGGTCACCATTAATTTATTTATTTTTTTAATTTTTATTTATTATTATTATTTTTTTTTTTTTGTAAAACTGTTGCTTCTTGGAAACAAAGTTGTAATAACCTGCCAGAAATACGGTTGCAACGGGCCCGAGTTGTAATAACAAAAAGTGGTCCATGACCCCGGATTCAAGGCATAGTAATTTTCTAGTGTAGGACCATTGTTTTTAAGAGCAGATGGGGGCCTAGGGCCAACCCGGATTCATAGGATAGGCTCATCTACATGGTCAGCGAACCCAGGACCAGAAATTTTTTACTCCCGTCTTTTCTGGAACCGGGCCAGCCACCATGGTTTTTTGACAACAGATAAATAAATGAGCCGGAGTCCGGAGACAGATTTGGCCACCCACTAAATCCGGATCAAGGACCACCGTATCAGCCCCGTCCAACTAGAGCCTGTTTTTTGAAATCGAGATGAATAAATCCGAGGACAAAACCCCCATAAAACACACATCCTCGACTAGTTTTCCACCGCAAAATCGATCATAATACAATTTTTTTTTTTTTGAAAAACAATTCAAATAAGAAGATAACTGAACTTATAACCAAACCTAAATTTTAGAAAATTTTCTGGACATTATAAAAGTTGCAATAAATTCAAAACCAAAACTAAAAAGTCAATATCTGCCATCAAACAGTAGTGACACCTAATGTGACACCAACAACACACAGTCAACTTAACTTACAAAAATAGTAACCTCAACAACACACATAAATGCAATAATTCAATCACAAAAAAAAAAAAGAACCTACCGAAAAACGAGTAAGATCAGATCCTGGCCGAACATTTTTCAAGAGACTAAATATGCGCTGTAACAAATTCGGTGCTCTATACTCGTTCGCCGAGTCACCATCCAACGACAAGGGCGACGTTAGAACAGCAGCCAACTCTTCCTCTTCATTTTCTTTCACTCCTTCATTCACCTGCAGTTTTGTGTCCATTTTTGCCGAAATATAATTTCAACACATGTACTAGATTAAAATGAACCATATACTTCCAACAGGAAACGTGAAAACCAAGTGATATTAACCTGAAACTTTAAGAATGAGAAAAATGACGTTGGCCGAGAATCTTTGTATATGGCACGCAAAGAGAAAAGGATAACAAAGAAGCCATAGGTAAGTGTGTATCAAAAGAAAAGAATTGCGAGTATAAAACAGTTTTTTTTTTTTTTTTTTGGCTTTTGATGCTGAAAAGCAACAAAATCCTCGTGGCTTTCTGCCGTTTGTAAACACTAAACATTCTTGCGGATGCTTTGAGGCAGCTGTTTACATTATTGTCATTTAAAAAAAAATACAACATTACTTTTTTGAAAAAAAAAAGATGGTTCAACTTCAACATACCCAACCAATCTCGCCGGCTTGGTTCGTTGTATTGCGAAACCATAGCTAGCGGCTCAGGCCAAAAATATAAGCAAACACACTAAAGCGGACCACCAACGATATGTAAATTAATTATATTAGTAAACTAATGAAATTTAAATAATAAGTCTGGATAAACTGGTTATATTTTCAAACACATAATCGTTTTAATTGGCAAGTCGTTCATTGCCGTTCAAAAAAAAAAAAAAAAAAATCGTAAAAAAAACCAAAAACCACAACAGAAATTTTAATACTTCACAACTTTAAAGCTATAAAGTCTTATGTTTATTA
The DNA here is from genome assembly GCA_030545235.1 of Helianthus tuberosus. Lineage (NCBI taxonomy): Eukaryota > Viridiplantae > Streptophyta > Magnoliopsida > Asterales > Asteraceae > Helianthus > Helianthus tuberosus. The sequence continues at coordinate 192,955,513 of CM060445.1, forward strand.
ATTAAATTAAAGTTAATTAATCCAAGTATGTATTGGCTCCATGGATTGATCTTGATGCCTAACCAATTTAGATTAGTTCGACTTCAGTTTTGATTTGTAAATTTGACAGATAACAACTTAACATGTACATCCTTTTAAACAATGTACAATACTTCTTAAAGATAAGAGATGAATTAAAAAAAGACAAATATTCTTTTGATATTTGTTTGTAATAAAGATATTTCATTGTAGGTCACTTTATGATTTTAAGTTAGTGTCATAATTATAATACGGTTCTAGGATCAATTAGAACACCAAATTCAAATTCGATTCGATTCAGTTTGAGTTTCGGTTTTTCCAAACACGATTCAAACAATAAGCATTAGGATTTCTATATAAAACTCATCATACTCTCTGACGAGACCAGTGAATTAACCTCCCCGGTTAACCACTTTCTATACAACGATTCTTTGATAATTTGGTTTAAAAACTAATATTGACTTAGTTTAATTTGAAAATGCTTGAAATTGTAAATCATTGGTTCGAAATAGGTAGTGAAACCAATTGAACATCGATGAACACCGTTTCTATGCAAAAGATTTTAAAGTTTGTTTTAGGCCTCGAAAACGATTAAGTCCCTACGGAGGGAAGAGAGAGAGAGAGAGAGTGTGTGTACCATTTGGTGTGATGGAAACTTAGGCTCCTTTGCTGCAGTGTCTTAAAAGAGAGAGGTTGCAAAAAAGATGGACACAATATGTGTGTGGTGTATGTTCACATATATAAGAAAACAAGACTTTGAGGGCAAGAGGGATTAACGAACCAATGAACCATGATATGTATCTCTACACTGGTAGGGTTCAGTTATGAAAGCGCATGGTTAGGTTGTCGTTTCACAAGAAAACTTTAGGTATAAAATTTATGAATACAACTTGAAAAGCAGACACTAAGTGTATGGTTCTGCAAGCTTAAACCGTGGGGTAAGGTGGGGCGGGGGTTGGGGGCATGAGTTGACACGTGGAGTTCAAGCCCCCCGCCGGTGAGTGACGTATGGCGGGACGTGGCTAGCCCGCGTGGCTTGGCAGTTTATTAAAATAAAAATAAAAAAAAACAAAAATTAAAAAATACACACAACATTAAAAAAAAAGCCTAAAATTTTATTAAATTCCTAAAAATAACAAAATTCATAAAAATTACAAAAAAACCTAAAAAGGATTACAAAAAAAAAAAAAAAACTAGAGCGTTAGTTAAATTTCAAAAAGAGCGAGCTTGTCGAACGACTTCCGCTCCTTGTCCCGAAACTCGATGTTCGCCACCGCCACCCGGTCTTCGTGGCTTATCTCATCTCTTCCTCGTGTGTCCAAAAGGCCATCGATCAAGTGTGTTTGGGTTGGGGTAGCGGGTTCGATCAAGTGTGCTTGGGTTGGGGTAGCGGACAGCCGGTGGGGTTGGGGTTAATATATATAGCGATGTTGGGTGGGTGAACCGCTTGGCTTGGTCAAATGGTTATAATTTGAAATTTAAATGCCCCCCGCTATGACCTAGCTAACAAGCGAATAGTAGCCGGCCACATAGAATCGCTAGCCCCGCCCCACGCCCGACTTTAAACTCCCGCCACTTGGGCCACGCCCAAACCCAAGCCCACCCGGGGTGGTGGCTTGGACGTTTTCAGCCAACCCACGCCCCAACCGCCGCCCCATACCCCACAAGATGTCTCAAAAATAAAAAGTACACATCCATGAGTTTGAGCTATTAAACATATGTGTAATAAAACATGTGTGAAATTATTACGGGTCCAGAAAATTCTTATAGGGCAACGTTTAAAGAAAAAGGGGTAAGGAAATTGAAAAAACGTCAATTTTTCCAAAATTTACACTACTGTCGGCCGAAGCACCAAGAGGTAGCAGGGGCTACCCCTATTAACAAGCTAGGTCCGCCTCTATTTATAATCATAATTATATTAATTTTGCTTAAATATATAGTTATATACTATAGTTGTAACATGGGTATAGTTAAGGAACCTTGGTACAAACATACCAACCTGCTTAGGTTGGAAATAAATGCAAATATAATAGGTTAATTGTACATGGATTGTTCAGTAGCCGACAAGCATAAGCCTTTCAACCTTGTGACATTACAAGTGTAAGAAAAATAGAATAAAAAATTGTTTAAAATGAATGGAGCACCTTTAGCGGCGACAGCTGTCGCCGGTATTGATGACATGTCACCGTTAAAGGCTCGCCGGTATTGATAAGTCGCTATTGGCCTGTTGTCGCCGCTAAAGGTCACTGTCGCCGCTATTGGTCTTAGACTTTTAGCGACGGCATGTCGCCGCTAAAGGGTCGTCGGAGTTACTCATGGCCGGTAAAGGTATTAGGCAATAGCGGCGACAGGTGTCGCCGCTAAAAATCTTTTTTTTTTCTTTTTAATACAGCAGCTGTATATACATCCACCCAGCCAGTTTTACGGCCGAAAAACAGAACCTGCCTAATTCAAACAACCCAAACATACGCCATGAACATATACTAAAGGTAATATATTTACAAACTACGTTTAAGTCCTACATTATAATCCTACAACGTTTAATTAAATCATACATTAAAAACAACAAGTCAATCGTCGGAATCATTATCGAATAAGTCATCAGAATCGTAGTCGTTTGACTTTCCTTTTCCTTGTGAAGCAAGATAGTTGTTAAGTTGGTTCAAAGAGGACGGGGTTTGAAACAAGCTGTTAACAAAATCCTACAATAATAGATATCAAAACGTATATTAGCATATTAATTAACGCTACCAACATATATTTAACAAGGAAACATGCGTTCGTTTGTCATTTTATAAATTGCGTAGTTTACCTCGGAAAAGGGTTCATGCGTCCGAGGTTGCGAAGACGACATGTTCGAGGACGTGTTGGAAGAAGGTTTAGGCCCCATCCCCCGGTACCATCCTCGCCGCTCTCTCAACGCTTCTTGATACGGGCCAATTGGAGGACCATCACTGCTCCATTCGTTTACGGCCTGCAGTAAGTTTCGCTGTATTTTACGAAGATGATTAAATATATATATATATATATATATATTTGTTATAGAAAATTATACTTAAAAGAAATACTTACGTAATTTTGTTCAGCAACTAGATCAACCCAATTCCCTTGATTGTCCGTGTGGATTTTAGCATACGTAGGTACCCAATCCATATCCTGTTTAACATTAAACTTAGATTAGACATTAAATAAACAAAAGCTTACACACACGCACACATACATAAAACGTAACATTTTTATAGGCGGTGCTACCGTACGACGATGTCCCCCCGAGGTATGGGAATTGTTGTTTCTCGCGTACTTGTTTGTTGGCCTCGCTTCTTTTAATGTATTTTTCGTCCCGGAAACCTTCGATGGTTCTCAACCAGTTATCATAGGGCATATCCACGGGATGGTATGCCCTTGCCCTCTCAATATCATTGTAACCTCCCTTGCTCTAAAATAATTTTTTAGCTTCGTACTTGCGGTCAGAGTACCGCTTCATAAGCACACTCCTAATACCACCCGTCAAGTTTTTCGCCTCTAAATCACATTCCACTTCATCAAAATTGAAATTTTCCTACGAATTAAATAAAAAAGTTAAAATATTATATATAAATTATGTCACACCCCGACCGCGTAAAACAACAAACCGCGGCTGAAACGTCGGGGAGTGATGCGACAGAATTATTGTTTCAACAACCATGGTAATTAAAGTTTTGTATTATTAGAATTAAAGTTTACATTGTCTTGGAAATTAAGAAAACATAACATAATTAACTGTCTTTTTAGTCACTAAGGCCCAAGTCCGCCTAAGTGAAGCACAAACATCATCATGCATTAGCACCTGAAACACATGTAAAAATAGGCACGTTAGCATAAAAATGCCTGTGAGATACATAGATTTTGTTTATGCAAGATTCATGACTTGTAGTTTAAAAGAAGTGTTTAACAAAAATGTAGTCATGAACCTTGTAAAATGTTTTCCTTTATAAATCATGTGAAAATCGATATGAAAATCTAATGATAATAAAAGGATAATGCATGGTTAAATGAATAACCAAGTAAAATTGAATTTGTATAAAATATGTAATTTGTAAAACAATGTCGTGTTCTTGTATAAAATGTTTCATGTCTTGTCAAAGTGGTTTAGATAACACAACAATGTATAATACAATAAAAGCACTTATATATAGGAAGTACCGACGGCGTATCCACCATGCTTTTATCATATAACACATAGCCCCGTTACATAAGTCACTTATCAATAATCAACTAAAATGTCTTCTTTAAAACAAATGTCCAAAGGTTTATGTGTAAACCATGTTCAATGTCATGTGTAAATGTATCATGTATAACCAAATGTAATGCATAGCAAGCAAAATTTTATCTACTCAAACTATGTGATGATGTCAATGTGAAAACAAATGTCATGTATGGTGAATAACTAGTAATTACTCAACCCCATAGGAAAATGTACAAAACAAGGTTTTTGAATAAACCTAAGTTTAAATCAAATGTTATGTTTTGCAGAAAACAATGCCTTATGATTACAAACATTTATGCAGTAATGTTAATCGCATACATTCAAGCCTTGCGACTGTGGCGACAAACCCTTAAACGAATTAAAAGTTTATCTAAATTATGTATATCGGATTCTGTCATTTCCAACTTCCAAACAAACCTAGGAAGTTGGAAACGGGAGTTGTCAAGTCCTATGGTACCATTACATACTACCGAGCGGCGTGATCAATGTTAATGAATGTATTATTGTCCCGATTAAACACACCAAATGTCATAACCAATGTAGCATGTGAAAACCATGTACTAAGTATGCTAAGTAAACATACATAGTAGAAATGTTCATGAAATCAATGTGCTAGCATGCTAAGTAAACATACATAGCAAAAATGTTTATGAAATCAATGTGCTAGCATGTTAAGTAAATATACATAGCAAATATGTTTATGAAATCAATGTGCTAGCATGCTAAGTAAACATACATAGCAAAACATAATTGAAAGCATGTACTATATGTGTACTAGGTGAAACTAGCATGATTATGTCATAAAAGCAATGAAAGCATGAAAGTAACAAGTATGCACATGTGTATCACCCCAAAGTATTTGAAAGCGGTAAAAGAGGGGAACTATGTACTCACTTGGGATTGCTTATTAGTCTTGGGAATAAGACCAATTTAAGCTCCAAAGATCACGGAATTCAAACGGCACCTAATATAGGTAACTATGTTAATAATCGGATCCTAAATCGGAAGATAGGATAGAATGAACTTCTATCAATAAAATGAGTATTTGAACTCATATGGCATGATTTAATAGAGCTAACATTCTGATTTGGAAGTCTACCTAAGTGCTCTTGACCCGTTTCGACCCGTTATGGTAGTTTAAGCTACTATAACGCGTTGGTTGCGTAAAACTATGGTCGGATGGTTATCTATGTGCTATGTCAAGTCTTACATGCCCAATTATACCCTAACATGTTTCTAAATTAGATTATATGTCAAAACTATGTTTACATAGGCAAAATACGGATTTATGCTTCAAAAGGGCATTTTGGTCATTTCCTATGGGCATATAAACTACTTAACAAATAACTAACCAATCCTACGTGATCATAAGGTATAACCTCAGAGGTTATTCCCTATGCAACTATGATCACTAAACATGCTTGGTTGGATCCTAATGATCGACTAAACGGGTCGGGTTCGAAAGTCTAAGCGGTTGTTTAGACCGCTTAACTTATGACCCTAAACAAACACTAAACTAATAGTGACGAGTTAAACATGTCAAGACATGCTTAACTAACTTATAAAACTGATTTGGTATCAAAACAAAGTGTTTTGATACCTAAAAGTAGTTCCGTTGCAAAATGCGCGCTAAAACGCATTTTGACCGAAACTTTGACTCGTCACTACACCTAGTTAACGTGGTAATTAGTAGGTATAATCATTAAGGATTATAACCATCGTGACTACAATCGCATTGCAAAGTTCAAACAAACTTTGTGTTAACCATTGAATGGTCAAAGATGAAAGTCAAACACTGTTTGAATTTCACGCTTGGAAAGCGATAAAAGAACGAAAGAAGCTTACAAAGGGTCCTTGCTAGGGAGAACTTGATCTTATAATTCTCAGGTATGAAGTTTATAAACCTCAACTTAGAGAATTTAGATCAAGGGTGAGGAAAAATGAATGAGAGGCATTGCTATTTATATTTTTTGGAGGTTCACAAGATCAAGACAAGTGTCAACAAGCATTAGATCACAGCCATACAAGTGTTAGAGGCCAGCTAATTTGCTTGGGGAGGTGCTAACTTGGCTACTACACAAAGAAATTGCAAGAATGACCCCTGAATTATCAATCTGATGCTGAAAATTAGGTTTCTGTCCAGATGTGATCGTGGCGTGGCACGACCATAAGGCCATATGGACATATGGCCGTCGCGCGACGCCAAGGCAATGGCTGGAAATTTCAAAGTTTGGCAGAAATGGTCCCTGCACGTGTTTAAACTTGTTTTCGACGTTTTTAACCTCCGTTAAGCCATTTTCAAGGCTCTAAAAGGTTTTTAAAGTGTAGGGGACCTGAAATATGCTAGGAAATATCACAGATGTCGGCTACTTTGGTCGTACGGTCACGTTGTTCGGTTATTTACGACGAAACTCGAACGGACGCGAAAACGAACCAAATTAAGTGACGAATGGTATTTTTGCATGCCGATCACTAAAATAAGAACATTTTAGTGTCTACAAAAATTTTGGATGCCCAGATGTGGTCAGAACGTAAGATATGCGCGTAAATGCAAACTTATGCCATTTTTTACACTTTTAGTCCCTGAAAGACCAAATAAATATATTTTCGCACACCGAACCATTCAAAGCTTATTTCTAAGCTATGTTTAGGTTATATATGGTATGTTTAGCTTATGATCATGTTCCAGACTGTATGTTGCCTTACGAAACGGCAGGCTTTTGTAGTTTGATGCAAATAGTCCCTGCGAGCGTATAAACTTGTTTTTGCCATACCAAACCCTTTAAAACTTATTTCTAAGTTATGTATGGGTTATTTAAGGTATGTTAGGCATATGTTGTTGTTCCAGAGTGTTTGTCGCATTAAACTGATTACGTTTACGCATCAGTTTGTGTATAACTACCCAGAAAGCAATATAGAGTTTAAAATCGATCAAGAACCAAAACGTGCAAAATGTCAAACATAAATAACAAACATTGGAATCAAAACACATTGTTTTATTAATATTGATTTGTTCAGAGTTTGCACAATGATTAAACATGCACAGATGTCACAGTCTCCCCTACTTTAGGAAATTTCGTCCCAAAATTTATTTAGAGGAAACTTGTGAGAATAGATGATGATATTTCGCTTTCATCTGATCTTCACGTTCCCAAGTAAATTCTGGGTCACGTTTAGATTCCCAGCCAACTTTGACAATAGGTATGCGCTTGTGTTTGAGCCTTTTGACTTCACGGTCCATGATTTCCACAGGTTTCTCAACGAAGTGCATCGTGTTATCAATACGAATTTCATCAAGTGGTATGTGGAGGTTCTCATCAGCTAAACACTTTTTGAGATTGGACATGTGGAAAGTTGGATGAACATTTCCAAGTTCAGGAGGTAGCTCAAGTCTGTATTGTAACACCCCGAAAACGGGTTTGGTAATCAAACCACGTTAATAATAATGAATGGGTAAAATACCGTTAGTGGTTAAATTAACCTGGTAAATATAAGGATTTAAATATATAATCTAATATTAATTAAAAAGAAGGATAAATACTTTGAAAAAAAACAAAGTATATAAAAGGCCCGAGTTAACGGGACCTAAAATAAAACGGGTTATGGCTCCCCGAACCCATTAAGTTAACTAGGTAGAACTAACCTAGTTAGTAATGGGTAATGAAATGATAAACCATGGGTTCTAGTTTCAATTGTAAATTCTTGAAACTATAGGTACTAATGTCGTCAAGTAGGAAACTAATTTTTATTAAAACACAACACACACATATAATGTGTGTGTGTGTGTGCGTGTGCGTGGGGAACGACCAGAGCAGGATGACAAGGGGTAAAACCCTAAACTCCACAAAATCTTCCAATTGAAGGTGCAATTAAAGACCAAACTCGGATTTGTATACATAGAAATGATCACCTAGTCGTGAGGATCGTAAGGTATGTCGAATTTTTTATATTTATGAAGTTGAGAATTCTTGATGTACATAAGAAATTCGAAAGTGATGTTGCATGATTATGGTATGGATGATATTGAAGTGAAATAGTGTAAGTAAACCCTAGACAAGAATATATTGAAATCATGCCTAGATCAAATAAATTCATATTTTGTTGATGCTAAATTCATGTATGAGATGTTTTTAGAGTTTTGATTGCTAAAAATTAGTGTTATGATGTCAAGAAGATGCTTAAATTGAAAGCTGAATTCAAACATCCTGATCAGAATTTACAACCGACTTGTATTAGCTGTAACCTGAAAAAAACATGACAAAAACATGTGTTTCTTGAGTCTAAAATGTAATTCCAGGAAATATCTATAAAACCCCACTGGAATCGCATTTTTTTTACGAAAATTGAGCGTTTTATGAATTTTTCCGTATCAAAGGTTCAAGCTGAGTTTTCTGGCAGAATTTGCTGCCCATTACGAATGTCATAACTCAATTTAGGGATTTAGTTATGATCTCAAATTTTTACTGTAGATAGTTTTAAGCGGTTAAAAGAATCGCCAATTGGAATTTCATCAATCAGATAAACGAGGAATTTTTAATGAATTTTTCCGTAAGCTGCAGTCAGAAGTGACGAATCTGATTGCATCTTAGTAAATGAATTCTTACGAATTTTTGGTAAAGAGTTAGATCTTGAAATTTTAACACAAGGTCTAACCCTCCGAGAGGTACGCCACATAAACAAATCATAATTTTTGAAGACTTGTACACAGGTTAAACAAGTCACCAAAAATAGCCCATTTTCAGTGATATGAAATGCCTAAATGAAATCGCGGCCTACTAGTTAGTATGTAAAATTTGATTATATTAAGTGTTCGGATGAATGCATAAAATGTGTAAGGTGGAAGATCATATTAAATTATGGTTAATCTAACCACCTTGTGAACATTGGATAATAGTTTGGCGCTTAACAAGCTAGGTGGAAGCGTGTGGATGAAGCGGGTCAAACGGAGCAAGTATGGAAAGAAAAGTGTGGCATGGATGCAAGGTAAGTGAAACTTACAAACTTATGTAGAATACGGATTTCCATTATGAATATCTTGTAGTGTAATCTAATAATGAGGAAAAGGGTAAACATGGAAATTAGTCAAGTGTTGACTAATATAAATCGAAGTTAAAAGGATACCCATGGCGTAAGCCGAAATGGGTTGAATTGTGAGAAAAGGATTTAAGAGAAAAAGGAATTGGTAGTAAAATCCGGGATGGGATGGATGCATGAATTGGAAATCAAAAACCATGTTTTGATTTAATAGGTAACTTTCGGCGTATAGGCCAAATGGGTCAAAAGGTGAAATTATCACCCTTTGACAATATCGACTAATGGTTTGTTGAGCTATATGATTATAGGAATAAATATCAGATGAATATGTACATTGCTTTTGCTTAGTGGCTACTAAGGCAATGTATCGAAACGGGTCAATATATTGATCCGAGCCAGGTATGTATAATGATCCAACTCATCATGTAGAACTTGAGGTTCTATAAGAACTAGACAAGGTTAAAATATAGATATTCGGTTATCTTTTAGGTAAACCGAATAAATTGAGTTATGATTATGGTGTTTTAGAAGCATATTGGTTTCTAAACAAGATTATAGTTAAAAGGTCGGATTTTTGGGTCAAACAAGTATTTAAAGGTCCTTCGTAGTAAAAGAAGGATGAAAATTGACCAAATTGCCCTTGTAAGCTAATTCGAACGAACAGGTGGTTCGGAAACGAGTTTTATGATTAAATAAATGCTTAGAATAAGTATAGAAAGTGAAAGATGTAAATTCTTGGGTCGAATTACTTTATATGAGTCTTTGCCGTAAAACGATAATCCGAGGGGTAAAAACTTGGAATATATAGATATCCACATTAAATCCAACACACATATAGTTGTGGTGGAAGATTACATGATAAGAAATGTAGGAATATGATGCTAGAAATGAACGAAAACGATTTTAAGCTTTAAAGTGCTTAAATACCCTTAATGGTTCAAAATAAGCACTTGAGCGTAAACGGGTTTTAATTAAGTAAGAAACCCGTGATTTATGATTAATATGATAGGATATATTGAAATTATGAATCTCATGAGTTTATAGATCAAATAAACATATTTGTTTGATAAAATCACGAACGGGCAAAAAATTGGTAAAAAGGGTAATAAGTCGAAGACTTAAAAGTCTGAAATTTTGTTAATCCGGATGTTGGATTTTAACTCCATAAGATGGAGAATTAAATTACGAGCGCGTAGGAAAAAGAATCGGGTAAAACGGATTAAAAACGAGAGAGTTATGCTCGTTTCCCTGAAATCAGGTTATGCTGGGAGTATGCAGCACCAACTGCATACAATCTGTCAAATTGGGACCGTGGCATCGCGCCACGGCCAAGGCCTTTTGCCGTCGCGCGCGGCGACGGCTTAAAATATTGAAAATCTTGTTTATTTTGTTTATTTTGATTAATTGACCCAATTACCTTGTTGTACTTGTTATTTAACTATCAAAATTGACTTCTAAGTTGGTTTTGATCATAGGTGAATGTCGAGAGTCCCGGATGAAGATCAAGTGGCGAGCAAGAACCGAACACACATTAAATGAAGCTTCCGCGTCAAATCTTGAGTTGTTTTGCTAAAAGTGAATTATGTAAACATTTATAAACACGTTTTTTTGAAATGTTGTAAACTTATGGGAATGTTAGTGTGACAAGTTTTTGTAAAGTCACATTTTAGCATTTAAAATGTGTGTCTTATTATTAAAATCTTGATAAATTGAGACGGGCGTTACATGTAGGCTACTTTTCCGATTCTTTCAACGATCTTGAATGGTCCAACATATCATGGTGCAAGTTTTCCTTTCTTTCCAAATCTAATCACACCTTTCTAAGGGGATACCTTGAGTAGGACGTGATCACCGAATTGAAATTCTAAGGGCTTGCATCGTCGATCCGCGTAACTCTTTTGACGGCTTCTAGCTGTCTGAAGGTTATCACGAATCTTCTTGACCTTATCTGTAGTCTCTAGAATGAGTTCAGGTCCTGTAAGCTGAGCTTCACCTATCTCATTCCAGCAGACCGGTGAACGACATTTTCAACCATATAAAGCTTCGAAAGGAGCCATGTTGATGCTAGAGTGATAACTATTGTTGTAGGAGAATTCGATCAATGGTAGATGCGAATCCCAACTACCACCAAAATCAATCACAAAAGCTCTAAGCATATCCTCCAGTGTCTGGATTGTTCTCTCAGATTGACCATCCGTTTGAGGATGATACACTGTGCTCAAATTAAGTTGGGTACCCATGGCAGATTGCATGGTTCTCCAAAAGCGAGACGAGAATCGAGCATCTCTGTCAGATATAATGTTCAAAGGAACACCATGTCGAGATACAATCTCATCAACGTATATCTTGGCAAGCTTGTCAGCAGAAAGATCCTCACGGATTGGCAAGAAATGTGCTGACTTTGTTAGATGATCAACAACAACCCAAATGGCGTCATGACCTCTTTTAGTACACAGCAGTTTGGTAATGAGATCCATAGCAATGTTTTCCCATTTCCAAACCGAAATCTCTGGTTACTCCAATAATCCAGAGGGATGTTGATGTTCTGCCTTAACCTTAAGACAAGTAAGGCATTTGGAAACATATAAGGCAATGTCTATCTTCATACCCGGCCACCAATACTGGGTTCGAAGATCCTTGTACATTTTGTCTACACCAGGATGAATAGAATAACGAGACTTGTGAGCTTCATCCATTATCAAGGTACAGAGATTGTCTATACTTGGGACCCACAAACGGCCCATGAAATAGAATATCCCAAAGTCCTTTAGTTCAAGCTCAGGCTTAATATGACATGGTAACTCTTTACCCATCAAGCCTTGTGTAACACAAGTATGTGGAGCCTGAGAAATGTGGGTTTGAATGTCAGATCGAACCTGAACACAATGAAGCTTGACACGTTCCTTACGACTTAGTGCCTCAGCCACGGCATTCTCCTTACCAGGATGGTAGCGAATTTCGAAATCGTAGTCGTTTAGAAGTTCAACCCAGCGTCGTTGCCTCATGTTTAGTTCTTTCTGATTGAAGATATGCTGGAGACTCTTGTGGTTAGTAAACACTACGCACTTTGTACCATAAAGGTAGTGTCTCCAGATTTTGAGAGTGAAGACTACTGTACCTAACTCAAGATCATGAGTTGTGTAGTTTTTCTCGTGTACCTTTAATTGTCTTGATGCATAAGCTATGACTTTGTTTCTTTGCATAAGAACGCAGCCAAGTCCTAAGTTAGACGCATCACAGTACACGACGAAATCGTCACTGCCCTCAGGTAAAGATAAAATAGGTGCATCACAGAGCTTCTGTTTCAAGGTCTGAAAAGCTTCCTCCTGTTTGGGTCCCCACTCAAAAGGTTTGTTCTTCTGAGTTAAAGCAGTGAGAGGAACCGCAATTTTGGAGAAATTTTCAATGAAACGGCGGTAATAACCCGCTAGACCAAGAAATGAACGAACCTCGGTAGGAGTAGTAGGTGTATCCCAATCCTTAATCGCACTGATTTTGGCGGGATCTACATGAATACCTTGTTCGTTGACGATGTGCCCCAAAAATTGAACTTCCTTAAGCCAGAATTCGCACTTGGAGAATTTAGCGAAAAGCTGTTCTTTCTTTAGGAGCTCCATTGTAACACGGAGATGTTGTTCATGATCAGCTCGTGACTTAGAATAGATCAGAATGTCATCAATGAAAACGATGATGAACTTGTCCAAATAAGGCTTACAAACCCTATTCATTAAGTCCATGAAAACAGTCGGAGCATTTGTTAGACCAAAGGGCATAACAGTGAACTCATAATGATCATATCGAGTACGGAAAGCTGTTTTGGGAATATCTTCTTCAAGCACTCGAAGTTGATGATACCCATAATGCAGATCAATCTTTGAAAAGCAAGTAGCGCCCTGTAGCTGATCAAAGAGATCATCAATGCGAGGTAGGGGATATCGTTTCTTGATGGTAAGCTTGTTGAGCTCACGGTAATCGATACTCATTCGAAAAGATCCATCTTTCTTTTTCACAAATAGGACAGGAGCACCCCAGGGCGAAAAACTCGGACGAATGAATCCTTTGTCAGAAAGGTCTTGAAGCTGCTTAGATAACTCTTGCATCTCAGACGGTGCAAGATGGTAAGGGGATTTATCAATAGGATTTGCACCAGGTACAAGGTCAATACGAAACTCAACTTGGCGCACAGGGGGTAAACCAGGTAATTCTCCAGGAAATACCTCAGGATAATCCCGAACAACAGGGATATCTTGGATAGTCTAACCCTTTCCTTTCTCCTCTACGACATGTGACAGGAAGGCGACATATTTCTTTCGTTGGTATTTTTGGGCTTGGGTACAAGACATGAGTTTAAGGCTACTAACGGGTTTCTCCCCACGAACTTCTAAGATCCCACCAGTCGAAAGCGGTATACGGACAATCTTCTCGAAACAAACCACCTAAGCATGGTATTTGGCTAACAAATCCATTCCCACTATAACATCAAAGCTCCCGAGTTGCATCGGTGTGAGGTCAATAGGGAAAAGATGGTTATTGAGGTTCAACTGGCAATTTCGAAGGACGGAATCAAGTACAACGGGTTCACCACTAGCTACCTCTACTGTCAAGGGCTTTCCTAGTTTTGTTCTAGTCATCGAAAGCATAGGCTCAAAAGCTAAGGACACAAAACTCTTATCGGCACCCGAATAAAATAGAACAGAAGCAGGATGGTTGTTAACAAGGAACGTACCGTTCACCACTTTGTTATCTGCGCGAGCCTCATTTGCATTCAGATTATAAACTCTACCACGAGCTTGTGCCTAATTTGTGTTTGCCAACCTCGGGCAGTTGTTCATGTAGTGGGTCAGATCCCCACAATTGTAACACGAACCAGGCGGGTAGTGAGGTCGTGTAGGATTCTGCGCAGAGTTTTGTACTGCTTGGTTTTGAGCTGCCTGATTTTGGTTTGGAGCAAAGCGGCAGGTGTTAACGAGATGACCAGATTTGCCACAATTTGTGCAGATGCGGCATGGCACCTGTGGCTGGTGGTGGCTATTACATCTGTTGCACAGAGGTGCATTACCAGCATATTGCCTCTTGGCGGCAGGTTGTGCAGCCTGATTAGGAGCAGCCTGGTTAGTCTGAGCAGTGATAGCGAAATTTTTGGAAGCCTTACGCTTCCTCGATTTCTTTGAAGACTCAGCAGCCTTCTTACCCTTCTGCTCCTTGGTGCTATCAGATTGTTTCAACAGAATGAAAGGATGGTGGTCATTTGTTCGTTACCTCGTAACAAACAATCGACACACAGTGACAAATCAAAGTAAATGGGTCATAATAATGTATCACCGAAGACATGCTCGCCTATAAGTGAACACTCACCCCAAGAGTTCCCAGGTAAGAGTGACTGGTCCGATACTGCGGATTTGTACGAACACTCTAGCCTTAGACAGAAAACTCAGGGTACATGCATTCAGCCTTCCAGTTTGCACGTGTTCACATTATTTAGACCCAAACTTTGATGAGATTTTGAAAATTTGGAAGGCACAAGACCGAAAGAAATCATCTAGATTGATTTCAAAATCATTTTGGAAATTGTGTTCATATTTTGGTAATCACCTAAGGATAGGTGACGTGTATTGTTTTAAGATCTAAACACAAGAAAACTTGTGTTAGGGTCCTAGGAAGTTATAGTCTAGGTCAAAGCATTACTAATAACCTAATTCCCTATAACCATTGGCTCTGATACCAACTCTTCTGTCACACCCCGACCGCGTAAAACAACGAAACGCGGCGGAAACATCGGGGAGTGATGCGACATAATTATTGTTTCAACAACCATGGTAATTAAAGTTTTGTATTATTAGAATTAAAGTTTACAATGTCTTGGAAATTAAGAAAACAAAACATAATTAACTGTCTTTTTAGTCACTAAGGCCCAAGTCCGCCTAAGTGAAGCACAAACATCATCATGCATTAGCACCTGAAACACATGTAAAAATATGTACGTCAGCATAAAAATGCCTGTGAGATACATAGGTTTTGTTTATGCAAGATTCATGACTTGTAGTTTAAAAGAAGTGTTTAACAAAAATGTAGTCATGAACCTTGTAAAATGTTTTCCTTTATAAATCATGTGAAAATCGATATGAAAATCAAATGATAATAAAAGGATAATGCATGGTTAAATGAATAACCAAGTAAAAGTGAATTTGTATAAAATATGTAATTTGTCAAACAATGTCGTGTTCTTGTATAAAATGTTTCATGTCTTGTCAAAGTGGTTTAGATAACGCAACAACGTATAATACAATAAAAGCACTTATATATAGGAAGTATCAGCGACGTATCCACCACGCTTTTATCATATAACACATAGCCCCGTTACATAAGTCACTTATCAATAATAAACTAAAATGTCTTCTTTAAAACAAATGTCCAAATGTTTATGTGTAAACCATGTTCAATGTCATGTGTAAATGTATCATGTATAACCAAATGTAATGCATAGCAAGCAGAAATTTATCTACTCAAACTATGTGATGATGTCAATGTGAAAACAAATGTCATGTATGGTGAATAACTAGTAATTACTCAACCCCATAGGAAAATGTACAAAACAAGATTTTTGAATAAACCTAAGTTTAAATAAAATGTTATGTTTTGCAGAATACAATGCCTTATGATTACAAACATTTATGCAGTAGTGTTAATCGCATACATTCAAGCCTTGCGACTGTGGCGACAAACCCTTAAACGAATTAAAGGTTTATCTAAATTATGTATATCGGATTCTGTCATTTCCAACTTCCAAACAAACCTAGGAAGTCGGAAACGGGAGTTGTCAAGTCCTATGGTACCATTACACACTACCAAGCGGCGTGATCAATGTTAATGAATGTATTATTGTCCCGATTAAACACACCAAATGTCATAACCAATGTAGCATGTGAAAACCAAGTACTAAGTATGCTAAGTAAACATACATAGGATAAATGTTCATGAAATCAATGTGCTAGCATGCTAAGTAAACATACATAGCAAAAATGTTTATGAAATCAATGTACTAGCATGCTAAGTAAACATACATAGAAAATATGTTTATGAAATCAATGTGCTAGCATGCTAAGTAAACATACAAAACAAAACATAATTGAAAGCATGTACTATAGGTGTACTAGGTGAAACTAGCATGATTATGTCATAAAAGCAATGAAAGCATGAAAGTAACAAGTATGCACATGTGTATCACCCCAAAGTATTTGAAAGCGGTAAAAGAGGGGAACTATGTACTCACTTGGGATTGCTTATTAGTCTTGGGAATAAGACCAATTTAAGCTCCAAAGATCACGGAATTCAAACGGCACCTAATATAGGTAACTATGTTAATAATCGGATCCTAAATCGGAAGATAGGATAGAATGATGTTCTATCAATCAAATGAGTATTTGAACTCATATGGCATGATTTAATAGAGCTAACATTCTGAGTTGGTAGTCTACCTAAGTGCTCTTGACCCGTTTCGACCTGTTATGGTAGTTTAAGCTACTTTAACGCGTCGGTTGCGTAAAACTATGGTCGGATGGTTATCTATGTGCTATGTCAAGTCTTACATGCCCAATTATACCCTAACATGTTTCTAAATCAGATTATATGTCAAAAATATGTTCACATAGGCAAAATACGGATTAATGCTTCAAAAGGGCATTTTGGTCATTTCCTATGGGCATATAAACTACTTAACAAATAACTAACCAATCCTACGTGATCATAAGGTATAACCTTAGAGGTTATTCCCTATGCAACTATGATCACTAAACATGCTTGGTCGGATCCTAATGATTAACCAAACGGGTCGGGTTCGAAAGTCTAAGCGGTTGTTTAGACCGCTTAACTTATGACCCTAAACAAGCACTAAACTAATAGTGACGAGTTAAACATGTCAAGACATGCTTAACTAACTTATAAAACTGATTTGGTATCAAAACAAAGTGTTTTGATACCTAAAAGTAGTTCCGTTGTAAAATGCGCGCTAAAACGCATTTTGACCGAAACTTTGACTCGTCACTACACCTGGTTAACGTGGTAATTAGTAGGTATAATCATTAAGGATTATAACCATCGTGACTACAATCACGTTGCAAAGTTCAAATGAACTTTGTGTTGACCATTGACTGGTCAAAGCTGAGTGTTTGACTTTCACGCTTGGAAAGCGATAAAAGAACGAAAGAAGCTTACAAAGGGTCATTGTTATGGAGAACTTGATCTTATAATTCTAAGGTATGAAGTTTATAAACCTCAACTTAGAGAATTTAGATCAAGGGTGAGGAAAAATGAATGAGAGGCATTGCTATTTATACTTGTTGGAGTTTCACAAGATCAAGACAAGTGTTTGTGTGGCCAACAAGCATTAGATCACAGCCATACAAGTGTTAGAGGCCAGCTAATTTGCTTGGGGAGGTGCTAACTTGGCTACCACACAAAGAAATTGCAAGAATGACCCCTGAATTATCAATCTGATGCTGAAAATAAGGTTTCTGTCCAGATGTGATGGTGGCGTGGCACGACCATAAGGCCATATGGCCGTCGCGCGACGCCAAGGCAATGGCTGGAAGTTTCAAAGTTTGGCTGAAATGGTCCCTGCACGTGTTTAAACTTTTTTTTTGACATTTTTAACCTCCGTTAAGCCATTTTCAAGGCTCTACAAGGTTTTCAAAGTGTAGGGGACCTGAAATATGCTCGGAAATATCACAGATGTCGGCTCGTTTGGTCGTACGGTCACGTTGTTTGGTTATTTACGACGAAACACGAACGGACGCGAAAACGAACCAAATTAAGCAACGAATGGTATTTCTGCATGCCGATCACTAAAATAAGAATATTTTAGTGTCTACAAAAATTTTGGATGCCCAGATGTGGTCAGAACGTAAGATATGCGCGTAAATGCAAACTTACGCCGTTTTTGACACTTTTAGTCCCTGAAAGACCAAATAAGTATATTTTCGCTCACCGAACCACTCAAAGCTTATTTCTAAGCTATGTTTAGGTTATATATGGTATGTTTAGCTTATGATCATGTTCCATACTGTATGTTGCCTTACGTAACGGCAGACTTTTGCAGTTTGACGCAAATAGTCCCTACGAGCGAATAAACTTGTTTTTGCCATACCAAACCCTTTAAAACTTATTTCTAAGTTATGTAAGGGTTATTTAAGGTATGTTAGGCATATGTTGCTATTCCGGAGTGTTTGTCGCGTTAAACTGATTACGTTTACGCATCAGTTTGCGTATAACTACCCAGAAAGCAATATAGAGTTTAAAATCTATCAAAAACCAAAACGTGCAAAATGTCAAACATAAATAACAAACATTGGGATCAGAACACATTGTTTTATTAATATTGATTTGTTCAGAGTTTGCACAATGATTAAACAAGCACAAATGTCACAAATTAGAATTAACGATGGCTGTAAAATCGCCGTAAACGGGCCTTTAAACGGCTGCAAACTCAGCCGCAAATGGCAGCGATTTCGCAGCCCTTTAACGACGTGTTTGCAGCCGTTTAAAGGCCCGTTTACGGCTGCAAATGCGCCGTTAAACGGCAGCGAATTCGCAGCCCTTTAACGGCGCATTTGCACCCTTAAACGGACCTTTAAACGGCTGCAAACGCATCCGCAAACGGCAGTGATTTCGCAGCCCTTTAACGGCGCGTTTGCAGCTGTTTAAAGGCCCGTTTACGACTGCGATTTCTCACATGTATGGTAACGGTGCATTTGCATGTGCTTAAATATTTGATAAAATTTTATGCATATAACTTATTTACCCGTAAGTGGTTCATGAGGGCATCCTTGTGCGATTGTGAAACGTTATCCCGTCCAATTTTATCAAACGAGATGGTCCGCCATATATACAGGCCGGCCTCCCTTGAAAACATATCTCTTGATTTACCAACGGGGGTATACGTGACCTGTCTGTCAAACGTAAGCGATACCCCTCCCGATTTTACCAGACGCCATAGTTTCTCATTTTTGGCTTTCCCCCTAACCCTCTTCGGGGGAACCGCTGCAAGTAAAACAAAAATAATTAGTAACAACATTTATAATATATAAAATATAAGGACTACAAAATAACTTAGTAAAAGACTTACCGTTAGTCTCATGCGTGCCACTAAAATAACCACCAGGAGGCGGTGGATCACTAGCGCCGTCACCCCCATGTCCCCATGGGGCCACATCCGCCATAAGATATGCAAATATAAGCAATATCGAAAACATAATCCCTAAAAAGTTACAAATGTTACAGCATGTGTATGTAATAGAAATTAAGGGAAAGTACAACAAGTGTAACTCAAATTCAAATAAATATTTCAACAAGTGTTTATCAAATACAAATTAATATAAATTACAATAACTTTTCTTTTAGTCAGACTCCATATAATCGGGATCGTCTTCATCATAATCAACCTCGACCTCATCACAATCAGTCTCGACCTCAAACACTTCATCGACGGTAGCCGTTGGGGGATCAACTTCAATTGAAGGCTCACCCGCAGTAACATGAGAAGATCCAATTTGAAAGTATTGGGTCAAGTCAATGACAAGTGGACAGCCAGATGAAGAGTTGTTGTCAACAACGTCAATATATTCTAAGCCTTTGTCAACATTTTGAACCTTATTGACACGGTCATCACTTAATGGCCGATCCCAAATTTTTCGATGATTAACATTTTCGACTACCCACCTATGTTTATTTTTTTGGTTTCGAGACGTTTCTTGGATGAAGAACACTTGTTTGGCTTGCGAAGCAAATATGAGTTGATCGTCTTTGTCCCATTCATGTTCAGTGCTTATACTAGTGATATTATTGTCATGGTTTACACCCCTTCGAATATCAAACCACTTCCACCGAAATAGGACAGTTGAATAATCATTTGTATAACGCAACTCAATAATTTCTTCTAATTGACCATAAAATTTCACACCGTCTCTCCAACCACTTCCACCCTAGAGAAAATGATATAAGCACTGAACAAACAATCATGTAATACACATTCACATCCTAAATGAGGTAAAGTATTCAAAAAGCAGTCCCAAGATAAACGGGGACAACCCGAAATTAATTTTTAAATCAATTTCGGGCGGGTATTTCTAAGCTCGTTATGTTTAAAATGATTAATTCAAACACGGACACAGTTTTTTAAGCTTGTTATGTTCTTAATGATTGTTTTAAATTTTGGGCGGTACGTTATGTTTTAAATCATGATTTCAATTTCGATTGGGTATTGTTTAGCTCGTTATGTTTGAATTGATGAATTCAATATCAGGCACGATTTTTTAAACTTGTAATGTTCTTCATGATGATTTCAATTTTGGCAGGTATTTTCTATGTCGTTATGTTTTAAATGATGATTTTAATTTAAGGAGGGTATTTCCTAATTAATATATATTTGTCAAAGTAAAATATAAATGTTTTCAAACCTAGTGGCGAAGCTTGAATTTTTCGGCCGGGGGGGCGAAAACGTATATACCCACAAATTTCTATACGAAAACTATATATATATATCTACTGAGCGAAAAATTCGGGGGGCGGGCGCCCCTCCCCGCCCCTCTTATCCTTCGCCCTTGTTCAAACCTAAACACAAACTAATTATCAAACTTAAACTTTTTTTTTGAAAACTACACATACACATTTGCAAACTTTATACAAACATACATACTAACATACACATTTTTCACCAATTGCAAACATTTACATGCACAATTGTTCATCATTTACATACACCTACATACATACATTCATTTATAGACTTACATACCCACATACATGCTTACATACACCACAAATACATACACCTACATATACTCATTTTCACCAAATACACCTACATTATACATTTTCACAAACATTTACATACAAACATACATGCTTACATACACTTACATACACTTACATACACCTACATACACAAATACATACACCTACATATACTCATTTTCACCCAATACACCTGTAACACCTCGAAAAAAATTCACGTCCTATAATGTATAGACACGTGTCATAAGCTTTGAACGTGTGAAAGAATATTCTAGAAGGACTAAAGTTGACAAACATGGAAAATATGTGAATATAAGGGTTCAAAATGTCAACAATGGATAAATATACCCTACAATATCCCTACATGATGTTTATACCCTTAAACGAATGATTCATGGATCATACGAAGCTAATTGTGAAAGAAAGTGAGAGATTACAAACTACAGGGGTTAAATGTGTCAGCATGTTTAAAGTATACCTCTGAGTGACCTTTTAGCAAACCCGAAGCTTTGTAACGGTCAATTATGCTCACTAGAATACATGATAAAAATTTCACCAAGTTTCGCTATCATATGAGAAAGTTATGACAATATTCGTATACGAGGGGTTAAAAGCGTCAACGTTGAAATTTATGACTTTTTGGGTAACCATAAAGTTACCCAAGGACTTAACAAAGTTTGGTTATGTCTTAAGGCCCTTAAAAGTCAAGATAGAGGGCTCAAAGTGCAAGAAATCATGTTAAGATCAAGTGTAGAAGGATCAGGGACTAAAAGCGTCAAAAAGTGCATAAGTTTGCATTTTCGCGCATAACTTACGTTCTGAATACACCCGGACATCCAAAAATTTATGTAAGCACTAAAATATTTTATTTTAGTGTTTGGCATAAGAAAAACCCATTCGTCACGCAATTTGGATCGTTTTTCGCGCTTATGCGCATTCCGTCGTAATTAACCGAACATCGCGATCGTACGACCAAACGAACGTTGGTGACCGACCGGATAATATTTAAATCCCAAAAATATTCTGTTATGGTTAAAATCTTATTTTAATCAGGTCCGTATTGAAAAATAAATTAAAACGCCTAAAAACGTTATTTTTCAAAGTTTAAGCGCGTACCGTGTGTTTCTGCGCAACACAGTGCTTCTACTGCAAAAACGCAGACAACGCAGCCAGTCCTGGCAACTGAAATTTATTTCAGTAATATCTTGGTGAGTTTATTTTTATAGAGTAATAAAAATAATTTAGAACGCCATAAACCGGGATTTAAACGCTAGATAAAATATCCGGTACCCAGTTAAATACCCGTTTTAGCCATATGCCAGGAATATGCTAAGGTATATGCCAAGGAATATGCCAGGAATATGCTTGGAATATGCTAGGAATATGCTAGAAATATGCTTGGAATATGCTAGGAATATGCTTGGAATATGCTAGGAATATTCTATATGGAAATCCTATAAATACCCAACCCCATCACTTGCAAAAAACCCACAAATCTAATCTAAGAATGCTCTAAGTTGAAGCCATTGCTTCATACCTGAGTTACTTGGATCAAGATTAGCTTTCGGGGACCCTTTGTAAGTGTTCCTTCGTTCTTTTATTCTTTTAGCGTTAAAGTCAAACTTTGTTTGACTTTCTGCATTGACCAGTTTATGGTCAATGTGAAGTTCGTTTGAACTTCATAACGTGAGCGTAATCACGATAGTTATAGTCCCTAGTGACTATACCTACTGATTACCACGTTATCTAGGCAGTGACGAGTCGTAGTTTCGGCCAAAATACGTGTTATTGCGTATTTTGTAACCAAACTACTTATACGTATCAAAACCGTTTGTTTTGATACCAAACCTATTTTCTAAACTTAGTTAAGCATGTTTTAACATGCTTAGCTCGTCACTTTTAGTTTAGTGCTTATGTAGGGTCGTAAGGTAAGCGATCTAAACAATCGCTTATACTTTCGAACCCGACCCGTTTGGTCGATCATTAGGATGCGACCAAACACATTAGGTGACCATAGTATATAGGGAATAACCTTCCGAGGTTATACCTTATGGTCACGACGTTTAGTTAGTTGTATGACAGGTAATATATATGCCTTAGGTAAATGACCAAAATACCCCTTCGGGGCTTATATTGAGATTAAACTCGTTTTGGGCATATTGGAAGGTATCCTACTGATATCACAACATATTTAAGGCATATTAACTTAGGAAACCTGTATATGACTCTTATGGTTACTCGTTACGCGCTTGTCGCGTTCGGATCGGCTTATGTGACTAGTTTGCATAAATTAGCCGAAACGGGTCAAACCATATCTTTTTGGTCTCAAAATCCAGAATGTGTTTAAGTTACCCATATTAAACAAGCATACAAGCTTGTCGGGTCAAAAACCACATTCTAAACCGGTCTTCGCCTTATCATGCGTTTGAACCGTATCTTCCTTTTTAAAACTAACCGGTCTAAGCATAGGCTTAATTAAAGACCCGTTAGAAATCTAATAGGTTATTAAAAACCTTCGTTCCAGATTAAGAGCCCTAGTAGAAGTACTTGTGCTTGCTGAATTGATATACGGCTGAGATTGAATTTATATTTAGCTCAGGTAAATACTCTTAACTTATTTTCCCTATACGGGCTTGGGATACGGTATTATAATAATACCGCTTGGTCGGGTATTGAATGTTTAATCGTATTCTGATTAAATTATTGAGGTAACCCGTTTTAATCTGTATTGTTTGAAATAAAAGCCTTTAGGGGTTAATGACCATGTCCCGGATATCCTTGACATCATTGTATTATAAAATGGCCACGCCTTAAGCACGGGGTGTAGGCATACACATAAAGTTGCTTAAAGGGAAACGGTATCTCACTCTCTTGTGGGCTTATACTTGTGGTGTGTCTGTTAATCTTGACTCGGTTTCTACATCAGGCCCTGAACGTATAACGAACCTGTAAATCTGTATACAAGATTATAAATATAATTGTCCCAAGTTATAAAAGATTAATTTTGCCTTGTGCACTTTAATCAAAGTGTCAAAATATTTTCTTGCCTCGTGCACCTAAACCAATTTTCATAGACATTTTCAAATAAGTCGGTTGAGTGTATTTACCAGTGTAAACTGACGTATTTTCCAAAAAGGTTAAGTGACAGGTACTGAATGTAATTGGCTGGAAGCTCAGGGCGTTAATAAGGAATCTTGCAAGTTCTAGGCGTCTAAAGTCTGTTGAACAATGTTTATGTTTTAAGATCCGCCTGTGGATCCTTTACTTTCCGTTGTAATACTTGGATATTACTTTTTATTCGGATTGTAATATATTTATCTTTTGCTTCCGCTGTGCATTCATATATTGTGTTGTTTGACTATGATGATATCAACTACGTCACGATACTCCCCACCGGGCCCACCGGTCAAACGTGGAAATATCGGTGTGTGACAGGTTGGTATCAGAGCCAACACTGAGTGAATTAAACGCTAGCCTTTTGTGTTTAATCTCAGTTACACAGTTGCACATTCTTGAGTCTAGACAAGAACATAGGACAAATTCTAATTCGTTTTATTTGTCTTTATTTGGTTCCTTGTTATTTTCTGATTAGCTCTTGCATGGGCAAGTCATTTTCTGTAGAAGTCCCGTTTAGGGCAACCATATACTTGTTTAAATGGAATGATTGTATTTAAAATATCATTCCTATATTATAAGATCTACCATTATAATAAAATGGCAATATCTAAAAAGGACAAGACCTAGCCAAGTGTCACTTTAAGACAGGGCCAAGATGGTAGTTCCACAATTAGATTCAGATCCTTGTTAACATCTCAATTTAGGATTGTTCTGCGTTAAATATTAAAAGAATCTTAAAGGTAAAACCTAACCTAATTGTCATTATAGACAAGGCCAAGACGGTAAAACTTATCTAAAAGATTCCATTCCCTGTTAACATCTGTAAGTATGTTAACATTTTTGGTAAACTGTGAATCGTTAAAGTCACACAGGCCATCTTAAAAAAAAGGGTAATCTAAATTCCCTTATTTGAAATAATCATCCATTAGTGATGAAGTGCCTACGGGCCAAACTTGTTGTCAGATAAGACAACGACCGTGGTGGTCTCTGACCCCCGTCTAAAGATGTTGGACTACGTCCAAGCATAATAGTTTGTATAATCAATGCGATCCTGACTAATATCATCAAATGCAGATGATCATATTATAAACATCCATAAGTGATGAAATGCCTACGGGCCATAATTATTGTCCTAAGGGACTAAAGACAGTAGTAGTCTTTGACTCTCTGTCCAGAAAAGGTAATGAAATATGTTCAAACCTTAATGACTCGATTCTCTGAAATCATGGCTTGTAAATTTAAAAACTGTCCTTGTGACTAGGACTTTGCGCCACCTTAATATCCTTAATGTTTTATAACTAGGATAAATTATAATGCCTCGATTCTCTGAAATCATGGCTTGTAAGTTAAAAAAAAAAACTGTCCTTGTGACTAGGCCTTTGCGCCACCTTAATATCCTTAATGTTTTATAACTAGGATAAATTATAATAAAATGCAAATTAGATATAACTAACAAATTAACCAATATGGTTTATATTACCATGGTTGATGAATCGTCAAAAAAAAATGATGATGAATCCATAATAACCTCTGAATGAATTATCGTCAATATTTATGTAGCCATCAAACTACATGGCTGGATCAGATAAGGTCAACAGCCACCTGAGGGAAAATAATGATGCTACCAGAGTTAATATAACTGGTGCGGAACTACAGGCATTAATAGATGATGCCGTTACACGAGCTCTCGACAGACAGTATGACGGTACACACTCTAAGACTCTATCTGTGGCTCATAGTAAGCCCCCTTCTAAATCACATGAGTCAAGGGAAGACGATATTCATAACTCGTCAAATCAGAGGAGTGTCCCGTCTGGACAGGTTGTGCTTAATCAAGAGCCACATGTTAAAACCTGTTCGTATAAATATTTCGTCTCCTGCAAGCCCAGAGACTTCACAGGAGAAAAGGGAGCCATTGACTGCATGACGTGGCTCGATGAGATGGATACTGTTGTGGATATTAGCGGATGTGCAGAACAAGACGTTGTGAAGTTTGTTTCACAATCTTTTAAAGGAGAAGCTCTAGCTTGGTGGAAGTCGCTAATCCAGGCTACTGGGAAAATCCCGTTGTATAATCTAACCTGGGAGCAGTTTGTTGCCCTTATCAAGGAAAATTACTGTCCTCAACATGAAGTTGAGAAAATTGAGACTGAATTCTTGACATTAGTCATGGAGAACTTAGATTGTCAAGCATACCTTACAAGTTTCAATACCATGTCTCGATTGGTTCCTTACTTGATCACACCGGAACCAAAGCGAATAGCTCGCTTTATTGGGGGTCTAGCCCCAGAAATAAAGGCCAGTGTGAAAGCATCAAGACCTACTACATTCAGGTCAGTGACAGATCTGTCGCTATCTCTCACACTCGATGTGGTCAGAAACGAGGCTGCCAAAGCCTCTGAAGATGGAAAGCGTAAAAGGGAGGATGAAAATTCTCATCGCTCTGATAGGAAGGCAAAGAGGAACTCTGAGGATAAGAAGAGTTCCGGGTATAAGGAAGACAGCCAACAGTCGGGTGAGAAGACCAGGTGCAAAACCTGTCAGAAATACCACCTCGGGAAATGCAGATTTGAATCCCAGCCTCTACCTTGTGGGATTTGCAAGTCTAAGGATCATAAAACCTTGGATTGCAAGAAGTTGAAAGACGCAACCTGTTATGGCTGCAACGAGAAGGGGCATATCAGGACCAACTGCCCTAGGAATCAGAAGAAGCCCGAAGAGGCCAAGAAAACAAACGCATGAGTCTTCCAGACGAACGCCCAGGAGATGCTGCACAATGATAACTATAAAGCAGGTACCTTTCCTTGTCAAGCAGTTTATGCAGAAATTTATTTGATGCTGGCACATATGATTCTATAATAAGCGATAAATGCTGAGAACTGTTGTCTCCGCCTGAATTGGACTCCGGTCATTTAATGCAAGGTAGCAATTGACCGATGATACTTTAGAAAATGCTCCAACAAATCTTAGATTGATATTTTCTATCTATTAGGAATCACTCTTTTCTGATATCCTTATGGCAAGCTTTCAAGCTATCCAAATTCATCAAAATAATAAAGACAAATGTGACGTTTTGATCCCCTGTCAAAAAGGTGATGGACTAGGTCCAACCCTAAAATGCCATTGATGGTCCTTTGTGACCTAGGCTAAGTGATATTGATATATTTTAAAAATGACGTTCATTAAGAATGTTAGTGCCATATTGGCCTGGATAGTTTAATGAAACCATGGTTAGTACATGTTGAGGCCATCAGGGTGATGAATAGCAATTGTTGAATTGCAACTAAGTAAGTGATTCAATTGGTAATAGGAACCAAATCTTGAGTATGACAAACTCGGATAAGACAACAGTCAATCGTGCCATTGATGATGCGACGCATGCTAATGATGCTACAATTGTAAACCTTAAAAATTTCCAAAGATGTTCTTCAAACTATGATAGACGCAGCTGTTGGAAAAGCTGTGAAGAAGGCCGTGAAAAAGTTCAAGGAGCCAAATACTACGTGCCCCAAATCTGTCAAAGGAAATACGGCTAAGGATAGAAAGCCTAAGAATGATAGTGCTTAAACTCTCCTAAAGAGTGTTAGGAGTTGTCCATATCAATAATAACGTTGGGTACGTTCTTTAAGTATAAATGCTAAGAATTCTGTTTTAATACGGATACCAATAAATCCTTCATAAATTGTAAGTATTTTAGACTTTTAAAAATCTATCATAAGAATCCTAGATATTAAGTGTGAGGTAAAGCTTACAGATAGCAAATCATAGAAACCATTTCTTTTGTTCCTGTCAGAAATCGTCAAACATAAAATTCTAAAGTACCCTCTCTCCAGATAAATGCATTCATATGTAATTGATATCTTTTTTATCCCTATTGATTACGAATACCAAATGGTATGACAAAAGCGCCATATGAGGATTGGTGTATCTTAATATGTTCCATAGATTGCTTCCATGCCTGATCAGTATGGAGGTTTAATGCATAGAACCACAAAGATATCCCAATGACCATATGGTACTAAAGTCAGCTAATGGCATTCAAAGAAGATGTCTAGAAAATAGATTTTTTTCACATAAATGTTTCCTGGTAAAGGAACCTGTGGACTCATAACATAAAAGTGTCACTCATTTGGCACAAGCGAGGATGGATGAACTAGAGCCTGAGATTTGGAAATCTCTGTAACCTCCTTGTATTTTGATTATCTTCTCCTAAGACTACCCTGTTTACCTCCCGAGAGGCAAGTAGAGTTAAGATTTATATCCCATTTAGGGCTGTATCATTATGAAATTTCCTAAACGGCTGGTACCGTCATTGGAGAAATCAAAACCCTGATTAAGTAAGTTCTAAGATATAGATTCATAAAGCCTAACTCAATATCCTGAAAATTCAGTATAGTTAATTATGAAAGACGGTTCATTTTGCTTATGCATTGTTACCGCAACCCTAATTAGGCAACGATTAAGAATTCCCATCAGCTACCCAGGATCGTCGATTTGTTCGACTAACGACAAGGATTAGCTATCCCTTAAAATTAGTTAAGCAGTAGTTGGAATAACCATCTCACCTTAAGATAAGCCTTTCTATAATAGTTGATATGTAAGCATCAAGGCTGCTCCCTTGGAGACCTTGTAAAGATGGAATGTTAAACATCTATTGTTAGGACAATAGATTGGTAAGTCCACTTATCTGGATCTGAAAGTTGCATTGGAAACAACAAATAAGATCATACAAATCCCTAATCATCTATAAGTTGCCAGTATTCGGCAGAAAATCAAGAATTAATGAAAGTAGCAACCCTCCTAAATTCTTGGTAAGGAATAAGGTTCAACAAAAGATATCACCCAGGAAGGGTGTGCCAAATTGTTAAATTATCAGGCTAGTTAAGCTCTGAATATATAGAATCATTCGGAGGAAATCGAATGTATCAAGATCAAGTAGCTCATAAGCTAAAACCTATTTAAGGAGCTTGGCGGAGCTCGTAATACATTGCACATTAGTGACAGAAGGATGTGTTTCACCAATAAGTCAAGGAGCACTATCACATAATGATATGCAGATTTATGATGTGATGAGCATCCTGTATCGATTGAGGATCGACAGGTTAATAAGCTCCAAAAGGATACTTGCACCTAATATAGGGGTCACTTTGGGAGCTTAGAAGGACTCAAGATATGTTATAGAAGTTAAGTCCATTATGCGACAAAAAGTACTCCCAGCATTTTAACAAATCTCGAGGTCGAGATTTCTTTTAAGGGGGTGAGGATGTAACACCTCGAAAAAAATTCACGTCCTATAATGTATAGACACGTGTCATAAGCTTTGAACGTGTGAAAGAATATTCTAGAAGGACTAAAGTTGACAAACATGGAAAATATGTGAATATAAGGGTTCAAAATGTCAACAATGGATAAATATACCCTACAATATCCCTACATGATGTTTATACCCTTAAACGAATGATTCATGGATCATACGAAGCTAATTGTGAAAGAAAGTGAGAGATTACAAACTACAGGGGTTAAATGTGTCAGCATGTTTAAAGTATACCTCTGAGTGACCTTTTAGCAAACCCGAAGCTTTGTAACGGTCAATTATGCTCACTAGAATACATGATAAAAATTTCACCAAGTTTCGCTATCATATTAGAAAGTTATGACAATATTCGTATACGAGGGGTTAAAAGCGTCAACGTTGAAATTTATGACTTTTTGGGTAACCATAAAGTTACCCAAGGACTTAACAAAGTTTGGTTATGTCTTAAGGCCCTTAAAAGTCAAGATAGAGGGCTCAAAGTGCAAGAAATCATGTTAAGATCAAGTGTAGAAGGATCAGGGACTAAAAGCGTCAAAAAGTGCATAAGTTTGCATTTTCGCGCATAACTTACGTTCTGAATACACCCGGACATCCAAAAATTTATGTAAGCACTAAAATATTTTATTTTAGTGTTTGGCATAAGAAAAACCCATTCGTCACGCAATTTGGATCTTTTTTCGCGCTTATGCGCATTCCGTCGTAATTAACCGAACATCGCGATCGTACGACCAAACGAACGTTGGTGACCGACCGGATAATATTTAAATCCCAAAAATATTCTGTTATGGTTAAAATCTTATTTTAATCAGGTCCGTATTGAAAAATAAATTAAAACGCCCTAAAACGTTATTTTTCAAAGTTTAAGCGCGTACCGTGTGTTTCTGCGCAACACAATGCTTCTACTGCAAAAACGCAGACAACGCAGCCAGTCCTGGCAACTGAAATTTATTTCAGTAATATCTTGGTGAGTTTATTTTTATAGAGTAATAAAAATAATTTAGAACGCCATAAACCGGGATTTAAACGCTAGATAAAATACCCGGTACCCAGTTAAATACCCGTTTTAGCCATATGCCAGGAATATGCTAAGGTATATGCCAAGGAATATGCCAGGAATATGCTTGGAATATGCTAGGAATATGCTAGAAATATGCTTGGAATATGCTAGGAATATGCTTGGAATATGCTAGGAATATGCTTGGAATATGCTAGGAATATTCTATATGGAAATCCTATAAATACCCAACCCCATCACTTGCAAAAACCCACAAATCTAATCTAAGAATGCTCTAAGTTGAAGCCATTGCTTCATACCTGAGTTACTTGGATCAAGATTAGCTTTCGGGGACCCTTTGTAAGTGTTCCTTCGTTCTTTTATTCTTTTAGCGTTAAAGTCAAACTTTGTTTGACTTTCTGCATTGACCAGTTTATGGTCAATGTGAAGTTCGTTTGAACTTCATAACGTGAGCGTAATCACGATAGTTATAGTCCCTAGTGACTATACCTACTGATTACCACGTTATCTAGGCAGTGACGAGTCGTAGTTTTGGCCAAAATACGTGTTATTGCGTATTTTGTAACCAAACTACTTATAGGTATCAAAACCGTTTGTTTTGATACCAAACCTATTTTCTAAACTTAGTTAAGCATGTTTTAACATGCTTAGCTCGTCACTTTTAGTTTAGTGCTTATGTAGGGTCGTAAGGTAAGCGATCTAAACAATCGCTTATACTTTCGAACCCGACCCGTTTGGTCGATCATTAGGATGCGACCAAACACATTAGGTGACCATAGTATATAGAGAATAACCTTCCGAGGTTATACCTTATGGTCACGACGTTTAGTTAGTTGTATGACATGTAATATATATGCCTTAGGTAAATGACCAAAATACCCCTTCGGGGCTTATATTGAGATTAAACTCGTTTTGGGCATATTGGAAGGTATCCTACTGATATCACAACATATTTAAGGCATATTAACTTAGGAAACCTGTATATGACTCTTATGGTTACTCGTTACGCGCTTGTCGCGTTCGGATCGGCTTATGTGACTAGTTTGCATAAATTAGCCGAAACGGGTCAAACCATATCTTTTTGGTCTCAAAATCCAGAATGTGTTTAAGTTACCCATATTAAACAAGCATACAAGCTTGTCGGGTCAAAAACCACATTCTAAACCGGTCTTCGCCTTATCATGCGTTTGAACCGTATCTTCCTTTTTAAAACTAACCGGTCTAAGCATAGGCTTAATTAAAGACCCGTTAGAAATCTAATAGGTTATTAAAAACCTTCGTTCCAGATTAAGAGCCCCAGTAGAAGTACTTGTGCTTGCTGAATTGATATACGGCTGAGATTGAATTTATATTTAGCTCAGGTAAATACTCTTAACTTATTTTCCCTATACGGGCTTGGGATACGGTATTATAATAATACCGCTTGGTCGGGTATTGAATGTTTAATCGTATTCTGATTAAATTATTGAGGTAACCCGTTTTAATCTGTATTGTTTGAAATAAAAGCCTTTAGGGGTTAATGACCATGTCCCGGATATCCTTGACATCATTGTATTATAAAATGGCCACGCCTTAAGCACGGGGTGTAGGCATACACATAAAGTTGCTTAAAGGGAAACGGTATCTCACTCTCTTGTGGGCTTATACTTGTGGTGTGTCTGTTAATCTTG
This sequence comes from Helianthus tuberosus, assembly GCA_030545235.1. Lineage (NCBI taxonomy): Eukaryota > Viridiplantae > Streptophyta > Magnoliopsida > Asterales > Asteraceae > Helianthus > Helianthus tuberosus. The sequence goes on from CM060445.1 coordinate 192,987,714, forward strand.
ACTCGGTTTCTACATCAGGCCCTGAACGTATAACGAACCTGTAAATCTGTATACAAGATTATAAATATAATTGTCCCAAGTTATAAAAGATTAATTTTGCCTTGTGCACTTTAATCAAAGTGTCAAAATATTTTCTTGCCTCGTGCACCTAAACCAATTTTCATAGACATTTTCAAATAAGTCGGTTGAGTGTATTTACCAGTGTAAACTGACGTATTTTCCAAAAAGGTTAAGTGACAGGTACTGAATGTAATTGGCTGGAAGCTCAGGGCGTTAATAAGGAATCTTGCAAGTTCTAGGCGTCTAAAGTCTGTTGAACAATGTTTATGTTTTAAGATCCGCCTGTGGATCCTTTACTTTCCGTTGTAATACTTGGATATTACTTTTTATTCGGATTGTAATATATTTATCTTTTGCTTCCGCTGTGCATTCATATATTGTGTTGTTTGACTATGATGATATCAACTACGTCACGATACTCCCCACCGGGCCCACCGGTCAAACGTGGAAATATCGGTGTGTGACAACACCTACATTATACATTTTCACAAACATTTACATACATACATACATCCTTACATACACCTACATACACATACATACACCTACATACACAAATACATACACCTACATATACTCATTTTCACTAAATACACCTACATTATACATTTTCACAAACATTTACATACAAACATACATCCTTACATACACATTTACATACCTAAACAAAAAATTATACAATTTCTAAACTTTGAAAAAATTCATATAAAACTAACCGTAATTTCAAGTTTTCAAGTAGATGTAGACCGCGGAGACAAGGTGGTGACCGGAGAAGTGATGGTGGTGACCGGAAAGGTGATGGTGGTGAGCCGATTTCTCTAGCATAAACACAAAAACACACAAAAATTATAGACTATAACATGTATATAACAAAATAGAGAAGAAATTTAACAACATAAAAACTTAAACTAACCGATTTGGGTATAATGTGCCGGAATCCGTCGCTTGAGAGAAGAAGAAAAGGGGGGAAAGTGAGGAAAGAGGGAAAAAAGCCCGCTGTAAAGGGGTTATGTCGTTCGAGTATTACCGGCGACAACTTGTCGCCGCTGTTCGTTCACCGTCGCCGCTATTGGTTTGGATCAAGATAAGATATCAGTGGCTGGGGTTTGACGAGGGTCCACAGATCTTTAGCGGAGATAAAGGGTCGCCGCTAATACCCTAATCCTCGTCGCCGCTATTGGTTCTTAAGTCCCCAACCGTTGGATCAGGGTAAGGATCAACGGCTGGGGATTGATGTTAGTGGTGGGACGCGGATCAACCAATAGCGGTGACATTTGGCCGTCGCCGCTAAAGGTATTCTTTTCTTGTAGTGATGGCACTTGTTAAAACACCAAGTTTTAAAAAGAAATCAAGCTTTTTTTGCAATTTATTATAAAGGTTTAGTAACTTTATTTTCAGTTTTTTTAAGCCGTAGCATTCTCTCGAAAATGAAAAGTAAATAGAAAAGAATGCAAAATTTGCAGACAAAACAATCAACTAGAAAACAATTTTGAAAACTTTAAATACCAAACCCACTTAACTTGCATCAATTATATCTACTGTCAAATATACTAAATTATTTTTCCTCTGCTCTCACGGACCAACATGAATCTTCAAGCTCTTTTTCTTAAAGTTGGGATTATTTAATATTTTGTCACCAATGTGGTATTATATTATAGAATAATTAAATCAAATGAGTTTGTCGATGTGTGCATATGAGTACAACATATTAGCACAATCATTATGTATCACCGTATTTAAAATAACGAAGGAATTTTCAGATGCAAACGTCTCATATCTGTTAGATTTGCTTTTTGTCAAATAGTTATGACCAAAAAATTCCATTTCAACATGCTGCGATAACATAACATACTAGTGCTAATTATCAATACATTCCATAATATAGTCTGTTTTTTTTTTTTTTGAAAAGTGAACTTCATGATACTAGTGCTAATTATCAATACATTCCATAATTTGTCTCTGGCCGGAACCAGAGACAAATTACATATTCACAAATTTACACCAATCCCTCCAATCTAAACTACCTTTCCTGGCTCTATGTTTGTACCAAAAAAAACTAACAACCATTATTTCGCAAAAAATCTCATCCACACTATTCTTTTTACCATTAAACCTCAAGTTATTTCTTGCTTTCCACAGAACCCAACACGAAGTGAGAATGAAGCCGTGAACCGCTTCTCTCTCCGTCTTCCCTTTGTCTCCCAGGTTGTGAATCTCTAATAAGTCTCTGAACGAAAAAACGAAAAACTTCTGTATCCTGCACCAAAAACTTATTTTCTCCCAAACTCCCAAAGCCAACGGACATGCGGTAAATAAGTGAGACACCGAGTCTAAACCCTCATTGCAGAAATTACACGTGTCGTCAATCATCGTCACTCCCCTTTTTTCGAGCGCATCAACCGTAGGCACACGGTTCAATTCCGCACGCCAAGCAAATAAGTTGCACTTTTTAGGGACCCATTTGCACTGAACCATAACAAAACGTCTGCTGAAATCACGTCCGGACACCAAATGATGTTTCACAGCAGCAACCGAGAAGTCTTTTGACCCACACCCCATCCACGTCCACTTGTCCGGGTCATGAGACAAAGAAACCGCAGCCACTGCATCCCCTAACTCCTGCCATTCAGCCAACTCCACTACCGATTCCGGGTCATACTTCCACAGCCACAATCCATCTCCCTCAAGACGGTCGCACACGCTGCAGGTCTTCACAACCTCTAAACGGAAAAGAGCAGGAAACTTCTCCTTCAACGGGACATCAAACAGCCACGGATCCGGCCAAAATAAAATCTTATCCCCCTTACCAACCACTCCTTTGAACAAGCTCCGGATAGGAACACTATCGCTTAAAGGACGATTAACAACCGAGACAATGCTGCTCCAGACCCCTCCTAACGCTCGAGACAATATAGTCTGTTAAACATAGCAAATGTCTCAATGTGAAACTTCTTTGAACATTAACATATTTATTTTATAACTTTGAAATATTGTCAATTAATGATGGTTTATAATGTTGAGATAATCTATTATGTATTTTTTTTGTTAATTAGTATTTAATTCTATAATATAACAGGCCATCATATTTATTTCACATGAGTGTTACACGATATCTTTTGCCACATCCAGGTATCTAATCATATATTTTTTTCAGATTAGTGTTACACATTATCTTTACACATCTAGGTATCTAATTAACGACTAAGGAGTAACTAGCTAATGTAACACTTGTAAATCAAATATCATTTTTTTACAAAATATTACAAACTCTCCCTTTGTCCAAATTTAAATCTAAGATCTCCACTCTAAGAGACATGTGTCGCTAACAAGTGAGCTAGCCCTACAATGTCAAATATCAGTTGTTTGGCTTGTGGTTTTAGAACCATAATAAATAGGCGAATTGGAAATAAATAATCACACCTAACTCAATTTGGCCGATAATAATCTCAAGTTAGTTATTGGCCGATAAAAATCCGAACTGGTCAATTTTTTTTTAAAACAGTCCGCTGTTAAAATACCTTAACGGAGTTAAGTTTTTTTTCTGGATTACAAACCGATGTTTTAGGGTTTTTTATCAGAATGAGGATACGAGTCGATTGATTTAAAACTTACCTCGAAATTGTGCTCGAAATGGCTTGATTTTTGTTAATTAGAAGTTTAAACACCCGAATTGAAGCACTGTTTTCGTGGGTAGGAGCAGTATTTCGAGGTAAGTTTTACATCAATCGACTCGTATCCTCGTTCTGATCAAAAGCCCTAAAACATCGGTTTGTAATTCGGAAAAAAACTTAACTCCATTAAACTATTTTAACGGTGGATTGTTTTACAAAAAAAAAATGACTAGTCCAGATTATTATCGGCCAATAACTGACTTGATATTATTATTGGCCAAATTGATTTAGGTGAGATTATTTATTTCCAATTTGCCTAATAAATATAAGTTCCCTCGTATCATGTGAAATAAGAACGAGAATGATTTTTTTTATTTCTTTTCCGGATTATATGTTTGCTTAAAATTTGAACGCCTTTTTTAGATAAGAGAGACGAGGGAAAACCCCATCACTCTTGATGATGGATGATATTGGATTTATGGGGTTCGTTTATCATCATTTCTAAGTCATCTAAGAAGAGGCATTTTAGAAAAGATATGTGTTCTCTTTTAAAATCGGTGGACAATATGAGTCTCCCTTGTTTCGATTAGATTAATAATAGAGCTTACATTTACGATTTTTCTTGGTTAGATTTCTTCATTTTGTTTTCTTAATTTTTCTTAATTGTAATTTCGAATGAAGCACGTTAGTAATCCGATCTCTTTGGTCCCAAATCTATAAAACATTAAACTCACACACCCACCGAATTTTAGTGTTCTAGTTTGGAGTTTAAATGGTCCCAATTTCAACCATGTTGGTGTGTCTTCTCTTTCCTCATCTTGTCGAGTTATCCTTTTCAACCCCGTGTTGAAAAAATATCTTAAGATTTTCTTAATATACTCAAGAGAAAAGTGCCCGGATAGTCCCTGCGGTTTGCCCATTTTTCACATTTAGTCCCTAACTTTTGCAATTTTGTTCTCGGATAGTCCCTGGCACGTAACTGGGTTAGTTTTTAATGTTAGATGGGTGTGAAATAACTATAATGCCCTTACTAATAAATTTTTTTAATTTTTAATATTAAAAGAAATATTTAAATGGGTCCCACTATCATCATCTTCATCACCCCAAACCTTATCTCACTATTATCATCTTCTTTACCCAAACTTTATCTCACCATTATCATCTTCTTTACCCAACCCACCTCCAATCTTACCCCATCATCAACTCAACCCAGTACATACATATATAATTGAGAGACAATTTCAATTTAAAGCCTTCATACATACATTGAACCACCACTGTGGAAAATCTCCAAAACTAGAGGCGGTGGTGAGCATCAAACCGCCATGGAACCTGCAACCAAACTCTCCGCCACTGCCGCATTTCCTCCGCCACCACCCCTGTTCCCAACCTTCCGCCGCTCAATCCCGATCCACCCGCACCAGATCCCGGATACTCCACACTTTTCCGGCGCTTTCTGCACCGGAATCCGGTGGGCCGAGGGGAATAGAACTGACAGAATGTGTAATATTTGAACTTTCAGTAGACATGGTGAAGGGAGAAAGTAGACATGGTGAAGGGAGAACTCGATCAAGTTGGATGGCCGGAAAATTAAGGGAAGCAGGGGTGTCGATGGAGGCTTGGCTGATACCATATAAAGAATTCTGGTTGAATATTAATTCTTTATAGATTGTAAATTTGTTAAGGTTATTATTGGAACTAACAGGCCCATTATGCCGGAAAGCTTGAGAGTGGAAAGTTGTTTGATAGCAGCTACAATCGGGGAAAGCCTCTCACGTTTCGAATCGGTGTTGGTGAGGTGATTAAAGGATGGATCAAGGTATTCTTGGTGGGATGGTGTTCCTCGTATGCTTGCTGGTATGGAATAGGTTGAAGATGGAGATGGTGGGTCCCACAAAGAAAGATTGAAGGTGTTTGATTGGGTGAGGGGTTGGATGGGGCCTATTGAATTTATAAATGTTTTATTGTTTTTATTATTTTGTTTTGTAGCAAGGGCATTCTAGTAATTTCACATCAACTTAACAAAAAAAACTAACCCCCATCCGTGCCAGGGACTATCCGGGAACGAAATTGCAAAAGTTGGGGACTATTGAGGTAATTTTAGAAAGTTGGGAACTATAGGTGAAAAAAGACGAAAACACAGGGACTATCCGGGCATTTTTCTCTATACTCAAGGATTAATTTTTTAGAGGTCTTTTGTTCATTGTCCTTTTAAGGGTACAATTAGTTATAAAAATGCCACTCGTCTTATTTACTAATTGATTTGTATTAAGCAAAGTCTAAATTCACTTTACACGCTTCTTATCATTTTTTTACGTATTATTTAATATCAGTTAGGTAGTTTCCATCTGCGCGTTGCTGCGGGGAACCAACCTGTTTTGGAAAGCAAAAATAACTAAAGTAATTATATATATATATATGGTTCCCATTAAGTCTAACCACTTTCTAAATCGATATCCACCGTCGGATCATGCTGAGATGAATTAAACTCCAAAAAATAACCGCTGTAGTGGCGGTTTAGAGCGGTTTAGGACAGTTTTCTAGCTGGTGGTTTTTGCTCCACATTTTTCTCTCCATGATCTCCACTTCTCTGGTGGTTTATCATTTTATTTTAGAGCCCAAACCAGTTCCCGACGGTTATCTGATGGTTTTTTGCCATCCCCACTCTCGCGTGATTCCAGGGTATTGGTTTCTCCTTCTCCCCATAAAACTCCCCCTATGTTCAATCACCATTCCAATCGCCATTCCAAGTTCTGAGAAACCCTTGATTCCATCAGCCACTGCCCTCTGCGTCTGTTTGAGCCTAGCTCCACCGCCATAGCGCCACCAAACCAGGTAATGACGAACTTCGTGATGTGTAATCTCTGTTTTTATCACCTCCCATTTTGAACCCCCACAATTTTATTACTGGTACGAGACTATTAGGTTCCCCTAATCCAGAACTCATATCGCTCTTTCCTTTTTCGCTATATGTATATGATGAAGCCTTGCGTTTCCTCTTAACCTTCTCAGATTTCTCTCGTCTTATTCTTCTTGCTCTAGAGGATGAGGTCATTGTCATAGAGTACGTGAGCATGCACACGGAGAACCTTAACACCTCCCCATATCAAACTCCCCACCATCACCTGTGTTGCCGCATCGTTCCTCCTTAAAACTTGCATCATAGAACTGGCGATACAAGTAATTTTTCTACTCTATTAAAATTTAGTTTGGATTTGATCTTATTTGACCTAATTTTAACCCATTTTTCATATCTGATGTTGTAGAGTTTCAATTTGTTTTCTATATTAGATCACCTTGCATTAAAAAAATCTTCTTTTCAACCCCAGAATCATTCATTCTCCTCTTTTATTTCTCTGAAAAGTCTAGGGCTCCGGTTTTGGGGTTTCTTGGTGGTATTTTCTATCGTCAAGGAACGAAATCAAGGGAGAAAAAGGCGTGTATAAGAAAGCATACTCATTGAAGCCATTCTTTGTCAATCAAGTGAGAAATCCAACCCAAAATCACTCCTAAAGGTTGATTTTTTATAAGGTTTAGGGTGTAGTAGCGGCGACGAGAAGAGGCGTGATGATATTGAGGTGTTTTGTAGACCACATTAGTGCATCAAAGAATTCTGGTTTCTGGCTAAGGTTTTTTGTTTACGAATTTAAACCCTTTTTTGTCTCATTTTAGGATGTAAAGGGATTTGGTGAGACTTTGGCAAGAGCTTACCCGGGTCGTGCTTTGAGTTTGTTTTAAAAGAAAGACAATCTTGAATACCCAAAGGTATGAAGTTTCAACCGATTTTTTTATATAACACTGATCTGCATTCTTATACAGTAATTGTTTTATAAGGAGATCAATAGTAGTTCAAATCAAATTCAAAAGGCTATGCTGGTGTAAAGGGATGAGCTTGGTACCGAAAATCCCCAAAAGTGGGTACCGGTACCGGTATTTAAGGGTAAAAACCGGTACCGGACCGATATTGAACCGGTACCAAAAATGTCAAAAGTGGGTACCGAAAATGTACCCGGTACCACTTGATCATCCCTATTGGTGCATGACTTTATGATTGCAGAATTAATATTTTTACAATAATAGTTCAAATCTTTTGAAGAAAAATGATTTAGGGGTGTTTAGGATTAATTTACTAGCTTATTGCATTTTTTTAAAATAAGATAAGCAATTTTATGGTGTTTTTATAAAGTAGACTGAGATTTGATTGTATCAAACTGATTATTATTAGTGGATCCAAAATTACAGCTTTACCCTTCGCATTAAGGAGGCTCTTTTTTGTATCAAACTGATTATTCTTGGTCGATCAAAATTACAGTTTTACCCTTCATGCGAAAGAAGCTTCTTTTCAATAATATGATTATTTGCTTTTTGCTTATAAGCATAAACAAAGCTTACTTGCTTATAGTATTTTCTAAAAGCATACAGCCATTTTTTAGTCTCTTGAATAAGCGGTTCCAGATTGCTTGTACCAAACTCCTGATTATTTTTTTGTTAGTTTAAACTTATAAGTTGGGTTCTTTGTTGCTTTCGCAGGTCGTAGAAACCAGATCCTATGATATTTCTAAAAACAATGTATGGTGAACACGCTTCCAATTTCTTAAATCAAAATGCAAGCCTGCAACTCAACAGTATATTATTTAGTATGTATTTTGCTTGCAGACAAGGTCTATTGATGTTGCTGAAGCTTTGGTAGCTCATGGTATAAATGCTTTTGTTCTTCGTGGATGTCAGACTCAGAGTGAAAGAGAAGGTGTATTGCGCGACTTAGACATGGCCCCACTAATATTTTGGTAAGTCAAGATGCTTGTAATGTGTAATTAAAACATTTATACAAAATATATTGGATTATTATCAACATTAAAGACCCAAGTTGCGTCAACGAATGGTAGTTACTGTTTTGTCATTGTCATCATCATCATCCAAGTTTTTATAGTTATACTTATATTAATTGCGAAAATTTTGTGGCAGAGATTTAAATGAGAGAAGCTGGAAACAAAGATAAACAGCGATTCAATGTTGTCAATAGGAGGCAAAATGCAATATTGTTTTAGCTAATGCCTTTATCATATTTAAAATGCAATTGCGTTCGATAAGAGGCAAAATCTCAGCCTCGCGGAAGCAACTGCGGCTATGACAAATGTGGGCATTTAACATGAGAGTTGATTTTATTTTCAACCGGCAGATATGGAGTTTTAACATGGGAGTGGACAAAAGGGATACGTAGCTATTTGCATCCAATTTTATTTGCAATTCTCTATTTCCATTTTACGTCTTGATACTCCATCCTTCATGGTAAGTAGAGGTGGCAAAATGGGTGCATTGGGATTAAAATATTTTAGTATCGGGATCAGGTTGGGTTGACCCACACACTTTTTTTTTCTTTTTTAAGTTTTTTCATCATATGTTAATAGGCTAAACATGACTGCAAGACTGTTTTTTCAACGGGTATGATAACATTTGATACTTAAAATTAAAACGGTAATTGCTGCACATAGCTTTGTTTAAACATATGGATCATTATTTTTGATAACGGTGTTTGTATAATATCCATGCTATAACTATTTATGAAATCTAAGAAAAAGGACAAAAAGTTGTTGATGGGTCAATGTGATCCGACCCACTAAATATCTACCATTTTTGACCGTTTACCCAACTCGCTCATTTTTTTGCTACACTCAACATAACTTATTTCTTAAAGTTTTGATTGTATGAGTCGAACAGTTTAGAAGTCTTACATAGCACACTCAAAATTGTTTGTTTTGAACGGTTTAGAAGTCCCACATAATTGCCTGGCGAGGGCAACGAAAGCAACTTATGTGATCAATTAGAAGCAGCCTATGTGACCGATTAGAAGCAAGTGAAGGACAAACTATTGGTGATCGATTCAATGTATACGCAGTAATGATTGAAGCAAAGCATGTATCTACTGTTTCAGTTTTAAACTTGAATTGGAATTGTTATGTAATAGTAATAGTAATATTGTCCTTACTTTTTAGATGAATTAGTTTTGAAACTGGGCCCAATTCTATGCATCCTCGGGCTAGATTTTCAACGGGTCCGCATGGATAAATACTCGAGACCGACCCGAAACCGATTTGTTTAGGATATTAAGGCCGAAGACCGGCATGCTATGTTAGAGTCCGTCCGGTCTCAGGAATGAAGGTTTGTTGAAGTTGATTCAATTATTTTAATTTTGTTTTTAGTAACTTTGACCATCTACTATGGTTTGAAATGGCCAAAATTGGTGAATGAATTACGTTTTTTTTATGAAACAATCAACACACATCGGCTCTTTTTAAACAAATAATGTGCAAAGAAAAAGAACTTGTGTTATTAAACATAAAAAAGGAGAATGAGTTTTTGTGGTTTAAAAAGAAGAAAAGGAGAAGCAATCAACACATATCGGCTCATTTTTGTAGTGTTTGGATAATGTGTTGAGAATGAGTTTTTGTGGTTTGAAAAGAAGAAAAGGAAAAGATAGATGGTTGTAACTTTTTCAAAAAGGAGATGGAAAAGAAGAAAAGGAGAAACAATCCCAAACACCCTCAATATACATTATCTTTGTTCGTTACATTGTTAGCGTAACCCGTCCACCGGACGGGTATTAAACTAGTTAAGAATATGATTATTGATAACGATTTATGTTTCACTTAGATATTTCCAGTGCAATAAAATAAACTATTTATAAACCCAAAACTGAATGCGTAGATATCCGAGTGATGACATTCATAATCCCACGTTATAAATTGATGATGATTCATATGTTGCTAGAAAAATACAATAATAAGGCTTAGAATATTTTAGTTATTTAGTCTGAATAACATTAACTTGTTAACACATATTTGTATGTAGCTGTTAATTTACCAAGAAGAACAAAAGACTCATGATTCTTCACTTTTACTTTAAAAACTAAATCATGCTTTGAAATACGAAACAAATTCATGTTTCAATTTAACCTGGATTCAAATATGTGGATATATTGGTTCTTCTAGTTGAGAGTTAACATGGATTCAAATAAGACAACTATTTTTTGTCTCGATTTTTTCAAGTTTTAACTAAATAATAGGATCTCAAATCCTGCAAGCTCCACCACCGCCTCCCACTGTTCATAGCCCTTTGGCCACTCACACTCCAAAGAAATTATACTTAAATAGCTCTTCAGCGTCATCACTTCCCTCGCACAAACAACCACCCAAAGGTTGCTTTTTAGTATATAACTAGAATTACCACCCGCCGCAATGCGGCGGGGGGATTCGTAGGTTTATATCATATCAGATGAAAGGCAAGTGTTTCTTACATGACCGCGAGATTGTGTGTAAAACATAGAAAAGAATAACTAAATCGATTTCTAACCCTTGCGTTGTGATAGATCTATCAAACGGGGGAAAATAGATGCGCTGCGATGGGTTTGTGAAACGGAAAAAATAGAAGAAAAACATTGGACCTCACAAGCACGCTGCGACGTGTTAGCTCGGAAAATTTAGAACAAAACGAAAACGAAAAACTTGCGAAAGATGAAAAATATAATGGACCAAAGTTGATAGTAAAAAAAGTGTTGGGGTTAAATTGCAAAAGATGGAAACTTTTGAATTAGAAGTGGAAATTCAAACTAATCAAATGGATTAAATTACCAAAGATTGAAAATTTAGACTTCAAATGCCAAAGACTAAAACTTTAGAGTTAGAAAGGATTTTTTTTTTTTGAAAAACTCTCAAAGTCAAAAGTACAACAATGATAAGCACAAATATGTTGCTTATTTATAGTTTTACTAGGCTATCACCCGGGAACATCTCGGGTTAGGAAAAATTAGTTTTCAATAATAAAAGGTACATAAACAACATTTTGAAACTCGTTAGTATCTTCTTTCCCTTCCTACAATAATTTATTTGTTCCGTTTCATCAGTATCCTAACTTTGTCTCCATGTGTATTCATAGTTTTCGTGTAAAGCTTATTACCTTTTAATTTTTAATGAGATCTCAGTTAAAAAATGTTTCGTAAACCGATACAAAATGTTATATTGTTTGTTTTTAAATTATATTATATTATGCTTTTACTTGAATTTTCAACTAATAAAATTCATAAACAGATTATAAACAACGTGATGAAATCCTTACACGACAAATGCTAAGTTGATTAAGTTAAAAAGAAAAAAATATTGGTTAAAAAGGGAAAGATTTATTCATATATATAAAAAAACATATAAAGATCAAACAACCACGTCAAACAAACTGAAATATTAAAAAAAACCAATGTTTAAAACGTAAAAATCATAAAAACTGCTTTGAATTCATAGAGATATAGGAGCTAAGTCTCTTTCTTGCTAACTTTCTCAGAATCCTCGAGGAGTTGGAAGAGTTGTAGACGTCAATCTAGACTGTGTAAATTTGCTAAAAAGTTTAGTGAATGCGTTCTTCTCCATTCTATAAAATGAGAGTAGCAATCACCTAATGCCGAATCTGAAAAAATGGTTTTACGATTACTTGGATGGCTTAAAAACTCCGAACCCAAGGAGAAAGATTGGTTGGGGTATAGGAAATTCTAAGGGTTTGATATTAGGTGATGCCCGGCAGATTACTCGAAAATAATCTCATATCTCTTTACCGGTATCAAGAATCAAGATATTAATATACTTTATAATCTAAAAATATATCATAAGTAATATATTAAATTTCTTAGGAACTTTATATTGTTAGAATTGTAATTAAGCATATAACATTTCAAGTCAATTTGGGTTAAATTTAAGATTAGGTTTCAGGCAATAAGAATCCAAACAGGTAACTTTTAAACCATAGAAGTTCTTAAACGGATATCCCTTATATCAAAGTTAGTGAAGAAGAGTTTAGTAATCTATAACATCAAACTGTTTCTCAAACCCCATTTCTTCGACAAAATTATCATACAAAAAGATAGGTGCTCAAAAAAAGTTTCCAAACTTTAAAGTTTTTTTTTTTTGGTATTTTTTTTCAAAAAAAACACCCGTTTGACCCGAACTTATTTTGTTCCAAACCCATATTGACCCGAACTTAATTAATAATTATTTAATTGAACTGAACTCATTTTGCTCCGAACCTGTCTTAACCCGAAATCAGTTTAATCCTAACACGTAGTTAAGATATATTTTAAATACAACACAAATATTATATAGAACAATCTAATATTAGTTTATACTTTAAATCTTTTAGCCTAAAAAGGGGTATTCCCGCACGCGTTGCGCCGCGCTTCATGGTTTTTGTCAATGAATCTGGTACTTTAATATGATTACCAACATGATTTAACAATATAATTTGCTTGTTGCGGACCATGTCTTTGACCTTTGTCAGCGGGAAATTCTCAAATCACAGGATCTCATAGCCAAGGCTAGACGAAGAGCGTAAAGAAACACATCAAAAGCTAAGAAAGTGCTCAATTGGTATCCCAACGTTTTACTCTTTTATTTTCATATAAAAAAGGTACTACCAAACTGGCATGCCCCATACATCTAATCATTGATCACCATCATATCATCAAGTATCCATCACAAGTTAAATAAAATTTGAGGTAATAACAGATCTGTGAATCCCTGTTAGAATATTGCCAAATCATTTTAAATTATATAAATCTAAAGTGTATAAAAAAAAATAAAATACAAAGTCATATTAATGAATGAAATGGGTTGTGCTTTATATCAAATTATATCAAACGGTCACACATAAAACCTTAGATGAGTTGAAAGCGGCCCTCCATTCTTGTAGAATACTTCATCACTACAACATCAACCGGAGGACCGATGCAAACTGCAAAAATATAAATAAATAAATAATAATAATAATAAAAATAATAACCCATAATCTAGATAACAAATGCGTAAGAACATTGTAAGTGAACCCGAGATTCATAGAATTGTCTGCATTGTAAATTTACTTACGGATAAATTAAGAAATTCAATAAATTAAGGAATAACTTTAATTATGTGAAAATATGTTAAACAAATTAAGTGCTGCACATAATTGTAAACCATATTGTACATTCATCTCATTCATGTATTCACGCAAGACAATTTTTTTTTTGCTCAAAAGCCCAAGTTGCTTAACCTATGTTACACCTAACCCATTTTAACCCACCTTGTTGCTCAAAAGCACAAGTCGCTTACCTTTTTTAAATGGGGTTCACGGTTCACCATCTTGCAATACTATCTTTTATCCCAAATTATCATAGATATTTGACCCGTTAACTAACTCACCAAAATGAAAAGCTTTAGGAAAGATAATAAAAGAAAAACCTAATGGAATAAGTTAGCTACATCCCTCTCCTTTGCCCAGTCGAATGCAAAATTGTAGATGTCCTTAAATTTATGTGGTATCACCATATTGAACGGATCTTGAGAACGACTGTAGTTAAGTAAGAAATGGTGAAAATATTCAGACTTTTTAGCTCAGAAGGTATAGATGGAATTCGTTCATGGAATTTCTCTATATTAAGCATGAGTCTGTCTTTAGCGAATCTATCACCTTTATTAATAAAAGAGTTAATTACTGTTTTCGTCCCTGAGGTTTGTCAAAAATAACGGTTTCAGTCCATTAGTTTAAAAATTGCCATTTCAGTCCATTAGTTTCATTTTCGTAACCATTTCAGTCCACTAACTTAACTCCATCCATTTATTTTGTTAACTTTGAGTTAACTAACTAATTCAGGGACGGTTTGCATCAGTTTTAGAAACACAGGGACTTAAGTGTAAACTCTAAAACATTAAAACAAAAAAAATAGTAAATTCCAAAAAATCAAAAAAATTCCAAAAAACCAAACAAATTCCAAAAAATTCTAAAAAGTAATAAAAATTCTAAAAAATCATAAAAATTCTAAAAAATCCAAAAAATCCGTTTCGGCGCGAACTGTTTCGATCCGAACCGTTTCGAGCTGAACCGTCCGTACCGTTTCGAGCCGAACCATTTCGAGCTGAACCGTTTCGCCGTTTCGACCAGTACCGTTTCGAGCCGAACCGTTTCGAAGCCAAACCGTTTCGAGCTGAACCGTTTCGACCCGTACCGTTTCGAAGCCGAACCGTTTCAAGCCGTACCGTTTCGAACCGTGTCGTTTCGAACCGAACCCTTTCGAGCTGAACCGTTTCGAACCGAACCGTTTCGAGCTGTACCGTTTCGAACCGTACCGTTTCGATGCGAACCGTTTTGAACCGAACCCTTTGGACCCGAACCGTTTCGACGCGAACCGTTTCGAAGCCGAACCGGTACGGTTCGATACGGCACGGTTCGGTTCGAAACGGTTCAGCTCGAAAGGGTTCGGTTCGAAACGGTACGGGTCGAAACGGTTCGGTTCGAAACGGTTCAGCTCGAAACGGTTCGGCTTCGAAACGGTACGGGTCGAAACGGTATGGGTCGAAACGGTTCGCGTCGAAACGGTTCAGCTCGAAACGGTACGGACGGTTCAGCTCGAAACGGTTCGGGTCGAAACAGTTCGCGCCAAAACGGATTTTTTGGATTTTTTAGAATTTTTATGATTTTTTAGAATTTTTTGGAATTTGTTTTGTTTTTTGGAATTTTTTTGATTCTTTGGAATTTACTATTTTTTTTGTTTTAGTGTTTTAGAGTTTACACTTAAGTCCCTGTGTTTCTAAAACTGACGCAAACCGTCTCTAAATTAGTTAGTTAACTCAAAGTTAACAAAATAAATGGATGGAGTTAAGTTAGTGGACTGAAATGGTTACGAAAATGAAACTAATGGACTGAAATGACAATTTTTAAACTAATGGACTGAAACCGTTATTTTTGACAAACCTCAGGGACGAAAACAGTAATTAACTCTTAATAAAAAGAAATTGTGTTCTTCAAAGAAGATTTATTTTTTCAAATAATTGGTTTTGTCATGTATAAAGTGCAAAAGTGATAAGTATTACCTCAAAAGTCAAATGGGAACTTGTTTCACAATTGTAGGGGTAGCATGTAGCATAACTAACCTTTGTGTAGAAGTCTGCTCATGAGAATGTATCAACTTGAGTCTAGCTAATTCTATATGCAACCCATACAAAATGTTATATTGTTTGTTTTTAAATTATATTATATTATGCTTTTACTTGAATTTTCAACTAACAAAATTCATAAACATATTATAAACAACGTGTTTTAGGAAATTATATGTATTTTGTTTTGTTTTTTCTTTTATTAAGACTCACCGATTAATGTTAAACATACCCTTCAGGGCTATAACTCCAGTAATCATGCTTATCAGTATCAGTAAGACTTAAATTAAGCAGGGCCTATGTTAAACAAACATGACAATCACCCTATTTGAAGAAAAGAAAAACCCGTTTTTTACCTCAAATTCTGGTACTTGAAGCCGATATGTGTTGTTACATACTTTACAACTTACTAAGCTTAGGCGCGAGGGTTTTTGTTATTGGCCCACCATGAACACCAAATACGTTAAACCGACATTCGATACACGCAGGGGCGAAGCTTAATGGGGGGGGGGGAAGTCCGCCCCCCCGGGATTTTTCGCTCAGTAGTGTTATATATGTAGTTTTCGTATAGAAATTTGTGGGTATATACGTTTTCACCCCCCGGTTCTATAGAAATTTTTGGGTATATATGTTTTCACCCCCCTGGCCGAAAAATCCAAGCTTCGCCACTGGATACACGGTCAAAATAGGGAAGTAATAAACTACCTAGAATCAAAGAGCATCAGCTCTTGACATCAACTGCTGAATCAAGAATCACTCTTTATTATAAAACATGACACAAAAACGCGCGCACTGTACAACACATATTTGTAAAATGTGGGTACGAAAAATACATAAAACTTCATTAACACAAATGATGATGTTCAAGGGTATTTATACTCTTTAGAATTATATTTATCCATCTATGAAACAGTGGGTGCCAAATACTAAAAGCCGTGTTAACGCGTTTCTTTTCAAGCTATTTCTATAACCTATAACACACTTTTATGGTCCTGTGATTGCTCAAAATGTAAACATTAGTGCAGTGATGAGTTAGCAAAAAAATAATAAATGGTGACTTGGCAAGATACACAATTAGACAGGCCTGGCAACATACCTTAAACCACCAGCACCACAAGGTGTAGCTCCTCGAATTGAGTCCATTCTGAACATGCTACCTCAAATATGTACCTGGTTGAAACAAATAGCATAACATGATGAGCTAACTGTGTGATTGTTGTCCACACCTGGTTGAAAAACACACAGTTCCAATTTCATTGTAACAATAAAAGTATACACCAATCATGCCTAAGTCTATGCGTTTTTATTTAGTATTAATGGTCTACAATCACATTCCTATGCCAAAAACTTGATTTCCGAAACTAACATATACTATCACCTTTGTGTATTTTCTCACGGACAAAAGCTACCAGCTTAAAAAGTTCCACTTTCCCAGCATCAAATGTTTCCTGAATTAAATAAGAATCTATAAGTTGAAGAATATATACATGAAACATTCAAACAAAGACACACTACACAAACTTACAATGATATTTCTAAACATCACTCTTCATTTTAAATGAGGTTAATCTAGCCATTACTACACCAGCAGTCTCTTGATCAATACCATGTATCAAGTCATGTCAAAAACAAACTTATAATGATATTTCTAAAAAAATATTCTTAATGAACCAATAAACCGTATTCTTATTCTAATTACTTAAATAGACTATCCAGAATTTTTACAAAAATAAAAACTCAACCCATGCCCAAATATATGTGTGTTGACCCGTTGAAAAGAAAAGTTAATGAAGGTGTCTAAATGAACCTGATTGGTAACTAATTATAGGACACTCAATTTATATCAATTCATGTGTAGGATATGCTTTCATTCTCATCTTCATTGGCCTCTTTCCTGCGATAAGATGATACCATACAAAGTTAAAGATTCCAACACATTAGTAATAATATACACCAACTGAGAAGCAAAGAACAAACTATTTTACTGATCCAGAAACACTTTCCACAAAAATCAAAGAATAAGCATTAAAGAACATAATAAAGTCATTTAGATAGCTTGGTTAAACATGTCAAGCCGGATGACTATATTGGGAAAAACTATAAACTCCAACAAAATAAACACTATTCCATACCTCTCTAGCAACATCAGCCTTCAACCATGGCTGCTTTCAAGGCCTTTTCTTGTGCTATGACTTCTGGTTGTGTAGCCTGTTAATAAGCATATCATGGATAACTATAAGTATATCTTTCATTTCACATATATACCAACTTATGACCATATGAGAAAACATCATATCAAGACCAGTATCACTAACTTCATATATTTAAGATTTGTAAGCAACCACGATAACAAACACAAAGGGATTCCAATCGATTTCTTCCAATAGAATCGCCAACGAATGCTAAGCTGAAGTTTCTTAATCTTTCTAACATGGTTTTTGCATCAAATCTACATTCAAAGACATGATCAAACACCAGAATTAGCAAGATATCCATGATTTCAAATATTAGAATTGATAATCTAGATATTAAATCTTAAAATTTCATATGCTAAAAATATATATACTTTAAAACTAAAAAAAATCAACCGCAACATTCAATCGTATCTCTAATTTCATAGGATTCAATCCCTCACAAAGCAAACCCCTTCAAAAACTACGGATCTCATTTCCCTCGTCACCATTAATTTACTCCCATCAACTACATAGAATGACTACATAAAATGTAAACTTTTAAGAAAGATTCTTGAATTATACTTTTACGTTTTGAATCTTACATAATTTGCTTCAAAAACAGAAAAAACCGAAAAACCGAACCGTTACTAAAACCGAAATACCCGAAACCAAACAGTTTTTAAAAACCAAAAACCGAACTTTCGGTTACGATTTTGGTTTTACCCAAAAACCGAATCGAACCGTACACACCCCTAATGTTTAGAACATTTATATAGTAGGGTCAAAAATCTGGGTATGGATCAACACACAGTACTAATGTACTTTTTTAATCATGGGATTTAAGAGGTTGTATGGATTTAAAATATACTTTGGGCTATTTTAGACCCATTTAACTTGTTTAAAATGTTCTATTTTTATAATATGACCCGTTTGAGATGCAATATAAGCCCAAATAGTCACATTTATAAACACTTACTACATAAATCCATGCTATGAACTACACCAATCCAATTGCCTTCAACTGTATACAAGAAAAACAAAGGAATTAAAAACCGTCCATTTACATAGCGGATAGGGTTTATAAGTTTATAACATTGGTTGCATGAGGAAACTGAGAAAAGGATGACGGTTGAGAAATATGCATGTAATATTGTAATGATTGGAGAAAACAAAAGCCTGCAAGTTACTACCGCGATCAAAGCATTGTCAACGGGTCAAACAGGTCATTTACTTATGAACGGGTCTATTTATAAAGATTCGGGACAAAAAGTGTTTCGGATCAAACCTAACCCGACCGATTAACAATTCTGCCCGACTTGACCAGCTAATGTTGATAATTGACAGCTCCAATCAACAGATATGAATATATGTTAAGAACTAAATATGGTGAGAGACTCACTCTCAATAACAAGATGTCCATTAGTTGTTCTCCGAAATTTTATTGTCGTTCCCTGAAGGTTGCTAACATAAATAATCATTCTGATAAAGCCATGAAGAAATATGTAGCAAATAATATACAAAAACAATTTATTACTGCTCATATTGGAATATCCTATCCTCTGAGAAAAGAGAACCGAAACTTCTTAAGCAGTCATAACCAGTGTCCGGGTTCATCTGTAACACAGAGAAAGGCCTGTTGGATATAACCATACATCTAAAAAGCAATCAAATTGAAAATCACGAATTACGTTTCACCTTAATCAATCGGGCTCGAAGTGATTTCTCAAAAGCACTGCAAGAAAAAAAATTATAAAAAATCAATATGGTAAATTTACAAGTATAAAAATTTATTTTGGGTAACCATGAGAACCCATTAACGAAAAACTCATAAGACCCTAGTAATACCCTGCTAACAAATGTGATCGAGTAATACGCAACTTGCACGGGGCAGGTGGCTTTCAAGGGAATTAATGTGATTCCCTTAAATTAAAACGGGAATTAACGATACTACAACTGAAAAAGTTACAAAATATCTGATGAATAAAAGTATTTTTGTAGCCGATTTAATGTGAAACTGTACCTTCTTAACAACTGAAAAAGTTACAAAATCTCTGGTGAATAAAAGTAATTTGTAGCCGTTTTAATGTAAGACTGTACCTTATTTTGCTCGCAAACTAATGGATCTGTAAACCAGGTTTCATCCACCTTAACACCAGACTATAGAAGTCTTTTACCCGACACAACTGCAGCCATGGAAGAAGTCAGGACTACTTTCTTAAGAGATTGAACTTTTGCGGCTGATTTGAGAACATTAAGTGTTCCCTTAACTGCAGGATCTATCAGTTGTGCCTAATTGAAAATAATCAAATAACTCATCTTTTTGAAAATAATTCAAGTTTTACCACTTTTGGATAATTAAGAGTAAAAGAATGTAAAGTTGACTTGTGGGTCATCAACTGAAATTATAACAGGAGATGTTGTATGAAAGACACAAACACAACCATTAACTGCATCATCAAAAGATCCTTATGCAGTCAAGTTAGCTTCAAACAAAGAGGCTGCCTCCAGTGAGACATATAGGAATTATGTCTGAATCAGAACTACCAGAAAGCATCATGTCCTGCAAGTTTTCACCCAATTAGTCCAAACCTAGAGTCTGTTGGTGGATTATGGAGAATTACACACGAATGAACAATGATGCGGTAAACTTACAGTATCACCACCTCTGATAATATGATTAGCTACTTGAGTATACAATAATTACTCGTAGCACAAGCTGTGGAAATGGAATAATTTGGTCCCATCCAACCCTACATATCACCAAAAAAACATCAGCATAAGTCCACAACTTTCATAAAATAATTTGCAACAAAGTAACTAATTACCAAATCCATTGCAAGAATTGAAGAAGTTATCTGTTTGTGGTTGCAAATGGGACACAAAACGGATTCATCTTCTTGTACGAAACCCTCAATGCCTCAATCGCATCTTGAAATATCTGGATAAAAAACTATCTTCAAACACCACTAAAAATTATTCGAAATATTCTTATTGTATTAGAAAGGTAAAACTAACCTTCATGCCATCAAGTGCAGATTCAATTATGACACCACATTTTGTTATGTCTAATTCTTTCATGACCTCATCTGTAACACCACCATTTTCTAGTGCCTTCTTGCCAGTAGTTAGCAAGTAAAGCATAAACTTGTCTACCCGTTTCGAAAGCTTCGGTGCTATCCATCCATTAGCTGAGAACGACTTAATTTCCCCTACAATTTTATGAAAGCAACTCCAATTAGACCAATAATGTTCGGAAATAATCATTAGAACTGCTTATTGTAATTGGATAGCCAACGTATTAAAAAAAAACTTATAAATAATCAATTATTAAATCCCAAACAACATATTCTTGTATCCAACTGGGGATACCACACCCAGCCCAATCACCACTCTTTGTTTAATGGTCACCGCTTTCTTCTTCGTTGTCGGTTCTTTAGCAGGCTGCACAGCAATTGCCATAGCTTTGCCTAAACAATAATCCAATGGGCATATTAAAAATCAAATCTTTTTAAACCCCAAATCGAAAAACATCCAAAATTGAAATAAATTAATAATACCTGTTTGTTTAACCCTACGATTTTCATAACGGAAAATAGACAAAGAAGAAGACAAGGGTTTGGATTTATAATATTCCTCACAGGGCTCCAACAGATTCATAATGCACGACCCGTATATCGACGACATCAACCTACCGGCATCGGAGAAATGATTGCATTTCGTCATCGCCTGTAGTTATCTTCTGGCGATAAATCAAGCTCTGAGCACACTTGGATGATAAATCAAACTGACTTTACCATGAAGAAAATCAAGAGGTGGAAGATCAAAAGCTTGATTGCATACCTTTGTTTCGCAAATCGAAAAAGATAACTGATTTGAAAATAAAAAACATTAGGGTTTCAATTGCGACCTCGAATCTACAGAATCGATGGTTAAAAGGTAACTTGGGAATCACCATTGCCGATTTGCTGAAGAAGATTCGTGGATTTGTTGAAGAAGATGCATATGCGCCGCTAGGGTTAATGAAATCGAAAGAGATGGTGGTTGATTTGCTTGTCGGCGATGAACAAAATTAGGGTTTTGTAAGCTTGAATGAAAGCCTGAATGAGAAGAATTATGTGTTTGAGAGACTTAGGCTAATTAGATAGTTTTTATACCCGGGTCCAAAAACGGGTATGGATATACCACACGCGGATCCCGTGTAAAAACATAAGGATTCTCACAATTTTCCCGCCAAAAATCAATTTTGGTTGCACCATCACTTGACACGTGTCCCACATCTTATTCATATTATATATATAGATATAGATAATATAACGTGTTGCAGCGGATCGGTTTAAGTGTAGGGAAAAAACAGGTAACAAAAGTATATTTTTACATGAGTGACGAATGGTTTCGGAACGTCTAATTAAACAATTGATTGGTTTTTAAATATAGCGTTACGAAATTTAGTGTTGAATCATATAGATAAAACCAGCTAATGTGTGACGCCAATATTATGTGAAACTATATAAAAAAGATAAAGCATGAGAAAAATTATAACGTCGTAATATAAATTTCGTTTAAAACTTGAAGTTGCAACTTTATTAAAGTTCAGGGGCTATTGTGTAAAGCGATTTAAAAATGGTAAAATAACTTTATTAGATAAAATTAGTTAAAAAAACTAACAAAACTTGAGATGCGAAAAAATGTAAGAACAAAAACCTTTGTGGCAAAAACATTTGACAAAAAAATATATTTTGTCTATTTTTACTTAACAAATACCACTCAAATTTGACAAAAGTTAGCTAAATGCCATTTAAAAGAAAAGCTAATTATATGAGAGTGAGTGCCATTTTTTGTAATTAAAAAACAAAAAGATGACTATAGTAGCTACTATAGCTAGAAGATGTTATTTAATATAGTGTATATATATATAAGGGAATGTTAACGTACAATAGTTCTTATGGTGCAAAATGTACGTGAGTAAAATTGCACATGTTATAAAACTCAGACTCTAATCATGCATGATTACAAAAATCATAATCACGCATGAACAAAAACCATAATCACGCATGGTGACTATAATCACACATGTGGTCAACAAAAAACAACAATATCACACATGGAGTAAACCCTAGTAACGCATGTTATATTCATAGTTCCACACGTTATGATTTACTTGCGCACGCTTCACACGATAAGGACTTTTGTATTTTAAACTTTTTGTTTGGATATAATTGTCAGATCCATTAAAAAGATTTTTTTTTTTCTCAATTGAACCATTGATATCTCAAAAATGTTATCAGATCCATCTACGTTTGTAACCCTGTTAAAAAATAATACTAAAAAAACTTTTGAATAGATATCACAATTGTATCCAAACCTCTAGGACGATTTTAGCAAATCACTATTTAACTTTTCTAATTTTATCGGATTACTCCATATATTAATTGAAAAAATGAAGAAAAAAAAAATAGCATCTCATATTCTAATTTTATCCGATTACTCTATGTATTAATTGAAGGAATGAAAAAAAATAGCATCTTATAGGATATTTGAACAATCAACACTACCACCACATCTCATATAATTATGCAAATTAACATATGATATTAATTCATAATTCATGTCCTCAACTAATATATAATAAACTTTTCTCATCCATTAATATACTTTTCATGCCATCGACTAATACATATGATATTAATATACGTTTCATGTCATCGACTAACACAATGATATTAATTCATGCCATCAATTATTCACTGTA
The DNA here is from genome assembly GCA_030545235.1 of Helianthus tuberosus. Lineage (NCBI taxonomy): Eukaryota > Viridiplantae > Streptophyta > Magnoliopsida > Asterales > Asteraceae > Helianthus > Helianthus tuberosus. The sequence continues at coordinate 193,011,256 of CM060445.1, forward strand.
TGTGATTGAACACTCAACAAACTTCACTAAAACAACAAACCCTAATACCCATTTATAAATATTTTTCCTTCACACCTTCTAAACACTTTTCACGCTATCTAATCACTTTTAAATCCTCTCAAATCTCCAAAATCTCCAAGTGTTGGCTGATTGTATCAAGATTCAAAAGAGTTAGTTTTGAACACTTTTTCTCATCTTTTCCTCCTATTTTTTTTTTATTTCAATCCACTTGAATAACCTCTAGGAGTGTATTCAGAAGTTTACCATAGTAAACTAAGTTGGAACATCACCATTTTGAGGTCCAAAGTTAGATTTAAATTCTGCTTTCACTAAACTTTTTAAAACTTTGATCATCCTACTTCATTTCTTGAACATCTTCAAGTTGCCACAAATCTCATTATCTGGACAGGTTGAATTGATGATTGTTCCAGAGATGATAGGTGTTTTAGCTCACTTTCTATGTCACCAAACAAATGTCAAGTAACAAAGTGAACAAGACTACACCAAGTCTCCAACCACTTTGCATTTTTGGAATGCACTTGTCTAGTCAAGTCAATTGGTTGTTTAGGTGAATTATATTATTTAGATACTTTATTTACATTCTTATACTTATGTTTTATGACCATCCGAATCATCCATGTGATGATTTGTTCATATAACAACCCTCCTAAAATTTTTTTGACACCCCTAATATATTTTAAATGTACCAATATGTCTTAAAATGTACCCCATACGCGAAAACGGACTCCGAATACCTTTATTTTTATAAAAATTAAATAAAAACAAGTTTTTATGGTCTCTCGCATGGCGCGTAAGCCATCCCCTTGACCTACGCGGGCCGCGACAGCCCAACCTCAGGGCGAAACCCTAGCGCGCCACGTATCGGGCTAGTGTCAAAGCTACGTGTCAACTCAGCAAGGCTACGGCCTAGTCTACAGATCCTCACGGGCCGCGTAGCCCCTTGCTACGTCTTACGCGGGCCGCGTAAAACTCGAAATCAGGCCATATATAAAGAGGTCATCGGGCCTTCAGTCAAATCGTTCATCTCTCGACTTTCTCTCTCGAATTTCTTTATAGTAGGCATAATCTCGGGTATAATATCCCCCTAATTAATGAAGTTCTGCCCCGTTGTAAGTATCATAAACCCCGGTTACGTATTAGATACGCTGCCCGATTGATCCAGGGTTCCGTAACGGCTGTCGTGGTTCTGCCCGACGTAGTCGTTGGAATGCCGTCTCGGGGAGGGTATTACTAATGTAAATATAAAAGGTTATTATACTAACGCGTGTACATTGTGAAAATTATAGATAATCACCATAAAACCTTAGAAGAAATCTAAGACAGCAATGTGAGTAATCTCCTTTTTGTATTTTTTTACAAAACCTTAAATATTTTACAATGTGATTAAGCAGTGATTTAGTCTTTGTAATTCTTCAATTACTGCAAGTATTATGGGGTTTTGTATACATTACTTGATAACCTTCACAATTGGAGAACGGGTTAGCCAATGTGTGATATGACCATAGCCATAGCCACAGATACGGTCGAGTGGCAAGTACTGAATGAGTAATTTTGTAGATATAAACATTGTAATCGCTCTCAATATTGTGTTAATTGATAAAACTCTTCTTGATTAAACTGAGATTCACTCACCAGTATTTCCCACTGACAAAATGTTTTTAAACGCGTTTCAGGTAACAAAATATGAGAGCCAACTAGAAGCCAGCTGGACAGCACTGAAGGCTTAGAGAAAGTGGCTATAAAAGTTACCTAAATAAAAGAAGATGTTTTATTAAATAAAATAGAATTTATCTCTATAAATCAGTTTGTAATGAAAACATAGGTTTAGTCCCAATATGTTTAATAATATAAAAGTGTGGTATTTACTCTGATAAAATATTTCCTAACTACGGTCCTGATGTAAATTCCGCTGCCAAAATACTAAACATCGAAACCACCAAAGCTGGTTTCGCGGCCGCCCGTTCCCGGGACAGATAGGGGGCGGGGGTTGCGACAGAAGGTGGTATCAGAGCCTAGCCACTGATTCAGCCACAGAAATGTTCTGCTGACACCAATATATAATTGAAAGTGTTAGGAAATAAATTACGGAAATACGTGCATATCTGTATTTTATTGTTATGTGTTATTTGACTACTTGTTAGTTTACAGTATGAGTGATCAAGGACCATCCGACGTGTATCTTCAGTTGTCCAGCTCACCTAGGAGCGAAGGGATCTCTTCACAGCCTACCCTCTCAGGGTATTCAGCTGATAACGAAGACGGGATATTCGTATTTAAGGCTCAGTCTGAAAGAGCTATTCTCTCAGAAAAAGATATGATGGTTCAGTAAGGGAGCACATGAGCGTAGGAAAAAAATGAAGAAGTTACAAGAGCAACGAGTGCTAGCGGCTGTTAAAACAGAAACTGATGCCCACACACAAGACATGCTTAATAGGAGTTTAGCAAACTTCCATATTCTAGCAACCACAGCTGTCGACCCAAATTTGGAACAACTAGTAGCCCCTCAACCATTACCCTTGTTTCCCACGCAGCCAATGGAGATAGAAAACAACCCAGAAAATCAAGTAGAAATGCATGATTTTAATCCAGAGGAGATACCTAGGGTACCAGCACCCAATCCCTTAGACCCAGACTACGATCCGTGGTTTGATGATCATAGGGATTATGTGCAACGCTACCACTTAACAGACCTACCCATGCCAAACCTAGCAGCTTACCCAGGTCTGGACCCTCTAGATCCCTACTACAATAATGATGAATACATTAGGGAAATTTTAGAGAATCCGTATCCTCAGGAAGAACCCATGCCACAATACCCAGATCCACTACCAGCACCTGCACCCCCAATGAGTGCAAAAAATGTGCAAGAGCTCTGAACTTTCGGAGAAGAAATTTTAAAAAGTAGTGAAAGGATGAGGCAGGTAGGAGAACGACTGGTCTGGAAGTACGACGAGCGTCATATGGATTTCTGGATGAATCCATATCCGTGATGATGATGGTAGAGGTAGTAATAATATATATATAATGTGTGTATGAAAAAAAAAATATTGTAGTATAGGCCACTTCATGGTTAATGATGCATAGTAGTATTGTAATTTTAATTCCAGTATCGGTTTGTTTAGATGCATATTATAAGAAAACGTAAGTCGCAATGCTCGACTTTTTTGATAAAATGCGTGTCATGTGATTAATCATATTAAGATATTATCTTGTGATATTAATATGTAGTAAATGTATAAAAATTCAGATGGCTGACCAAGTGAACCAAGAGAATCCGGATAATAACCCGGAAAACCAGAATAACGATAACCAGAGTAACTATAACCCGGGTAACGAAAACCCAACAACAACAATAATGGGAACCAAGTGGACAACAGTGCCATCCAACACATAGTGACACAAGAAATAATAGATGCGATGCCATATATTATTCAAACGGTTAGGGAAGCTGTAACACCCCGAAAAAAATGTAAAACCTTAAACTGGAATTAATAAGGTTTAAATAAACAAGAATTTACTAACTAGGAAATTTAACCTAATTAGTTAAAAATCTAGAAATAACCATAAAGTGGAGTTAAAGTTCACTAAAATCTATAATTATCAAAGTGTAGGGGGTTAAGTTGTTAAAATTGAAAACTTAATTCTAATAAACAAACAAAACACAATTTTTAACCCCCATTTGATATCCTTGGTCGACCAGAACATCAGGGTGGGCGACACCCACTTCTCCAAAACCCTAAAATCACATAATCTTGCAAATTGAAGGGTTAATCCAAGTAGAAATCGAGAATTGAGCCTAGAATCGTAATCCTCATTGCAAGAGGATTCTAAGGTATGTGAAATTTGATGAAATCTATCAACTTGAAATTCCCATGATTTTGAAATTCTGAAATTTGATGCTTGCATGTGTGTTATTTTGTTAGATTGAAGTTGGATAGGTGTTTAGAAGTAAAACCTAACTAACTATTTGAGAAATCATGCCCAAATTCAGGGAATTCTATGAATCCATGGAAGCTAGGTTATGGGTTTTATAAAATGATGATGAACACTAGGATTTGAATGATAATTCTAGTATAAATTTCATTATAGGAGGTAATTCCTGTGATATTGATGCTAAATTGTGTGCAAGGTTTACTAATTAAAGTGAAATTTGGGGTTTAATTTGCAAGTCATGAACTTGGAGATGATGGTAGGAAAATCTGACCCGTTAGGTGTTTGTAGAAATGCCTAAGTGAGGATTTTGATGTTAAATTTGATGAGAACGCAGATTTGATCATGTTTCATAATGATATGAATATGGTCATGGAAAGAGTTCTAAACAAGTTGTAAAACTGAATTTTCTAGGCAAAGAGTCCGGATCATCAAGCGGACAAGCTGAAGGGAATTCACGGGGGAAAGGCGTGCTCTAAAGGTACGAAATTATCGTTTCGTTACATTGTGTATTATTTAATAGATTTATGTTGTAGTTTGAAAACATGGTAAACAAGATGAATCAATGTACTAAGGAAATGACTTTTCGTCTTAATCTAGTGAGACGGGTCAAAACAATTGTTAGAAATTGAGGTTAGAATTACATTGTTTGATGATTAATTCTTGATCTCTAAACGGGTCGAACAATCTAACAAGGTATGATTAATTCTTTGGATTTGGATTGGAAGATCTTTAATGATTGTAAATTCATATCATTCACGTAATATGAGATTTTAATATTTCAATATCATAGATGAATTGAAGTTTGAGAGTTAGAATCTTGGTGTGAAAATTTAAAACAAAGCAAAAACTTGAAACTCCAGGTACTACCGTAAATTACGGTAGTACCGTAATTTACGATGGAGGAAAAATGTTTACGGTGGAAACCTACTGATTTACGGTGGTCATAAGCTTTCAAGACTCACCGTAAATTACGGTAGTACCGTAATTTACGGTAAACCCAGAAAAGTTACATTTCGTTTTATTTTAAGTTGATGATGGGATTAAATGTTTATATAATACGTGCAAAAGTCAAAACTAATATTTTTAACGGTTTTGATTCTAGGTGATTAGATGGATCGCACGGATGGTGATCAAGCAATGACGAAAGAACCGAACACAACTTTTGAAGCTTCCGCTATGTGTCTTAATCTTACTTAAGCTTTGTTCATGGAATGTATCTAAATACTCAAACAACTTTTGAATGTTCTAATTTGGTCAAGTGTTGACTATCTTTTATGATACTTCTAAAAATTTGTAAATCTACTATCTTTTGGTATAAATATTCTAAATCTAATGATTAATTCTAGTTAAAATTTAAGGGTGTTACAAGTTGGTAATCAGAGCTCAAGGTTGTCAATAAGTGTTCGGTTCAAGCTTGATCGATCGTCCGGTAAGAATTAACTTGTTTTGTTAATAGATTATGTACTATGTATAGAGTGAGAAATGAACAATATGCATGAAAAGAGTGTGTAAGCTCACTCAAAAACAAGAAATGCATGAAACAAGAACGATCAAATCAAGTTACGGACTTGATTGAATAGAAACAAGAATGATCAAATCAAGTTACGGACTTGATTGAATAGAAACAAGAATGACCAAATCAAGTTACGAACTTGATTGAATAGAAACAAGAATGATCAAATCAAGTTACGGACTTGATTGAATAGAAACAAGAATTATAAAATCAAGTTACGAACTTGATTAAATCAAAACAAGTAAAGCATGTGTTATAAATGGAATGTTAACAATTTATGTAAACATTTCAGAAATCGAGATGGCTGATGGAGGCAATGATAATAATGCGGTGCCAAGAGTCACCGAACAAGTGAGGGAAGTGATTGCCGAAGAGGTTGGAAAGGCGATCGAAAACAGTTTGTCGGGTTTTATTGATAAAATCCAACACACGGTTTTATCAATAGTAGAAGATAGAATCAAGAAACTGGAAGATGATTCAAATGTAGCAAAGGAGAAGCGAGGAGGACGAAAGCCTTGTTCATACAAGGAATTCATGGCTTGTAAACCACCAACATATAATGGGGAGGTTGACCCAATAGTGTGCCAACGATGGCTAAGTGACATCGAAGGAGTATTCGAGAGAACCCATTGTGACGAAGAAGACTACGTAGCCTATGGTACGGGTCAACTAAGGAGTCAAGCGAAAGATTGGTGGGATAACAAAAAGAAAGAGATTGGAAGTGAAGCGGCTAAGGCCATGACTTGGGAGGAGTTTAAGACGCCGTTTCTTAAACACCATAGTCCCAAGGCGGTCGTAAATAAAATCAAGGAAGAGTTCATGCAACTCAGACACAAAGGTGAATCCATAGACAAGATCACGGGGATGTTTATGGACAAGATGAAGTTCTGTGATGAATTGATAACGAATGAAGAGCAAAAGGTCTATTATTACCATAACATGCTAAGCGCGGAATATAGAGAGTTCATAACCCCTTCAAAGTACGAGACCCTTACCGAGATTGTCAATGCTGCTCGGGAAAGGGAGATCGAATTGAAAAAGAGTATAGAACGGGGTGAACGAAGGGCACTAGATGTGAATCCAAGCCCTACCAAGAAAGCAAGAACGAATGAAACAGCAAAGAGATCAGATGCTAAAGGTAGTACACCGGGTTGCAAAATTTGTGGGAAAAATCATAAGGGTGAATGCCGTTACAAGGATAAGCCTTGTCCTATATGCAAGAAAACGGGACATATGGCCATGTCATGCCCGGAGAAAGTGACGGTTTGTTATAACTGTTATCGAACGGGTCACAAGAAGTCGGAATGCCCGGAACTGGTTGGAAAGAAGGATGGGCAAGAACCGAAAGGTGAAGCCCCGAAAGCAAAGGCGAGATCTTTCCAACTAACGGCTGCAGAAGCGAAGATTGAACCTGACGTGGTCTCAGGTATATTTGCTGTAAATTCAATTCCCGCACACGTATTATTTGATACGGGTGCGAATAAATCCTTTGTTTCATATGGGTTTATTCGACATCCTTCGTTTATTCTAACAAAATTACCTGTGCCTTTAGAAGTAGAGATAGGTAATAACAAAAGCTTTATTGTTTGTGATGTATGTGAAAATTGTAAATTGAGCATCGATGATGAAGAATATTTGATAAACCTAATTCCGATGTCGATGGGAGAATTCCAAGTAGTCGTGGGGATGGATTGGCTATCTCAATACCATGCAAAGGTCGTGTGTTTTCGCAAAGAGATAAAACTAACATCTCCGAGCGGAAAACACGTCACCATTTATGGCGAAAAACGAGGCAACCCCATAGTATGTTCGATGTTGAAAGCTCACAAGCTCATGAAGCGGGGATGCAAGGCATTCATAATTTATGCAAATGAGACCGAGAAAGAATCACGTAAGATTGGAGATGTACCGGTAGTACGAGATTATGAAGATGTTTTTCCGGAAGATTTACCAGGAATACCGCCTGAACGGGAAGTAGAGTTCGGGATCGAATTGATTCCGGGAGCAAAACCTGTGGCAAAAGCCCCGTACCGACTTGCACCGTCGGAATTACAAGAGCTGATGTCCCAAATTCAAGATTTGCTTGACAAGGGATTCATAAGGCCGAGTGTGTCTCCTTGGGGTGCACCGGTGTTGTTTGTGAGAAAGAAGGATGGGAGCATGCGCATGTGTATCGATTATCCGGAGTTAAACAAACTCACGGTAAAGAACCGATACCCGCTCCCGAGGATAGATGACTTATTTGACCAACTACAAGGCGCGAGTTGGTTTTCAAAAATTGACCTTAGGTCGGGGTATCACCAACTAAAGGTCAAAGAAGAAGATGTGCCGAAGACGGCTTTTCGCACAAGATATGGACATTACGAATTTCTCGTAATGTCATTTGGGCTAACAAATGCGCCCGCGGCTTTCATGGACCTTATGAACCGGGTTTGCAAGCCAATGTTGGATAAGTCGGTCATCGTGTTTATTGATGATATCTTGGTGTACTCGAAAAATGAAGCTGAACACGCACATCACTTACAAGAAGTGTTAGAGACACTTAGACGAGAGAAGTTATATGCAAAATTCTCTAAATGTGCCTTTTGGTTACGAGAGGTGCAATTTCTCGGCCATGTCATAAATGCCGACGGAGTTTTGGTGGATCCGTCAAAGATAGAGGCGGTGTCAAAATGGAATCCTCCGAAGAATCCTTCGGAAATTAGGAGCTTTTTGGGGCTAGCTGGATATTATAGGAGATTCATTCAAGATTTCTCCAAGATTGCATCGCCGCTAACAAAGCTAACCCAAAAGAAAGCAAAGTTTGTTTGGGGAGTCGATCAAGAAAAAGCGTTTCGGACGCTAAAAGAAAGGCTAACTCAAGCTCCGGTACTGACATTGCCGGACGGAGTCGAAGACATGGTGGTCTATTCGGACGCTTCGTTATCAGGGCTCGGTTGCGTGTTGATGCAACGGGGCAAGGTAATAGCCTATGCCTCGAGACAATTGAAGATGCACGAGAAGAAATACCCCACGCACGATCTCGAATTGGCAGCGGTAGTGTTTGCATTAAAAATATGGAGACATTACTTGTACGGGGTAAAGTGCACCATATTCACTGATCACAAGAGCTTGAAATACTTCTTTGATCAGAAGGCATTGAATATGCGGCAAAGGCGATGGCTAGAAACGGTGAAGGACTACGACTGTGAGATACATTATCACCCCGGAAAAGCAAACGTGGTAGCTGACGCTCTAAGTAGAAAAGCGGACTATGTTCCAATACGAGTGAGATCGATGCAACTTGTGGTGACCTCGGGTATACTTGAACGTATTCGAGAGGCGCAATCAGAAGCGGTAAAAGAAGAGAATTGGAAGAAGGAAAGAATAATTGGTCAGTTGAAAGACTTGGCGGATGGGAATCACGGGTTAAAGACTCGATCCGGAAGGATCTGGGTCCCACATACCTGTGGAGTAAAGGCGCTTCTACTTGATGAAGCTCATAAATCCCGTTATTCAATTCATCCGGGTGCGACCAAGATGTACAATGATTTGAAACAAAATTATTGGTGGCCCGGAATGAAGAGAGACGTGGCGAAATATGTGGAAAAATGCTTAACATGTTTACAAGTCAAGGCGGAGCACCAGAAACCATACGGCAAACTTCAACCGTTAGAAATTCCGGTTTGGAAATGGGAACATATTACAATGGACCTGTTAACCAAGCTGCCTAAGACGAATCGTGGTTTTGATGCCATATGGGTAGTGGTGGATAGATTGACTAAAAGTGCTCACTTCATTCCGATTCGCGAAACTTATACGTCAGAAAAGATGTCAGAAGTCTATACCAATGAAATCATAGCACGTCATGGAGTGCCGGTGTCCATCGTGTCCGATAGGGATACCCGGTTTACTTCGAATTTCTGGCGTGATTTCCAAGAACAAATGGGGACCAAATTGTTCATTAGCACTGCGTACCATCCTCAAACGGATGGACAAAGTGAAAGAACAATACAAATATTGGGAGACATGCTACGGGCGTGTATAATCGACTTTGGAGGCAGTTGGGATGTTCACCTACCGTTAGTCGAGTTTTCGTATAACAACAGTTACCAATCTAGTATTAAAATGGCACCATACGAACTGCTTTACGGTAGGAAGTGTCGAACCCCGGTTTGTTGGGGTGAAGTGGGTCCACGTGAACTCGCCCATCAAGACATAGTAAGAGCCACGAACGAAAAGATCGATAAAGTTCGGGCACACTTGAAAGCGGCTCAAGATAGGCAAAAGGCGTATGTTGATAAAAGGAAAAGGCCGATTGAATTTCAAGTCGGTGACATGGTCATGCTAAAAGTGTCCCCATGGAAAGGCGTTATTAGATTTAGAAAGAAGGGGAAGTTAAGCCCAAGGTTTATCGGGCCATTTAAAATTATCGGGAGAGTTGGCAAGGTAGCTTACCGTCTTGAACTACCGGAGGAACTAAGTGGAATCCATGGCACGTTTCACGTATCTCAATTAAGAAAGTGTCTAGCTGACGAAACGACTTATATCCATTACGATGATATCGAAGTGGATAATAGTCTAAATTATGTGGTGAGACCGGTTGAAATTCTAGACAGAAAGGTCAAACGTTTACGAAATAAACAAATCGAACAAGTCAAAGTCAAATGGGAGCATAGGAAGGGTTCGGACACTACATGGGAGTCCGAAGAGGAGATGCGACGTCTTCACCCTACTTTATTTGGTACGTATTGCGGTTTCGAGGACGAAACCCTTTTTAAGGGGGGTGGACTTGTAACACCCCGAAAAAAATGTAAAACCTTAAACTGGAATTAATAAGGTTTAAATAAACAAGAATTTACTAACTAGGAAATTTAACCTAATTAGTTAAAAATCTAGAAATAACCATAAAGTGGAGTTAAAGTTCACTAAAATCTATAATTATCAAAGTGTAGGGGGTTAAGTTGTTAAAATTGAAAACTTAATTCTAATAAACAAACAAAACACAATTTTTAACCCCCATTTGATATCCTTGGTCGACCAGAACATCAGGGTGGGCGACACCCACTTCTCCAAAACCCTAAAATCACATAATCTTGCAAATTGAAGGGTTAATCCAAGTAGAAATCGAGAATTGAGCCTAGAATCGTAATCCTCATTGCAAGAGGATTCTAAGGTATGTGAAATTTGATGAAATCTATCAACTTGAAATTCCCATGATTTTGAAATTCTGAAATTTGATGCTTGCATGTGTGTTATTTTGTTAGATTGAAGTTGGATAGGTGTTTAGAAGTAAAACCTAACTAACTATTTGAGAAATCATGCCCAAATTCAGGGAATTCTATGAATCCATGGAAGCTAGGTTATGGGTTTTATAAAATGATGATGAACACTAGGATTTGAATGATAATTCTAGTATAAATTTCATTATAGGAGGTAATTCCTGTGATATTGATGCTAAATTGTGTGCAAGGTTTACTAATTAAAGTGAAATTTGGGGTTTAATTTGCAAGTCATGAACTTGGAGATGATGGTAGGAAAATCTGACCCGTTAGGTGTTTGTAGAAATGCCTAAGTGAGGATTTTGATGTTAAATTTGATGAGAACGCAGATTTGATCATGTTTCATAATGATATGAATATGGTCATGGAAAGAGTTCTAAACAAGTTGTAAAACTGAATTTTCTAGGCAAAGAGTCCGGATCATCAAGCGGACAAGCTGAAGGGAATTCACGGGGGAAAGGCGTGCTCTAAAGGTACGAAATTATCGTTTCGTTACATTGTGTATTATTTAATAGATTTATGTTGTAGTTTGAAAACATGGTAAACAAGATGAATCAATGTACTAAGGAAATGACTTTTCGTCTTAATCTAGTGAGACGGGTCAAAACAATTGTTAGAAATTGAGGTTAGAATTACATTGTTTGATGATTAATTCTTGATCTCTAAACGGGTCGAACAATCTAACAAGGTATGATTAATTCTTTGGATTTGGATTGGAAGATCTTTAATGATTGTAAATTCATATCATTCACGTAATATGAGATTTTAATATTTCAATATCATAGATGAATTGAAGTTTGAGAGTTAGAATCTTGGTGTGAAAATTTAAAACAAAGCAAAAACTTGAAACTCCAGGTACTACCGTAAATTACGGTAGTACCGTAATTTACGATGGAGGAAAAATGTTTACGGTGGAAACCTACTGATTTACGGTGGTCATAAGCTTTCAAGACTCACCGTAAATTACGGTAGTACCGTAATTTACGGTAAACCCAGAAAAGTTACATTTCGTTTTATTTTAAGTTGATGATGGGATTAAATGTTTATATAATACGTGCAAAAGTCAAAACTAATATTTTTAACGGTTTTGATTCTAGGTGATTAGATGGATCGCACGGATGGTGATCAAGCAATGACGAAAGAACCGAACACAACTTTTGAAGCTTCCGCTATGTGTCTTAATCTTACTTAAGCTTTGTTCATGGAATGTATCTAAATACTCAAACAACTTTTGAATGTTCTAATTTGGTCAAGTGTTGACTATCTTTTATGATACTTCTAAAAATTTGTAAATCTACTATCTTTTGGTATAAATATTCTAAATCTAATGATTAATTCTAGTTAAAATTTAAGGGTGTTACAGAAGCTGATAATAAAAGTAACCGGGATAGTAAGCGACCCTCCGAACCAGCAAACAGCATGAACGATGGACCTATACTTCAAGTGCCCATTCCCAAAAGAAGAAGAACCATGCCATATGGTTGTTCTTATAAAGAATTCTGGTCTTGTAAACCAATGGAATTCTCGGGCAATGAAGGGGCCTTTGCATCTTTACGCTAGATAAAAAAGACTGAGGCTGTCTTAAAAATAAGCAAGTGTGCTGAAGAGGATAAAATAATGTTTGCCTCTAATCTGTTTAAGAATTCAGCCTTAGAGTGGTGGAACACTATCCTCCAATCCAAGGGAAGTGATAGGATTTATAATATGGAATGGGAGAAATTTAAAAACATGGTAGAAAGAAAATTCTGCCCTCCTAATGAAAAGGAACAAATAGCAAATAAATTCCTAAATCTTAGGATGACTGGGGTAGATAGTAAGGGTTATACTACATTATTCTTTGAATATGCTCGAATAGTATCAACCCTTGCTTCACCTGAACCGGTATTAATCTCTCATTACATCTGGGGATTAATTGGAGAGATAAGACATGTAGTCAAGGCAGCTAGACCTCAAACTATAGAAGAAGCTGTAGAACTAGCAAACACCTTGACTGACGAGTTAGTCCGTACACGAAAAGAGGATCAGAGGAGGAACCTAACCCAGAAGCTTACCCAGGAATTTCGTTCTGGAAATTCTAACCGTGGAAAAAATGTAGGTTCTACCTCTGCACCCTATTGCAAGTATTGCAAAAGGAAGCATTCTGGAAGATGCTCCATATATTGCAACTTCTGCAAAATATCTGGACATAAGGAAGAAGACTGCAGGAAGAAAAACAACAGGATATGCTACAACTGCGGAGAACAAGGCCACATCAAGCCAAACTGTCCAAAATTAGCTCCATCTACGAACAACAAGAACACTAAAAATGCTAGAGCATTTGTTCTAACTGCAGAAGAAGCAAAGATGATCCCGGATGTGATCACCGGTACGTTTGTAGTTAATGATATTTTTGCTAAAGTATTATTTGACTCTGGTGCGAACCAAAGTTTTATTAATACTTCATTTTGCAAACTTCTCAATCAACCATTAACTAAACTCCCACAAGAATGTCTAGTAGAGACAGCAAATGGGGAAACCATTAAGATTTCTGATATCTTGCAGGGAGCAAGAATAGAAAGTCTAAATCAGAAATTTAATGCAAACCTTTACCCAATGAATCTGGTAGGATTTGATATCGTGTTAGGGATGGATTGGTTAATAGCCAATAAAGCCAATATTTTATGTGATCAAAAGTCGGTCCAAGTATATTCACCAAAGGGTGAAAAGATCACAATTAAAGGAAATAAACCCTTTAGATCCACAAAATTCATCTCTGTGATGAAAACAACAAGTTATGTAAGAAAAGGATCTTTAGTGTATTTGATTTCCATAATCACTAACACTAAAGGAAAAGAATTAAAGGATATTCCAGTAGTGTCCCAGTTTTCAGATGTATTTCCAGAAGAATTACAAGGACAACCTCCAGATAGAGAAGTTGAATTCAGAATTCATCTGCTACCAGGGACAGCACCAATTGCCAAAGCACCTTACCGTTTGGCACCCGCAGAAATGCAGGAACTGAAGAAACAGTTGTACGAATTGTTGGAGAAAGGATTCATACAACCAAGTTCATCACCATGGGGAGCGCCAATCCTATTCGTAAAAAAAGGACGGATCAATGCGTATGTGCATTGACTACCGTGAATTGAACAAGGTCATGATTAAGAATCGGTATATATTACCAATGCGTATGTGCATTGACTACCGTGAATTGAACAAGGTCATGATTAAGAATCGGTATATATTACCAAGAATCTATGATCTGTTCGATCAATTGCAAGAAGCTCGATTTTTCTCTAAAATCGATTTAAGATCAGGATATCATCAATTAAAGGTACAGGAAGAGGACATTCCTAAGACCGCCTTCAAAACGAGGTATGGCCATTATGAATTTACTATCATGCCATTTGGTTTAACCAATGCCCCAGCTGCATTTACGGACATGATGAACCGAATATGTAAGTCATATTTGGATAAATTCATAATTGTCTTTATAGATGATATTCTCATTTACTCTAAGAGTAAAGAGGAACATGCAAAGCATCTGCACGCACTTCTAAGTTTACTGAGAAAAGAAACGTTTTATGCTAAATTTTTGAAGTGTGAGCTTTGGTTAGAACAGGTACAATTTCTTGGACATTTAGTTAATCATGAAGGAATTCATGTAGATCCCACCAAGATTGAAGCAATTACCAATTGGAAAACCCCTGAATCAGCAACTGAGGTTAGAAGTTTCTTAGGACTGGCTGGTTATTATAGAAGATTTATTCGAGATTTTTCTAGAATAGCCATTCCCTTAACTAAGTTAACCTGTAAATCCTTTAAGTTTGAATGGGAATTAAAACAAGAAGAAGCCTTTAGAATTCTTAAGCAAAGATTAACCAATGCACCCATACTAGCGTTACCAGAAGGATCTGAAGACTCTGTAGTCTATTGTGACGCTTCTAAATTAGGTTATGGATGTGTATTGATGCAACGTCAAAAGGTTATAGCTTACGCCTCTAGACAACTTAAGAATCATGAAGAGAATTATTCAACCCATGATCTAGAATTAGGAGCCATAATTTTAGCCCTGAAAATTTGAAGAGATTACCTTTATGGTAGTAAGTTTACCATTTTTACAGACCATAAGAGTTTAAGATATGTTTTCGGGCAAAAATAGTTGAATATGAGACAAAGACGCTGGATGGAGATGCTTAGTGATTATGATTGTGATATCAAGTACCATGTAGGAAAAGTGTAAGGACCGTTTTTCAACTTTATAAATTAACTTACAAGGGTAATTAAAAGGCTTCAAAATAACAACAATAACACATACTTTTGACCAAAAATTGGGCATGACCCGCCCGTAATTCGGATATACCCCTGTTTTAAACAAAAGTCAGACACGTACCATTCTACAATTCATTTGACAAGACACTACTAAAAAAAACCTAGACATCGAGTGTTAAAATGTATGTCTACTAACACGTTGTACAAAATAGAAATTTTGACCCAAAACATTAGTGCAACTAGCGGAAGCGCTTGATATGACTTATCATGAACATGTGCTCGCTCCAATTCTCCAAGTCGCCTAAATTGAGGATTTACCTACATTCAACAACAAAACTTTAAAAAGTTAGTCATTATACTCATTATGTTTACAATACCATCATTTTAGTTCTATTCGTTTATGTACTTTCATTCCTCTTACGCATACGACTACCCAATTAAATGGGTATGGCATATACTCTCATAAAGAGATGCAAACATACACTTATGACCCGGTAACATCGGGTTGATTGCTTTCAACATAAATCCTTCGTTCTATCCGTTGAACGGATTAAACTTCATACATTCGTTATTGCATTCATGACCACCCGTTCTAAATGGATGGCACCTTATTCTTACTCGACTTGTTCAATTCGAACCGGTCGACTTGCATAGCTTATCATAACCTTCGTTAGCATAATCAAATCCACAAGGGATTTGCTATCCATTTACTAATCACCATATTCATTTTAACTAGGATTGTTCATCATAATTATTAACAAAATTTAATTAAGGTTTTGTATGCAACGGAACATACCTCGATCTTGTACGCCTCCTGCTTTACTAGTGTTTGAGCTTTCTTCCTTCACGCCTACATTATAACATTCGTTTACTTAGTTAAATCAACTCATTCCATCCTTTTCTTCTCATACTACATATATAACCATCTCTTAAGCATTTTATCAAACACTTGGTGAGCATTGTATTTACAAGCATAAGGTACAAGTATTCATAGCATGGATTTTACTTTGTTCACTTTCTAGTCTAACAAGAATTGGTTAAATTCATATCCTTCTTTCATCCTATGCTAACTTATCTAATTTCTCTATCACATACAAGATCATGCATTTATTCACAATTATAAGCATATTATAGACATCATCATGTTCATCAAAATCTTACAACAAGTGGGTATAAAACCCTAACCCATTCAAATAATCGAAACCAAATGAAATTCTCAATCTATTATGGATTCCTAACTTACAATTGCATAAGATTTCCACCTAATTTCATGCTTGGGTTAAAACCCACTTTCCTCCACTCACCAAAACAGGATTTTCGACTTACCATTAGATGAACAAGCTTAGATGGTTGAAAATTCGAGTTCATGCATTGATTTGGGCTCTTAATGTCTTCCTAATCTTGAGAATTTCTGAAAGTTAGGGTTTTCCCCCTTGGTCCCTGCTTCTGGTCGAACTACAACACACACCAGTGTGTTTGTTTTTGTGATTTCTCTAGTTTAGTAAAACTCTTATCACATTTTACAAGTTCAGCCCCTATAGTTATAAGTGTTGATAATTCTCACATTAACTTTCATTCTTGTTGAACTATCATCACATCCTTTTAACTTGGTTAATTTTTTTTTATTTTTTTTTACACTTAAAGTAGCATAAATGAATGGCATATTTTTGGGGTGTTACAAGTCTACCCCCCTTAAAAGAGGTTTCGTCCCCGAAACCTGGGCATATAACAAATTTAAACATGGACATACCAAACAGAAAAGGATAGTGTTTCCTCTTTTCATCTTCCATTTCCCATGTGAGTTCCGACCCCTTTCGGTGTTGCCATTGAACCAACACTTGTCTAACAGCTTTGTTGCGGAGATTCTTCACCTTGACGTCTTTAATGGCTATTGGTCTTTCGACATAATTCAACCCCTCTTTCAACTCGATGTCATCGAGAGGTACTAATGCTGTTTCGTCCGCAAGACATTTCCTCAACTGTGACACGTGGAAGGTATTGTGAATCCCGTCTAGAGTATGCGGTAATTCTAATCGATATGCAACCCTTCCAACTCGAGCCAAGATTTTGAACGGTCCAATATATCGAGGACCTAATTTGCCCCGTTTGCGAAAACGGATTATACCCTTCCATGGAGACACTTTCAGCAGAACGAAATCTCCGGCTTGAAATTCAATAGGACGCCTTTTCTTGTTTGCGTAAGCTTTTTGCCGATCCTGGGCTGCTTTCAGTCGAGCTCTTACCAATTTTATCTTTTCATTTGTTACTGCTATTAAATCACTTGGCGCAAGCTCTCTTTGCCCCACTTCACCCCAACATACGGGAGTTCTACATTTTCTCCCGTACAGTAATTCATAAGGAGCCATTTGAATGCCACTATGGTAACTATTATTATAAGAGAATTCCACTAAGGGTAGATGGTCATCCCAGTTTCCCCCAAAGTCTAAGGCACACGCTCTCAACATATCGACAAGTGTTTGAATGGTTCTTTCTGACTGACCGTTAGTCTGAGGGTGGTAAGCGGTGCTTATGTGTAGCTTCGTGCCCACATTCTCGTGAAACTTTTGCCAATAACGAGAGGTGAATCTAGTATCCCGATCCGAGACGATTGACACGGGCACTCCGTGTCGAGATATGATCTCATTCATATATATTTCTGCCATTTTCTCGGAAGAGTAAGCCTCTTTGATAGGTAGAAAATGAGCGCTTTTCGTAAGTCGATCTACGATTACCCATATTGTATCGTGCCCCTTTTTCGTTCTAGGAAGCTTGGTTACCAAATCCATCGTTAGTTCCTTCCATTTCCATACCGGAATCTCTAAAGGTTGCAATTCCCCGTATGGCTTTTGATGCTCGGCTTTCACTTGGGAACATGTTGGACATTTCGCGACATACTTAACAATATCACGTTTCATACCCGGCCACCAATAATTGGTCTTCAAGTCTCGATACATATTTGTAGCCCCAGGGTGGACCGAGTATCGTGATTTATGAGTTTCCTCAAGTATCGCAGTCTTGACTTCGCAAAAACGAGGTATCCAAATTTGGCCGAATCTCGTCTTGAGTCCGATCGAATTTTCTTCTAGTTTATCGGCTACACCTTTTAATCTTTCTTTCTTTAAATCTTCCGCTCCAAGAGACTTTATTTGGGAATCTCTTATCATATCAAACAAACGTGGTGTAACTATCATCCTCATGGATTTTACTCGAATCGGAGGTGGGGACTCTTTCCGGCTTAACGTGTCCGCCACCACGTTCGCCTTTCCCGGATGGTAAAGGATATCGCAATCATAATCTTTGATCAGTTCCAACCATCTTCGTTGCCTCATATTCAAATCTTTCTGTTCAAAGAAATATTTGAGGCTTTTGTGGTCCGAGTAGATTGTGCATCTAGTACCATATAGGTAATGCCTCCAAATCTTCAAGGCGAACACCACCGCGGCTAATTCCAAATCGTGCGTCGGGTAGTTCACCTCGTGTGGTTTCAATTGTCGTGAAGCATATGCGATAACCCTTCCCCTTTGCATCAAAACACAACCTAAACCCTGATGTGAAGCGTCTGAATAGACAACTAGGTCTTCAGTCCCGTCCGGTAATGTCAAGACCGGAGGACTTGACAGTTTCTCCTTTAAGATTCGAAAGGCTTCGTCCTGTTCTTTATCCCATACAAACTTTTCTTTCTTTCTCGTTAGTTTGGTTAAGGGTAAGGCTATCTTCGAGAAATCCTGTATGAACCTTATGTAGTACCCCGCGAGGCCTAGAAAACTTCTCATTTCAGTTGGATTTTTCAGAGAAACCCATTTCATTACGACATCAATCTTTGACGGATCCACCAAAACACCTTAAGAATTGATTATATGACCTAGAAACTGCACCTCTCTGAGCCAGAAGGCGCACTTTGAGAATTTTGCATAAAGTTTTTCTTTACGGAGAATTTCAAGTACTTCACGCAAGTGTCTTGCATGTTCGGCCTTGCTTCGTGAGTAGAATAGAATATACGATCACAGATTTATCTAGCATGGGTCGGCATACCCGATTCATCAGATCCATGAACGCAGCCGGCGCATTCGTCAATCCGAATGACATGACTAAAAATTCATAATGCCCATAACGGGTTCTGAACGCGGTCTTTGGAATATCTTCTCCCCGTACTCTAACTTGATGGTATCCCGAACGCAGATCTATCTTGGAGAACCAACTCGCCCCTTGCAGCTGATCAAAAAGATCGTCAATTCTAGGTAGAGGGTAGCGGTTCTTTACGGTCAGCTTATTTAATTCTCTGTAGTCGATGCACATACGCATCGACCCGTCTTTCTTCTTAACAAATAAGACAGGCGCTCCCCAAGGTGACACACTCGGACGTATAAAGCCCTTATCTAATAAGTCTTGTAATTGTGTCATTAGCTCCCGCATCTCGGTGGGAGCCAATCTATAGGGAGCCTTCGCAACCGGCTTCGCACCCGGATTCAATTCGATGCGAAACTCTATTTCTCTTTCGTGGGGAAGTCCCGGCAATTCCTCCGGAAATACATCCGGAAATTCATTCACTATCTCCACGTCTTCAAGCTTCGGGAAACCTTGTTGAGCATCTACCACGTAAGCTAGGTATGCCCTACCCCCGTTAAGTGTATACTTAGCGGCTTGAACGAGGGTACAAAGTTTCGCTTCCATCCTTCTCTCGCCTTGTATAGTTAATCGTTTTCCACTTGGGGACTGGACATGTATTGTTTTAGCTTCACAATTAATTCCCGCTTGGTGTCGGGTCATCCAATCCATACCCACTATCATTTTGAATTCCCCCAAAACCATAGGTATGAGGTCGATATCGAATTCTTCATCTTATATAGTAAATTTGCAATTTCTACAAATCTCGTTTAACATATAGGTCTTACTATCGGCTATTTCTACTTCTAAAGGCATCGGCATTCGTTCAATCTTAAATGAAGGATGTTGTACGATTTCATTTGAAATAAACAACATAGTGGCTCCGGTGTCAAACAAAACATGAACCGGCATATAATTTAATAAGAAGATACCTGAAACAACATTCAGATGAACCTTAGCCTCCTCTGATGTGATTTGGAACATCCTTCATTTAGCCCGAGAACTCTCTTGCTTTTTGTCTTCCTTTTTCGACTCTTGCTGAAGTTTTGGGCAATCCGATTTAATGTGCCCCTTTTCGAAACAATTGAAACAAGTCTTCGGGCTATTTGGACATTGATAAGATGAATGTCCCTCTTTACCACATTTGTAACACCCCTTCTTGCCTAACAGACACTCTCCAGTATGAAGTTTTCCACAAGTCTTGCAAGGAGTGATACCACCCTTCGACTTATCTTTCCTTCCTTGTTCTTGATGCTTTCCCTTTTTAGATGGACTCGAACTTGCACCTTTTTCACTTGGTCTCTTTTCACCACTTTCTTCTTGCCTCTTAATTTCAATTTCCCTATCCCTTGCCAGATTGATAAGCTCATCAAGGGTCTCGCATTTCGAGGGAGTGATAAACTCCCTAAATTTCGCCTTTAATACCCCGTAAAAGTGATTGATCTTCATTCTTTCAGTCTTCATAAAATCCCCATAGAACTTCATCTTATCCATGAAAGTATTTGATATTTCATTTATTGACTCGTTTTTCTGTCGGAGGCGCAAGAAATCCTCCTGAATCTTATCAATAGCCGACTAAGGGCAATGGTATTTCATAAAGGGCTCCTTAAATTCTTGCCAAGTCATCATTAGGAGTCTATCCTCACCTATTTCCTTGCTATGCGCATCCCACCAATCTTTCGCCTGAAAGGGTGAGTGGACCAGTAGCGAACATCACCTGGTCTTCCTTATCACATCGGCTTCGTATAAATACCGCTTCTATATTTGAAATCCATCTTTGGCAGGTGATCGGGTCGATTTTTCCATCATACGTTGCAGGATTGCACGCCATGAAGTCTTTATATGTGCATCGTCGTTCCTTGCTCTTAACCTTAGAACCCTCAATCAGTTCCTTCAACTCTTCTATCTTGCTAGTCATCATTGCATCCACAACTCCCAACACCCGACTTTCAACTTCTTGAGCTAATCGTGGAAGATTAGCTTGCATAACCCCTTCCGCCACTTCCGTGACCTTATTGTTAAATGTTTCTTGGCGAGCCATATCATCCTCATCATTAACATTTCTTGCATCAGCCATCTACACAATGTCATGTTTTCGTTTATTACACATCATAAGCTTTCAGTATACAATAGCTCATTAGTCCGCAATTACTTCATTTATATTCTTACATTTTAAACCTTACTCGTCTTTTTAAAATTCCATCATTCATTCGTGTCATTAGACACGCTACTTTCGAATTTTATAAATTTCTTTCTATCGTAACCACTAATCGTGGTTACATATATCTTACTAGGCCTCATATCGACCCTACACTAACATTTAATAGGCCTTCGGACAATTTGAGAACTCAAATACGAAAAACAAGGCAAAATAAAAACATAAAAAAAAAATTCAGCGGGTTTGATTTCCGCATGCCGTCGGCGACGGCTTAACACCCCGTCGGCGACGGGCTTCATAAATGGACGTCGCCCACAATGTCCGTAAGCAGGAAGATAGGCCGTCGGCAGTCACTAGGGCGCCGGCGACGGCTTCACCCCCGTCGGCGACGGCCCTTCCTTTTCTTAAACGCTGAAAAACCATTTTTTAGCTATTCCGACTATTTCCCAGGTCCGTTTTCAGCTTCACGGTTCCAGGGATTTCTCATGTCACCCATATTATCACTTTTTATCATACTTAATCTTAAAACTTATACCGTAACACACTATGCATACATACATTTATCGAAACTTGAATTTTTACCTCATTGGCGATCTTGGAGCGAGCACACTTCCAAGCGAGCCGTCAGTTTGAGTTCAAGCACTACTACTTGTGCTTGAATCCCTCAAACCTCGGCTCTGGCTCTGATACCAACTTGTAAGGACCGTTTTTCAACTTTATAAATTAACTTACAAGGGTAATTAAAAGGCTTCAAAATAACAACAATAACACATACTTTTGACCAAAAATTGGGCATGACCCACCCGTAATTCGGATATACCCCTGTTTTAAACAAAAGTAAGACAAGTACCATTCTACAATTCATTTGACAAGACACTACTAAAAAAAACCTAGACGTCGAGTGTTAAAATGTATGTCTACTAACAAGTTGTACAACATAGAAATTTTGACCCAAAACATTAGTGCAACTAGCGGAAGCACTTGATATGACTTATCATGAACATGTGCTCGCTCCAATACTCCAAGTCGCCTAAATTGAGGATTTACCTACATTCAACAACAAAACTTTAAAAAGTTAGTCATTATACTCATTATGTTTACAATACCATCATTTTCGTTCTATTCGTTTATGTACTTTCATTCCTCTTACGCATACGACTACCCAATTAAATGGGTATGGCATATACTCTCATAATGAGATGCAAACATACACTTATGACCCGGTAACATCGGGTTGATTTCTTTCAACATAAATCCTTCGTTCTATCCGTTGAACGGATTAAACTTCATACATTCGTTATTGCATTCATGACCACCCGCTCTAAACGGATGGCACCTTATTCTTACTCGACTTGTTCAATTCGAACCGGTCGACTTGCATAGGTTATCATAACCTTCGTTAGCATAATCAAATCCACAAGGGATTTGCTATCCATTTACTAATCACCATATTCATTTTAACTAGGATTGTTCATCATAATTATTAACAAAATTTAATTAAGGTTTTGTATGCAACGGAACATACCTCGATCTTGTACGCCTCCTGCTTTACTAGTGTTTGAGCTTTCTTCCTTCACGCCTACATTATAACATCCGTTTACTTAGTTAAATCAACTCATTCCATCCTTTTCTTCTCATACTACATATATAACCATCTCTTAAGAATTTTATCAAACACTTGGTGGGCATTGTATTTACAAGCATAAGGTACAAGTATTCATAGCATGGATTTTACTTTGTTCACTTTCTAGTCTAACAAGAATTGGTTAAATTCATATCCTTCTTTCATCATATGCTAACTTATCTAATTTCTCTATCACATACAAGATCATGCATTTATTCACAATTATAAGCATATTATAGACATCATCATGTTCATCAAAATCTTACAACAAGTGGGTATAAAACCCTAACCCATTCAAATAATCGAAACCAAATGAAATTCTCAATCTATTATGGATTCCTAACTTACAATTGCATAAGATTTCCATCTAATTTCAGGTTTGGGTTAAAACCCACTTTCCTCCAGTCCACTCACCAAAACAGGATTTTCGACTTACCATTAGATGAACAAGCTTAGATGGTTGAAAATTCGAGTTCATGCATTGATTTGGGCTCTTAATGTCTTCCTAATCTTGAGAATTTCTGAAAGTTAGGGTTTTCCCTCTTGGTCCCTGCTTCTGGTCGAACTACAACACACACCAGTGTGTTTGTTTTTGTGATTTCTCTAGTTTAGTAAAACTCTTATCACATTTTACAAGTTCAGCCCCTATAGTTATAAGTGTTGATAATTATCACATTAACTTTCATTCTTGTTGAACTATCATCACATTCTTTTAACTTGGTTAATTTATTTTATTTTATTTTATTTTCTTGTTCAAATTTTAAGAAATTTACATCTATTTCATCTTCCTCATTGTCTGTATCATATATAGGAAGTGTTTCTTCTTCATTCTCTTCCTCTATATTCATAAAATGATATTCTTCATTATCATTTTTCTCTGTTTGTTTTTCCTTAAAATCAATATACCTTAGCTTTTGTTTTCCATCAATTTCTTCATATATATAACTTTTCTTAGGTACCAAATCTGTATGTTCTTCTTTTTCTTGCTGTTGGTGCATACATCTGTCGTCTTCGTCTTATATCGAGTCTCGGTTTCGTTGCGGATCTGAACAAGCGTGACATCATATATGTGACATCACAAGTGACATCACATATATGACATCACAAGTTTACATCATTACAACATGCATACAAAAGGACAAAACAGAATGTTGATATATGTTGATCGTTTGAATGTGCTTGTTTGTTTTGAAATTGTAACTGTTTGAGAGGTGTCCGTTTGAGAGGGGTGACCGTTTGAAGAGGTGACCGTTTGAAGGGTGGTATGTCACCTTCAAACGGTCTGGGTCTTGTCCTATATATACCCTTCAAACTTTCATCATTTGTAACTTTCTGGCCAGAGCAACGAAGTGCTGCCGAAGTGTTGTCAGGTTGTAAAACATTGTGAAATCAATTATACAACAGTTTAAAGTGTATTGCTTGCTGAATTGAACTCAGTTTCTTAGTTTCCGCCTCTGAAACTGAGATAAACTCTTCTGAACGACTCATTCGGGTCTGAAAACGATCCTACACTTGCAAATCTTCTAAATCTCATTCTAATCCTGTTAATTGTTCAGGATCTATTTTTATTGGTTCTATCATTTGTATAGATTTTGATGCAATTGTTTTTACTGTCCCTTCTATGTTTACTTTATATTTCATTCCTGAGCTATTACTAGCTTTTCCTAGTACTCCTATACTTACTACTCGGTTATTTCCTTCATATTCTTCGTATCCTTTTGTTTGTAGGGCTATTTTAATATTTTGTAAATCTTTAACATCTTTTAAAATATCTGGTGTACAATAAAATATTGCTATGTTTTGACTTAAATCTAACTCCATACCTGAAATTATAGCTTTTATCAAGTATTAGAGCTAATAGTTTTGTTCTTGAGTTTTTTCTTCCTAGAGCTTTAACTCCTATTACTATTAATCCTGTGTGTACAAAGTTTTTGTTTTTTTTATTTTTTTCAATAGTTTCTGGTGACAAAAGGTCTAGAGTTATTGTATTGTCTATTACCCTTAAACTTTCTTCTCTACTACTTCTTATTAGAGTTGTGTTTATGTTTAATCTTCCTGTTTGATTTAATACCCTTGGATTTAATATGTCTAATTGATGTTGATTATATAATTCCAAGTTTCTGTCTAAGTCTTTTTTCTTCTTCTAATTGTATTATTTGTCTGTTACTATTAGATCCTGATCCTCTTCTAATTATTCTATTTAAAAAACTATCTGATGTTATACTATCATTTATATTACTTGTAGAATTTCTAGCTTCTTGTAAAGTTCTACTTCTTCCTAAAAAATTATTGTTATAATTCATTTTCTTGGTTGCTAGTGTGTATATGGAGTAGGTTTTTTGTCTGTTTTTAATTTTTGTAAGGCTTCTGTGATTTTTTCAACTTCTAGAGGTATATTATTTTCAATATTATTTTTATTTCTTCCTATTTCGTTAATTAATATATTAGACTGATTTTTTATATAGTCTAGGTTTTGTGATAATTTTTTAATTTCTGCTGTTAAATTTTCTAATGTTTGTTTATTATTTATAGCTTCTTGTTGTAAACTAATACTCAGATTTATAAATAAATCTACACTAGTGTTTAACTGTGAGTTATTTGTATGTAAAGTATGTTCACAAAGATCTTTAATATTACAAACAACAGTAAAATTATCTGTTATGAAAGCTTTTCGGTGAGCTTTTTCATAAAATTCTAAATTTAGAAATTCTAAACGCTTGATTGTTTGAAAATTAGCAATGATTAATGGATTCCAACACTCTTTAACTTTTCTCCTTATTTCCAGTTTCTCTTAAATATTTTCTTATATTCCAACTTTTTAAATATAAAAAAATAATATACACACACTAATCGATTAAACGATTTTTTCTATATGTTCTTTCTTTTAAATTAGCTCATTGGTATAGAAGAAGATATAAACGATATTCATCTATATAATCTAACCACTCTGCTGATTGTAAAGAAAGAATTACTCTATCATATCTTTTTAATCTATTTAAAAGTTTTCTAAGATAAAAACTAGTCATAATCATTGACCCTTTCGTTTATTATGTTATCAAAGTAACATTCTTTCCCACAATCTTCACCTAAGAGAGTTTTCCAAAAATACTGGCATAACATGCCATAAAAGGAACTTATCTTTGTCTTTTAGATTTTAAGAAAGCCTTTGCTCTGATACCATATATATATAGGGTCGGGATTTAGAGAAAACGCTCAAAAGTGTGAGAACGGAGAGAACGCTTATGAATCGTCAGATCAAAACAATCTATGGACTAGATGAAGCGGTGGCATTTTCGTAAATAAGAAGAATTCTATTGAGTCGACGCGCTTCATTAAGGGTAAAAATGTCTTTACACTTCTAAACCAAAACGCCAACTAATGAATAAAACGCCATTACTGCCCAAAACGCATCCCTATATAAACAAAAAACATCCAAGACATAAAAACACACCCCCTAGAACCTGAAACGCCATATTTTCAACTATATAACATTCAAACTTACAACGCCAAAATCCCCAAAACATCAAACACAACTACTCAAAATGCCATATTTTCTACTATATATCATTCATCTTAGAAAACGCCAAAAACACTCAAACATCAAAAAGATTCCAAAAGGTCGACGGTTCTTTCAGATACACTATTACCTCAGTAAAACGCTAAAAATGCCAAATATCGTTTCTTGTATATTCAAAATATTGTTCTACGCCAAAGTTTCGGATAATGCATTCTACCCTGAGGTGCTGGGACTCAAATAGGGGTGTGCAAAAAACCGAATTAACAGACCTATAACCGAAATAACCGAAAAAACCGAACCGAATGGAAAACCGATGGGTCGGTTTTTAATTTTTTGAAAACCGACAATGATGGGTCGGTTATGGTTTTGTACGTTTCAATAACCGCCATAACCGAACCGACCTGCTAGTTAAATAAAGTCATGGTTAACTGACCCATATGCATAACCGATCCAAATCCAACGTAGGGGCGCGCAGGAATACCAAAGGACCATTTATGCATTTGAATGTTTAGCCACTCGTAGGTAAACTGTATATTTATTAGGTTATTGCTCTACTAAATTTTATGTGATGGTTAACCTACGGATATAAGTGCCACGATGCCTACATCTTGCTATTTTAATAATTTAGTATATGATCTTTCATGGGGAGCATGTAATTTGTTTTTACATGTGTATTACTGTATTATATGTTTATAGTATACAAACTTTAATATCTTAACTCTTATGAGTTGAGTAACTAGTTCAAGATTTATTCTGTTAACACTTCTGTAATCCAGTTTACAAAATATGAAGTCTGTTAGAAATATGAAGTCTATTAGAAAGAATAACCAGTAGCGAAACAAAATATGAAGTCTGTAAGAAATATGAATTTTACAAAATATGAAGTCTGTTAGATTTATTCCCTTAACTTTTTTTGTCAAATGTAGATGGAAACACCTAGTTAACTGACCCATAACCGACCACCATAACCATCAAAACCGCCATAACCGAAACCACCATAACCGAGCGGTTATGGTTATGACTTTTCCATAACCGACATCTCGGTTATGGTTATGACCCAAAACCGACCCAAACCGACCCATGCACACCCCTAGACTCAAATAACATTTTGCTGCATGAGATGGACAAATCATAAACAAAAAGATGCTGGGGTCAGACTTATGTCATTTTTCTGTGTTTTGTTCTTGATGAATATTTTAATGGCGTAAAAAGACGAATGACACTAATGAGTTGTTTGAAGATACATATTAAAAAAACTCATGTCATTTTGTCTTTTCAAACGGCCACAAAAACACAAGCATGGCTAAGCCAAACCACCAGCGTACATGATTCAATGAAGAAAGAGACTGATGACAGTGAAGATTTGGAAGATGAATTGTTTTTATTTTTATTTTTTTAATTTTCTTTTTCTGTTGTTGGCTATGTATTTTTGAACTTAGAATAAAAAAATACATTTTCTTAATAAAACGCCAAAAAATTCATAATGCATATGAAAACGCCATAAATGGAGTAAAAACGCCAAAAACTCCAAAACTCTAATGAAAGTAATTTGCAAAAGTAATATTTAATAAAAGCTAAAAATGAAAAAAAAAAACGCCAAAAACTACTTAAACCCATTCAAAAACGCCAAACTTGGGAGATGGAAAGTCTATGACCCTAAAAACTCATAAAAAGCTGAACATAAAAAAGAGTAAAATACACAGTAAAATGAAAAGACGGCTACTTTATTAATATCATTTATTATAAATAAAAACCCGCCTAAACTACGCGCCAAAAACAACCTATAAAGAGAGGCTTCTCTACACAAACAACTTATCACAAAACCAGAAACAAACGCCATATACCCTAGAAACCATTCACTTTAAAAACGCCAAAAAAATAGTTAAAAAAGCAACAGATGCAGAACCTCGATTCTGCTATATTGAGTATTGATCTGAGTGTGGTTTCACTGAATGGATTCTTCTGTGCGTTGGGTATCTCTATAATCTTTTGTTGAATGAGATGGACAATTATTCAAGATAAAGAGGCTGATGACACAGATATGACATCATGTCACTTTGTTCTTGATGGATATATGGATGGCATGAAGGGATCAATACATTAGAGCAGACGTTGCTCTTCAACATGTCATCAAACAAGTATATATCCACCCACCATAAAGGATGCCACAAAAAATAAGCATCTTCTAAAGACGGCCGCTATGTAGAAAAATAAGGATCTACAGAAGGCATTCAAAATCAGCTTCAAAATGGCAAAAAAGTTAAAGTAGAAGAGCCTGATGACAGAGAATATTTGAATGAGAAATTTATTATAATTTAATTTTTTTTCATTTTCTATTGTTTTGTTATGTAATTCTTTCTTGTTTATCATTTAATTCTCTGCTATTTTAAAAAAATTGAGTATAAAACGCCAAAAACTACAAAAAAAAAAACAAAACGCCTGATAGTTTGAAAACTGTGAGAACGAATGCTAGCAAAGTATGAGGTTGATATATAAAACGCCAAAAAACGCAAACAAAGAATTACTGTAAAAATCAACAGTAATTGACAGATGAAAATTGAAAAGAAACAGTAAAATAAAGAGATGGAATCAATTATTGCCAAAATATTATAGTTATATTAATGCCATTACATGGAAAATTTAAAATTATTTATCTTTTCAAAACGCCATAATTGTCTGTCACATTATAGGCCTGTATCCTAAATGGCAAAAACACTTGATATAATAAAATCAAGAAATTACTGATGTTTTTTACATTAAAAGCCTGCATCCTGATCTAAAAAACAATAAAAACGCCAAAAAAATACATAAAACGCCAAAATATTTAATATAATTCTTATCTAAAAACAATAAAAACGCCGCGTATTTATTAAACGCCAAAAAAAATAAAAGATAAAAGGACACGCGTTAATAAAAAAGAAATATGAAAGGACAAAAAAGCCCCTCCGCCTTTCTCTAAGCGGCATGACACGTGTTAGGCCAGGAAGCGTTCTCACCATTCTCACACTTTTGAGCGTTTTCTCCTGATCCCGTTTCTATATATATATATAGTACGAGGTTCATTGGGGAACACTTAAAAAGTGGGGAACAGTCGGGAACCGACTCAAACGAACTCCGATTGGACTCATTCCAGCGGCGTTGGAACCGGCTCATCGAAAACCCTAACTAGGATCTCAAACGAACTCCAATTGGACTCATTCCAGCGGCTTTCCCGTGCTTCCTCTCATTTGAGCCATCTCCTCCGCGAGTTGGCCCACTTGCTTCTCCAATGCCTTATGGGATTTATCTCGTACCTCAAACTCTTTCTTCATCTCTTGATTTGAATGATTGATAGCATTCATAATAGCGTCAAATTTCGAATTTATCGAGTCATCACCTTGAGAGTTTGAAGCACCACCCCCATTCCCACTTTGGTTGTAACCACGTTGATAATTACCTTCACGGTTTTGATACCCTTGGTTACCCCCTTGATTGTAATTCCTTTGGTAACCCCCTTGGTTACCACCTTGACGATTGTTGTACGAGGACCCACCTTGACCACCTTGATTACCCGATTGAAAATTCGGGTTCATTTGATTCGAGGCATTACCATACCGGAAATTAGGGTGATTTCTCAAGCCCAGATGGTAAGTGTTGGAGTTCATGTCATATTGCTTTCGATCCCTATACACTTGGTTTACCTCCTCGGTGTAGTCACTCGATCCCGTTGGACATTGCTCGGTTCTATGCCCAATATCTCCACATTCTTCACATACCGCAAATTGTACCGCGTTCACCTCCTTCTTCTTTTTACGAGCCATTTCCCGTTCTAAGGTAGAAATTCGATCTTTAGAATCAAGATCGGGAAGTGACCGGGAAATGGGATGTTTCTTAGCTCTATCGGCCGATTCCTTCTCTTTTGACCGTTTGCTCATCCGCTCCAAAAACTCCCAATCATCATCTTCGTGATTGCTCAAGAGAGTCCCATTGCTCGTGGATTCAAGGCGGTTCCATGTGTTGTCATCTAGACCCCGTACAAAGCACTTCACCAATTCCCACTTTTCTATTTGGTGATGTGGGCATCTCCGCATCAATTCTTTGAATCGAGTGAATGCTTCATGTAACGGTTCACTCGATAATTGCCGAAATGACCTTATTTCATCCCTAGCGTCGTCAGTCTTCGCCATCGAATAGTATTCGTCTAAAAAGACTTGTTGCATCTCTCCCCATGTCCGGATGCTATTCGCCGGAAGTGTGAGAAACCATTGTTTTGCCTTGTCTTTCAACGAAAATTGGAACAAGCGAAGTTTGACCTCCTCTAGTGCGAAGTTATGTCCCCCAATCGTGTTGCATATCGATGAAAATTCCGCCAAGTGTGTATACGGTTCATCATTAGACCTCCCTTTGAAATGGGGAAGTATATTGATGTAATGCG
This sequence comes from Helianthus tuberosus, assembly GCA_030545235.1. Lineage (NCBI taxonomy): Eukaryota > Viridiplantae > Streptophyta > Magnoliopsida > Asterales > Asteraceae > Helianthus > Helianthus tuberosus. The sequence continues at coordinate 193,042,052 of CM060445.1, forward strand.
GTTTACTATCGAACATTCTTCTTTCACACACAATCGGTGAATCATTCTCGGTTACCACCGGTCGGAAACGGTCATTCACTCCCCGTGGAGGTTGTTGACGACGTTGTGGACCGTTAACCTCTTGATCGACCGGTCTTCGATTGTCTCTTCGGTCACCCCTTCTATCCACACCTTGATTTCTACCTTGGTTGCCTCTTTGGTTACCACCTCCCATGAAACGAGGAATCCGATTAGGGTTACCATTGTTGTTATTATTGTTGTTGTAAAACCCATCATCTCGGTTCTGTTGGTTGTTGTTTCGTGGTTGACGGTTGTTTCCGTAACCATCATTTCTCACGTTCCCGTACCCATAATCATCATCCCCCACAAAGTTGGCATTTTGATGGCCGAACTCGTCATCTTCAAAGCCTCTCGCATTGTAGACATTTCCCCTATTCACGTATCCCCAATCTTCCTCGTCGTTAACCAGATCATCATAATATCCCCCATCGTCCGAATTTTCCGTATGTATGCTCACATGTTCCGGTGATTGATAACCGGGAACACTATATGGTTCGTCATCTGGGATGGCGTTCCTCAAATCGTCTATGTTGAAGAAAGGGTCTTCGTTCGCGGGATTGCCACGATCTCGATTACCTCGACAGTCGGAATTGACATTTCGGTCATCAAGGTTGAGGGGTAAGGAATTGTGTCGATGAAGGTTTTGTTGTTGGGGGTGTTCGTTGGGTGTTATTGGGGTTTTGGTTTTGAAAAGGTGGTGTGGGTGGTCCATTGTTGTTGTTACCACCCGGACGCTCTTGAGGCATGGGTTGAACATTAGGAGCGGGATTGAAGTTGCTTCGGTATTGGAATTGGTTCAGGTTTTGATTTTGGTTAGAGTATTGGTTCCCCATTGAATCGGTTTCAATGGACGGTGTATCCTGTGGTGTGTTGGTGGTTTGATTAGAGGCAAGTGTTGCTTCTAACCGGCTTGCTAGATTTCTCCTTGCAACTCTTTCAATTTCCGGTTCGTAGACTAAAGGTGAAGTCCTCCCGGAGTTTCGCGTATGCATACACTACCTGTAACCTGCACAAGTAACACACCCGCGTAACAAGGAAAAAGAGAAAGTACAAAGAAAAACTATGCAAATTAAACAGATAATCACGCAAATTCAAGCAATATCCAAACACAAAGCGCACGCACTCCCCGGCAACGGTACCAAAATTTGATCGGAGTGTCGCGCTCCGGTCAAAGATAATATTTATAAGCCCAAATTACCCTTAACAAATAGTTAGTGGTAGCAAGGGGTCGAACCACGAAGAGTATGTGGTTTGTGAATGGATTCGATTGAATTATCAAGAGTGTCACAATTTATGAAGCTTACTAGAATGTTTTTGTATTTTTGTTTAATTGAGAGATGTGAATTTAATCTAAAGAAATTGGTGTAATTGATTGACAACTAAAAATTGACGATTGCACAAAAATTTGATTAATAAACGATAATGAGAAAAAGGGTTCGCACCCGGTTTCGGTAATCGTCAACCTAGGGTTTCTACAAGTTTTTAGATTCAACTCAAGTGTGTATGATTAGCGGATTTAGTGTACCGTGACATAGGTGCTAATAACTATCAACGTTTCGAGAAACGGACAAGAATACACTTTATGATCAACACAAGTAAAACCTAACCAAGACAATGCATACTACACATAACCATTTCGTAAAGTCATAACTTTTAACATCGTTCGATAATTTACGAATACGAAACAAATGCAAACTATTGTCAAAGGTTTCAAAAATCAAACACAAATTGTCACTAAGTTGAAACAAGAACAATTCGAAACCCTAAAATTAACAACTACCTACACCGGGGTGAAACCGAGATGATTAGCCGCTCATGGTTGAAGAAGCTTGATCACCGGATGTTGAGAACTCGAAATTGAACATCTTGAAGCCTTGAGAATGGTGAATGATGAGGTTTGGTGAAAGATGATGATGGTAGAAGGATTAGGGTTTGTGGAATGATTGATTGTGAAGATGGTGATGGTGATTCTTCGATGATGATTTCGGGTTGTAGAGATGAAGTGCAATGGAATGGGTAGGTGAATCAATATGAGTAGTGGCTCCAAAAGATGATTCAAAACTCAAAGAAGGTGTAACTCCCCGAATTCAAGGCTCCCCATCCAATTAAAACCGCTCCCAACAACCTGGAGGTCAAAATTCGCGAAGTGGAAAGTTAAGGGCCGTCGCCGACGGGTCTCACCCCGTCGCCGATGGGCTCTGAATTTCTGGATTTCACCCGACGCTCTAACTGACTGGATACGGGTGTTGTGTGCCGACGGGATATTTCAGAGGGCGTCGCCGACGGTCTGGACCCCGTCGGTGACGGGCTCTCATTTGTGAGATCTCCGTTTTTCGCGCCCTATACTCCCGGTTGACCCGTAACGCATCCCGGTGCTCCGGTTTTTGACCCGGTGACTCGTAAAGCTCCCGAAAAGCTCCTTAAACTTCATCAAACCTGCAAAACACATTTTTGATTAAAAGTAGGCTATCCGAAATTAAAACTTACCTAAAAACATCAAGTTATACGATAACGAGCACCGGTTTTCAACCACGTATCACATCCCCACACTTGTCTTTTGCTTGCCCTCAAGCAAATCTGTTTTTCACTTTCACGTGGGTCGAACAACGAATACACTTCCCATTCCTGAGACAAAGGTTAAGGTCTATTGTCATACAAAAGTTCAAATTCTTTACAATTTTCACATATTTACCGGTCAAGTGAATAATCACATATATATAATGGTTATCCAAGATTAACCCGCCCGTAAAACTAACAATTCATACATATCCATCACAATGTTCTCTCCACTCGGCTTAAAAAAATGGCTAATGTGTATAATGTATTAGCACTTCAACAATTAATCGCTCAACACCGATTAGAACACGTACCCGCGTAGGCTTGTAACTCAATCATTCTCCATCACCGATCACGAGTACTAAACACGAGTCATAAGGTCTTTGTAAAGGTTGTAACGGGGTTGGGCTAAAGGTAGGAATTGGGATATTTTAAAGTGGCTAAGGTGATGAAAATTCGATTTTTGTTACAAAAGACTACTCTAAACAAAATTAAACTATAAATATCAACTAAAAGGCAACAATTTTCGCCTTTTATTCAACAAACTACTAGCACATCTTTTTGTGTTTTTCTCAATACTTTTTCATTCTTTTTCGCAACAATTTTCTAATATTTCTTCTTTTTTTTTACAATTGAATCACAACAATACAAACTCAAGCTCCTATAATTGAATTTTCATCACACGGGTTTAAAAGAAAAAAGGTTTTAAGGTTATTGGCTAAAGGGTGGTCAAACGAAGGGATTAGGCTCAAGATTGGCTACTATGGGATAATTTTTGGGTAAGTATATAGAAAATGGTGTAAAAGGAAAAGGTTTACCTAATGCCTTAATCATTCTTATGCTTGTATTCGGTCTATGGTCTTGAACGTATCAAAAGTTGCAAGTTCTACAATACGCGACTAATGGTCCACTCAAACAAAGAAACATGTAAATGTAAATATATGATATAAAAGTGGCTCAAAACCTCACGTATAAGGGTATGATATGTGATATGCATAAAATGCTAGTTCCTTAGGCGAATTATCCCAAATAACCACCCGCTAAATACCCGTCATGCTATTAATTCGAACTTGACCATGACAATAGACCAAATGGGTTGTGACATCCCTCGTTGCCTTAGTTACTTGTACTTTTAAGATCGCTTTTGAAACAAGAATTTTTGAAAAAAATTTGAAATTTTCCCCCATCCCCACACTTGAGGTAAACATTGTCCTCAATGTGTAGTATTAAATGAACGGGTCAAAATCAAAAACTTTTACTACTCCCCCATCCCCACACTTGAGGTAAACATTGTCCTCAATGTGTAAGAACTAGAGTTTTAAAACGCACAAGGGATGTGACACGGTTCCAAAATTTCACCCCGGAAAGATAAAATACAAAATACACTCCACTTATTACTAACTAAGAATCAAAGTAAAAAGGAAACGCATGCACCTGATTTTTGTTGCTTGATGCCCATATCTTCTTCTTCTCTTCATAAAAATGGTTGTCCCGCGAACATGTTGTACCTACAAATTCTAACCCTTGTGTAGAAGCATGCTTCTCACAACCATCAAAATTTGTTAGTTACCTAGTTCTACCACTTTTATGAAAATATTACCAAGCCATGCATTATTTCACTTTGACTTATGTGGAAAATAATTTACAACAACAACAAACCTAACTCACTTTCGTAGGAATCACGGTTGCATTTAGCTTATGCAACAAGCCCTTTTAAACCCCCCAATAGCTTGGGAGGATGAGAGGTCTCGTGAGGGCTATATAGGGAACACACCCACAACGTTCATTTAACTAGGCGAAAATAAATAATACGAAATAAAAATAACGATAACCAAATAATATACAACAACAACAACACAAACATACCTTGCCTATACCGCTGATATCTCTCGTTAGGGTTCCCTGGCGGGTTTGGCTGGTATGGATAACCAGTGAGGGCTTCAAACATCTCCCTATAGTTATCAAGTGGGCTCGACTCTCCGTGAGGTGGTGGCTGATAGGGTATCGGGATGAAGCTGGAGCCTACGGCCTCGGGCCAGTGAGGAGATGGGTCGGATGGGCCTAGTGGGACTGAGAGATTGGGGTAGTCGGTCCACCCCGAATGCTCGACATAAGGACGGCCGGCCTCAAGGTCTCTTAGGTGTCTCTCCTGATCGTGAAGGATCTTGGAATTATTAATAGCCATTTCTTGTGAGACATATAAGGCACTCCAACGGTTGTCCTCCACTATATTTCGGTCATGCCGTGCTTTCTCTTCCCCTTCTTCCCATGTCCGTCTTCGGGCCATATCTTCTTCTTGCAATTGCAACAAGCGTCCCATGTGAGATCTTTGAAGTTCTTGTTGCTCTTCCATACGTTTCTCCATCCTCTCACGATAGGATGCTTGGGAGGCCCACTGTTCTTGCGTGTAGGTCTCGTGCATCTCTTCCCAGTTCTCTCTTCTCCTATTATATTCCCGACCCTCGCCTATACATACCGAGGCATTATCATAAGTTGCTTGTTGCCCGCGGGTAAAATTTCTGTATGACGGCACCTGTCTTTGTCTCACAAAACCTGCCACCTCTGCATTGATCTCCCTATGGGGCCTCATGTACCTCTGTTGTGGTCCCCGTGGACCAGAAGGCTCATCCTCGTCTTCTTCATCAATCATCTCCTCATCTCCCCCAGCTCCTTGCTGCGCATCTGGGTTAACAAAATCATATCTATGGCCCAATTTATCGGTCACCACGTATTTGTTTCCCGACAGATTCACATCTATTTTCCAATTTTTCTTCATTGAGGCGACGTTGAACTCTTCCAGAGGTTTAGATACCCAAAGTGATTCCGGAGGCAAACAATTCTGTTGAACAATCATAGCACTAATAAGGCGTGCATATGGGATAAACCGCCTTTGAGATGCCTCACGGGTGATCCATGTATTATTCATCATAACAATATGTCTCCATGACAAGGTAGGGGTCCCATACAACAGAGAGTGGACAACCCTGCAATCGCTCGCTCTCACTCCCCCTCGATCACCGAATCTCACCATCACATTCTCTAGGGAAATTCCTTGAAGAATTTTCCCTTCGATCGTCATTTGAGTTCTTTTAGCCTCTCCCCCATCATTGTATGGTAAAACAACCGCTGTCATCTGCTCCGGATATCCATCGTTCATATGATTATCCAAAAATTGTTGCATGGTTGGATAGTCATATGCTTGCACCCCCAAAGAATCAAAGCGTGCAATGCAGTTGATTGTTTCAAAGGACATCGTCATTACCCCTCGGCTTGTTTTACCAACCAATTTCCACTGAGCAGGAGGACTATCTTTATTCATAAACCTCAACGTCGACAACCACTCGCACACCTCCGCCAAATACACCTGCGAGGTGTTGTCTTCACACCAGTCAAGAACTCTCTCCCAACCCTGTCGCTCAAACATTTGTACAATTCCGATTTGCCTAAATTCTTCCACATTCACCACCCTTTCACATATAATCCTTTCCGGTACCGAAGTATTAACATTGTTAACCATCTTCCATTTCCAAAGTTTGGCCTCTAACTTCCTATCTTGATAAGTTGATAGAGGTTTGTTCTTCTCCTCATCCCATACTTTGGCGCTTTTACTATCCCGAAACTTTTCCCACGCCCAATCCTGTCTATACAGTCTCGCATCCCCCTCTTCGACGGAGCTCAGTTGCTCCCACTTCTTTGGTATTAAACCGGAAGAAGATCCTGCTCCAGCTGATGAGCCTTGCTCAGTAGTCTTTTGCTTTTTCCTTCCTCCAGCCATAACTACAAGCAAAAACAAACAAAGCATCAATATAAACCCCAACCTTTACTAAACTCTCAAACTTTAAACATGATGTGTGATGTTGAAGTTTTAATCAACAAATATATGCAAAATCGCCTTTTTAAACTTCCAAAGTCGTTCATTTTATCATATACCTATCAATTTTCTTGTTAACTTGCAATTTTTTATAAGTTCAACAATATTCAACATCACATTCATGTTCAATCATGTAAATAACGAGTGTAATCACTTTACTGTGGTTATAACATGCTCAAATTCCATCCAAAACAACTAATCTTACTCAAAATCATGTTAAAACAACATACATTGTCTAAACAACCTACTCTTAAACTAACAAGTTTAAAATTTCGGAATAAAAACAACTAACATATGATAATCATGCATAACTTTGAGTGAAATCCATACCTTTAGTGTAGTAAACAAGAAGAACTAAGAAAAAGATGTAAAGCAAGCACTTTGATGAACACCTCTTCAAAAACCCGAAATTACACGCCCAGAAAACTTGCAAACTAGCAAGAATTGATGAAAACCGTGATGGGGGTTTTGTTCCTCTCGAAAAATCACACAAGATGGACCCAAAAATCAGGTGATTTGGTTTAGAATCGAAGAAGTTATGAGAGCTTGAAGGTTTTAGGGTTCTTGAGGGAGATGAAGAAGATGAAGGGGAAAGGATGAGTTAGGAGAGAGATGGCAGAGATTTTTTTGGAGTAATGAATGATGTGGGGTTGGTGTATGTCGAATTGGTAGTCAATATGGAGTTTAGGTTATGTTTGGCAAGGTTTTAGAAGGATTAAGATCGATTCTTAACGCTTAACAACGAACCAGCCGCGGAGACAAAACAAGAACCCGTCGCCGACGGGTCCCACGCCGTCGCTGACGGGTAATGGAAACGAGATGTTTGGCTGACGCCTTATGTGGCTGGATACGGGGTGTTTGTGCCTACGGGTGTTTGCCGAACCCGTCCCGGACGGGCTCACTCCCGTCGCCGACGGGCACCCCTCTTTCACAAAAAAAATAAATTAGTTTTTTTTTATTTTTTTTTATTTTTTTTTAATATGGAGAAAATTATGAACTTTTTATAAAGGAACTATGTACAAACAAAATTCCTAAAAATGATTAAAATTGTTTTTGTAAATTTTTATAAGTTAAATTTTCAAAACGCAAAAACCGTTAACGACCCTACCACCCCCCAAAAAAATCGTGTATTGTCCTCAATGCACATAACGAAGTCTAAAAACATACCTTACGTCTTCAAAACTCGTTCAGGATATCCGGACTTCACACAATCAAACGGGGTTAGTATGGAACGAAAACAATTCTATCCAAAACATTCAAACAATTAAATAATTATACATAACTTTACACAAAACGTTACCGGTCCTTATCACTCGACCTCATAAACCGGGATGCTTACCACGAAGCTCACCGATTCCTTATTTTCATCAAACTTTTCGTTACCCTCGAGAAACGGTTTTAGCCGATGACCATTTACCGTTTGCCGCAACCCATCCTTTGGGTCCTCTGATGTGCTGAATATGGTCTATATAAAAACTAACCTAATCTAGACACCCTAGTTTTAAATTTATAAACTAAGACTCTCTAAATGCTAGACCACTGACAGGCAAGTGTACCTATCATACGTAGTAAAGCCTATTGAAGTCCGAGTATCGAACCCACGAGACACTAGCGACGCTAACTAGACTCTGACTCAACTAATTACTTAACTGGTTTTAATTTGTGTTTGGATTTGAGGTTTTAACTAATTAAACTAATAATCTAATTAACTAAGAAAATGTGGCAAACAAGACAAGCAACGTAAAACAAACACGAACTCGGGAGCTAGGTGTAAATCAAATATGATGAGAAAAGACTACCTAGGTGTCGAATCCCTAGAATCATGCAACGCTATCTTGACTATGGCAATGGTTAAATATCCTACTCCCTCGATTAACCCCCCGCTAGAGATGTATCAAACGAAAGATAAGGACGAAATGCGAAGTGCTAGAACGAACCGGCTCGACCTATAGATACCAAATCCCACGAAAATAGAATCCTTTTGACCTCAGAGACAGTTATGTTAAGAGAAGATCCAAAAAACGCAAAGCAAACCAAACCATGAAGATTGAAATCCTAGGAAACCTTAACCACGATGTAATAAACGAGCCCGAGCTATCGGTCACCCAATCTACCCACCAATGATTAGCTAATAACCTAGCTCACCTTAATCGTCTTTCGAGTCACAAGATGAGGATGCAAGTTTTAGTATTTTTATTTTAATTATTAATCGAATTGGTCAATTTCTCAACTCAATATTCAAACCGAAAACCCTAAGATCAACTATTCAAATTAAACTCTAAGTCTAGGGGGAATTTCTTCGTGCCTAAACTGTTGAATTCATCAACCAATAATCAATCAAAACACACCAACATGCAATATCAAGATCAATAACAAGGCAAAGTTATGTAAATCACATCAAATAACCATAATCATGTCAAAATCGCATTACAATCATCAAGTTCATCTAAACCCAGGTAGTATAAAAGATTAGCCAAGAATCATAGTCAAGAATAAGAAACGAGTCTCAAACGATAAGCAAATCATGTTTATAATTTTGTAAAACACAAAGTCTAACAAAACCAAAAATAATAAATTGCAAACCAAACCCAAAGCTCGAATCGCGACTTGAACCCTCGAACCAATCTTTCTGTTTCTTGATCGAACTCCAACAAAAACTGCCGTCAAACTCCCCTCTCTCGTAGAATGTCTTCAGCCATATAAATATCTCTGCCGCCCACTTT